>CM052078.1:31717411-32917411 GCA_020010945.3 Muscidifurax raptorellus | reverse complement strand
ATGAACTCTCAAAGATTCAGTATGCTATACTTTCAAATTATATATTTATGATATGTTCTTATTTGTTGTTAAAAAAAGTACATTTCACCTGGATTTGTAGTGAATGATGTAAATATTCTATTATAATACTTTTTTTTATTTCACTAATACTTTGACATAAATTTTTCATGTTTAACAACAATCGACTTTTTATTATATTACATAATCACCGTATGCACTGCATGATCAAGATGTTCATACAAGCGCAAGCTTGTATACATATATCTACAATAAGGTCAAGAGTATGTACACAGTTGAAGTAATTATTTTCTCGGTGTTAAAAGTGGTATTGTAACGTTCAGAATTTTTTTCAAGCATTTTAAAATTCAAAAACATCCCATAACAACTACATTATATTTTTTGAAAAAAAAGAACGTTGGGCACGTGAAAATGTACTTTTAAATTTCATTTCCGTGGAATGTAAAACCGTACTATTTAATCGCGGGATAAAGTTTAATAATGATTAATTTTATAGAATCTCTCAACTCAGTAACAATCAAAAGTCAAGCTTAAAAATAAAAATATGTACGACAACAAAACATAGTTACTGGAAATACGAATTAATGACGAACTCTATATTTTAAATAAGCAAGTTCAACCATTTGAAGCACACTTTAAAAATTTAAGCTTTTGCAGGCACCTGGGTTCCAGCTTTAGCTCCGGGTGCTCCAGTCGTTCCCGTTTGTTCTTTTTCCAATTGCTTTCCAAGGTACTCCCTATATTTGCAAATCAGCGTATCATTAGTAATACTATCTATAAGAAATTTTATTATAACGTTTCTTTACTTACCAATTGTGTACCATTAACTTCTGAACGGCTAGAAGTGCTTCGTACCGTACGTTAGGATCGTCATGACTCAACAACTGCATTACTCGCTGTTTACCTCCCAATTGTTCAATAATGCTAGAGTGAAAAAAATTGGGATTTAATGATTCGAACTATCTATCCACTTTATCGACTTTTTGTTAATACTTACTGTTTTCCTCTGGGGTAATGTCGAACGTATTCGCCAACGTCGAAACAGGCGACGCTCAATACCAGGGGGTCTTTGCTAGTCTCGAGTAAATGAACCAAAATACGAAGAAGTTCATAGTTTTTCTCGTTCAAACGGCTCGAGTTTTCACGCCAGAATTTTCCGGATTTGTGCACAGGTGACCATTCGAGGCGGCCAGACTTGACCTCCGTTGCGTACTCATCGAAAGAGCTCAAGTCTTGAACTGAGGCCTGGAGTTTGTCATTTAAAAATTCGATGTCATCGGTGATGTCTTCGTCATCAAACTTCCTTTGACTTAAGATTGATAGCTGCTTCAAGACTTTGCATTGGACCATGGCAATGCAGTGCTCCTTTGCGACTTGGGAATCTTCGACTTTTTCAATTAGATTCTAAAGAGTACATACAAATAATTTAATTCTGATAGAGATTAAAATAGTTTTCATTATGTTGATCACGAGACTTACTCTGAATACTGCAAGGATGATTCTTGTGACTTTCTCCTTCACAGAGTCACTCAATATGTCAGCGAGGATAGGAATGACATTAAATTTATTCATTTTTTCAGCAAGTAGAGGATTGAAGGTAAGTACCCATAAACAAAAGATCAATTGATATTGAACTTGGAAATTTACTCTGCCAGAGAGAACACTTAACAGGGTGGAAATTCCATCTACAGAGACAAAAGCAAAACGATACTCGTCGATGCGGAGCATCATTTGCAGACACCTTGCCACTGACTGAATGTATTCGTTGTTCTAATAAAAACAGAGATCAATTATTAGTTTAACACAGTTCAACATTTTTAAATGGAGGAACAAAATTGAAAAATCGTTTGTCCTTAATCCTTAGAAAATAAAAAGGTCCAATAGTAGATACATCAACCAAATAATAACTATTAGTGCTATTAAAAAAAATAATTAATCATGCAAGTTGCATTAGAGTATAATACTTAAAAAAAACATGCTATAAAAAAATATCAGCAAACCAATACTCAATGAAATTATTTTATCATTTAGGTGCTTTGTAGTTATATTATTTGAAAATTGGATAAATGTTTATTAAAATTCTAGTTTAGCAATGGATACTTAGTCATCAAGAAATCAACCATTAAAAATTTATGTTGAGTTGTTACGGAACCAACCGGGTTGAGCAATTCATGTAATTCATTGGTCTCTCCAGTCTCGGTGGGATTGGTGTCCTGCGCTATCTCTGCATGCATGCTTCCCTCCTGAAGGGCCTCAAACTAAAAAACCCACTTGAACCATGACCAACTATTTTAGGGACTAACAGCTTGTTCATATTTAATTTTCTAAACCCTTACCCAGGCTGGTAAGCAACACTTATAAGCTGCATCTTTATCAAGGAAAAGATGTGAATCTAGGCTTTGAAAGAAATCTATTTTTTATCAATTATTGTTTCAGTAAGATAAAATGAAAATGAATTATTAAATCAAAGATAGTAAGACACATTTTACAAAGCACCAATATTTGCGATTTCATGTCATGGATTAAAAAAAATGTTATTTAGTGAGTGGTTAAATTTACTAATAATATGATTATTAGTAGAAAATAAAAGAAAGCAAAGATGCATGCAAAAGCAATTACTCATAGATGAAACTACTATTGGTATCTAACTATTCTAAATAAAATAATAAATAATAAAGCAATTTCTGAAACAAACTGTCATTAAAATACTTGATAGTCTTTTACTTTGTACAAAAAAACATTAAAACTACAATATCTAACATAGAGAAGAATGCACATTGTGAGATTATTCAAGAAGTAAAAAACTTACGCTCAACTTCAGTTGGTCCTTCAGCCAAGTAAGATAAAACTGCAGATCAGTTTTTTCCATGAGATCATGACTCCAGCATGCTAATTTAGCAATTATCCTGGAAGTCATGTTCATGATAAAACCATCCTGTCTATTCAGGAGATTCAAGAAAGGTCCCCATATTGATTCCCTCTTGCGTGTAGAGTGTTCACGGAAGATCTCAACACGATTGCGATGTTCCTGTTAAGAGTATTGATGTAAGAAAGCACTTGACGACATACAGAAACCACATATATATATATAGTATTAACCTGCAGCATATCATCAATCATAGTAAGGATGTACTGGATCGTTTGATCTTTAGAGACATGTCCAAGTAGGTTGAGGAAAGTTTTGGCAGCCTGTCCAGGATTCTCTTTGAGCTTAGCTTCTCTGGCAGCAGAATCACTGGTGTCAAAGGCAACAATAAAATCGTAATCTTCTTTGGATATCATCTGAGATCTAAGTTCATCATGAGAATAAATGTATTAATAAAGAATTCATCAACCATGTCGATTGCAAAACAAAACTATAATATACTCACTGAAGATACGACTGCCAGTTGATGCGCTGGCTCCTGATATCCGCGGCTTGCTGCTGCAAGATACTCGTTGCAGCAAGCATATCTGCAACAAAACAAGTAAATCATAAGAACAGTGTTCTAATTCCCTAAGTTACAATCCCAAATTGAACAAAATCAATTCCCAAGGCAAGTGGCAGATAGCAATAGTGTGGGAGGGGCACAGATTGTTTTCTCAAGCCTCGCTTACCGATATTCTCGTCTGGCAGAGCCGGAATCATGTCTTTAATGTTCGTACGATCCGCCATGGTTGTGAGTCTCACCACCAAGGGATGATTATTGTCTTTTCAGCTCTGGTATTGCACAAAATTCTGGGATAGTTGATCGGACGCAGTTGTGGGATACTGTCGCGCTCAGCTATTCCATGTTCGATCACAAGTCAGGTCACGAGATTGGAGTAGAGTGAATATAGCTGAGAACTATTTGGGTGTCTGCACTGTCAACGACGTCAGATGAATGACAATATTCAGACTGTATTGATCAGCTGATCTCCCCACGAATTTCGAATTGACTTGTGTGTTGACCTCACCATTTTCTTTTGTATCAGAAATTTTGATTTTTGAATCATTTATATATATCATGAATAGAAAAACATGATTTTATCTTTAATTTGGTATAATTTTTTTACACGCGTAAAAATTTATCAATTTATAAAATAAGGAGTCCTGCGAAACAATGCAAAAGATTATCTTTAAACGCAAATGAATGAAAAATTTGTTTCTTATAAAACAAACAAAAATTGTGAATAAAAAATGCTTTTAAATAATCAATCGCAAATTCATTCTATCAGCAGCCGCCCACAACGTTTGCTACATAAGTAGTGTCACACTTGATGCTGTCGCTGCGCTGTTGGCAAACTGCAAAGTCCACTCTAAACATCAGGTCAGCTCTAAATGCTCTGACTGTAGGGCATCTACTTTCCTTTCAGTATTTCGCGAGCATTGCCGCATCTCGCATGAAATCTATCGATCCTTCCGCACGTAACATGTCGAATTTACGGTCCGACTCCTGATATTAAATAATTTAATAATAAAGAAAAAGTCGTAAAAAGCGACGAGAGAATTCAGTGCGGTCATCAGCCCCGAGACCGATGGTCCCTGCCTGACCCCTTGGCGTAGAGGAGAGAGTATAGGGGAGGGCAAAGTGTGCCACGTCGTAGCAGGTGCGGGACCCTGGGTCCCTTGGTCAATCAAGGACGGTAACAACATGCTTAGCGCGGCAGCTAACACACTCTCGAACAATGGCGGCTCCTACAGCAACGACCGGGCCTCCGCCGGGACGGCCGAGCCTGAGCTCGGCACCGATCTCGCCTCCGGTGGTTTCTTTCACGCCGATTACAAAAAGTACTGCTTACTTATTTAGTCTGTTTTTCTAATTTCTTCATTGGGATTATTTTTATTCCTGTGTGTATGTTTGGTTTTGCAGGCACGATGACCTGAAACAGATGCTCGACAGCAACAAGGATGGAATGAAGCTCGAAGCTATGAAGCGGATCATTGGGGTTGGTATCTAGATCGAAATTTCAAGCGAAACAGTCTTATCATATGTTTATACATAGTAATTTCTACAAATAATCTTATGATTTTGTTATAGATGGTAGCCAAAGGGAGAGACGCATCCGATTTGTTTCCAGCAGTGGTGAAAAATGTAGTCTCTAAGAACATAGAAGTCAAAAAACTTGTCTATGTTTACTTGGTTCGGTATGCAGAGGATCAGCAAGATCTTGCTCTATTGTCCATTTCTACATTTCAACGAGCTTTAAAAGATCCCAATCAATTAATAAGAGCAAGTGCTTTGAGAGTCCTTTCCAGTATCAGGGTACACATGATAGTTCCAATAGTTATGCTAGCTATTAAGGAGTCCGCCAGTGATATGTCACCGTACGTTAGAAAGACTGCAGCTCATGCTATTCCTAAACTTTACTCTCTTGATCCTGAACAGAAAGATGAGCTCATTACTGTTCTCGAAAAATTGCTGTCCGACAAGACCACTCTTGTTGTGGGATCAGCTGTCATGGCCTTTGAAGAAGTCTGTCCAGATAGAATAGATCTTATACATAAGAATTATAGGAAACTATGCAATTTACTAGTTGATGTTGATGAATGGGGCCAAGTAGTTATTGTTAATATGTTGACAAGATATGCAAGGACGCAGTTTGTTAATCCTAATATAGATGTAAGTTTTTAATAATTATTAACTAAGGCTGCTAGTAGTTGCATTATTTTTTAATAAGTATTAGGTCACGTTTCAAATAATCAAATGAATTTTATAGGAAATAGAAGTGGAGGATGAGCAACGTCCATTTTATGATGATTCTGATTCAGAATCATCAGAAGTAAAGAAACCTAAATTTACTCTTGATGCAGATCACAGGTTACTACTACGTAACACAAAACCACTGCTGCAAAGCAGGAATGCTGCAGTTGTAATGGCAGTGGCCCAACTCTACCACCATGCCGCACCTCGAACAGAGGCAATGATTGCTTCGAAGGCCTTGATTAGATTACTCAGAGGTCACAGAGAAGTTCAAAGTGTGGTTCTCCATTGTATAGCTAGCATTTCGATTTCAAGGAAGGTACGATAATTTATCGAATTATATTCCTGCAGTTGAAGTATATGTCAGACATTTTTTAATTAAAAATATTAATACTGTGCTTTTTTTCAGGGAATGTTTGAACCTTTCTTAAAATCCTTCTTTGTCAGAACGTCTGATCCAACTCACATAAAATTATTGAAATTGGATATTTTAACGAATCTAGCTACAGAAACAAGTATCAGCGTAATTTTGCGCGAATTCCAAACCTATATTTCAAGTAGCGACAAAGAATTTGTTGGCGCCAGTATTCAAGCTATTGGACGTTGTGCTAGCAATATTAAGGAAGTTACTGACACATGTCTAACTGGATTAGTATCTTTATTGAGTAACAGAGATGGTGAGGAAAATTTATTACGAATGTAGTTAACTTTTTAAAAAAATCTTCTAAAATACTATTTTTATTTACAGAAGCTATTGTAGCAGAAAGCGTGGTAGTGATAAAGAAACTTCTACAAACTCAGCCAAACGAACATAAGGATATAATAGCTCACATGGCCAAATTGATGGACTTTATAACTGTGCCACAAGCCAGAGCATCTATCCTGTGGCTTTTGGGTGAATATTCCAACCGAGTGCCAAAAATAGCGCCTGATGTCTTAAGAAAAATGGCGAAAACATTTATCAATGAGGAAGATATTGTAAAATTGCAAACTTTGAATTTGGCCGTTAAACTCTATCTTAGCAATCCCGAGCAAACGAAGAAGTTTTGCCAATATGTCTTTCAATTGGCGAAATACGATCAGAACTACGATATAAGAGATCGTGCGCGCTTCCTCAAGTACTTTATATTCACAGAAGATTCCGATGACAATTCAGAAAAGAAGTTGCCGATATATGCAGAACAGATCTTCCTTGCACACAAACCGGCTCCAACTCTGACATCCAGGTTTACTGATTCGCAGTTTCAGCTGGGAACTTTGTCTCATTACCTGGATATGCCTTGTACTGGCTATCGACCACTACCAGATTTTCCGGAGGTAGCACCTGATCCAACAGTTCGGGATGTGCCTGAGGTCACCAGTGCTTTAGAGCTTAAATCTACTAGACATAGTAAAAAGGATAAGAAAGAAAAGAAGAGTAAAGAAAAGGAAGAAAACTTTTATGATGACGTGGAAGAGAATTCGGAAAAAAGTAAAAGAAATTAAATATTTTATTTTAACGTTGTTAGATAGAATTAATTATATGATATTATTATAATTTGTTTATTTTCTAGGTTCAGATGATGATGATGAATCAGACAGTGAGAGTGATTCGGACAGCAGCTCGTCGGACGATGATGATAGCGAATCTACCGATGATGAGTCGTCAACGTCTGGAAAGTCTGATAATGAAATTAAGAAAGTTGTAAATCTTAAAAATGCCAAGCCCAAAGAAGACGAAGACGATGAAGAAGAGGGTACTGCTGATTCTGATGAGCCCAGTACCAGCGAATCATCTTCATCCGAAGATTCAGATTCGGAAAGTGAAGAAGAAAAGAAAGTTCCAGAAAAATCAACGCCTGCACCAGCAAACAAGGCCAAACCTGAAAGTAAAAAGGAAAAAAAGCCGGAAATCAAAAGTAATCTCGATCTTCTTCTGGATTTGGATGACGGTAAAATGGACTTTCTCTTTTTTGCTTGAATGTCAGTAGTAAATATCATGGCTTAATCAACCGTAATTTTTCTTTTCCAGTGGTACCAATGACTCCCATCATGACACCAAGTTTAGGCGGTTTCCTTACTCCTATTATGCCCTCGCCAGTATTTGCGACGGCTTCCGACGGTATCCGAGAAGTATCATCTTCATTTGTCCCGGTAAAAAAGTACGAGCTATTTAATAAAGTTAGTGGACGAGGCTTAAAATTGGAATATAGATTTACCAGATCACAGCATTTAGTTAGTCCTGCTCTGGTTAACATTGAATTAACATTTGCAAACGAAGGTACTGAGACGATTAAAGACATTCGGGTTGGAAATAAGGTTAGTATCGGCATTCAATTTTAATAACAAATTATGAAAACATGTGATATAATAATATATTTAATTGCAGACTCTCGCAACTGGAATGTCACTGCATGACTTTTCACCTATTCCAGTACTGCAACCATATTCGTCTCTAGCTTGTATGATTGGCATCAATTTCAATGATTCTACACAACCTGCAACTTTTAATATAGACTTCACAAGCAAAGATGAACAGACTTCGCGAAGCATCGCTATAAAAGCACCTATTGGAGAAATCGTTAGATCTGTGGTTCTTCCTGAAACAATGTTTTTAACTGAAAAGGATAAATTAAAAGGCATGAATGAACACGCAGCTAGAATCGATTATTCGGAAAGTCGAAAAATGTTAACTCAAAAGGTCTTGGAAACAGCTAATCTTGCTGTAACGTCCAGTGATGATGAAACTCTCCGGTATGATATGACTTGATAAAAAGTATTTATATGTATACGCTAGATTTCTACAAAAAAGTATTAATTTTAACATTAATTTTTTACAGATTTGCTGCTCATACTCTCTCTTCAAAATCTTTGATTTTAGTGACGATAAAAATGCTGAAAGAAAACAAATTGGAAATATGCGTGAATTGTGAAAAGATGGTGATAGGTTCGATGCTCTTGAACGAGCTCAAAACTAATTTAAAATAAGATGAATATTCTACGAGGCGCCATCGTGAACCATAACGTACGAAGTTTATAAAAAAGATACTCTGCATAATTGAAACATTCTTTTAAGACTACTGTGTATTGTATGAATGATTAACAAGTTAAAGAAGTTAAAGAAAATACTTGTGAAATACTGTAAAGTAAGAAATCAATATTTTTCAACATTAGAATGTGTTATGAAAATTTATGTTTTTATTGTGATGTGAATGTAAAGAATATATTATTATATAAGACTGGAACGTCTTTAAAATATCCTATATATTTTTCATTTAATTTTGTCCATAATATAGAATCCAATATATACATTTATTTTAAAAATTTCACGCTTTTTAAGTACATCGTGCTTTTAAAAATAAAAAAATTACGTTTGTTATATGTCTGAAATATTTTCAAAATTTGTACGAATTTTTTGTTAACGTATTTTTGTAAATAGCAATTGGATTCGATAGATCTACGTAAAGCAAACTCCGCATGAAATAAACATTAATTACAAATCATGGATTGCGTGACTAGTTCTGATCACATCAGTGAACGAGTTTATAAATTGGCGCCACGAGCCACGTGATCCAGACCGAAACATTGGCGCATTTCACCGCAAAAGGCGCTTCAGCATTCACTAAAATAACCCTGGCAGAACGTCCAGAACCACACCAAAGTCCATCAGTACTTCGAAATCTCGCCACGCGATCGCTACTGTCGCCCACCCATTCCATTCAGATTTCAGGTGCAATACATCTATCCAAGTATCCACCCATATTAAAACCGCGCGATTCCCGCGACAGAGACAGACTCACACATGCAGCCGTCGGATGCCGAAAAGAGAGCGATCGCACCCAGAGAGAGAGCAGATCTCGCTTAGCGCTGGCGCGTGCACGGGCGCAAAATGGCCGCCCGCTCGGGAGCCTGAATATACACTGTCGCGCACGTATACACACGCAGTGCGGCCGTGCTGCAGTGAAAAGTCGCGAATTTCCCCGTCGTTTCATCGCGCCCGCGTAGTAGTCCGGTGCAGCTGTGAGACAGAGCCACGACTGGGCCGAGAAGCTGGAGAGAGACTGGACCGTGTGCGCAGCAGCAGTATACTACGCGCCGGCGGTTCTCGTGTGTGTCAGTGTGTGAATTCTGCAGCTGTAGGAGATACTTAAGACGACGACGACCGCACCTGAGCCAAGGGTGAGTCGTCGTACTGTGTGCGTGTACTTCCTTCCGTGCACCTGCCGAGAAGATATTGGGGGCGGGAGAGTGAGCTGCAGTGCTGGAATCTGCTGGATCTATCTACATACATGTACGTGTGGAATTTCCCGCCTGTTTTTACCTTTTTTTCGGAGGCACATTTTTAGCACTCGTCTGTCTGTTTGTTTGGCTGTACGATCGTATGTGTGTATGTGTCTCGTTCTCGGGAATCGGAGTCGTTGTCGTCGTCGTCGTCTCGCGCGACTGCCTCCGGCTCTTATCCCGCGGCTCTCGTATATACTTATTTACAAAACTGGAATGCGGGCACTGCTCCGAATTTCTTGTTCCATTTTTTTTTCATCTTTCGTCTCGCTCTTGCGCTGCTGCACCTCCCTGTCTGTCTGTATTTTTACTCTCCCTTTTTGCTATGTACAAGTCTTAGTTCAGTGTTCTCAGCAGTTTTGCACCTGCGAGAGATAAACTTGTCATTTCCTTATCTTTCTCAGTCAGTGCTGTGATCTGCTTTTTGAAAATTTGCATGTATTTGTCTCTGCTGATTTTGTAAAGTCATCGAGGTGCACTGATTGGCATATTTGGCAGTTGTTTATGTAAACATAAGCTAAAGTGCTTCCGAATGACTCGTGTGTATACCTTTTGTTTATAAAGACACATTTTGTCTTTTGTATCAAGTGCACAGTGCACTGAGCATGAGATGTTATCTTTATTTATGTCCTGTTGCTAAGCACTCTTTTTTTGGCCAACTTAACTCTAATATAGCCAGCCACTTTCTGTTTCATCCTGTGCGTCTGTCGGGTACATTGCCCTAAAATATTTACCTAGATCTATCCTATTAATAAGTAGTCACAGGTCCTTCTAATAATAACTTGAACTGCAGCTAATTTAGTGTTAATTTGGTATGCCGTATCCATAGTATCTTTAGAGCAGTATCTGGGTCCTCTTTATCTACCAAGGTATATCTATATAAGTTTTTTATTGTATACTAGTGTAGTCATTTTTAATTCAATTAGTTTACACAATATACTTTCAATGATTGCTGTAATAGTAACTTTATATATTGGAGCCTATTACCAGCTGAATATTATTAATTTCTACTTGTTATAAAGAAAATTCACCTCTTGTACTTCAGAAATATTGCATTAACGAATTTAATATAGGTAATCATTTTTGGATGTTCTGTATGAACATATCAAAAAGGTTTTTTGACCTTATTGTAAGTTTGTATTCTGACCACTAGCAAGCTGTATTCTCATGCATCAAATGCTTTTGATGAACTTCTAAATATAGGTGGAAAAGGTGTGACCATGTTCAATGAGCTGTAACTTTACAAGGGCAATTGATAGATCCCATAGGTTCCTTAAAATCAAATTTAGCCTGTTTTTTATTTGTGAATGTAACTACATAGATATTATTATTGTATATTTACTCTAGGCCTAGTTTAGTTTACTTTTTAAATATCTATATATGCTTGTAACATAAGTTTAAAGTTTGATCGTATAAACTTCAATACGTATATGTTGTTTCTCTTAGCATAAGTTTCTTTCTACAGCATCCAAGACCATGGATATCAGTGAGTAAGGAACATTGAATTTAATTTTTCAGGAACCCATCTGCAGTTCATTGTAAAATGGAGCCGAATTCATTGTGAAAGAAGGTAAGAGTGCTTGGTTGTTAATCGCATTTATTCATTTTTGCATCTGTTATATAAAGTATTTGTTTTATTTATATCACTATGATTAGTACTTAATTAGTACAGAAAAATGCTAGAACTAACTAAGTACCGACTTTGCATGCGCATAACAAAACTGCACAAGGGATCATTGCATCTATATTCCACACATTATGTTGTATGCACGTGTGTCATTAATTGTAACAGGAATTCACCAAACTGATTTTTCAAATTTATTTATGCACTCCCCATACCATTATTATTCACTGGGTCTCACTTATTATGCTCATTTCATTACGTTTATACAGCGTATAATGAGAGCGTGTGCATGAATTCGGAAAACGCCTTTCATTTTTTGTTTTGCTTTCCCCTAATTTGCATATGCATAGCCCAACACAACACGGCAACACCTGGTATTCCCCCTCTAATATAACGGGCAGCTTATACGAAAGGTGTAGCAGTAATCCGCGCGAACGAGGTATCAAAATTATGACTAATAAAAACGCAAATTCGTCCTCCCTATATGCACACACCTCGCTAACTAAATCACCGCTTATAATCACGAACCGCAATCGGTGTATGTGTTTTTTCCAACTTTTCGCACATACATCAGCATAATACTCAACGACTTATCTATTTGCAAAATTCTTTCCGCGGCTCTTGCACGTGCGCAAAAGTGCAGACTGTGCAGCATTAGCGGCAATAACAACTTGGTGATGTGTCTTTCTTTCTCAATGCGCATGATATGTTTCGGTGAATCGTCCGAGGCTTTGTGGTTTTTGTTTTACGCTACGTTATGATATCGATCTAGGTCGAGTCCTTTGCTCGCTACGATTTATATAACGATTCAACGAGCCGTTCGATCAAAGGACAGATCAAACCGCACAGCACAAGTATATATATTTAACAATATATACGCGTGCGCGTGCATCAAACAATAATAGTACAATAAAAATGAGGAGTATATTATAGAGACGATCGGCACATTAAAATCTGTTCTCAGAGCAGGCGCCGTCCGAAGCTGGCCTGCGCAGTAATGCCCACGTACCACAATGCGGGTTGCGGCTACCCAAACGTATCAGCAGCGGCTGCCCGTCACCACCAGAGCAAACTCGACGGCAACCAGAATCATCATCATCACACGACTATCCCGTCGCACATAGCCGCTGCCTCGCACATCGTCTGCTCGTTCGAGCAGCATCACTCGAGGCAACCGAGCGGCGGCGGAGCTGGACCCACGACCGCCGTCATATTTCCTTCCTCGACAACGACGCCCTTGCTCGCGACACCGGCTGCCACCGCGGCTGCTGCTGCCACTGTTCCCGCGGCTTCTGCCACGACGACCAGCTGCAACATCACGACGAGCAACATGACCAGCCTCGCGGGCGCACCGCCGCCTGCCAACTCCGGCGCCAATTCCAATTCAAACTCGAATTCGAATTTCAATTCTAATGTTAATAGCAACCTCGTACTCGGCAACAATACCAGACACGAGGTCAAGCTCAACGCTATGCCGTACGTTCATGCAGCTTTTATTATGTGTATATACCTATTTTTTTTTCTTTCTTATCGATCGCTCGATCGTTTCGGTTTCGAAAGTTCCTTGATGTTGTCTTAATGAGAAGTTGCACAGAGTATCGTGATTGCTAATAATAGCCAACAAAATTACTCTTAATTGAAAAACTACGAGAGGAACGTCGTTAAAATGATGATCACCTAAAAAAATGCTCTCTACTTCTTAAATAAGTAAATTTTGCCCTCAAAATATTTAAAATTATCAATTTCTGATTCTGATAAACTCTTTCCTCGTGAATTTGAAATGAAAATACCCGACCTTTGTCAGCTAAATCTACAACGAAAACCCTTCTGTCCTTTTGAAGATGGTTCCACGGCAAGATATCCCGGGAAACAGCCGAGCGTCTCCTTCGACCGCGTGAAGACGGCCTTTTCCTGGTGCGCGAGTCCACCAACTTCCCGGGCGACTACACGCTGTGCGTCTGCTATCAGGGCAAAGTCCAGCACTATCGAGTCAAATACAAGAACAACCAATTGACCATCGACGACGAGGAGTTCTTCGAGAATCTGGCCCTCCTGGTCGAGCACTACGAGCAGGACGCCGACGGTCTCTGCACTCAGTTGACGAAATCCCTACCCAAACAAGGCAAGCAGGACTTCTGCGTCGATCCCAAGGCCTTCGTCGAGGCCGGTTGGGTAATACAGCCCCACGAACTCGAGCTTCGCGAGTGCATAGGCAAGGGCGAGTTCGGCGACGTGCTTCTCGGCGTCTACAGAGGCGAAAGGGTAGCCGTCAAGATGCTGAAGGACAACAGCGAAGCGGCCCAGAGATTCCTCGCGGAAGCTAGTCTCATGACGTCCCTCATCCACGACAACCTGGTCAAGCTGCTCGGTTTGGTGTTCAGCAATCCTCACATGTACCTCGTCACGGAGTACATGAGCAAGGGCTCGCTCGTCGACTATCTCAGGTCGAGAGGCAGGTTGCACGTGTCCAAGAAGGACCAGATCAATTTCGCCTATGACACGTGTGCAGGTATGGCCTATCTGGAGTCGAGACACGTGGTGCATCGGGATCTCGCCGCGAGGAACGTACTCGTCGCGGAGGACAACTCGGCCAAGGTCTCGGACTTTGGACTTGCAAGAGATGAAAACTTCTCGCTGGACGGGGGAAAGTTGCCGATCAAGTGGACCGCACCCGAGGCTCTCAAGCAGAATGTAAGTGTGGACGGATAGTTTCTGCAAGCGCCCCGAGGCTTTTGACCTTCGCGCTGTCGCAATGCGGGAAACTCAATGATTCATATGCAGAGCTGTCTTTTTGAATTTAATCTTCTTTTACGTATGATTAACTTATTTTGAAACTGTATCTGCTACAGTAATTATTAATTATTTAACGAAGCAAACAGCTGCGAGGCGAATTCAATGATGCTTACTTTATTTTTTATTATTTACAGAAATTCTCAAACAAATCCGATATGTGGAGCTTCGGTATACTCTTGTGGGAGATTTACTCATTCGGTCGAGTGCCCTACCCGCGAATAGTAAGTATTGAACATGAGTGAGATGTACAAATAAACATTTATGGCATTTGCACAACTGATAAAATTAATTTTTCAGCCATTGGTCGACGTGGTAAAGTGTGTGGAAAAAGGTTACAAAATGGAACCACCCGATGGGTGTCCTGCCGAGGTCTACGATATCATGCGGAAGGTACGTATCTTCTGACTCATTTGTTAAGCTATTTCTTGTCTTATTGTTTGAAAAATTAATAATTTTCTATTCACAGGCCTGGGATTTGCAACCGGAAAAGCGTCCCAACTTTCACGATGTGAAGATCAAGCTCGGCCAGCTAAAAATCGAGTACACCCAAGCTGTCAACTGAGTAGAGCAGTCGCGCGCTCATCGACAGCGATGACACTGAGGCCTAGTCCGGAGTAATGTTTGCAATCACGAAATTCGATACATAGTCGCTTCGAATGCTCGGACACGTAAGGGAAAGAGAGATAGAAACAAATAGACAGACCTACGAGTTCTGCTTTTCTTTTTGCTGTACATTGATTAGAAGCGTTGCACATTGTTAACGCTCGTTTTATTCTATTCTTTATTTTTCGCCTATTTATTGCGACGTCCGCGTGCGAAGCCAAGGGACGATATCGGTTTGTTTCTTTTTTTTCCTCGGTACCATGATATTATCGAGCTTACGTATCATGCACATAGACTTTAAATAACGCGCTGCAAGGTATAACGGAGTTCTTGAATCACTTTTTTACGAATATAGATATTATATGTACTGGATATGGGTGACAGTCTTCTGACAATGCACTTTTTCGGTCCTTGCTTTTACGTGTGTTTTTTTTCACCTCAAATTGTGAGGTAGATCGGGGTGTGTATACTTATTGTTCGCGAATATAGCCAAATTTTATGCGTGCCTTTGTTTGAATGAACTACTTTTTTATACAAACTTAAACCACCCACATGTGCAGATCACACTAACTCGAATCACGTCGAATATTGCATTGAATTTGCAATTTCGATCTTGGTATCTCGTTTCAAATATGACGTAACCGAACATTACTATTGTTGACAGATATATACACGCACGTTTGAGTCTGAAAGCGATACCTTCAAAACTTCGCTTGTGATATAGAGCGCTATATGACGTAAGAAAAGAAGCATCAATTTTTTTCGTTGATCGATATTATCTGCACCGTACTTCCTGTACCAAAAAAGACATTAAACATTGAAATGATCTTCTTGTCAAATGCTCGAAGTTTCAATAAATTTTTGAAGTTGCTTGTTATGCAGTGCTCTACCACAATTGAATAGGTTACCAGGGTGTCGTATTCAAGGCAGCTACTACCTATCCGTGGACATGTAGTCCTTCAAAGGTTATAATTTTATCTAAATGGCACTCAACTAAATAAGACAAATGACGTACAACTATAGAGGAGTATAGAGTCTCAGAAAATATTATTAATTTAAATTGTTGTATTGTGTCATTATTACTTTGAACTAAATTTTGTTGTAAGAGATTAAGAGTGCTCCACATTTATGCTAGAAGTCTAAATTTTTAGCAGCGCCCCCACATTACTCCTCAATAACCACTAATGATTTAAACAAATTTAACAGTCGAAAAGTGGATATTACTGAGTTTCAGCACGTGTAGTAGATATCAAAGAATATTACAAAATTAAGTTTAGAAGATAAAAGTTCAAATTAACATTTTATTTCGTTGGACAAATTTTAAGAAGCAGTGGCCGTTATACTAACTACAGTTTGACGTTGTCCGACGAAATACGTCGTTATTATTTAATTTTAATTGCTTAATTCTTTTTAAAAACATTCCTTAATACTTATTTCATGTGCTGAAACCCGATTTATGGTGATAAAGTTAATCGATTAATTATAATAAACAAAAAACGTTTTCTACGCTAGGTGGTGGGTCACTCGTGGTGTGGAGCACTCTTAAAGTAATTGTTTTATTTAATTTTTTCTTACGGACAAACTGAATACGCCTTAAGGAATGTACATGTATGATTGTAAATATTCTTGTATATATTAATTTTGTCAAAAATTATGTTCCATGAGAGGGAAACGTTGATAACGATTAGAGATTTAAGAATGGGATAAACAAGGAAAAGTCCATGTTCTAATTTTAAGTATTCAAACAATATTTTAAAGAAGGGATACTTACATTATGAATACAATTTATATAAGGCTGAGATTCCTTGCTGTAGTAACAAGAGAAAAAAAACCGAAAAAACAAAATATCTTATGAAAATCATATTTAAATGCACAAACGTTTAGATATCTCGTCATGAATTTTAAAATTAAATAGTGCTGCAGTACAGGAATGCATGCCTTGAGCCAGGCATATGAGTGTGTTTGCCTTCGTGTGTGAGTGTGCGCGCGTTGGCGCAATTCGCGAGTGCATGTAAAAAAGGTAGAAAAAAGAGTTTTATAGAAATTTATGAAAACACGATAGTTATTAGGCGAGATCGATGAGGAATTTTCAATAATTTGTAGATAATAGTTGCCTACGAATTGAGACAATGTCGAGATGTTTATTAGAGTTTATGTAGGTTTCTAACTTATTGATAAAGTGACATTGCGACTATCGATGTATATTATAATTTAAAAAATTAGTACACGAAGTTCTATGAATTGTCAGCTGTCTACTTTTTAATCAAGTTACAAAAGTTGTAACTTTTTTACTCGATTTATCTGATATTAACGGATCACTGCCGAAATTGAATATATTTCATTGATCTGTATGTGCAGCCTGATATAAAATATGTATATTGCAAAAATATATATTTTCGATTTTATGTACACTACAATTCGCGGAGGAGAAATTCTCTTTCTATAAAGACAGCTTGACGATTATGCACTGATTGATTAATGATCTGAATTTTATAAACTTTTATCCAATCGATCTCGTTTAATATTTCAATATCCTATATTTATTCGATCTGTTTATCGTTGATGCAGCTAATTTAACCCAATAAACTAAAGTCTAATAAACGAAACGCTTTTCAATTGTTTTCGTAACTTATTAATTTATTTGAAGTATGATTTTATTAGATCACAAAGTAAATATTAATTTCCGATAATATTCATTTATTGGGGTAACCGACCAACCGATAAAATTGTATGATTAATTATGTTTTTTAGAACCAGCTTAAAAATGGAGTCATTGACGAGGATAAATAAAAAAAAATTAGTAGGTGTCAGATAAAATGCACTATTGACTCTTCTGTAATACATAAAATTATAAGCAGCTACTAAAATACTCGATAAAAATAATGTTTAGATACAAAATTTCGATAACGAGATGCATTCTTGATCTTCCTGTCGATTTTACAATTACATTATAATATACTGATGATAATGTAGCAAACAAATCGTGGCAGTTTTAACGATACCGTGAAAATATCGACTACTTACTTATGACACCAAGCACATTAAGATTGCATCCGATCTAGTTTATAAGAAATATTTATTTATTATATCTTTTATTCGATCGATTCCATCTGTCGACTTACGAAATGTTGTTTATTTTAATTTCATTTATATGAACTACAATGATCTTTGTTATGTATTAAAATTAAAATTATTACTAATACAATATTATTTTATTTTTAGATCATTCGTTTATTCTACTAGAAAAACACTCATTCATTTTATTAAAATTTATCAAAATTCATTTCAATTTTCCACATCAGTTTTTTCGTGATTGTCGGTAAGATTTTTTGTACACGGTACGTTTTATTTTTCAGCTATATCACAATAATCGGCATCCTCTAGTTTGATATGAAAGCATTCCGATTTTCTTTCTTCTTCCATATTATCCTTATCGCAAACTTCCGTTCCCCCAATGTCCAAGTCATCTACACCACTGGAGAATCGATACAGTTTTTGTTTCGTCGTTATTACATTTTTTCATTATATAGAAAATCTATATGTAAATATATATATATATGTAAATATATATACCCTTCAGTTTTTTCAGCACAATTCTTCGTCATCTCTTGGCAAACAACCGATTTTACGTCACTCGGTTTCCTATACGTAGTCTCTGGACTTCCAACATGTGGCCTCAACATCAGCCTCTTCGGGTTTACTGAAGTATCAGTAACGAGCTCCGACTCTGCCGTTCTCGTCCTGCGAGCATGCGAATCATCATCACAATTACTCTCCGGCCAGTTGCGCCACATCTCTCGATCCTACCGATTAAATGTACACCGTGAAGCTTCACTCCTCATGAGTACAGGCCACCACAAGGCTGAGAGAAAGAGTAGCTCATTACACCAGTCTGGCGGTGTCTCCTCTCCATCTCCCTCTCCACCTGGTCAATCTTCTTCTGGACATTGACCAGTCTAGTTTCTGTGACCTGTCTCTGTGTTCCGTATGCCGAGAAGTTCAAGTTTACCCTCTCCTCGCACTCCTTTTCTCTCAGAGCGGCCAGTAGCTGACGCAGTTCGTCATCGGACTTCATCTGAAGGATCAGCTCGTCCAGGGGATCTGGAGTCTCGTAACTGATGCAGCCTTGGTCCTCCATGAGTCGAGCGTTCACGAAACTCTCGACAAACGAGCGTAGTAAGTTGCTTTTCAGTTGAACGGTCGTGAGAATCGGGATGAGACGTGGGAGGGTCGAGGATGAGGTGAGGTAGATGCTGAGTAGTTTATTGACCTGTTGACTGGATTTTGATTCCTTGAGCAGCTGCTCCTTGCTGAACTGTCTCATGCATCTGTATAGGAAATTATCGATCGCCAATAAGAAAATGAATTTTAATGAGAGTACAACATTTTGCACGACTTGTACCGTTTGGACTTATCCATTATATCGTCGATCGATTCGTTGATATTGGATCCTGGAATCCTCTTCAACAACATCCGCGTAATCGCAGAGGAGATAATTCCTTGAATACCGAGCAACTGGGAGACCATCGCTTGCAGTTGAATCGATGCCGGGCAGTTTTTCTTCGAGCACACCGCGCCGTCGTTGCTCTCCTCGCATCGATGCTCCATCCAAGATTCACAAGTGGAATCGATCTTTAGCCCATTGCAGAGTCCACGATTGTTAGTCGTACCGTTTCTGCAAGTGTCTTTTGTCCACTGCTCGTAGGCTTCATTAAAGCTGCAGCTTTTTGATTTTTTGCTCGAGCATTTGCAGTCGCTCTCTTTCGAACCTGCGTACGTTTTTAAGTTACGCCACTAATTAGTCGCTCGCTTTTTTAATTCGCTATATTCTCACCGAAAGATTGGAGGATCGGCATAGGAACAGGATATGGAATACAAGAAGGCGAGTAAATGGGTGGCGGACAAGTGGAAATCGGTTGATTTCCACTAACGGTTCCGGTAGGAAGAATAAAAATCGGCGACGCTGCCGTTGCCGTGCAGTACCGAATCTGATCCAAAAGATTCTGTGGCAATAGACCGTACCCTGGAACCATAGTTTGTTGCAGATTTTGTTGCTGTTGTTGTTGTTGACCCGTGGAAGGATACCAGTTACTATAAGGATGAATCTGAGGGTTGATTGCCGATTGTGTCATTGGTGCATTATGCAATGGTTGCTGGAAACCTCCAGCCGCTTGGAATCCATAATCGGCGAAGAGATCGTTTCGTCCGTGATCTGCTATTGTCAAAAAGAAAAGAGTTTTTTTTTCTAACTAAATGTATAATTGGATTTTAAATAAAGACATTAATTGCACTTCTGCTGAACGTTCAGGATTCGTCGAAAATTAAAAATGATAAATTGAAAATGCTAATACAGCTGAGGATCGATAATAATAGCTCGTCTGTCAAAACGTTTCACGGCGTAATCGTCGGTTATAATGATACGTTCTATATACACACCGGAGGTCGTAAATTACGAAGTGAACGAGGAACGAATGAATCTGATTGATAAGTATAATTACTCTGCTGATTGAACGATGCAATCGGTTTGGTCTGCATCGGTTGAGAATAATTTGCCTGTGACATCTGCGACTGTTGAGCATTGCTTTGGTTCACGTCGGATAGGACGTTTTGAAAAACTGATGGGAATTGTGTCATGATTTTTTTCTATTTTTTTACTATTTTTTTCTGCTTTAGTACTGTTACTTTTAGATAATTTTGTGCTTGATGTTCGAAAGAGGTTGTGTAACGCCGAACGTTTATGCATTTCATCGCTTGAAGTTCGCAGAAAAAAACAATAGAGAAGAACATTTAAATATACTGCTTTCTTTTCATTTCTCTCCATGCATTCTTATACTTCATTTTATAAAACTATTTCACACTATTTACAAGATCAATTACCGGTCGATTACCACAAGTCTCCAGACAACCTACAACAGTACTTACCCACAGCCTCTCTAGACTGCGATATCGCGCCCGTAGCAGACAGGGGCGCCAACAATACAAGTATATACGGGTGGGGATCAATGGTTTAGTCTTGGTGTATACATACGAGCGTCCACACATCGCAGCTGATTAGACATTTCACGTTTCTCGTTCGCTCTTTCGTCACCCGCGCAACAATACTATCACACTCCACACACTCGCTCGCGTGCGTGAGACGAGTACAACGCCCCGCTATCGTGTATTACTCGTTTATTATTAGTTTGCTCGTTGAAAAATTTTCTCGCGAGCGCGAGTTGCTGTTTACCAGTTACAATGAGTGCCTGGATAACGACGACACCGGAGGAAGACATCAAGTTCATAAAGGAAGATCTCCTGCCGGAAATGGTACACGACAGGTGTTTCTGCGAGCCCGGCTCGCGGGAGTTCGTCGAGTTCGACCATGCCGATGTGTGGATCCAGCCTCGCGAGTCTCACCATCTCGAATTCAGCTTCTACCGGGCAACGGTCAGGGTTCTGTTCTCCGGTGAAGCAGAGCTATTCCACGTCCTCGTCAAGCTCCTACCGCCGAACATGTTTCCCGAGATGTCCTTCAACGGATTTTGCAACGAAGAGATGCTCTGGAACAAGGGCACTCTGCAGTTCGGCAGGCAGTTCTTGCCGAGATTCTACTTGGCGGATATGGGCAAGTACGACGGCAGACCCGTCATCGTCGTCGAGGACCCGGAGAAGAACGGATACGAGAGAGTCGTGGACAGAGGATTGAGCAAAGAGGAAGCCGAGAAGGTGCTCCGGGTGATCGGAGAGTTTCACGGAAAGGGATTGGCCACGAAGGAGGCGAACTTTCCGGTGTACAGGGAGTTTCAAGCCAAGTTTTTCGAGATCACTTTTGCAGATCAGGAAGCCGAGAAGAAGACGAGAGAGAAATTAGACAGGTGAGCCGCGTGCTCTTGGAACTGCTATCGCGCAGCGCGCGGGTGAACGAATATCTGGTGTATACATGGGATCGATCGTTATCGGGGAAGGAAGACTTAAGTATGTGGCAATGTAGAGCGACTGATTGTGTGCTTGATTAACTGTGCTTCGGGCTTTATCATCGTACTTTATATCAATGATTTCGGTAAATGAAAGCATTTTCTTTTGCAGTTACGTCGAAGAGCTGAAATCCAAAATCGGAGAAAATGCCGATCTCTCGAAAAACCTTGCGAAACTCATCGATCACGACCTCTACCTCAGCTGCAAGACTTCATCCGGACGAGAGCCCAGCACTATCTGTAACGGTTACCTTCTTCGCGAAAACCTGTGGTTCAAGCGATCCCCAACCGATGGCAAAATCGAGGACGTAAAGATTCTGGACTGGCAGAGAGTCAGGTGCGCATCGAATTGTATTGATTTGTCGACTGTATTATTGGAATGCGAAAATGCAGACCATGTCGACGAGCTGCTAGACTGTTACGTTAAGGCTGTGCAAAAGGAAAATCCGACGGTTTCCAAGGCGGATCTCACTTGTGGTATTTTCGAACCTGGAACTAGTTATGCACTGCTTGTTACGGCGATCGAGAATCGCTCGGTGGTTCGCGTTCCCAATTGTAATTTTTCAGCTTATTAAATGTTTTGTAATAAATTGATTGTGTTTTTTTTTTTCTACTTGATGTATGTAATCTTCAGCGGAGGTATGTGTAATGTGTATTTAGATAGAAGGACCCCAAAAGGAAAGATGATAGGGAGATTTTCTGCATATAATACTTCTTAAAGATAACACTTTGCAGATCTTTCAAGACGGAACAGTCGATAGTATATTTGAATAACAAGCCTGTAACAATTTGTTATCTAAATATTTATATTCTTAATATTTACCAGTTAGGGGAAACAATAGAAGGCAGCGCGTATAGTTATGAAAATTACACGATATTTTCTGATGATCCCAAAAATGTAATAAACAACTGAGGATAACGAGATGCAAGAGATTTTGTTTTCTACTGTCGAACTGTAATTTTTCAATGGTAGATGCTTCAACGAATCTTTGAACGATTCTAATTTTCTAGTGTACCGGAGAAAGCATTCCCAAATGATTGAACTGAGTTGACGTAGGCTCAAAAACTTTTACGACGAAATTTTTTTGACAAGCAGTTAGTTTCCGTCTGAAATCTAGGTAGAGAGTTGTTACCAAAGTTATACGTGGAAGAAGTATAGGAGTACAAGAGGTACTGTCGCAACCGTGAAAGACCCGATGATGAACCGCTTCAAGAGACCGAACGCGAAGCGCGCTTAGATTTTCTAGTATACCGAAAAAAATGGTTTCCATATCCTTTCTCTTCTATCGAATACAAAAAATGTATAACCAATTTTAAAAATATTTATAATTGCATAGATCCGTATATTCCTCCCAAGGTATACACAAGAGTCTTATTATCATTTTTACGAAACTGCGTAATATATGCTTTCGTCAAAACACTATATAATAACACATTCCTGCAACGCTTACATATACGAAACGTACAGATTTCGGCTTCGTCCGCGCGCTCGCACGCATTCATTACTAATACTTTCACCCACGCGGTTATCGTCTGTTGCCGTACTCGCACATCCCATTTGCCGTCGCGAATCGCCTGTGTGTACACATCGCGCAGAAGCATTTTGTTCTCGCTCTTCAGTTGCGCAGAACTCCTCTATGAAGAATCTTTCTCTCTGGCGCAAGATGAAGACGAACTGCACAGGCGGTTCGCCCAAACAATTTATATATATATATACGAAGCTAGCGTTATTCTGATAAGAAAAAAATATGTATATATCTCGATTGTTATATAATACAAAACCGGCGCATTTTCGCGATGGACTGCGTTTTCTCGGCCCTAGATATTATGTCATGTTATATTTCGAAGGCCGCGCAGTCATACATCAGCGGGAGATAATATACGCGGTCGCTAATTTTGCAGGAATTCGAAATGAAGTGATCGATCGCAGTTATTACTTAATCCTCCGACTCCTGAATGCAAATAAAATTAATTAAACGTGTATATACATCGATAGCGAAACAATGTTATGCTATATATCTATAAGCAATTGTAATAATAGCGAAGGCGTGTATATACACAGAGAGATGATGGAGACTGGAAATTTGAAGGTGGCTTTTGATCGACGATACATAGACTCGCCGTCGACAATGGGCGAGGTCCGCCTTATAAACACGTTACTATTACTTTCACAATGGGCCGGGATTTCACGCTGATGCAGCTGCGCGATGCGTATGTCCATTGTGCGTTTCGCGTCGTTGCCGAGGAATAAGAGGCCCATTCAGTGCGAAAGATCATTATCTCTCTCTCTCTCTCTCTTCTGGCGTTTGCGGAGGTATACTTATAATTGGTAACTCTTTGCGAATGATGTGTACGCTGGATTAAGGATACTCCGCGCGCACGGGAGGAACGGACCTGTTGCCGCGCGTATACTTATGCACATGTGTGTATATATATGAACTGACCCACATAATAAATTTTCCTAGATTCCGCAGCTGCCGCGGCGAGTAATTGTTACGAGCCCATTGTGCCCCTTTTTTTTCAACTCTTCGCGCGGGGATAATGGTGTTGGAGAGTAAAACTGAACGCTCGACGTTGTTGCAGATGTATATTAATTTTGTTATTATTATTATCATTATTATTCGTCATCATCATCATCATCATCAATCCTCTTACACAGTGTAGAACAGTTTGTTGAGACAATAAGAGCATCAGCGCGATAGTACATTATTAATATAGAGTGAATTCGCCGAGCTTTGGTTATAATAATCGTCGTGTCAGAGAGCGCGCCAGCAAACATGATATTAAAAGTACATAAAATACACGACATCTATGTATAAATATATATGAAAAAGATTATAATTATTTTTTATTATATCGCGGCCTGTAGGCCGGGCCCCTGTAGTCGTTGTCCTCCTCGGGATGGGCGGCGTTGTAGGCGAGGGCCCGCTGAATGGCAAGGGGTATGGGCGGCGGCGTGGGCAGGTGAGCACCTCGAGCCTGGAAGCCGTTCTCGTCGGCGACGTAGCTCACGAGGATCGGTGTGCCGTCCGGCGCCGTGTAGCTGTACTGGCCCTGTACGACCTCGACCTGCTGGCCCTTGTTCACTGGTCGGCCCTGTTCCGCCACCGAGATGCCGTTCTCCGTGTCGTAACTGCGCGCGTAACCAGTCGATATATGAGCGCTATTGTTTTTCTTTTCGCCTTCGCTCGGCGGGAATGTTTTAAGGAGATTCTTGGGAGGATGGCACAGAGGAATGGCGATTGCAAGAGGGCTATAATTGCGCGAGCAGTCAGGTATTCGGCTAATTGAGAGTTTCAAGTTTTCCTTCGAGCGCGGGATTCTTTGGATCGATTCGTTCGTTATAAGTTGCGTGGATTTGATTTTCGTGTAACGATGGAAATGGGATCGAGATTATTGGTCAAGTGGCAGATGTTATACGATCGAGCGATCGAGTGACTCATGATAAAATCCGTAGTGTCTGGTATATAACAGTTCGTCATAATTTGCTTAATGTAACGTAACACCTCGACGTTCATTTGTGTAGTTTCTTATTGTTTATTAATAGACTGAAGGATCTGTCGAATCGCACTTTATTGGCTATTATATCGAGGTGCAACAATGCTATTTCTTACGCATCGTTTTTTTTTTAATAGTTGATTATTCAAGTGCAACATTGTATGGTTGAAATCATTGCTTTGTCATCGCATAATTTGATTTTGATATCATCTTTTATGATGCTGAGCAAGAATTTTCTTCGGAATCGGATAGAGATTGCGGTTATTAATTTTAAAAGCTTTAATAATAGCGAAGCGTTTTCTTACTGCGAAAACTCAAATTTACTCCGGAAGTTTACCATAATCATACACGTTTTCAAAGTTATTTTTTTAATAACTCCTCTTTTATCATGACCACAGCGAGTTATTACAAATTTTAGGATGCCTCTTTGGAATCGTGAAAAAATAACAACACGAAAGAACTATTACTGAAGAATGTTTGTATCATAAAAAAAAACTATTTTAATTAACGTGCCAATTGTACAAAAAAAACGTCATCACTGACAACTTTATCATCATCAACGAACAATCAAAATTCACGTCAACGTAAAAGAACTGTTTGCTCGTCTCGTCATTTTAGATTAAAAAAGACCGAATTTTTTTTCTGTAACTCACCTGAAGGCATAAGATCCATCGATGTTCTGCTCGTGATTCTGCCTCAGAATGGCATACCTCCGCCCGTAGTAATCCGGATTGTACCTATTAGGCTGTGGATTGTAGGCGGGTTGCTGCTGCGGATTGAACTGCTGGAACTGCGCCTCTATCGAGCTCAGCATCGACAGCATCAACACCTGCGCACGTGTGACAATATAGATTTTCATCGCGATTCATATTCAGGCATACAACATATCCGGAAATTCTCCGCACGAGAATGCCGCATGAATGAAGTCTTAAACAAAGTGATAGTCATCGGCGCTGATGTTATAATACGCGTATATGACGAACGACTCGAATGAAGCGCGAGCTGCGATGCTTTATAAGATGGCAATCGCTCTGCGAAGTTACGTTTTCATTTTCTCACTGTGATACAGCGTTGAGTCGCGTTTCTTTTCCCTCCTAATTTGTCATGGGTAAGTAAGCCCAGACTCGGCGCGACTTTTTCTCGTGGCCGCGGATTAATATGTAATCAGCGAGCTGTGTATGCACCTATCAAGATGCATTTGTGTGACGAGCGAGACCTTGGCTTTCATTAACGTACATGCTTTTTCCTGTTTTCATCGCCCCTTGGGCCTTTTTTTTAAGCGAGTTTACGCAATCGTTAGAAATCGTTCTTATACTGTATAGCGAAATTGAGCGAAAGCTCCGTTACGATTTCAGTATAGCAAGCATGATTGATCTCGTATAGCGATTTATCTAATGAAATTTACATAGCTGTTCGAGATTTGACGATTGACGAAGCCTAGTCTTGAATTTAATCCAAATATCTCTGGTGAGCGTCGTTGCCATCGCAAAAAACAAACGAATTAAAACAATCTCGTTACATACTCGTACCGCGCAATTCACTAAAAGCACTGTAAGAAAGCACGTAGACGCAAAAAAAAAAAAAACAAATTATCCAGGAAAATACGTAAAACTCACAAAAATAACGGCGGTAGTCTCCATTACAATATCTCGCACTATGCTGCTCCCTTTGTATAAAATCTTGAACAACAAACAAACGTCCTGGAAGTACAATAAATATAATCTTCAGCGTCGAAAGAAGAAGCTCTCCTATAGTTTTTTCCTCAGCAGTCTGTGCACCAATACTAAACTGGCTTACAATGCCGTCTTCGCATTGTGACCGGCGAGTGAATCCCGTGTGAATTTATAGCGCTTGAAGAGTATAGCGACTCCCATAGAGGGGGTGATGCTGCAGATGTAACGCGCAACTCTATCGGTATAAGCCAGGCCTATTAACGATCTACACCTATACCCGTGGATTTCACTCTCTCCCTCCTTTCTTTTGCTGCCCATACAGCATCTCCACGGCGTATATATAGCTTTTAGTGGCGTTTTGTTGTACGCGCGGGTATTGTTTTTTTCTCTCTCTCTCTCTCTCTCTTTGTGAAGTAACGCTTTTGCTTTACAAGTGTTTCGACGAGAGACGATCGATAACACGCGAGGTATTCTTATAGCGCTGGATTTTGGCGATGGGCTTCCGAATAGGATGACGTGACGAAATTTTTCATTTCTGTACTGTATATATATTATACGCTCATCATGGGTATGACTCGAATCGTTAGGACGTAATAAATTGGACGAGTTGATTCAGCTGCAGATTAATCTCGCTTCAACGATATATTTAATATCGTCCCACAGTTTCCATTCAATTATCCATTATTTTCATCGATTTTCCCACAAACGTGTAAGCACAAGCCGCGAGATGCGGTTGGATTAAAATTTCAAATTTTATGAAAAATGTGTTTTTTATACGAAGCCTTGCGCGCATTTTAATCGAAAAACAATACATATTTCACTTCGTAATAACCATTCGGTAACAACCCTGATGGGAGGAAATTATCGATATTTATCGGAGCCTACTCGATTATTTAACATGTCAAGTAATGAAAGCCTCGACGTTCTCTCTCTCTCTCTCCCTCACTCTCTTTATCTCCGCTACACACGCTGACCTAATCCTACGTGACTCGAAAAATGGGTCGATTCAAGCATAACTTATAGACGATCCCTCGATCCACACTCGCACGAGAAAACTGCATCCAGACCATCAATTAAGCGCGCGTAATTTTTCGAAATTCTCGAAAATCTTTCGAATTCTCACAATCCTCGCGACCCTGAAGACGTAAAAGTTCCACGTATTATAGATCTCGGTGCCTTACACGCGAATAACCTAATGTCAAAGCGCGCAATCAAGGCGCGGTGCGTCTGCTGCAGCAACGCATTCTTATAGCGAGTCGTGCCGCAAAAAGTAGCTTGCCTCAAAGTGGTGCCTGCGCGCTCGCTTACGTATTATATATATATATATATATATAGTATAGGCGAACGAGCGAGGAGAGAAACATTCATAATGGGAGTCTCGAGAGAGTCGCTCATCTTCGCGCTTATTAGCATTAATAAATTTCATTTAAAATTCATGTGTTTATCCGACACCTGCGACTGGAAGATCGCATTGAAAAAAGGTGTAATTAACTCGAGAGGAGTACATTAAATATAGACACGACACGCGCCGCGATTCTTCGACTTACGTTATTGAATTTAAAAAGCGCTTTAAAATGCAAATGAAATCGCGCAATTAAATAAAATAATAACAACAATTACGCGCGATGTAACCAAATTATGGGCTTACACGGCGTTCCCTATATACACTAAATATAATATACAAGCGTTGCAAGTGCAAGTAAGCGTGTCTAAGCGGAATGCCATAGAGAGTATATATATGCAGGCGCGCGTGTGTATATACGCTATCCCATTCACGAGCTTTGAACTTGCTGCATTACATCTCTTCCTATTGCAGCAACGAGGCACGACGAGTCAGAATCGGTCGAATAAAAATCGCATTATATAGACCCTTCGGAGTCATCGAGCAATCGACACGATCCCTGGAACGATTCATCTCTATTCCATTTCGAGCTTGCGCTTCGCAATTATAATATAACACTCGTCGCTCGTCACTGTTATAACAAACGATCGGTCGATCGCTCGCGCGCGAGCATTACACATCTATAAAACGAGAGAGAGAGAGAGAGCGAGATAGACTTTTGTTGCGAGCGAGAAGATGCTGACGATGAACCAAGCCAGGGCGTGTTCCTTTCACTACTTTCGTATTATGCCGCTGGTATAATATGCGCGATACGGCCTGCATTTTTTTCACAATCACCGCGTGTATATACGTAGTGTTGGGTGTATCCGCGAGCGTCCCTGTGTGTGTTGCGAGATACGTTATTATTGTATAATGTTAACGTGCTTTTTAGGGCGTATAGAGGTGAAGCGCGCGGAATGTAAGGCGATCGCGGGTTGGGATGATTCTGATGAAGGGGATTGTAATGAAGAGAGGTAATCTGCGCGCTTTTTTTCTTGTTCGCTGTGTGTGTGTGTGTGTGTGTGTGTGTGTGTGTGTGTGTGTGTGTGTGTGTGTGTGATACGGATCGGGCAATTGGAATAAATTGCGCGGGGTTTTAAGGGGAGCCAGTTTGGATTTACTTTATGCTCCATTGTTGCGCGTTTTCAAAGTCTCGACGATGCTTATCTCAAAAAGGATTTATATTGTGTAATGGGGGATTATCCATACGGTATATGGAGTGTAATCGTTATAACCAGAGGTTTTATGAATATTAATTTGTGATATTTTATTCATCATATTTAAAAATATTTATTATTTTTATACAACACAATAATAAATTCATATATATACATAAAGTTATGCATCCACATTCTTCACTCTTGCTCTCTTTCTGTCTCACTCTGTCTGCTTCTGTTTACATAAATATATATATATGTATATATATTATACGCGTTAAGATTCTTGAAGTAAATAGTCTGCAGTTCTATCCTAGTTCTGCATTATATGTTAACAGTTTTGTTCACGATTCTTGTGTACTTATAGCTTAAGATTCTTTTATCTTTTTTTTTTAATTCTTTTAGTAATTATATACTTCTTTATGGTCCACAAGGCACTGACACTATACATGTTTATATATACTTGTTTTTGTAAAATGACAAAATAAATGTCAATGCTTTCGTTATACACGTTATAGTATTGAAAAAATAATACTTGAAAGTATTTTAGTGTATATTTATAAAAATTAGCGTATGATTCTTTTCCCAGCGTTTAAGAATTAAAACGAAATCCTATACAGAGATGTTGTCGTGTTACACATACGGCACTGTAATATACTAATATAATTCATACAGGCTGCCTAAATTATGTAATATAAGAAAAAAAAACTGGAATTGAATTTTATACGTGAGATCTGAAGTCATGTATATGTGGCGACGTTATATAGAATATAACATTTGTTGATTATTTCATCGATATAGAGTATAGTTTAAAGTATTAAATTTTTAAAAAATTGCACACATACGAATGAAATTCACGCTGAGATGCGATTTTTATACCTCAACAATCGCCGTTATTATTATATAATATATAAAAAAACGATATCGAGCATACAATGTAATATAATAAAAATCGCTGATGATATAAAACAACGACTACATATCATAATGACAATAATAATAATATTAATAATAATAATAATAATAATAATAATAAAAGAGAACGTCGATCACACTTCGATCTTAACTCAATTTCGTTACTTCGATTCAATAAATGATTGAGATTGTATACGCTTAACAAGATCTTCATATAATAAGCTACGCTCTGCGACTCTAGTCGCAAAGTAATTTACAAAAAAAAATCCAACGAAAACACATCCCGCGTCTTCCAACGCCTATATATATATATCGAATGTTAATTATCACACTGTTGCTTCTTTTTTTTATTCAAGTCTCCTCCGGAGAATGCGACGCGCACTACTCCACCCTCTCGCATTTTGATTCCACAATGCGCGCATCAATAACTCGAGCTGCTCGGATTCTTATCAGCGCGTGGATTTGTTCTTCCACCTTTTAAAACTCTGCTCAACAATCGCGAAATTGATTTATTAAGCTCCATGCCCATCTTTCTCTTTCTCTGGCATACTTTTCTCTCTATCTCTTTCTCCTGCGTACTCGTATATATATATGTATATAGATATATCTCTGTCGGTCTAATGCATCATATAGGCGTAGGCCTATTACGAGAACATAATCTAGGGAGGAGTATACAACATGCATATCATAATATCGCGAAGAATACATAAACCGTCTGTGTGTGTATGTGTGTGTATGTGTGTGGAGTACAGGGGACGACCGTAACACATAATAGAAGGAATCTATGGAAGAACAGAATGCAAAGGTGCTCTCGGCAGCACGAGGGCAGCCCGTGGCAGGCCGCAGTATTTTATATTGTATTTTTATATAATATATATACTTGTTAATTGATTGTGAGTTATATATATGGTGTGTGTGTGTGTATATATATAACGCGTGTGTATTTGCGGGTGGTTTAATAGAGTTATTAGAGGTATTGTTATTGTAGTATTTTTAGAGATTTTCATTTCAGACGCCGACCGAGTGGTTGCTGGGTCGCCGGATAACGATCTTGGCTTTGTGGCTTGGCGAGTCGTTTAGCGGTTGCGAGTCCTCGACCACCGATTGCGGGTATTTCTGGTCCGGGTAATTCCACGGCTGAATGTCAGCCGTACCGAAGATCTGGTAGACCACGTAGGTGCCACAGGCCACGCAAGTCGTCACGCCGAATACTTTTCTCCAAGCGTCCAGCGATTGCTGTACGAATTAAAATTTATTTAATAATTTTTCAAATATTTATAGCGTTAATACTCGTGAAAATCGAAAGGACACTCACGCTTTCCTGAGTAAGTAGTCCAGCTACTATTGGAGATACAAAACTAGCTGTCATGTGGATAGTTTGTGCGAACGCTAATACGGGACCTGATGAGGAAAAATGCACGGTAAGTCGTAATACGCATACGCTAGACGCAACCTCGCTATATTTACCGGCAAAGTTAGGTGCGATATCGACGATGTTGGCCATTGCTCCGGCGTAAGCCGCGGTGATCAAAGTCACAGCGAGAAACCAAATTAGTAAGGCCATGACGATATTGCAACCCAGGTATCCTATGAGAAGTACCAAAATGCCAGGGACGACCTGAGCTGTAAAATGGAATTCGACGTTCATAAAACTGTGGCAATATGCGCGTCATTGAGTTGAAAATAAACAAATAAAAAAAAGTGAACTCACAAAGTGCAGTAAATATCTTTCGGACGTTAGTCAGCGAGAGAATTTGCTTTCTAACGAGCAGATCGGCGATCCAACAGAAGACAACTGAACTGAAGTAACTGCAGATAAAAGGCGCACCGGATAGGATTCCGTTCTGCAACGATCAGACAGAAAATCTCGCGAGGTCAATAGTCCGTTCGCGTCAAACATCGCTTATATCCATACGACGTAATCAGGAGATAATAATACTCACGGCCTGAATACTGAGTCCGAGGACGGTTTTAATGTACATGGGTCCGGCGATGATGAAAACATAGTGAACCCAGATTCTGCCAAAGGTGGTGATGCCTATGGACCAAGCCGGCCACGATGTCAGTATCGACTTCCAGGGTACCTTCGTTCCCTGAAAAATCGCAACGAGCCATTCGAAGATAATTCAGATTACATATGTATATTTGATACACAGCGCAGAAGAAGGTCCATACCTCGGAGAGATCGGTGGCGACCGTTCCAACGCTGCCCTGGATGTACTGGAACTCTTGGGTGGATATCCTCGGATGCGAGCTCGGCGTATCGTAAGCGAAGAAGTACCAGAAGACGCACCACAAGGCACCGATACTACCAGTCGTGTAGAAGACCGTACGCCAGCCAAAGTGGGCGATGAGAAAACCTGCCAGAGGATAGGTGATGCCGATGCCGAAGCTGAACCCTGCACAATGACAGAAGAACATCTAGGCGTTAGGAGACGAGATGCCTGCTCACCGCGTTTCGCTTTCATCTCGTCTCTCTATCACATAGCAGCGATCGATCGTTTCTAATATCGACGCAAGCTTCACGGTCCAGACGCAATTTTCAGCTCTGCTGCGGTTATAGATCGCGAAGGTGTCCCGGTGTGTGCTGGCTCGCTGCTGCTGCTGCTGCTGCTGCTGCTGCTGCGGCTCCAGTCGCCTAGACATTCGACAAGCGATGATGATTGTGGTTTGTGGTTTGTGGGTGATCGACAGACAGATCGAGAGACAGAGCGATCGACTCCTCGCTCAAACGCTCGCGTGAACTCTGCAATGCCATTTAAAACGATAACAGGGCTAGATTAGTTTGCTTTTGTAATCTTCATACGGTTTTTTTTCTCTATAGATATAGACTCGCTCTCTCTCGCGCTTCTTTCATTCTATATACAGGTTTTCTTTTTTTCTTATTCGCAATACGCCCTTGACGGTAAGCCCAGATTCTACGATTATCGCGGACGATCTTATTGTATATATTATATAGTAGGGGTGTAGAACGTGATTCTTGAAAATACATCATTGTCTCCGAGTTTATTAGTCGAGTGCGTATTGGGGGTAAAGTGGCCAAGAAAATGTAGCTTCTAATCATCAATTTTACGTTTGGCTTTAGTTGTTCGAGGAAAACAGCATTGAACGCTGACTGTTTAGAATTATGGCAAAACACGTACACCGCCGTCGTAAAGATTTTGGAAAAATTGGGATTGTCTCTAACGAAACCAGTTTCAGTTGGATACCAAGAGAAGAATTGATTGATACTCTTCATTTTTAAGTAGCACTCGAACTATTCAATGCAAATTTATTTTAAACAGTTTTAAATTGGCTATTATCTCCTTCAGGATAGTGTTTAAATTAGCTATTGTTCCTTCGTAGGACGTAAAGACGTTTTATTTTTAAAAAATGTTGATTCTTAGACAAAAATTACGACAATCCAATGAATAATGGTATTCAGCGATAATTCAAAGTCTTTATCTTGATTCATTATGAAGAAAAAAATCTCATAATGAATATAATCCGGTTTTGTTGGTTGTTTAAGAATCGAAAGAACCCAAATTTATCCAAAACTTCAAGCTGTGACAAAATGATAAAGTAAACAAATTGATTGGTTCTAAAATAGCCATCAAAAGTGTTTTGCATATTATATTTCATTAGTTATTTTTGGAACGCTCAGAATGCCCAGAAAAAAATGTGCAGAGTGGCTTCAACGAACTTATGACAACTTCCTTTACAATGCAAGCGTCAGGTAATGAGATACAATTTATGTGAAAACACTTTTACGGTATACGACTTCTATAAGCGCCTCTTTTAGTATCTCTTAAAAGTTTCGCTCGTGTACATGCTTCGCTATTTTTCCAAACGTCTCAATCTACGTGCTGATTCGAAAAAAAATGTTTAAATCGGTATTTGGTAAAAAATTCGACTCGAAAGCTGATGATTAAAAATACTCAATCTGATTTTAAAGAGAAGCTATATTATGATAGATGGAATTGTGAGTGGAACAATGAAACTTCTATACCTGTAAATAACAGTGTTTTAATTCATTGCGTCTATATGTATAAGTATACTTTTGAACACAGAATAATAAAAAAAATGAGAAATGCGGAAAAACAGCTTATATAGGAAAAATCATCCGCATAAATAAGTTAACAACGATACTTAACGCAAGAATGTAACAATGCACAAATCTCCAAGTATATTATAAGTAAAATTACAGCGACGTGGTAAAGTAAGCGCGAGTCGAGCGTTGCGCGCGTATATAGAATCGGGCTTATAGATGCGCGAAAGAAACGAAGTAGCATAAAAATGGGAATTAAAGATAAAGTATACTCGGCCTTTCTCATGCTGTTGAGCGGTCTCTGGTGAGTATACCTCGATCGTGATTTAGTGGTGGTCATTCCTAGAATGTGGCCCGTCTCAGTGCGTCGCCGCTACAGTACAACACTAAAACTCATTTTGACAAAAGTCGCTGATCTCGTTAAAAATTTTGATTAAACTTATCGAAAACAGATATATTATCGTCTTGTAACTGCGTCTACATAGCGTATCTGTAATGACCAATAGTTTTTATTCTCTTTCAAATAGTACGTACTCTCCAAAGTTTTTAGAAATTCAATGGACTTCTTTCTGTGTGTACGTGTGTGCGTCGAAGATACTTCTCTAATAACTTTACAGAGCAGTATATTATGAATATTATTGGCGATAAGAATCTAAGTCAAGGAGGAGAAATAAACAAGTAAATCCTATGGGTATACACTCATTATGGATCAATGACGATGTAAAAATGATTTGCAAAGTGCACACTGCTTAACACAATAGAGCATTTGCAAATTATTACATCATCGCTGAATTATTAATATTATCCTTCTTTCAATTAGCCTTCGCATAATACATTTTTTAAACCTATTATTATGTAGAAAGCAACGATATAATTATCTGAATTTTTACGCATATAACCCATTGAATATAAGCGGCAGGCTGAAAGCACCTAAATATCAAATAAAGAAAGCGGTACAGATATGTTTCTGCAAACTGTGTTTATACGCTCGAGATTAATCATAATTAATATAAGTTATAACTTAATTATAAACCCATATAGCTCTAAATTAAAAAAATATGATATATATGTTTAAAAAGAAAGAAAAATTATTTTTATATGTAAGTAATTAAAGTACTGAAGTTTCACTGTAACACACGAAATTCAATTTAGCATAACCAATGGATCAACGGTATTAATAAAAAGCTTAAAATTAAGCGACACTCAAAAAAAAACTTAGTTCTACCTTTTAAAGATCTTTAATAGTTATTATAACAAGAAGCTTGTTATAATACCATGTTATAGCTAGAAATGTATGAAAAATTCAGTAAAAGATGAACGTTTTTTTCCGAGTGCAGTGAATATTCAATCTATAACTATTGAGTAAAATATAAATCATCAATGTTAATTACCTTGAAAGGAAGACATGAAGCGTGATCTCTCGACGACAGGTATCCAGTGTCCAACAATGGCATACATGGCGGGCCATGTCAGTCCCTACGGCCGACGAAAATCATTATGAAGCAAACTACATCCAACAATTGAAATGCCGGCAAAAATTTGAAAGGCAGATTGACTTCTAATGAAACGTTATTACTTCGAGCGATGGGCATGAGTGAAAAAGTGAAAGTGAAACAAAGAAACGAAGGGTATATAACTCACACTGGCGACGCCTTGAATGCTCCGCAGTGCAATAATCGCGCCGTAATGAAATTCGGCGGCAGTTGGTATGAGCAGGCTGCAGATGGCCGTGAGGAGTTGAGACCCGCCGAAGACCGTCTTTGTACCAAAGTATTGTGTAAGTACCCCGCCTACTACTTGGGAAAGGATATAGCACCAGTAGAATGATCCAATTATTGTCGATTGAATAGCAGGACTCCAATCAAATTCTCCCTCCGCTCGTTCCTTCTGTAAAAACAATGCATCGCGTGTTATGGAAAAGTATACACCCTAATGTATATATATATGTATTGTATAGTATATAGGCGTCGCAGATTCGATCAAATTCGTATACGATTTCATACCGTGGAATTGCTGTTATCTTCCATTGCCTGTGTAGTCGAGTTGGATCCAGAGTCACAACTTAAAATAATTGAGACGTTATCGGACGACTGGTATTTCACCATTGACACCATGGCGAGGTTTATGTCCATTCTCATCATGAAGGATACGACGAAACCAGAAAACGAAAGCATGTACAGGACTACACGGGCCGGAACCATGTCTATGGATTGTCGAGAAAAGAGAAAATAATTATAGAGCGTATGATATAAATACGCATCGATCTTGCCGATAGCCTCTAACGAGCTTTCGCTGTAATTTGATCAAAAGTTGAGATCGGCGTTTTACCGGGACGTTGATATAGAGAGTGGAAGTTCAGTTTTCAGAAATGTACGATATATATATACATACCTCCGATGTAGAGGCTATCAACGCATTGTATTTCTTTATTATGTAATTACCTGCGAGTCTGCGGAAGTTGTATGCAGATGTTGTTTTATAAACAGGTGATTCTTCGTACCTGAAGAAAATTAAAGGTATAGAGAGATTTTTTAGAAACCTATTGTTCGGATCGATTCTTTGTTTACAGAGTCCAACGATATAATAGCAATATCTCTTGAGCGACAATTTTCGACGCAACAAAAAAATTGCACAAAGTTACATAAAAATTCCCGTGGAATATAACCGCGTATATATAGCAAAGGTCAAAAATGGTTATAAGATCGCGCATAAACGAAATTACGCAATCTCGGCAAAGTGGTAACCCGCAATAAGCCGCCGGCGTCGGCGCGTCTAATTGTTTCATCTTGCAATTAATCCGACGGTTATTTAACATAAATACGACGTTTCAATCATTGCATACGAAAATCTTGATTTAGTAGAACACGTTTCATGTGCGCTGTACGCAGGTTACATAATGCGTGGATGTATCAAATGATCGATTGCGGCCTGCCTTATGGAGCGGAGTGAATTTAATAAATCCGCGTAATTATACACGCGGCGAACGAAACTACTCGCGCGACATGATGCAATGAAAACGTCGCGGTTTAATTTTACGTGTGTATGTGTCCGGGGAGAGGTTCGGATAGGGTATATATAGTGACGCGGTGAATCGGAAGGCCTCGTTGAGAATGCGAAAATATTAAAAGATTATACCGCGTGCGATGCGAGTTTTGCCGGAAATTCGACGCGCGTTATTACACGATGATGAATAATCTTTTTTTTTCTTCCTTCGCTTTGTGTACACGGTGGTAAGATTGGTTGATTACCTCTCGGAACTCTCCATTTCAGCCGTGAGACGGTTAATCCGATTTTCAACGCTGATTTATGTTTCACCGGGTGCATCCAAAATCACCTCAAATTCTGCAATAGACATACATTTTCTTAGAATAATTTCAGTATACATATGCAGTTAATTTTCATACTCAAGTCACATTTTCATGACTATGCGTAAATTCGACAAATTGTTTTCCTTATATATGCAATTACCATTCGTACTTTTAATCGTTTTACGAGGAAAAATTCCCTGATCTTCCGCCTATATAGATGACCAAAACGCATGCAAAGTAACGTAACGCGGTAAAACGTGTTTTCAGATCTCCGATTAGTCCCACAAGTATAATGTATGTATATCCGAATTACCGGCCTCCTCCTTAGGCGCAGCAGTGCACGATAATTATACCCAGGTGTATATAGGTATGCGTCGTATAGACGAGTAATAGATAGAGCAGCGAATGGAAGGAATTAAGACAGAAGAGAAAAAATACGAGGAAAAGGAAAGTAATTAAATTCTACAGATGAATTTTTAATACGATATCGTTGGTCGTGCTTCTGTCTCATTCTCGCGCACGAATGCTCGGCTGTAATACGCGCAAAAGGATATACTATACATTATCTGCTCGTTTGCTGCTATAGCTGTCCGACGGTGTGTACATAAGTGTTTGCGGTGCAGTTTTTGCTTTTGATAATGCATTTTTTTTTCAAAACGTCTTCGAGATATACTCTTTGAGAAAGGCGTGGTTTTTCTATTTAAAATTGTTTATACAGCCAGCGAGGAATGTCAACACAATCACTCAATGCGACACAGCTACGCCAACACAGCCGTATTGATGTTAAAAGAAAAAAAAATCAACTAATCGATCGCCTATAAATATTTGTTAATACCGATACTGTTTATTCGCGTCGTCTCACAATATATTTTTATACATATTATTTTATACTCGATCGCGACTATTTAATACAAAAATATCAACGCAGCATACATTCCTTTATTTTAATTGAGCCGTTAACATATTGTCTCACGATATCGCGCACATATTTATACAGAGCGCAAATCGATTCGCAAACGCCGCGGTGCGAAAATTCAAAATACCGACTCTGCATAACGCGCCCGCATGCATCGTCTCGATTAAAATGCATATCGCAGCTTTTCTCTCTCTCTCTCTCTCTCTCTCTCCGCGCTATATATATGTATATACATTGCTTTACATAACACCGAACACTCCTGCCAATATGCGCGCGCTCGCTCTCAAAGTGTGTATAATTGCCCTTATATACGAAGTAGTACGTGTAGAGCAGCATCATTAGCCGTATATGATCTAATAATAAAAGTGTATTATATGCGCCGCGACTGCGTGTAACGCGATGGACTTCCTATTATCCTTTGCACGATATCGCGCAAGGCTGCAGTGTATGGCGTTCGCCGCTATTGTACGTCTCGTGTGGTATGATCGTTAGACTGGACGACATTTCGATCCTTCACGATTTGCGTACTAACGTTTCGCTATAAAAATAATTAAAATTTATTCTACTCTCTCTCTCTCTCTCTCTCTCTCTCTCTCTCTCTCTATATATATATATATATATATATATATATATTTATATATATATATTTATACAGCTCAATATTTATAGCGGCTAATTGCGATGATCGTTTCACATCCGCAAGTGAGACATGACATATACTATTTTTTCCACTGACACGCGAGTAGGCGGTGTATAATGTGCAACACTATATCACTCCCGATATTTCGTGTACATATATATGTATATATCGGTCACTCTTATAGCGCATTCGCGGTTCTTACACGCGGCATCTCTCGAACTTTGTCACGCTTGTACGCGCTGTATATATATATATGTCCAATAATATACATACCTTTCCGGGTTTAATCATTCGGCGCAATTTCGTTGAAATTCTATGTCGGCGAGATGATAGAGCCGGCAATTTTCCGGCATTTTTATTGCGGCCGCGCGCGAAGTTTAATAGAGTCGAGTCTTTATAATACGAGAGATTCCGCTACTGGTGCGCGCGGGATTCCAGAAATTCTGAACTGAGCTATAGAGAATAGGATTATGTGCGAGACGTTATACGCCGCTCGCCGGCAAATACCTAATATCAATGCAAACGCGTCTCATCATCCGACACACATATGTGTATAGTGTATATATATAGTTTATTAAAAATTTGCAACGAATCGTTACATAGTCCCGTTGCATAAAAAGCAGCGCAGTATAGGAGCCGCCGGCGCGCGGCTGCTTCACGCGCGATGAGTTGACTGAATTTTTAAGGTGTCACGTTATTGAGCGTCATGTATGTATATACATATATTGATATGCGCGCGTGTGTGTCATACGTATATCACGCAATTTCGTGCGTTTCCCCGCGTTGTTTCGCAAGAAGCTTATGTACAAATATGCAAATCGCCAAGAGTATGTAGATGACGGCTCTTGTGTATATAGGCATGATAAATGTTTAAACAGTGCGCGCGCGCCCGACGACTTTGTTTCAAAACAATGCATCTTGTGTGTTTAACTCAATTTATACACAAGTTTTGAAGAATCGAGAGACATTCAGCGAAGACTTTTCTCTATAATAAATTGCGAAAAAGATGCCGGACGCGCAATAATTTGTAGGTTAGTGCACGCATCAGTGCTTTTATCACGAACGAACCGGGTATACAGTGCGCAAGTTATATACACGTATGTATAAATCACTGTATAAACGCATCGTGAATTTTTGATAGCTCCGAGCAAACACAAGCTCGTGTACGTCGAGTAAAGCAAAAGTCTACATAGAGAGAGATAGAGAGAGATTTACCTGCAGCGCAGCAAGACGGTCAAGTTCGCATCGATCGTCAGAGCCGGACGTAATTGAAAGTCAGACTCGAGTTACTGTATACATATATATTATACCCACCAACGCACAATACTCGGCCACACACACACGGCTTATCGCCAAGTACTCCCGCGTTTCTCTTCGAATCTTCTCCCGTGCGTCTACGCGCGCTATATTCACTCATGTACACCGAACCGTGTGCATTACGCCATGCCGAATCTTATCGCAGAGCCGAATCGGGGCACGACGTTATAAGAAAAGCCGAAGAGCTTCAATGCCGGCCAAAACACCGAGTCCAACTGAAGAAACGTCGCCGGCGCGCTGCAGTGCCTTTGCTGGACTCTCCTCGCGGCCGTCTCGTATCAAACTCGAATGTGCCCCACTACGGAGCCGCGCCGGCATACGCACACACGAGGTCTTTATATTATACACACGCCGATACATTACAATGACAATGACCAATCGGTGTCGCCTCTGTCACGTGCTGTTAGTGCGAGAGAGAGAGAGAGAGAGGAAGATTTGGCGACTAAAGGCAAATGTAGTGGATTTTTTTTTGGTTCGCAGTTTTCGAGATTTTGAGAGAGACGGAGACTCTTTTGGTATCGAGCGTGGGTGGCGGAACGCTGTGGCTGCTTATTGGTTTGATCGGGCTATTGTTTCGTTTTTTAATTGTAGTGACAGGGATACTATTTATGAGTGAGCTAAACCTTGAATACAGGATTCGATAGATTGTGATTTGTTCTTTTGCAGATCGATCGGGCGATGGAAAACTTTTTAAACAGCGAGTGTCAACCAGGATATACATAGTTATATGTAGATTCATGGATTAAACGATCGCGTGTCAGTTTTTTCCACGCAAGTCGCGCGTTTTCCCGCGATGACCATGACAGCTGCTCCCCCATTCGCGATTGTGCGATCAAAATCATTGGTATTATGTAGAATTGGAATATTCGCAAGCTTACGTGACGCGAAAAGTCTTGCAGCCGGTGCATGGATTTTTCAACGATCATGACGAAACTCACTTACAAAGGCTTCCGCGTATAACCGACTACGCATCAGCTCGCTTTTTTCAAAATTATTTAAAAATTCAACTTCCATCCATATTTAAAATTACAAAAAAGCCAACAACTTTCGCATGACGCACACGCGAGAGCTTAAAGTTCGCACTGAACTAAAGCCGCGCTACCCTCCGAGGGACGTCTCCACGCGAAAGTAAAGTAAAGCACTCGTATAATGTATATATACACACAAGACTGCGCTCACGTAAGTATATATATATACGCGTGCATGTCGCTGCAGCAGTGGCGATCGGTATAATTCTCGGACCAATGCCAAGTGTATAAAGCTGCAGTGTAATCAAGTCCGAGCTTTTTTTTCTGCCCTATCCTATATGCATTATCGGAATATTGCTTCGATATGAATTTTATTCTTTTGTTTTTACTCGTAGACTCGCAGCAACAGCGCGCACTATATGCACTCGGGAATTTCGCTCCGACATACGATCTTCTCCCATATATACACATAACGCGGTGTACTTTGTATTTATAGTGCGGACAGTGACTTGGCAGTTAAAGTGCTCGCCGACGACGTGTGCGCGCCCCATTATGTAAGAATATTACAAGTGAATTATTTTTAATCAGCTGATGTACTACCGGTACGTATGCGTTCGGTGTGCTGGACGATTAGAAAAAATGTTCACGCCAGACGCGCTGTCATATATATATATATATTGTATATTGTATATACTTATCGTCGTTACGATCAGAGAAAGATAGCATCGCGTGTATACAGTCCACTTAAGGAGTCTCGAGTAGACGCCGGCATATAACAGTCACTTAGCTCTGTCGCTCGAATCGATCAAAACGCCTCTGCGCATTAATCTTTCACTGAGAGTATATATTATGGGGGGAGCAAGAGAGGACAGTCGGAGAAAGTAGAATGAAATAAGAAAGAATTTAATCGACACCGCGACGACAGGGCGACTACTCAGCCCATCAAGCGCCGCTTGCTCTCGGCTCTTTGTGTCATATCCGCATGTAAAATAATCGGCCTCCGCGTGGTCACATGCCAGATGAGGGCATGTAATGATGGAAACCTCGTATGACACTTGTTTCTCTGAAGCTCTGCCTGACGCCCGTCTTGATTACGTCACGCGCTTATGTGCTTTCCGTATACTTTATAAGCGAGTTGCAGCGACTTGCACAAAAAATGGAAAGAGAATTTTTAATTTTTTTTCGGAATATTTGATTTGAACTCGTTAACGCGTGTGACGGGAAAAAACTCGTTTTCTAATCGAGCGCATGTAATATACTGTGATTTTCGCTTTAAAGTGATATATATAAAGCGTCGTTTCGTAATTTAAACATTTTGACTAAACTGGGACAAGAAGTAAAAAGAATATCGAGCGTATATAACGATCGCTAATGGGTCGATAATTACTCGTGACATTGGAGCTCCCCTTTTTTCGACCCGGTCAAATTGTGTTTTTTCCTCACCTCGTCAAAAAAACAACATATAACGTAGCATCGACCCGCCCTCACAGCCCATCAAATCGAATCAGTGCACCCGGCCGTCTGATCGCCGAATCGATAATCCTCCACACCTGCTTTCCTCTCGAAAACACGAGATTGAAAAGGAGAGCCCGGGAACGCGAGGCCGGCGTGAAAAAAATAAAACCTACATATGCACATGTACGTACGTGTGGAGGACGAGGAATACGTACTTATTATAACGATCGAAAAGCACGCTCCTCGCGTGCACATCGTGACCCCCGATGGTGTATACGTGTCTGCGTGCACGATATGTATATAGCGGGGAACAGTAGGGCGCAAGCGCCGCATATATAGGCGGCTGCACGCGTAACGTTGTCTCTGCTGTACACCGTGCGATATGCAGCCGCGCGATAAGCGCTCTGGTGCAGGAATGCCGTGCATAGCAGTCGTCGTCCTCGAGCAGTGACCCGAGGGAGTTTTGTATACGTGTGTGTATAAGCGTGTGTGGGTTGCGTATGCGCGTGTTTCTGGTACCTGATAAGGGCAGCAGGGCAAACCACCGAGGCTGGCGAGCAGCTGGCCGTACGTTTTCTCCGACATAATGAACTCGCTCTCTACCTCTCCCCTGACTCTTCCTTTTCTTCCCTCCTTTCTCGCACACGCCCTCGCTCCTTTTCCCGTCAGCTTCCCTGTGTCAATTCTCCACTGCGACTTTCATTCTGATGCCAGCTTCGCGACTCTCCTGTATATGTGTATATATATATATATATTTGGAAATGGTCCACGTGCGCGACGGAGGCTAGATTGTAGGTCGAGCTTGGGATGACCTAATCCCCTTTGTTCCACTTGCGTTTGATAACGACCGCGAGACGGAGACTATACTGTACGCAGCTTTGCTCTTTTATATTCCGATCAAGCGGCGAGTATAGGAGACCTAAAGTACACGTATATATATAGCTTCCGCGGTAGGTAATCGCCGAACGCAGACTGATATCCCGAAGCTCCGAGCCGCCGTGGTGCTGGCCGCAAGTTTGCGCGCAAGCGTGCGCCGACGACTTGGTTTCTTCGTTCGCTATACTCGCGCCGACGCAGCGCACACGTGACGATAGAACCGAATATTCTCTCTCTCTCTCTCTCTCTGCATTCGTTTCATGGCTTTGCTGACCTGCGACCGTTTGCGGCTGTGTGTGCGAGCGTGTGTGTGTGAGCCCGGCGCTGCAGCCGTCAGCGATTTAGGGAAATAATATTCAGTGATACGATGATGATTTGTCGCTGTCCATGATCATTTTAATAATGATTATGCTTTTGAGTATTATGGGTCGTCCTTATGATATTATATTTGGACTACCCGTATATATTATGGGTGATATAATAGTGTTGGCTATTGAGACGATGACACGTCATTGGGCTTTATGGCTGCGCTGCAAGGAGATGCGCGAGAGAAGTCAGATGTGTACACGTATATATATATATACATAGAGATGAGCTGTTTATGAAGTTAACTTACCATCGGCGTTTTATTGATCTCGTGTGCAAATTCTTCGAACGAGAATTCGTCGATCAATAAAGGTGCTGGCGAGCACTTGGGTTTTAGAAAGTCTTAGAGATCAATATAATGGTGCATTTTTTTATCAAATTATCACCACTATATGCTGAGCAACATTTGTATATATGAATATTTGATTATTGTTTGGCGTAGAATAATCAAATGCTCTACTAAAAGTATAAATTATTTTTTCTTCTAGAAAGAATAAAAAATGCAAGCTATAGTGCAATTTAAATTTCGCGGGTTGAGTAAAACATCGATTAATCGCTCGTTTTCATGTAAGCGAATGATTAGCTTATTTTCGACTACATAACATCCGCGAAAAATTTAAATGGAGAATTCTTACTTTTTTTTTATAATTAGCACGAATATATGTATATAATAAAGTCATGTATTAGAAAAGCTACATAGAATAATTCATTTTCTTTCTTTCTTCGTGACAATACTAATGATCGTCAATAAATAATGCGCCAAGGTAAAAACTAATAAGTACTCTAAAAAAGGTAATAAGTTTTCTTTTTAAATCATGTCAATTACTTGTAAAATTTTTTAAGATCCAAGATTGTTGGTAATGTTGGTCACTTCCTTAGTGTCATCAAAGTCCTCAAGAGGGCGTTGTGTAACATCTTTTATTGTTTCAGTATATAGGTATTTTATATAAAGTATATTATTTTTTTTAGTACAAATTGATTTATAATAGTATATTTACACGAGTGCGTAGTATAAAAATTTCATGATTGCTTATACAAATGGTATAATGAAAAATTTATAAGCTAATTAATGAAATTACTGTGCGGCAAAGTGCGCAACCCAACCAGAACCACCATTATTCACACTGGTAGAGTATGTAACTAGCACTCGGTCACTCTGCGATTTGTGATCTGCTGGTGTATCCTATAATTAAAATGAAAACATATATTTTTATTTGTTAGTTTTGGTATTTTATGTAGAGCCTTACAATGCTTGTCAAATGCTTGTGAAGCATGCAGAATGTTCATAATTTTTAGAAAATAGTTAAATAAAATTTGTTTTTACTAATAGTTTACTCATTAAAATTTTTCTTATTCTACTCTATTCTAAATGTTATAATATCACGCAGAAATTTTACTTACTCCACCGCAGTACGTAACGACATCATAATCTACACCGGAACGTATTTCTGTGATTGTCAAAAAATCTGATTCGCACATATTCTTTGGTCCAATGTCAAAATTGGCAAATTGTAGGGAAACTTTCATTCCTCGTGGAACACTGACATCCCAAACACAAAGACTTCTATTTCGATAAGGGTTGGGATAGAACGGCGATGTGAAGGTACCGCCGTAGTTGTAAAGTTTTCCGCCGCATCCTCTTCCTACGCATTTATAGGTAAAAGATTTGACAATGACAGTAAAATGTACATTTATATATTATACTCCAAAAATAATGAAGAAGAGAGATTTTTACCCGCTGCCGTCGACGTGTACGTTATATCGTAAGTGTTGCTAGGATAATGTCCCTCTCTGTTAGCAAAAACGTGGATGCTTATAACATTTCCTGTGCTGAATATTGGGTTTGGCGTTTCAAAGTTACACATAGATTGTATAATTTTGCCGTCTGGTCCTCCATCCCGTACCTTAAATATTGTTATTATAATACATTATATATTATTAGTTTAATTTAAATTTAAAATACATATATATATATACCTCCATAGCACTTTTAGAACAATCATTCGATCCTGGCAGGAAAAAGTGATTAAAGTACATGCTTATAGTAGAATTTTGTGGCACTTCGATTGTAATATGGCAATCCGTAATGTCATCGTTGACAATTCTGCCTTGTGTACTTGTGTATCGTCGGGTGCAACTAGCCTTTCCATACATTAACCTGAAGCCCCTTTTGCCCTGACTACCCGTTGCCTTATATTTTATCTCTACATTTTTATAATTGCTGAAATTAAATGTTAAAAGTTAATTTTACTTATTTAGAAGTGTTATTAGTTCTGTTGAAAAATTTACCTAAAGTAGTCATGGGGTATTACTTCACCGCAATATCTATAAAATGATAGGGGTACACGGCTAGCCTAAAAATTAAATGGATCGTATTAAATATTGACATTTTATATATTATGCAATAAAACAAATATAAACTTTACAATTTTTATATTATGGAAACGATTTTTGGATCCTCCGACTATAAATTGTTCGCCAAAACCTTCACTTATTATTTCTCGACTCTAAAAAAGATAGTTTAATTACAATATACGCTAAATAAAGATTTTTTTAGTTTTAACAAAAACTTGATATTGTGCTTACATCCATATCGGATATTTGTAAATATTCAGTTTCACATTTTTCCGAATCAACCAGGTTGAAATCCCTAAAATTAATCTTCAGTCTTCTGTGCTTATGGGGATCAGGTTCACGTATAGTCCATCTACAAGTGATATCCGACGGATGTGCGTTGGGGTAACTTGGAGAAGTCAAAACTTGAGAGTCATTGCCGGCAAATAAATCAGTTATTCCGCACGGTGCTGTTTGTAAAATGTATACAAAATATGATATTCATATACGTAACAAAAATTTAACGATTAAGATTAATTTATATATGGTTTAAGCCTTACATGTCACTACTTTTAATGTTGCTTTAACTCCGCGTCCTTCATTAACTCCATCGGAAACAAATCGGATCCAGATTAAATTAGCCGTGGTACTTATCGGCGGAGGAGGAGTATTTCCACAATAATGACCAATTAGTTCAGCGTAAGGTCCACCATCCCGAATCTGTTATTAAATAATTGCTTTCAGATTAGTACTTTTAAAGTCGTAAGATAGTTAGATAAATGTTTGATCAACATACTTCTAAGTAATCGCTGTTACAAGACATGTATTCGTTTACTATAGTATCATTATACGTTGTGTTTTTAAAATCAATTTGATTTATAGTAAATTGGATATTAGTTCCCGGTGGTGAATTAATCAACCAGTGGCAGTCTTGAAAAGAATCATAGTACTCGGTTGATTGTGTTTGGAATTGTCTTTCACGAGTAACATTTATATTACCACCGCAACCTTGTTCAGGGCCGTTAACAAAGAGTATCTGAAAATAAAAGTTTTATATCAACCCATCGGCTTTAAATAATACGAAGTATTATTTGAATATCTGTAGTTTATTCATTTACAGCAGCCTTTAATTTAGTTTCCCTTTTTTCATATGATCCTTCGTCGAAAGTGATAGTCATTACATTTCCACTAGATTGTACAACTGGCAACTTGGAATTTAAATCTCCGCAAAACTTTGCTTTTCGGTCAGATTGACTGGTCGAATTTCCTTCGTATACTTGTACCGAATTGGCAAGACAGCTTTCAATCCAATCAGATCATTAATTACACTTTTACAGCTATAAATCTATTATATCGGCAAAAAATACTTTTTTGTATTAATACCTGTCGAAAGGTTGTGAAATGTTGAATTCTTCAAAACGCAACAAAACGCTTTTTTTGAGCGGTGCTACTACAGTCCAATGGCATCTCATGTATCCGAAAGAATCAGGATCGTGTTCCATTATGGGGTTTATTATCCTTGGTCTTGTTATAATACCTCCACAATCTAAAATATAGTTTCGTTATAATACACATTGATCCAACGTATATGGTAAAAATGTTGATACAAAGGTAATATTGTTTATTTATTTTTCTTTACCATTAAGAGAATACTTGAATTTGAAACCAGTTCGGCTTACAGAATTATCCGATCTGAATATGATTTCCATTCGTCCCTTTGCGAGTTTTCTTCCTGGAGAAATGCTACCGCACCAGGTATTTTGGCCTCGTAGCCAGTCGCCTTGATAGAAAAATATAGTTACATTGTCGAATGTGCAAGCTGCACTGTTACCTGAAAAGCAGAATATTTTTCAAAGTAGCATAAATCGAATTTCACTTTAGCTATGAATAGAATAAGATTGCAAAATATAATACGCGAATTACCCTCTATGGAGAAGTATGTAAAATCAACAACTATATCTTGGTCCTCAGGAGCAACAAGCGTATAATTACAGTAGCTGTTAGACGGATACATTGAAAGATAATTGGGAGATTCAATATATTTTATAGTTTCTGTCACTTCGTAAACTCCTCCACAATTTGAGTTCCAAACAGCTTTGAACCCTTCACCTTCAATTTTCTCATTTGAAACAAACTTAACTAGCATTCTATTAGTCGTTGTGTTAAAAGGTGCTGGAGGTTCACGTCCGCAAACTCTTCCTAATGATTTCCAGTGATCTGTATTATTTTGTAATTCTTCTTTCCATTCATAAAGCTGTGACGTAACAAAATGTAAGTATTTTAACTTCAAGTTTATCTAGCGCGCTTTATTATTAGCTCATAAGTTTAAGTTAACCTACTTCTACATAATCATTTTGACAATCCTTGCTTGTTTCTAAGTTAAATCTTTCAACAAAGGTAAGACCAATATGATAACCAGCGTTAGCCACAATTTCCCAAACACATTCTGTATTGTTACTATAGCTATTTGGAAATCTAACGAGTTATCAAATAACCATAATATTAGTATTTTGTAAATAATTTGAAAAATTTAAATGTGCAAAAAAATATTTAGAGCATTATATATTTTACCCAGGTGATCGTATATCGCTTCTTTTCCCTTTTACCACTCCACCGCAGGCATAGTTGGCGGGGTCTAGAAGAAGTTCGAAATCGCCTACTTCTTCAGTTGCATAATATTCTATCATAAATTCATTTGTGGGAGTGACAATATTCTGAGGTTTTACATTCCCGCAGAATTTGCCTAACATTGGCGATCGATATGTTCTACCCCTGATGAAAAATAAAATATACTTTCAATTGTTTGACTATATGAATATTTATTATTGTTGCATAATATACTTACTTTATTTGTATGAAGCTCTTTTCACAAGGTCCGAGATTCATTTGTTGAAACGTTATTAATACTGTATCATCGTAATTAGGATATCTCACTTTCCATGAACAATGTATAGGATAAGAACTATTTTTTGGCGGTCTAAGGATATGCGATGGTCCAGTCAGAATACCTCCGCATTTATGCCATTTATAATTTATCGTGAAATTTACTTTAGCTGAGTTAGTTGCATTTATAGCCTTAAAATAAAGACGTTGGTGATATTAATAGCAACTTACATTCATTAAAAGTTTAATATGATTATGGATTCGTTAGCTATCATAAAGATATATTATCGGAGCAAAAAATTTACCTCTATACTATGCCGTTTAAAAGGACTCGATATAGTTATAACATCCTTAGTTAGATTTCCGCATATTTTGGCCAATGGTTCTTCTCCTGAAATACATTCGTGCTGTATATTTCATTTATTCTTAAACGCGTATATTATATTATACCTTTAATCATTATATATGACAAATAATTTCGACATGCAGTTGATGCTTTTCCTTTATTTATGATGCCAGAAATTGTCATCGATAATGTTAAATCAACTTTTTTGTCTGCCATGTCTGGTGGGTTAATAGCCCATTCACAGTAAAATGAAGATTCGTTGTATGGTGCGATATCTGGACTGCTGAAAGTATCTTCCCAACTATTTGATTCTCTCCCGCAAGCTGAAAAAATTTCAAAATTAATTTATATTGATTTGCAATTTATTTGCGTATACATTTCTTTTATTCTAGCCCCTGACTCAAAAAGAACTATGATGCATATACTATTTTTCTCATGTATACTTAACATAGATTAATTAATACACTTTATAATTACTTATTGCATTATATTTAATCTACGTTTTACTTTTTATATAATACTTACGAGCTGGTAAAACTGCAGTATATCTTGCTTTCATTCCTCGATGACCTCCGGTGGATATGTAATATATACTCATATAACTAGAAGAACTATATACAGTCATTGACTGTTTATCATTATCTCGAAGCGTGGTTATCACTGCTATTGAATCAGGATCATGATGGAACTAAATTAAAGAAATTAAAATTAGATTGATTTAGTCTTCTCTGGATTGTTGCTCGCAATACATCTCCGTTAGCAACCATAACATCTTTCAAATGTGACGGGTCTTTTTCCTTGTACGTTAAATATGTGAATGATTGTAAATTTTAGATACCCGGACGAGGAGTGATTATGCCTTCAAAATGTCGGCCTAATAAGTTGGGAACACTTCTTGTAGATATTATTATAGTCTGATTATTCGTAATATATGAGATTAAAATACTTAATTGGTTCTAAATAATGTTTTGCATAATAAATAATTGAAGGATATTAAAACCTTTTTTATAAATACATCTCTTAATGTCAAGCGAAATATTCAAATATCTTACCGAAGCATGGCTATTCGTCGAATATTTATCCCCGCCAATATCTAGATCCATAATATCGACCTTGACTTGATATCCTATAGGGACTGAAATTCTCCAATGGCAGTACCTGGAATAAATTATATACATTTCAAACAAATTAAACTATGAACAATGTGAATTATTTTATCTTCTGTTTAATCGTATACTAACTTATATGAAGAGTACGGACGCGGGTAACCGTTAGTTTGAAATACTCCGCGCAACCCCTCAAAAGCGCCACCACAACCTAGATTCAATAAATTTAATCTTGATGATCTTATCAATGGATGTGCATTTTTAATATATATAAATGATAACTTACCATCATTATTAAAGGTATAATTAAGTTGGAATCCTTTAGAGAAAGGTAATCTAAAATTCGAGAATGTACTATTAAAGACCACTACAGCCTCGCTGGTCAGAACATCAATTACGCCTGGTTTAGTCATTCCACAATAAGTGCCTACTTTCGTATCTAAATAAATTATTCATAATGAATATTGTAAGCATATTATATTGGAATTATTATAAAATGAATAATAATACAATTATTATTACTGTTAAAACTTCCAGGAAATTTCTCATAAATTATGACATGATCTGTACTTGAACAATTTCGACGAAGAGGGAGTTGAAGCTCTTGGAACTGAAGCCTGATAGCGCGATTTGAGCTCGGGGCTATGATCCACCAGCTACAGTGATGACTCTTGAAATCATAAGTTTCTGGCCAATTAGGCGAAGATATGATACCACCACGACTTTCCCTTGCAATGCCCCCACAAACATCTGTAACAGATTATATATATATATACAGAAAAATATATTATTATTCAAACTTAAAATAAATATTTTATTATTTACCTCCAGTTGTTATTAGAGCTTTAAATCCATTCCGGGGCTCATGTAAATCCGTATAATATCGCACATACATTAAGTTTCCTTTGGTTGATAAACTACTCGGAGGTGTATTCTTACAAAATCTTCCTAATAAAGTAGACATATCCGTACCTCCATCTCTTACTTCGACATACTCCTTTTCACAACTACCATATTGAAATTTTATTTTATTATTATTTTTTTTATTAAAGAAGAATTGCCAATGCATTAAAATATTTACATTAGAACCAATAAGTAAATTATTACTTACTCTTCACTAAATGCAAGATCAAATCTATCTAAAAAGTGTATTGATAAGCGACTTTCCTCAGCACTCATAAAAGTCCAGATACATTCAATATGAGGAGAAGGAATATTAGGATAATTTGGAGATGTTATCTCTTTTTGTAAATCTGTTTCTTTGTTAAGGATAAATCTCCCACCACAATCATGACCCAATTCTCTGTAATTATAATTCAAGTTATAAACAGCTCATTTTTCGTAGACCATATATTTTTTAAATATTAATTTGCACTTACTTAAATTGTAATTTAAAGTCAACCCACGCGAAAGAAACGGCCAATTTAACATAAAGATAATTACTACTAGTATTTTGCATAGTGGGTATAACGCCATTGCAATATTTGCCCGTTCCTAAAAGTGGTGAGCTGGAGGATTCTCCATTTTTTAACTACGAAAAACTATGAATTTATACATCGGAAAAAACATGTAAGCTTTGGTGATTAAATTTGAATAATTACAAACCATAAGATAATTCGATCTACAAGAGTTGTCTTCGGGTTTCTTTTGACTATTGTCAATTTTATTTGCAATAACCTTAACGGCGATTCGTCTTCCAGGCCTTACTTTTACAATCCACTCGCAATTATAAATATATGGACGTGGTCTAGCGAATTCGAAACTATTATTCACCTCGATTACCCCCATAGATTTCTCGATAGTTCCACCGCATTCTACATGAATTAATAATATTTCAATAAACGATGATGTTTTCTCAAAAGATTATAGAAGGCTGTTTTCGGCCAATCACCTATACGTTACCTGTGATTACGACAGCAGAAAATCCTGTTTTATTTTGCGAGACATCGGTAACAAATTGTACTGTCATAACATTAGTACCCGGATAATTCGCTAATGTTGCATTGGATAAGCAAACCTTCTTAAATGGTTTTTCACTACTGTCAAAAGTTGTTATATGTCCATTGTATAGAGCTACGTAATCTGTAACGCACTCATCGGATTCTTCAAGATTCAATGTCATGAACCTAAGTAGTAAATGAGATCCAACAGGTGAGATAAAGGTCCAGGAATGTTTGAGATTGTTTTCGTAACCATCTGGGTATCCTGGTGAATGAAATGTGTATGATCCATTGTTATGAGTCAAAATAATGACTTCATTCTTAGCATCTGAAAATATAAGAATGTATCATTCAAAGATATTAAATGAAAAAAATTTGGGTTGTTACGTGATGAATTACTTACCTCGAAAAACTTCCGTTTCATCGCTAATAGACGTCTTCGGAACTTTCATCCATTTTAGACGGAACAAATTGCCTATAGGATCGTACGTGCTATCAAATTCAATATATACTACATTACTTGTAGATGTAATTGATTCATCGGGAACTTGAATTCCACACAATTCTTTCAGTAGAGGCGCTTCATCATTAAAACCGTCGTATATCTGTAAGTAAATAAGTAAATAACAAAAATCTTCAAGATTCAAAACTTAAATAAAAATAATTTACCTTCAATGATGTATAACAATACTCTTCATAATTATCCAAACTTAACTCTAAAATTTCTAATGTTATAGCATAGTTGAAATCGACGGTTATGCGCCACGTAAACGTGCTACTTTTTCGATAAGGAAGTGGATACATTGGAGATGCAATTTCACCAAAATCACCTGCAATTTCATCTCCGAATAAATAGTTATATTCTACCTTAAAACCTTTTGGATTCCCAATAGAATCTGAAGCGCTTTTAAATCTCATCCATATTGGCTGGGATGACGTTATACTTTCTATGTTTTTTCCACAAAAAACGCCTCGTAGTTTACCAACACCATTATTTTCTCGTATTTCTAGGTAATCAACATCACAGTATTCACTTTCAATTAGTTCAAAGTCGTCAAATGATAAAGAAATTCTATTTCCAGGTGAATTTTGAAGAATCCAAATACAATCCGCTTTGCTCGGATAACTAAGAGGATAGTTAGGAGTTGCAATAATACCACTTTCTGCGGTATATGTACCCCCGCAAGCTAAAAATCATATTGATCGTTGGTTCAGGTTAAAGAAGTTTTAAAAATAATGCAAATTAGATAGAAATAATTTAAGTTATTACTTATCATACAGTACCTGTACTAAATGTTGAATAAGTTGCATCAAATTTGTCACCTATAGATGGTCCATAAGACGAAACTAAATGTACTGTGAGTGCGTTGCCAGTACTATAGAAGGGTGTTGGAATTTTGTTATCACATATTTTCGCTAATAAAGGACCATCCGTTCCTTCCCCGTCGAATATAGCTAAATAATCTTCGGAGCAATCTTGACCTTCGATAAAATCTAGATGACTAAAGGTGAAAGTGACTTTGTCACCTATACAAAAAACAAACTATTTTAGTACTGCTAAAATTTCTTTTCATTTCTTATGAATTTTTTTATTTTCATATAATTACCGGGGTCCTTGGCTGTGAGAATCCAACTGCAGTTTGATGAATCTAATGTATGAAGAGTTGGAGAAGAACGCAGTATGCCTTGGCCATCTACAGGAATCCTAGCCCCACATGTACGGTTGTAAAGAGCCTTAAAACCCTTTGCTGCTACCGATTGATCGGTTCTCATTTCCACTAATAATTGATTACCACTTGAAACGTAATAAGTTGATACGTCTCCATGTTGACAATGTGTTGCTAAGAGTGGAGCTTCTTTTGAATCGCCGTCATAAATCTAGTCAATAAATAATTTTTAATTAATTATTGATAATATTACAAAATAAAATTATTTAATACCTTAATGTAGTCATTTGTACAATTAACGGTTGCTTCAAAGTCTAAATCGACAAAAGTCAAATTCACTGTATGATCTTTATCGACTGTTATTAACCATTCACATTGCTGGTTACTTGGATAGTTTTTGGGATAATTTGGCGAATGGATAGCTCCCGACTGTCCCGTGAATTTACCACCACATTTTATTGCAGTAGTTTGATATGTTGCTTCAAAACCATAACTAGCATAAGCAGTTTCTTGCGAATACTTAATAAACATACGGTTTCCACTACTAGTCAAAGTCACAGGTGTATTTGAGTAGCATAAATTATGAGCCAGTAGTGGTGCTTTTTCATCCTGGCCATTGTAAATTTCCACAGCGCCGTAAGTATCTGAAATAATGCATACAAAGTGGTGAGGTTTTCTTTAACTCTAGATATAAGTACATCAGACAAAGTTGAAATTTGCTTGATAATAAATTTCAATTCATAAGAGATTGTAAATAAAAGGTGATTACCGGAACTACAAACATGGCTTCTAGTAGTTTCCATTTTAGGAAATGTTAATTCGATGCTGTGCTGGGAATCAACTTCGATTAGCCACTCACAAGTCACAATGGATTGTGTTAATTTATCTCCTTTTGGATAACCAGGAGATGTGAAACGACCGAAGGGTTTCTTGAAGTGCTGGCTGCATCCATTCACATACCACTCCAATCTAAAGCCACCAAAAACGATACTTCTATCTGATATAAATGATACGAAGACCTGTCGCTGAGTTGAAGAGATTTTTAAAGGTAATACATCGTCCTCGTGTCCACACTTTTTCATAATTTGTGTGTTGGGTTCATCATTGTCACCTTCTTGAAGTGTCACATAATCTTTTGTACAAGCTCCATGATTATCTTCTTGTATATCAAAATGAGAAAATGTTATATTAACGGTATTGCCTGGAGGAACTGATATTGTCCAAGAGCAGTTGCTCAAGTTATCATATGAATTGGGGAAATTGGGCGATTCTATGATCCCTTGGAACCCAGTAACCTTATTGTTACAATCTGTAAAATTAAAATAATGTAATTGATTGTGTGGTTATATTGCATGTATTGTTGTGGTTGTTATAGTGTATGGTAATATGTAATTTATTACCAGTTGTATATCTCAGATGGAATCCACGTGAAGTAGATAACAAGTCAGCTCGTAAAATAATCTTAATATGATTGCTGTTTACTACTAGACTTGGTGGACTAGTAGAACCGCAAAATCTACGCGGAGAATGAAGATGTCCATCAATTACAGACGATATTTGCAAATAATCGAAATCGCATTGAACATGATCTTCGATGTCAAAATCTATAAAAGTAATTTTAATGGCACTTCCCGCTGCAACGCGAATATCCCAAGTACAAGCAGCTCGATTGTAATAATTACGTGGATAATTTGGTGACATAATTGATCCAGAAGAAGTGCGTAAACTGCCACCACATCCTAGAAGGTTTTTATAGAAATATAAAATAAAGTAGGTTTTGATATGTTACAAAGAAATATTAAAAAACAAATGAAAATACCACTTCTAGTAGAATGCCAATCGAGTTCAAATCCTGAATCTTGTAAAGACGAATCTGACACAAACTTTATGTACATTTGGTTTGTCATGCTAATTATTTCTTGATTAATAGTTGAACCACAGAATCTTCCAAGTAAAGGAGAGTTTTCTTGAGAACCGCTCCTATGAATAATCATAAAAATATGGTTAACTTTAATCTGGAATTATAGATGGAACTGTTCATTAGAATAAATTCATTATTATAATTCTTTAAAATGTATGATCACCTTATTTCTAAGTAGTCGTATGCACATTTTGGCGAGTCCTCAATTTCAAAAAAACTAGCTGTAAGGCTTATTAAATACTTGTTCTTAGCTTCAATGATCCAAACGCACTCTTTATTTTTAGGATATTTCTCAGGATAATTTGGCGATCTTATTGATCCCGTTTCAGCATAGAAGTGACCTCCACAATTGTGGGTATCATTAACGAAAACATAAGTTGCCTGATAGTTCAAATCCGAAACATCACCAGTGAACTTATAATGTAAAGTCAAATCATTTCCTTGAGTAGTCATGGTTTGTGGCGGCGGTACCAAAGGACAGTATCTAAAAAATAGATACATTATTATGAAAATCTTTTCAAGTTAAATAAAATGTTCGCGAACGGAACATATACAAACTTACTTTCCTAAAGATTTTGGTTTTCTTGATCCATAATCTTCAACCAACTCCAAGTAATTGGCAACACATTCGTCGACAAAATAAGTTCTACGTGTTGGAAAGGCCAACCATGTGATTTGGATCGTATGACGCGGCGGTGCTCGTATAGTCCATAAACAATCAGCTTTATAAGGCCAAGTTTTATCAGCTCCTGGCATATAAAGTGTACCTGGAGCATCTTTTAAAATGCCGCCACATTCTACAGGATTTATTATATTTGATTAAATAAGAGTAGTATTTTAAATTTTATGAATATATATTTAAAAAATGAAATGTATACCTCTATCGATTGTCGTATAATTTGCCTTAAACCCAAGATTGTGAATACTTGCATCCGTGAAAAATTCAAGAAACATATAATTATGAGTTGAAATAATAGGGTCTTGTGGCATAAAATGCAAAGGTCCACAAAGTGATGATAGTAAAGTGGAATTTTCTGTATCACCATCACGAATTTCAATCCGATCAAAGTAGCATTCTGTGTGATTGTCTATAGTCGTTCCTTCTTCAATGTCCATGAATTCAAAAGTTAGTACAATCGCTTTTCCCGGAGGTTGAGATATTAAATAAACACAGTCTTTTAATGCTGGATAATAATTGGGATAATAAGGGGATTTGATAATTCCAGATGGTTCGGTAAATGTTCCACCACATTCGACTTCATATTTCACAACGAAGCCACTTTCTTCAAGGCTCATATCGCTTTCAAAACGGATAAGGACTTTGTTCGATTTTATTGATAACGTTGGAGGTATTTTTGATCCGCAATACCTTCCCACTAGCGGAGAATCGGCAGTTGCTCCTTCGAATATCTAAAAATTGTAGTTATGATAAATTAGCTTTAATTTTTATACGTTCAACCATTATAGATCTTGTCTGTAGATCGGCTTTACATACCTCTACAGCATCAAACATACAATTTCGTGATTGTTCTACGTCAAAATGTAACCAATTTATTCTAACACGGCTGTTTTCTGGTAAATTTATTTCCCATTCACAAATTAAACCAGGCTTGTAACCTCCTGAATGATATCCGGGCGAAGTTATTTCTCCACTCTCAGTGGTAAATATTCCACCGCAATCTGGAGATCCTGAAATTGATAAACGTCAATATGAATTTGGGAACGAACTTTGGATAAATTATAACTAGTCGTATGAAATACATACCAGCGATACTTAAAAATGATAAGTGGAAGCCATTATCGGTTCCTGAATCATCAGAATGAAAATGGATAGTCGCGTGAGATCCTGAAGTAGTGATCGGTGCAGGTTTCGTGTGGTTACACAAAAGTCCGAGTTGACGTTCTCCGGCGTAATTCGTTTCATTTATCTAAACAATGCGATCCACTCAATAAAATCGAATCATAAAATAACTTTTAAAATATTTACTTACCTCGAGGTAATCAAACCCACAAGTTGGATGTTCCTCGAGCATCAAATTTATAAAATGCAAAGCGATTCTCTTGCCAGGCATAACATTAATATTCCAATAACAGTCTCTATTGGTAGGATATTTTCCTGGATATCCTGGAGATGATATTGACCCATACTCTTCGTTCAATACACCACCACAAACGGGTTGTATGGAAGTCCAATTAAATGCAAATCCCTCTCTACTGACCGTATTATCTGAGTGGAACCAGATGTAAAGAGAGTTGTGAGTGGATATAATCGTCCCGTTGTTTGGCAAATTATTCCCGCAATATCTGCCGACAATGTGACTTCCAGCTGACCTTCCATCATGAATCTAAAGTATTGAAATAATTTGTACAATTTTCTCCTCCTCATCATCTATCTTAGTCCATAAGAATTAACATTTTATTGGTATACCTGAACGTAATCGTGCTTACACTCCTCCTCGCCATGGGAGGTCTCTAATGAAAATCTTGTGAAAGTAACGTTCAAAACCATACTTTGATTTGTCAATAAAACCCAAGCGCAACTGAGGCCATGAGCATACTTGTTGCCTGCGCCAACCGGGAATTCAACATGACCGACAGGGTTTCTGAAAAATCCACCACATGATTGTCTCGCAGTAGCACATAATGGACCGCTATAACTGGAAGTACACTCGCAGTAACGTCTGCCGAGAGGAGTAGTGTGGCAAGTCCCGTTGTTTTGACAAGGATTTGGAATGCATGGGTTTATAGGAACATCGCATCTAGTACCTAAAGTGTACAATTATTTATAAATTATCGCTAATCTTCCATAGTAAAATTTATATATTCAAATAAATAATAACCAGTGTATCCTTCATTGCAGGTGCAGCTGAAGCTATCGAGTCCATGGGATTTGCACGATCCATGAGCGCAAGGATTACTTCTGCAGGCATTTTCTGCTGGAATACAGCCCTGAGGACCTTTACCCAACCCTTCATAACCAGCTGGACATGAGCATATCGTTTGCGAATTTGGACCTTCTCTACAAGTAGCCAAAGAATGACAGCCTCCGTTGTTAACATTGCAAGAGCCTACGTAGTAGCAACTGACGCCATCCCCTTGATATCCGCTTGGACAGACTCCGCATTTTCTGGAACCCTGAATTGCGAAAAATAAGAAAGATAGAAACACATTTAATCTCTTTAAAAGCTGCACACCAGTTTACAAATTCGATAAAGCCACACGTACCAGCGTATTGATGCACTCTACAAAAGGTGTCGTACTACATCCACCGTTATTGACTAAGCACTCGTCAATATCGTGACATTTAAAGCCGTCTCCCGTATATCCTGCCGGACAAGTTCCACAGTAAAAAGTTCCTGGTACGTTGTGACATGTTACAAGAGGATTGACCGAACACGGGTATCGATTAGATGTACATTCGTCGATATCCTTGCGACAAGACGGATCGTTGTCACCCAAGTGATCCCAACCCTGTATAACGTTGCAAACAATAATAAGCAATTATATTTCTATGTTTATAAATGTGCGGATTTCCGATTCATTGCTGAGAACGAATTAATATCGTTGAATCCCTATCAGGAATCGATTAAAAATCTATTAATAAAACACGTCTGAACAAAGATGCAATTCATCGTGTTGATACAAATCAATTTACCGTTTTGCATATGCAAGTATATCCCAAAGGTGAGCTGCTCTTGATGCAAATACCATTTCCGCAAAGCTCAGCATCATTTGATTGATCGCATACTGACTTTTCAGTGGAACAGTGAAACCCGTGCCAACCCGTCTGACAATTACATCTAGAAAACATTTCTGCTTAGAATAGCGAATTTGAATTTACAGTGCAGTGTAATTAATTTGCAGCTATACCTAAAGCTACCAGGAAGATTCACACAAGTGGCTCCATTCTGACATCCACCTGGTCGGCCTGCTAATCGAGTGCACTCGTTTACGTCTACTGTGCATTCTGAACCCTGAAAATTAATACATTTTTATGAATATGTTACGTTCAGCCTTCGCTAATTTTAATATCACACGCTGGAAATTTAAATCCTGTACCTCCCATTCGGCAGGACAGTGACACTGAAATGTATCGTAACCATTGATGCAAGTTCCACCGTTTTGACAAGGATCACTAGCACAATTATTCGTACGCAACTTTGCACTGATTGTTCGAACTTTGTTTTCCAAGCGTCGTAACTGAAACAAAGCGTTAAAAGTTATACTTAAAGATAAAATTCAAATTATCTATGAGATCCTTATCTCACTCTGTTGTTTAATGCTCTTATTCGACTTGTTGAGACAGCATTTGCAGATGCCTAAAAAGGGAGATCGATGATTGAATATTTTGTGCAAAAATATATTTAAAAAAAATTATATTTTGTACAAAAAATAATTTTTTAAATTACGTCGGTCTCTGATGACGGGCGGTTGGTAGCCGAGGTGTTCACAGTGGAATCTCCAGAAAATTCAATTGCATTCAATTTTCTCACTAATCCATTCGGTCCTTCGACAATGTGAGTTAAACGTTGTAGAGTCGATTCAACGTCGTCAAGTATGCCGACTTTCCATCGTTCAACCAGAACAGAAGCGTTTTGAGCCTTTTTTTTATAAAGCATACATTTTCAATTATAATTAATTAATTAAATAATAGAATAATCCGAAACAGATAAAAATATAATCATTAAACTCGTGACTTACCGCCCACACAGTTTGCAAGAGGTTGATATCATTTATGTTGACGTTCCCAGATCCAAGAGTTTTTAATGTTATATTTTTGTCCTTAGCACTTGATATGTACAAGTTGCCATTGATTGATTCTAATATCGGTCTAAAATAAAAACATTATTAATGCCACCCTTATGCAGTGACTCATATATACACCGTATCGTTTGATGAACGTTTCAAAGGGAATTTTTTAAAACTTGAGATAAGGATTCAGGAGAATAATTTTTATAAAGTTATTATAAAATAAATTTAGCGTAATTAATTTACAATAAACGTACCTTTCATCCAACCACCCTTCACTAAAATGAACAATCAGTGAAATGATCAGCCACCCCCACACTTTGGCTGACATTTTTTTTATCAACAAATCGACGTTAATTTAAATCTTCATTATTCACATATTACAAAATCGAAGTAGTTACTGGGACTTTTACTGCACAAGCACTTCACCGCGACTAGCAGTAAAATCGAATGCGCTTCTGGTAAACGCCGTACAGTCTTGGTGGGCGTTGTCAAGCTAGTAATCGTAATCCACCCAGTATTCGGTTACATTTTGATAGTGAATTTAATGATATATATTCGAATTGTCGACTATTTCATGGAAAATTCTATTTCTAATTTGGATATAATGTGATAAAAGTAAATGAATGTGTATTATAATCATCAAAAAGCAAAATTTACCAAAAGATATAAGATTATAAACATATATGTTTTAAAAATTATATAGAGTTACTTATATATAGGGAACGTATAGAAACGTTATAAAAGATAATACGCCTATTTGAAAAGATATAGAATAAAATATAAAAGTATATAGTTGATTAAAAATTAATTAGTCACTTTTTAAAATGAAAAAATCTCTACTTTTAATTAAAAGTTTCCAACTTATCTCAGGCTTTACATGTACTGAAATTTAATTAATGTGGAGCAAAATTTCATCAGGCTTATATTGAACTTTCTGGTCAAGTATGTAAGAGGATCAAACTTTCGTTAATATTAATAACGTCTTTATGCTTATACAGCGACTACATGCACGATCTTCGTACAATCTGAAATTCATTACCATATGGTCCGCAGAATTCGTTAAGCATTTAAGAACAAGCTAAGCTTGTTCATTTTTAAAAAGTAGCCCAAGAAAACATGTTTTCGCTGATGCGGATAAGCTCTTTATCGACTTTTTCTTAATCTTCAGGGATCGTCATAAATTCCATTCAAATCCCAGCGTATGCAGTTATTATATTTTCGCTCAATGACAACAATAAACTGGAATAAGGTGTCCCGATATAAGTCGATTCATAACCATTTGAATTTTTACGAGCGAGTTATTTTTTTCTCCTCCATAACGCAAATTCGTCGTAGTCGTTTAGAAAACTAAAGCAGCCTCGATACATCACACAGAATACACCCAATCGAGCGCTTGCAGTGCCGAAAACGCACACGCGCGTCCCCTTTACCGTCAGTTCCACTCTCAGCTCTCGGAAACAATCTTAAAGACCCCCTCCGGAAGTTCGGAAAAAGCAATCAAAGTCAAGCGAAAGATGGCAAGTTCGGAAGCTCTCCAGCTCGAAATTGAGGGGAGAAGTATGTAGGCATCAGCAAAGGAGGCTCTTATTATGCATATAAGGCTAAGCTCTCCCGACCGATCAATGCCGGCAGTGATTAATCACGCAGTGTATAGAGAGTGCATGCATGTATATATATATATACACACATCGAGTCGAAGCAGTGGTAGTTGACTGTCGGAATGGTGGCAGTAGCGCGTGGCACTGTAACGCCGCGGCTGAAAGGGTCTATTTCCCTCTACCTAGCCCCGATCTCTGCGGGTCAAAAGCCATTTGGAGTAGCTTGCACGGAGGTATGTGTATATATATATATATCCGTGTGTGGATATATACTCGCGGGAGCAGATATGTGACTGCTGCTTTTTTTCTCAGCCCTTTTTCGCGGGCCTAGGAGTTTCTCACGCTAATTCCTGGGTTTATTTCTTTTTCGTCAAAGAAAAAGAGGGATCGTTTTTTTTCTTTTGATCTTGCGGTTTAGCCGCCCGGTGGGCGTCATATATGCGACTTCTCATGAAGATCTCCAGCGTTCGAGGAAGAAGGTGAAGGAGGAGGCTCTATGAATAGTTTTTTCATCATCTCGACGAGCTTTGCCGAGGTTTTCGAAAGGGAGCTTATCGAAGAAATTTGGAGAGCATTTAATGTTGGTGGGATGAGAAAGTTTAAAATATTTCAGAGAAGCAAATTTTTCGAGGTTTCTGACGTACTCCTTTACATTTTTACAGGTTAAAAAATTCCGCAGAAAAGCAAACACGACTAAAGTAATATACAAACTCGTTGATTCGGTGTCTAATCAAACGACAGCAAAGAAAAATTCCCTCACAAAATCAACTCCCTTATAGCCAGGACATAATCTAGTGCAAACACATGATCGCCGCTGTTAATAGAGAAATTAGGTCTGATTCCTCCCCAGCCATACACATCCCCCCTTCTCCGCATCTCTTTTCTCCCCCTCAACCAAAAAGAACAGAAATATTATTGGCTTTTCGGCTGGCCGCATCCACCTGCAGCACCGCAGCCTCGATATATACACCTCCCCTTCACACACGCACACACACACGTTATATACCGCATATAAATCCCTTATACGGCCCGTAAATAGCTCCTCTCTGTCTCGCCCCAAGAGGAAAAAAGAGAAGCTGCGAGCATAAACAGCAGCTCTCTTTATATATAATAAACTCGACGACGAGCCGTGCTCGTCGGTGAGGGAAAGCTCCGTCGCGTCGATTAGTCTCTCGCACGGCTTGACGAAAATTCATGGGGTCGCCGGGGGTTGGCTCGGGGCGCCTACATTACCCACATACGCGTATAACTATATACACGTCCGGTTGACTCGCGCATGCGTCGGCTCGAGGTGCTGTGTATATAGGATATATAGAGGTAGGCGCCAGCAGCACCGCTGATAGCAGCAGCGGCGCACGACTCGAGCTGCCTCAGTAGTCAGGGACGAGCCAGGCCAGACGCGATCATTAACTATATACTCTCCCGCAAGCTCTCCGCGTATACGCGAGCTTCTTTCTTTTGTCCGGGCCGAGACAGAGAGATGGTGTAAAAGAGACTGTCCGGAGCATGAGCCAGTGCGCGGTTGGCTCGAGGCTTTGATATTGCGCATACAGATATATAACTCGGCGTGAAGTCAGTGTGTACCGTGTGCGTGACAAGTTAGCACGCAGCGTACAGGTGCGATTGAAAGTAAAGCTCGGTGGGATATCGTCGGGAGAGTTTGAATTCCAGGGAGAATATAGGCTGCTGATGTGCGTGCAGCCACAGGTGGCGATCATCATGCGACGGCTCTGATTGCCCAGGGGCTTACAAAGCTTCATTTGCCTCTCCTTCTCTTTCTCAATATACAGCGAGAGGGAGAGAAAGTGAAAAGCCCGTGTCTCGATCCTCGTGCAGCAGCCGCAGCTGAGCTCTTAGCTTCGTGAGTTGCATTACCTACACGTTTATTTATGCTCCATTTACCCTCGAACCCCTTCTTTTTTGCACCCCCTATATATCGCGACTTATACCGTGTGCGTTAAAATTATAAACGAATACACAAGTTCCGCGAGCACAACCATGTAATCTCAGACACATCTACGCCTCGGCGCTATACAACATAGCCAATAATACGGAGCATAATGAATTGCCCTAATTACGCTTCCCCCCTTTCTCGCCTCGTCTTCCTATCTCTCCGCAATCCCCGCAACACACAAGACTCATAGATAGCTGCGCGTCCAATAAACAGCACTTGCCCCGTCTGTCTCTCCGTAGCGTATAATGCAATAAGGAGACGACGACTCTCCGCAGCTGGGATCGGGAGGGCGAGAGACAAAAAAGAGAGAAAAAAAGACAAGATGAGCGCGAGGATGAAGCTGTCGTTTACCTCGCCGGTTGCCGACGATCACGACAAGAGCTTCCTCGATGGAAGCACTGGGGCTACGCTGGAGGAGAGGAAGGCGGCGTTCAAGAGGGACGAGGAGCTCATGAAGGAGACCAGCAAGTTCGTCTCCGAGGTTATCGAGACCGCCACTTTGGAGGCTAACCGAAGGGCCGAGCAAGTGAGTTTTCGTTGATTTTCTTTTTTTTTTATTTCCTAGCGGTGATTTCTTTGATAATTGGTGAGGATTTTTCTCTTTCTTCGTTGCAGAACGCCAAAACCAGCGGAGAAAGTAAGTCGACGAGCATAATTCGTAACGTATTATTTAGCCCTATCCTACCGCGCATTTTCGAAATCCAATCGTTAATCCTTATCGGAAGGGATAGTAATAATTCGTCGATTCATGACTGGCACACAGGTAACAAATTCAAGGGCAGCCAGACGATAACCGGCTGGAACAATCGAGCACGTGGCTTCTGCAATCGCGTCTGGAACGCGGTCTTTCCATGTTTCAACAACAATGGTAAATCTTAGAGTGAATCAGGCGAGCTTTTTTTCTCTCTTAGAGCGCACTTGTATGGCACACGTATATATAGAGGGGAACGAAATTCATCAACTGCTTGTTCTCTTGTTTCTTTCTTATTATATATATATATACACGAACACACTTGCAATCACCATCATCATGATCGTCAGTAGAGTAAACGCCACTAATCACAGCCTCATCGTAGAAGTAGAGAACAACAGCTGCAAAAACTCACGAATCAAAATTTATATACTCACCGAGAGCTGCAGTGTCGCGTAGATGGATGTATATTTATCATAAAACACTAGAGAGGCGCGCATTTGTTGGAAAACGTAGAGGCTTATTGTCATGCTGCAGGTATATTAAGCTCCTATAGTCAACTCACTGCTGTACTTATACATATGTACACACTACCAGCGCTTATGTATACGAACTAACTCTCTCTCTCTCTTTCTCTCTCACTCTCTCTTCACAAGCATTGAAATATACTATACGTATATGTACACACACACTATCGCTACTGACATTAATACAAACGCCAAAGAGCTCTTTCGCGGACACTAGTTTATCGCTCGATCTTCCATTATATTGTATGACGTTCTTTTTGTTTCTCTATATCTCATACTTGGTATATGCGCTTGACACGATCATTTAGATTTTCTAGACTTCTGTATGCGTATGCGTGTGTGAGTGATGTGTACACGTATTCGCGAAAGTATGCGCTGCAGTCGGTGCTCCATCAAGTACAAAAAGCAGAGTAGCAATAAATCGGAGATTTTATCTTATTTCAAGCCAAGTTAACACAATGGCATACATATCTGACCCTATATATATATATATATATATATACGTATCTCTTTGTGAACATTTTATTCAGTACGAAAGATATACGTATACGTAATATCGCTAATGACGATGGATTTTCGTGCAAAACTACGCCGTTTTGATTTCGTATGGCTTTTTCTATGTGTGTAGATGATCAGTATACATAGTGAATGGAAAATGCATAAATTGAAGTAAATTGGAATAGAAAACACGTTATTTATTTTCCATATCAAACGCATGTGTTCGATCAATCACGTAAACGCCATATGCGAGAGAGTATATGTATATCAATAAATCAAGCATCCAATTAGCCGAGAAAACGCGATATACACGTATACAATAAAACTATTATACTCCGACTGATTGTATATAAAGTAGATGTTTGGCAAAGCGTAGACAAATAGCATTCCTCAAACTCACTGTCTCACGTCACGTCTCGTGTATACACATATATAGCACATAATTATAACGAATGCGAAATTATTCACAAAGTATATAGTCGCAGCTTTGAGTTTGAGCAATATAATGCACGCAGCTTGGGAGTATGCGGGAATGCGTGTATACACACATAGCAAGTCGATTGAGCAATTCTCAACAAAAGAAAAATCTCTCTTTCTTCCCTCATCTAGAATTGCTAGCCTGGGCGCAGCCGTTCCGGTATCGGTTCACGAGACCTTAACCGACTGCTGCCGAGCGGAGTAGCTGATCAAACTCTCCTGCCCGGGGGCTGTCTTCTCCCGATTAACGGAGACGCGCATGTATATGCGAGCCGCGCAACGGCTATACCTACATTATACATATATGCATTTATCCCCCTTTGACGATCGAGGAGAAATTCCGGGGACACGCGCTGATGCACGTATACGCGCACTGCACACGACCGACTGTTTATTTGGACTGTTCTGATTGTGTCGCCCGGACAGCGCCAGAGGAAATATTTGATCGTTTTATTAGTCGCGCGAGCTGTACACACACCCGCGTATATATATATATGTATAAATTTTCTTGGATTTTTTTTTTATTTTTGAATTTTGTAGTCCGAGTTATCTGCGCAATTTCGTATATAGAGAGTTGTATAGGAATACGAGATTATTTTGTTTGTACATCCGGTATGATAAACGAGAGGATTGAAGGTGGTATGATAAATTTGGATAACGTGTGAAAATTGGGTCACTCGGTAGCCTGTGTATTTTTCCGTTCCTATTATTTTAATTATTTTGCCGAACTTCCAGTGCTGTCCACGACCTCTTAATATATACCCCGAATGACCCAATTTAGCTGCTGCGACAAAATTCTGTATAAGCGACGATTCTAACAAACTTGTACAATTATAAACTCCATGTACGAGATTAAACTCGAACTTTCTCAGCAGAGCTGGAATTATACTTTGAAAGAATCCAATGCGCAATATATAACAGTCGAATTGACGAAAGGAAAGTATGACACTGTGAAACCAAATCAGTCAAGTACGAGTAGTATAAGTATCGCTTTAAGGATATGACATACTGCAAGAAAAAATAATCGCGAAAAATCGCAAGCTCTCAAAGTGTGTTTGGTCAAACCCGTCGGACTATATAAAAGCGTCGAAATATCGATTATTCCGCGCGGGAAGCTATTATAGAGGCTATACACCTCGTTCGTACGTATATATATAGTACATTGCGTCGTCGTCGCTAAAAATGATGTATCATACATATACCTCTTTACTCACTACAGCAAAAGATACAAAATAAAACGCACTCGCAGAATAATAGGAAATCCGCTGAAAACACGCTCATTATATAATATTCTCATCCGCGAGGAATAACGATGATTTCTTCCATATACCTGTGAATACATATAAACCGGGGGCACGCATACACATGTGCAAGATACGCAATCTGGTGTAATAATTCTTTTTCCGCGGCATTAATAAGCCGCGCGAAAGAAAATCAATATTTCTGCGGCTTTTCGGTCAACGCGACGTAGCGTATATAATACATATATATATATGTATACTCCTCCCCTGATATGTATACTGTTTATTGTATGTGTGAAGTAATGCGCGCGAATCGGTTCTCTTCTGCAACCGCTGTCGAACGTTATTCTTTTACGAGCTATAATAATGTACTTACTCGACGTAACCGATATATATATACACACACACATACCTCGACAAAGACTCTTCCGACGCGTCCGTGTTTCTATCTCGTATACGCGCGTGTTTTACGGATTAGGGGACCTATTATTACGGAGATCAAAGGAACACAAAAAAGGCTTGTACGATTATATATTATTATACACCTGCAGCCGTGGACGAGTTTGTTTCTTACAATTTCCCTTTATTTTCTGGGAGAGAGATATATACATATACTTCCTTTTCCGACGGATTTTCAGCCTGAGGTATATGCGCCAGTAAGACGTAGCTTTTTCTAACTTTTGTATATTATGCGATTGTTTCGTAACGTTTTTCTCTTGAGTCTCGAATATATATATATACGATATGGATATGAGTAGTCTGCGTTTGCATAACGAGACATAATTGCCATTCGGTTATCCGTAGCGTATGTATACACTTTACATTATTAAGTAGAAAGAGATACGACACGCGCATCAATTAAATAGGGATTCCCCGCACGATGATGGGATCAAAAGAGTATATAATTTTGAGCGACAATCACCGGTATGTAAGCCGTAAGTATGTATAATGTTAATTGATTAGGATACATATGGATATTTTGTTACTCGATGTGTCGACGAAAACAACTGTAAGAATAATTTTTCGTACTATACTCTTAACGATTTTGCTTTCTAGCGGTGTAGAGAGTTATATATATAATATGTGTATTATAAACATGAACATTGAATTTTAAATTGTTGTACAGTGTATAGCTAAATATACTTGAATAATTAAGAATCGTATGGTTTATTTATTTATATCGTTCTACCTTTTCCAATCTCCCGAAAATTCATAAATATATCGGATTACAACACGTCCTAGCAACCAGCAGGTGATCTGATATTACTATGGAAACAAACGCTCCGCCTGATTAACCTATTCCCTCTTTTACTCGTTCCAAGGCACACAGTACACCAGCAGGTGTAGCGCAAACAATATGAATTTACAGTCTTTTCTTCTAATGTAAACCCATAAGACTAATCATGAACGGGAAGAGAAGTTTGTTCGGCGAATCGCAGGAGGTTAAAGTTCAAAATTTGAAAAAGATAATCGGTCAAAAAAGGAAGCACAACGAGGTGCTCGACAATGTCCTCACCGAGTACTCCATACTCGAGTCAGCCGAGCGGCTGTCCGATTCTTCGAAGGAAAAGTTATCGAGGTACACTTTGGCGTTTAAATGTAAAAATTTCAGAATTCACATATTCAGCGATCGTTGAACTATTTTAGAATGAATAAAAACTCATCGTCGCGTAGAAAGAAGGAAAGAGAGCTGCTGTTCACGACGAACTGCTACACCTCGCTGCGACGCAAAAGAGAAGAATTTCGTAATAAGCTGATAAATACCATAGCGAAAAGGCAGGACGAGCACATCATAAGAGCCGGCAGTACTTTCGCGAGAAATCTAATAACGGAAGAAGATGCACAGCTGCTCAGATACTATCATTACATAGCGCACGGCATAGACAACTCGCACATATCGCCTCTCGATCCAGCTGTTCTCCGCGCGATTCTAAATTTAGTTCCCAAAAAGTGGAGGCTGCGCTTCGAGAGCATAACATCGGAGGTCGTTCGGGAGATCAAAGAAAACTACATTCTGAGCGTGAAAAAGTCGGTCGTCGATTTCGTTCTGCAGGATTTCGCTAACAACGCGAGCGACTCGGCGCAGGTTGTTGAGTTTATTTAACGACGAACCGCGCGAGCTTGAAAATTAATGTTTAATACTCATGAGAACGACTGTTTCGCAGAAACGCAAGAATGCATTTAATTCCGTGACGGCAGAGCAGAAAATTAAATTCCAAAGGAGACGCAGAAAGCTCGAGAGGTCTTTGATGCTGTATCATCCCTGCATTCGAAAGTCCCTGGAGTTTTGGTTTCGGGAATTCGAGTAATGAACAATGTGGATTGATAATATAATTCATTTGCGTATCTCGTGATAATCGAAAATTTTTTTTTATTCTGGAACCAATCGCAGCACGACCCGGCAGATAGATAAGCAGTCGTTCTTGTCGTATGGGAAGTCGTACGACCTAATGACTTTCGACTACTTGTTTTCGCAAATGGTAAAAAGCACAAAGCAGCAGCTCGACGAGAGATGGATCACGAAGATAATCAATATTTTTCGTAATGTAAATAATTTTCCATTATGAACTTCTTATTATGCTTTTGACTACGTTACTCTCATATTATACAGGCCCAACGAAAAGGTATACTTCAGATTGACAAACACGAGGATGACGCAGTGAAATTGTTCAACTGTCTCGCCACGATAATGGAGGATCAGTTACGATCTCTGTGCTTTAAATCGATCGACGATTACATGGATTTTCTCATCAACGCCGAGGTGAACAAAAAAGTTTCGAAACGACAACACACCCACATAGCAACGCTTAAAATTAACTTTTTTGTTTTCGTATGTTCGAGTAGCGGTGCAATTGCGTATTCAACATCAACGTCGTAGCGAGAAATCAGTGCATAGGCTTCGAGCCGTCTTTCAAAATTTTCTGCGACACTTTTGTCATGCTGTTAAATTCGCTTCTCGCGGCAGTCAACGAGCACAAACGCATTGATTTCGACTGCCTGCAAACTACGAGCATTACGACGCCCGAGAACTTAAAGGTAGATAGACCGAAACGATTTCTCTATACAGCGAACTACTTTATCTCAAAGCGAATTCGATTAACCCAGCAAACTGTACACTCCCCGTGTATATAGCCGGACGTTTCTAAAGACATATTAGCCAAACACGCCCAAAGCATCGTCGAGCTGATAGAAAAGCACAAAGTCGGCCCGGAGACGCAAGTCCGGGAATTCGACAAGTACGTCAATCTGATTAACCGACAGGAGATCACGTTCGTAGAGTCGTTTTTGAACGCCGATCCGCCTCGCTCGTTCGAGGATTACGGGCAACTAATTGAAAAATACCATCAGCTCTCGCGAAACATTTTATTGGAGTTCGATCAAACGGCTCACATCGGCCTCTTTGAAGTTCACAAGAGGGACCTCATGCTCCACATGTCGCAAGCTGCCGACAATTGCAAGGAGATGTTGTTGAACAAGATGATCAACGATTATCAGACGAAATCCAAGGTGTAAGTTGTTTTGGGAAAATTGCGGTGAGCTTTTTTGATTCAAGATTCTTCTTTCGCGGTATTATTGTAGCATTGGAGAGGAGTATCAAAGCATGGCTGATCAGGCGCTGAGCGTTCCGCCGAATACTTCCGAGCTGATGGAACTCGGTATCTTCGTGAAAAAAGCCGAGAGCGAAATGTCATTCAATTTGGAAGACAGGCTACGAGAAATCCTCAAGTACATTTCATTCCTCTCTGATTACAAGCCCTTGACCTCCGTGGAAATTAAAACCAACAACTTTGCTTTTCAATGGTAAAAGAGTTTCAGAGAGAAAAAAATATACATATATGGCGTAATTAAATGGAAAAAAAAAATAATAATTCAGGTACCATCGAATGCCGTCGGTTTTCGAGGAGCATCGACGAATAATTGCCAGTAAAACCGGCGAGTATCAAGAGGCTCTCACTTTGCGCATACAAAAATTCAATCAAGACCTGCAGACCTACGCGAAGCATTGCGACGAGATGCAATACTGGGGCAACGTCGAGGAAATTTTCCGCTACAAGAAAAAAGCCGATAGACTGGAAGCCCGATTAATTAACGCTATGGAAACTATAGACGAGTTTAATAAAGAGGAGCAGATGTTCGGCTGGGAAATATCGCAGTATCCTCTCAGAAAGAAGGTTGAAATATAAATTACACTATTTTTTCTGTGTTTTTTATTAAGCGCGCATTCGATGAAATTTATCATCGAGACATACCGAATTTTTCAAGCTCAGATAGCGGACAAACTAGGGCCGTACAAAAAGTTCTACGACGCGGCCTGCGAGTTTCTGTCGAGTCACGAGAAGTGGATGAGCTCGATGGTGGGCAGCTACGACCCGGATACAATAGAGGCCGAGTCGGGCACGGCGTATCGCTCGGTGCTGAAATTGGAAAAAGCCTTCCAAGAGCCTCTGGTGCGCAAATTAGCCGAAACCGTCAGGTCGACGATCGAAGAGTTCCGGGAGCACATGTCGCTCATCATGACCCTCGGCAATCCCGGAATGAAGGCGAGGCACTGGGAACAGGTTTCCGAAATCGTCGGCTTTCCCATCAAGGTCGATTCGAGCATGACGCTGCTGAAGGTAAATTTAATTTTTCTTTCGTTCATTTTTTACGACGGATCGGTTGGATTGTGACGATTGCAGATCATCGATTTTGGACTGGACGACTACGTGCCGAAATTCGAGGGTATATCCGAAGCAGCGACGAAAGAGAGCAACCTCGAAAAAGCTCTGCTAAAAATGCACGCCGACTGGACTGACGTGGAATTCATGGTGAACCCGTACCGCGATACGGGCACTTACGTCATCGCTAGTGTCGATGATATTCAGTTACTCCTGGACGATCATCTGACGAAAGCTCAGACGATGAAAAATTCGCTGTACATCAAACCGTTCGAGAAGGAAACTTTGTAAGCTACTCCGAAAGTGCGATTCGACAGGAAATAGAGCATGGAAATTTAAAAGAAAATTTTCAATTCAGGGAATGGGAAGCTAAGCTGTATTTGCTTCAAGACATCATGGACTACTGGCTAAAGGTGCAAGCGACGTGGATGTATCTCGAGCCTATATTCTCTTCGCCCGATATACAGCAGCAGATGCCCGAGGAAGGACGTCGGTTCAGCGCAGTCGACAAAGTTTGTTCCTGAAACTTTAACCGCGTATTTTATCTGACCGACTTTTGCTTCGAACTTTATATCTTCAAATTGGTTTACATCGATAATAAAAAAAGAGTTTGGAGATTCCAACTTATTGTTCGTATATAATATCGATCGAAATTCAAAGTTTCTCACATTCATATCTATACATATACATCTACAGATATGGAGGGATATTATGTCCAGCGTAGTGGTTGACCCGAAAGTCATGCTGGTCGTGGAAATCGATAAGATGCTCGACCGCCTCAAGAAGTCCACGAATTTACTGGATTTGATTCAGAAGGGACTGAACGACTACCTGGAAAAGAAGCGGCTCTTCTTCCCGAGATTTTTCTTTTTATCGAACGACGAGCTACTGGAAATACTCTCGGAAACTAAAGACCCTACGCGGTATTTCTTTCACATATAATTATAATGTGTAAACGATATTAGATTAAATTTATAGTCGTATAAAAATCAGCGAAAATATTTAGAGTTCAGCCTCACTTGAAGAAATGCTTCGAGGGAATAGCGAAGCTCAATTTCACAGAAAACATGGAGGTCACATCCATGATCTCTTCCGAACACGAGCAAGTCGATCTGGAGGACATCATCGACACGTCCGCGGCTAAAGGTCAAGTCGAAAAGTGGCTGGTGGAGCTCGAAATGTACATGAAAAAAAGCGTCCGAGCCCAGGTAAGAAAAAATTCAAACTCTCTGCACTACGAAAAGTCACCGAGTCTGAACTATCGAGTGTAACAGGTGATCCGCGCAAAAAACGCCTATCCAACGAAAGCCCGAAGCGAGTGGGTGTTGGAGTGGCCCGGACAGACCATCCTCTGCATCTCGCAGCTTTACTGGACGAGCGACGTAACCAGCGCTATTCCCAAAGCGCCTCGGGGCTTGCAGGAGTACGTCGAGCTTTGCAATCACGAGCTCGGCGAGATTGTCAAACTCGTGCGCGGAAAGTTGTCCTCGCAAAATCGCACGACCCTCGGTATACGTCGAACTTTTTCTTTCATCCGAGTGCTAACGTACGCTTTGATTTTTCATTTCATCGAATTCATTGCAGAGGCACTGGTGACTCTGGACGTGCACGCGAGGGACGTTCTGGTCGGTCTCTGCGAGCAAAAAGTCACGAGCGTTACCGATTTCAAGTGGATCTGTCAGATGAGATACTACTGGATCGTAAGTTTCCATCGCGCCAATTTTCTCGCAAGCTCGCGGCTAATCGATTTTCCCACGCAGGATCACAACATAATGACGATGATGATAAACGCCTCGCTTGCCTATGGCTACGAGTATCTCGGCAACACGTCGAGGCTCGTGATAACGCCGTTGACGGATCGATGCTACCGGACGCTCTTCGGAGCGCTGAGCTTGCATCTCGGAGGTGCACCCGAGGGACCGGCTGGTACCGGGAAAACCGAGACCACCAAGGATTTAGCCAAGGCTGTGGCCAAGCAGTGCGTTGTCTTCAACTGCTCGGACGGGCTGGATTACATCGCGCTCGGCAAGTTTTTCAAAGTATGCATTTTCATTTTTTTATACAGGACTTTTTGTTTATGAAAAAGGACTCGTTGCAAGTAAAAAGAATTTTAATCCAGGGACTAGCGGCATCGGGTGCGTGGTCCTGTTTCGACGAGTTCAATCGTATCGATCTTGAGGTGCTGTCAGTCGTGGCTCAGCAAATTCTGACGATTCAACGAGCCATAAACGCCGGACAAACTTCGCTGATGTTCGAAGGCACCGAGCTCTCCTTAGACCCGACTTGCGCCATATTCATTACGATGAACCCGGGATATGCTGGACGTTCGGAACTGCCCGATAATCTCAAGGCGTTGTTCCGCTCGGTCGCGATGATGGTATGAAAAACCGTATTTAATATGTCATTTTGTCCAAATATACGATCATTTTGCGTATTAGGTGCCGGATTACGGTTTAATCGCCGAGAACACGCTGTACTCTTTCGGCTTCCATAGCGCGAGGCCACTTTCGGTGAAAATTGTCACGGCTTATCGTCTCTGCTCGGAGCAGCTGTCGACGCAGAGTCATTACGACTACGGAATGAGGGCTGTTAAATCCGTTCTCACTGCTGCGGGCAACTTGAAATTAAAGTATCCCGAGGAGAACGAGAATATCCTGATACTCAGAAGTATCAGGGACGTCAATTTGCCAAAATTCTTGAATCCCGATGTACCGCTCTTTAACGTAAGCTTGATAAACGTGTATTATATATAAAGCTTCAAACTTTATTATTGACCTTTAAAACGATCGATTTCGATGCGTTAGGGAATCATGTCGGATCTGTTCCCCAACGTGAACCTACCCGAAGCGGACTACACAGAATTGAACGAGTGCACTGTGGAAGCGTGTACTCGAGCTAATATTCAATGCACACCATCGTTCCTGAAGAAAATCCAGCAGATTTACGAGATGATGATCGTCCGTCATGGTTTCATGATCGTGGGTCATCCGTTCGGAGGAAAGTCCACGGCCTACAGAATATTGGCTGCTGCTTTAGAACTCTGCGAAGAACGAGTAATATTTTTTAAGTAATCGAAGAATTGTCTGCGTCTACATATAGAAATACCTCGTCGTTTTGCAGAAACTGATGAACGAGCGCAAGGTGGAAATAACGGTAATCAACCCGAAATCGATAACTATCGGTCAGCTGTACGGCCAATTCGATCAGGCGTCGCATGAATGGCAGGACGGAATTCTAGCCATCAGTTATCGGGCTTTAGCCACGTCCACGAATAGCAATCGCAAATGGCTTGTGTTCGATGGACCCATTGACGCGGTTTGGATCGAGAACATGAATACTGTGCTCGACGACAATAAGAAGCTGTGTCTCATGAGCGGGGAAATTATACAATTGGCACCGACGACCAATTTGATTTTCGAAACAATGGATCTCGAGGCCGCTTCGCCTGCGACTGTGTCGCGTTGCGGTGAGTAGACTTGCTTTGAAGTTTTTTAATATGGTTTTCACGATAATCTATGCTAATGGGGTGTTGGTGTACTGGTAGGTATGATCTATATGGATCCGTCGAGTCTGGGTTGGGAGCCACTTTTGAAATCGTGGATAGCGAAGACACCGACTCTATTGACTCAGTGGCTGCGGACTTTCCTTTACGAGTCTCTCTTCTTGCGATTTTGTAAGCCCATTCTGTATCTTCTGAAACGATGCGGCCTCACTGTGTGTACTTATTTACTTATTCATACAGATATATATATATATATAATGCGAGCTTATCTTTTGTACGAAATCTGGAATACAATTGTTATCTCTAGGAAATGTGCCCTATGCCCGATACGAATTTGATACAGTCCATTACTTACCTGATGGACTGTTTCCTCGATGACTACAGAGCTGAAAACATGACTGAAGTTCCGAACGAGTTGGACCTCAGAGCACAGATAGAAGTGAGTCAGATGAAAAATCTTCGATTACTTTCAATTTTACCCAGTAATTAGTAATAACTCTTGCCTCACGCGTGATCATAGGGCTCCTTCTTTTTCTCGTGCATCTGGGCAATGGGAGGCACTTTGGTTGCAAAGGACAGAGAGATATTCAGCGTCCTTTTCCGTGGGCTTTTGGAGAAAGAGTTTCCAGCATCTCTGGCAACTAAGTTTGGCTTACCAGAACCCATCCAACCACCCACAAAACCCTACATCTTCGTCATGCCCAAAGACGGCCTGGTATTCGATTACAAGTTCATCAAAGAGGTCCTCTATCATTTTCCTAAACGCTAACATCGAAAACTTCGCTGCTTAACCATTTGAAAATCGCAGGGCAAAGGTAAATGGAAACTGTGGTCGGATGAGCTGCAGAACGTACCACCAATCCCTCGAGATATCCCCGTGAACCAGATAATCGTGCCGACGGTCGAGACGATCCGCTACACGACTCTCTTCCAGTTGCTGATCCAACACCAGAAGCCAGTATTGTTCGTCGGACCAACTGGAACAGGAAAATCAGTCTACGCCACGGACTTTTTGCTCAAGAAGAACAACATAGCCGTTTACAAGCCGCTGTTCATCAATTTTTCCGCGCAAACGTCGGCTAATCAGACGCAGGACATCATCATGAGCAAGCTGGACAAGAGGAGAAAAGGAGTTTATGGTCCACCAGTGGGTAAACGATGGGTCGTATTTGTGGACGATGTGTCCATGCCGATGAAGGAAGAATACGGAGCACAGCCTGCTATTGAATTGCTCAGACAGTGGTTGGATCATTCGCAATGGTAAAAGACGTGGATCTTTAACGATTGTTCAATTTTCAATTTTGATTGCTTCTCTATATACAACGACGAGATTCTCGTATACAGGTACGACAGAAAAGACGCAACGGCGATCAAACTGATCGAGCTCCAGTTGATGTGTGCGATGAGCCCACCCGTGAGCGGAGGAAAAGACGTCACGCCGCGATTCAAACGACACTTTTTCGTTACCACCATCTCAGAATTTCAGGATGACGTTATGATTGCTATTTTCAGTAAAATCATCCTATGGCATCTGGATACGAGGCAAGTGTACTTCAAAAACATAAATATTACTCTTGCTTATTTTACCAATACTATAAATAATATTCGTCGATGCAGAGGCTTCAGCAAAGAATTCGATCCTTGCATCGACCAGATAGTATTAGCAACGCTAGACGTTTACAAGAAGAGTCTCGAATTCCTCTTACCCACCCCAGCGAAATCGCATTACCTATTCAACCTTCGCGACTTTTCTCGCGTGATTCAGGTAATTCTATAATAATATACGAATATACGGCTGACAAAAGCGAGATAATGAGCTCTATCGCGAACCTTCAGGGCGTCCTATTGTCCGTCCCGGAAACAATGCCGACCCTCGAAAGCATGAAAAAGCTATGGGTTCACGAGGTGCTTCGCGTGTTCGGCGATCGATTGGTCGAGCAGAGCGACATCGATTGGCTCATTCAGCAGATACGCACGACTCTGGTCGAGAAAATGGAAATCGACTTGGACGAGATGTTTGCCGAGTTGAAAAGCGATAAGACAACGATGGTAAGCATGTATTTCGTTATGATGAACCAATGTACAGTAACGAGAAGAATCGTAAAAATATTCAGATTGGCGAAAGCGAGCTTCGCAAGCTCGTCTACTGCGACTTCGTCGACCCGAAGGCCGACGTTCGTCTCTACCAAGAGGTCTCTGACCTCGAGCTTCTACGTAGTATCGTAGAGAACTACCTGAGCGAGTATAACTCGATGACGAAAAAACCGATGAACCTCGTTCTATTCCGCTTCGCTATCGAGCATCTGTCCAAGATCGCTCGGATCATAAAGCAGCCAAGATCTCACGCTCTACTCGTGGGTGTCGGTGGTTCTGGTCGTCAATCTTTGACGAGACTCGCCTCTCACATCTGCGACTACGAGGTCCACCAGGTGGAGATCACCAAGACTTACGGGACTCACGACTGGCATGAGGATATTAAGAAGATACTTCTGAAGACTACTTCGAACGAGCTACACTCGACGTTTCTGTTTACCGATACGCAGATCAAGCAGGAGAGCTTTTTGGAGGACATCAATAACATGTTGAACACTGGAGAGGTATGTATACTCATACGTTGATTCGATTGTTCTTGCATACAATGTATTCCATTCTTTTTTTTTTAAATTAGGTACCAAACCTCTTCAACAACGAAGAGAAAGCCGAGATCTGCGAGAAGATGCGTCAGATAGATCGTCAGCGCGAGAGATCGATGCAGACCGACGGAAGTCCCGTCGCACTCTTCAATCTCTTTGTACAGACAGCTCGTGAGCAGCTGCACATAGTCGTGACCATGTCACCGATCGGTGACGCTTTCAGGAACAGGATCAGGACATTCCCGGCTCTTGTCAATTGCTGCACTATCGATTGGATGCAGGTGATCGATCATGATTATTTTTCATAAGATTTAAAGCTGAAGAAGAAACGATTGATCACGAGCTATGTATAGCCTTGGCCGGAAGACGCGCTTTCGGCGGTGGCCATGAAGTTCCTCGGCGATATTAAGCTCACTGATCCCGAGCGCAGGGCAGCCATAGACATGTGCCAGTACTTTCACGTGTCGACCCAAACTCTCAGTCTTGAATTCTTGGAACGACTTGGAAGGCATACCTACGTTACTCCGACGTCTTACTTGGAACTTATTAGCACGTTTAAGGACCTTTTGGCTAAAAAGAGGAGGTACAGTGTATAATTTATTGTGCGTTAATATACGAGCTGGATAATGTGTTTTTCAACTACAGTGAAATTACGCTGAGCAAAACTCGCTACGAGGGAGGCCTCGGTCGTTTGGATGGAACGCAGCGCGACGTGACTGTGATGCAAAACACTCTGAAAGAACTGCAACCTAAGCTAGTCAAAGCCACGCAAGAAGTGCAGACGATATTGACTCGTGTCGAGAAGGAGAGCGCGGATGTCGCGGAAGTTGAGAAGATCGTTAAGGTCGACGAGGAAGCCGCGATGGTTCGTTCTACGGGATTTTTTTATTATTCCGAAAATGATCCGAATTTCAGATGATCAATAGATTACATCGAGTTACAGGAGGTAGCTGGTAAAGCAGCCGAGATAAAGGCAGAATGCGACGCAAACTTAGCCGAAGCCATGCCCATCTTGAAGGAAGCCCAAACCGCTTTGGATACCCTCACACCGACGGACATCGCAGTCGTCAAGGCGATGAAGAATCCTCCGGCCGGTGTCAAGCTCGTGATGGAGAGCGTCTGTATCTTGAAGGAAATGAAACCAGAGAGGATCCAACAACCCGACGGCCGAATGGCGGAGGACTACTGGAAGGTCTCTCTCAAGGTCCTGAGCGACGTCAAGTTCCTGGACACCTTGTTAACCTTCGACAAGGACAACATCCCCGAAAAGGTCATCGACAGGATCCGTAGAGAATACCTGACCAATGTAAACTTTGACCCTGAGAAGATAAAGAGCGCCTCGACCGCTTGCGAGGGTCTCTGCAAGTGGGTCTACGCCATTTCGGAATATGACAAAGTCGCAAAAGTCGTCGCGCCGAAGAAAAAAGCTTTAGCCGAGGCTCAAGCGGTTTACAACGAAGCGATGGCCAAGTTGGATACTAAGCGAGAAGAGCTGCGGAAAGTCCAGGTACTTTGTGAGAGTAAATTGCGTAGGAGGTATTGAATTGTTCTTGACGTCATTGTGCGGGTTTTCGGTATTATATAGATGGACCTCGCTACTTTGGAAGACGATCTGAAGAGGCGCAAAGCGGATTACCAGTCTATGATGGATAAGGTGACAGACTGCGAACAGAAGCTCAAGCGCGCCGAGGAATTGATCGGCGGATTAGGTGGCGAATACACGCGGTGGTCGAATAATGCCAAGGAACTGGGTGAGAGGTAAGTCGAAACTCAACGTTTTTGAAGTGTTAGATGAGAAGTATTTGTTGTATGAATTTTCAGATACGATCGTTTAACCGGAGACGTGATGATAGCGTCTGGTGTTATCGCGTATTTAGGTCCGTTTACGACACCCTATAGAGTAAAGCAGATCGAAGCTTGGGTCGTGCTTTGCACGAAACTAAATATCGTTTGTACCAGGGACTTCCAGCTTCGAGACGTTCTGGGCGTTCCGGTTTTGATAAGATCATGGAATATTTTTGGTCTGCCTACTGATTCTTTCTCCGTGGACAATGGGATAATCGTGAAGTAAGCGATGTTTTAGTCATGTTTCGTTATTTGATGCACAATATTTAATCGATAAAATTTATCTCAGAAATTCACGACGTTGGCCTCTCATGATCGACCCTCAGAGCCAGGCAAACAAATGGATCAAGAATATGGAAAAGGACAGCAACTTGAGCATAATCAAGCTCAGCCAAAACGATTATCCTCGAGTTTTGGAAAACGCAATTCAATTCGGCCAGCCAGTTCTGCTGGAAAACATTGGCGAAGAGCTCGACGCTATGCTGGAGCCTATACTAATGAAACAAACTTTCAGACAAGGCGGCGCCTTGTGCATAAAACTCGGCGATACCGTCGTCGAGTATAGCCCCGAGTTCAGGTAATTTTGTTTTCTTTAAAACTAAACGCAGCTGTGCAGCCTAATAACTTTTTCTCCCAACGAACTTTTTAATTGCATTACCGTCGCTAATTCTGTTGGTAGATTGTACATAACGACGAAATTGCGTAACCCTCATTACCTGCCGGAAATAATTGTCAAGGTCACTTTGATAAACTTTATGATAACGTCGAGCGGATTAGAGGACCAGCTTTTGGGAATCGTCGTTGCGAAAGAAAGACCGGATTTGGAGTCCGAGAAGAACTCGTTGATCATTCAAGGAGCTGCCAATAAGAAGTAATCGAGGAGCTTTATGGTTTTTCTTAAAATTATTTTGTTTTAAATAATCATCATCGTGTTTTTATCGTATGATTTTAGAATGTTGAAAGAAACTGAGGATAAGATTCTGGCGCTGCTGTCATCGTCTGAAGGAGATATCCTTGAAGACGAGGAAGCCATTGCGGTGTTGAGTTCCTCGAAAGTTTTAAGTAATGAAATTCAAGTCAAACAGGCGGCTGCTGAAGTGACGGAGAAAACAATTGACATGACTAGATTGCAGTACTCCCCCATAGCTGTCTACAGCACTGTTCTCTTCTTTACTACGGGTAAGCAAATTATTTACGTATTAATCTTGAATATAGTTGAAATTCCTAAAGCAATTAAATAATTATGCATTATTATGACAGCCGACTTGGCGAACATTGATCCAATGTATCAATACTCGTTGAATTGGTTTGTCAATCTCTTCAAAATGGCGATCGATAACACGGAGCCGGTGGAAGAAGTGGAGGCTCGCATAAAAGACTTGAAAAGACACTTTACGCGATCACTTTACGAGAACGTGTGCAGATCTCTCTTCGAAAAGGACAAGCTTCTCTTCTCGCTCTTATTGGTCATTAATTTGCTGAACAATGACGATAAGCTGTCTCGTGAACAGTGGATGTTCATCTTAACTGGTGGAGTCGGTCTCGATAATCCGCATAAAAATCCGACTTCCTGGTTACCTCCGCAATCGTGGAACGAAATTTGTAGACTGGAAGATGTGCCTGGTTTTAAGGTTTGCCGTTATGTATAATCCCAACCAATTGTTTTTTATCCTCGAGCTTCCAAACTACAAATCCAACATTTTTCTACAGGGTATAAGAGAATCTTTTCTGAGCAACATAAACGAGTGGAAGCCCGTGTACGATTCGAAAGAGCCGCAATTCACGACTTTCCCAAAGCCGTTCGACCAACTGACGGCTTTTGAGAGGATTCTAGTTTTAAGATGCCTTCGCCCAGACAAAATAGTTCCAGCCGTTCAAAACTTCGTGGGCTGTGAGTCTCGCGGAAAGTGAAACTAAAATGATTTCAAGCTAACTTCTTCCTCACTTTCCAGCACACCTCGGACAAGAGTACATCGAGCCACCGCCTTTCGATCTAGCCTCGCCGTTCCAAGACTCCAACAGCTGTATCCCGTTGATATTCATCCTGACACCGGGAGCCGATCCGATGCAGCTTCTACTCAAGTTTGCAGATGACCAGGGTTTCGGGGCCAAGAGATTGTTCTCGTTGTCCCTCGGCCAAGGTATGAAACGCGCGCGTAAAAATCGTCTCGATATCTTCATAAATCGATAAAACACTTTCTCTTCCAAAAGGTCAAGGCCCGATAGCCGTGCAGATGATAAACGAGGGCGTCAAGCTCGGTAACTGGATAGTCCTCCAGAACTGTCACCTAGCCAAAAGCTGGATGCCGACCCTGGAGAAGATCTGCGAGGGTCTCCTCCCGGACACGATCCATCCGGACTTCCGTCTCTGGCTCACGAGCTACCCGGTCGAGCACTTTCCCGTCTCGATCCTTCAAAACTCCATCAAGATCACCAACGAGCCTCCTAAGGGTCTCCGCGCCAACATCCTAAAATCCTACTCCAACGACCCCATCAGCGATCCCGAGTTCTTCGAGTCCTGCAAACAGTCCGAGGTCTTCAAGAAACTGCTCTACGCGCTTTGCTTCTTCCACGCTAACGTCCAGGAACGTCGCAAGTTCGGATCGATCGGCTGGAATACACCGTACGAGTTCAACGAGACGGATTTGAGGATCAGCGTGCTGCAGCTCAGGACTTTCTTGAACGAATACGACGACGTGCAGTACGAGGCTTTGAAGTATCTCACGGGAGAGTGTAATTACGGAGGAAGGGTCACCGACGACTGGGACAGGAGGACGCTTATGGCTATTCTGCAGAGGTTCTACTGCGAGTAAGTGATTTCGCCTTGTGCAAGCTATCGTTCAAGCGGGGATCTGCTAAACGAATGGATTTTCTTCGTGTGTACAGGGAGCTCGTGACGCAAGAGAATTATCAGTTCGATCCGTCGTCCGATGTATACTACTGTCCGACGTTCAAAGAGTACGAGGCGTATATAAGTTACACGAAGAAATTTCCCATAATCACGGAGCCCAGTGTTTTCGGCCTTCACGAGAATGCTGATATTATCAAAGATAATCAGGAAACTAATCTGATGTTTTCGTCGCTGCTGCTTACGCAGGTACGTGTATTTCGCTTCTATCTAGCTGCGATCGATATTATGCGTATATACTTGATGAAAATATAATTTTTTTTTTGTTTGGCGTTGACAATGATGTAGGATCGAACGGTAAGATTGAACGAGTATATTGTTTCCTCTTTTTATACCTCCGTTATATGTATGACAAAGAATTTATTTTTTTATCTATTTTTATTGTCCGCCGTTAGGATTTGTGGGAGCAAAAGGTGAAGTATTATATATTCAATGATATATCGGGCGTGAATTGTATATAGTAGATAGTTTGTGCGCAGGCTTTGCATGTTAAATATAGCATAATATCAGATTTATCTATATCAGTATGTCATAAAAATAGAAATACGCATGTGTATATATATACACCCACACGACTAATAATAATAATTCTATGCACTGTAGAGGCTTTCGTTTTAAAATCATTAAATCCATGCAATTCTAACGAATAAATAAACGCTCGTAGGAAAAAGCACGGAACGAAGCAAGCGGTGCATCGGAAGATCAAGTTGTTTACAAAATCGCGTCTGACATTCTCGATAAATTGCCTGAAAATTACGACCTGCAACAGGCCATGGAGAAATATCCAACTTCTTATAACCAAAGCATGAATACTGTGCTAGTCCAAGAAATGGGTCGATTCAATAAACTACTCAGCTGCATAAGAAGCAGTCTCATGAACGTTCAGAGAGCTATCAAAGGTATCTAAGATCGAATCTACTTCGATTAGTGTTCGGCGCAGATTTTTTGTTTTTAATGCCATTGAATCAATTAGGTGTCGTTGTGATGTCTTTCGAGCTGGAACAAGTGTTTTTCTCCTTGTTGATGGGGAAAATTCCGAGCCTATGGATGCAGAGTTCGTACCCGTCTCTGAAATCTCTGGGCAGTTACATCAAAGATTTTCTGGAACGCTTGCAGTTTTTGCAGGTACAATTTTTAAAAATATTTCAACCAATATTTTTTTTACGCGCACAACTGTTGCAATAAATAGAAAATACTTTATAGACTTGGTACGACAACGGACCGCCCGCTACCTACTGGCTGTCTGGATTTTTTTTCACGCAAGCGTTTTTAACTGGAATCCGACAAAACTATGCAAGGAAATATCAGATTCCTATCGATCTTTTGGTTTACGATTTTCACGTCATGAAAGAAGCTACGCTGAGTACACCGCCGGAGGATGGAGTTTATGTTTATGGACTGTTTTTAGACGGAGCTAGATTCGATAAAGACGAAATGATTATTAATGAAAGTCTGCCGAAAGTTTTGTACGAGCCGATGCCTTACGTGAGTATAAACAATTGACAATCGCCTAGGAATATTAATTTTAATATTTCATTGGTGTGTGTGTATATATATACGATGTTTATTGAGTTAATGGAGTCTATATGGGTCAGGGAAGAGCTTGTATTTTCTTCTTATCTTTCTTGACAGATATGGATGATACCCAGGAGAAAAGAAGAGATTGAGAAAAGACTGAGTTATACTTGTCCGCTGTACAAAACGAGCGAAAGACGCGGAACTCTGTCTACCACGGGACACTCCACGAATTTTGTTATCGCCGTGGAATTACCTACCAGCAAACCCCCGGAGCATTGGATAATACGAGGCGTTGCTATGATTTGCCAGTTATCGCATTGATTCTGGTGCAGCGATAATCATATACGATTGATAAAAAAAAATGTTAGTCCGGCGTTGTATAATATACTAACATTGCTATTTGTGATAAATTATCTAGTCTTTTGTACATGTTATGTATACAAATAAAAACGATATCTCATTGCGTACAATTATTGCAAAATTATCATGCGTATTTATAGCCAGACCGGCGAGTTTAATATATAAATCACAGAGAAAATAGTTTACAATTTCAGTCGATGGAGAAATACAACTATCCGAAAAGTCACCCCAGCATGGACCACAGCCGTCGAATCTATTTGATTGTTAGAATGTATAGCTCTCTTGAGAAGTAATAAACGCTGCGGTTTACATCAGATTGCATGAGTATAGATGACTTCAATTCATAGTTGGAATATTAGTCCTGAAGATATAATATTTTTAAATTGCTGTTCTTGTCGAGTCTAATCTAGTTTAGAAAAGTCCAACGCGTGGAGAGATGCGCTGATTTTTACACTATACAGTAGTTATGGTTCTTCGAAATATATAGAATAAATATTTTCTGTAAACAAGCGATATTCAGAATGATGCTATATGTGAAAATTTTGGCTTATACTTGTCCGTTAGTGGGTTCGATTAACCTCATGACTCAGCCGCATTTTGAGAAAATCACAGTAAAATAAAGAGTTTCTTCGCAGTAAAATCCTTGATTATATACCTTCAACGAATTGAAACTTAAAAACATTTAATAATAAAGATAAATCACTGACGAGAAGAATATGAAAATTATTTCAGTCAATGTTCAGTTTTGAACATTCCACTCAATACGGAGTGGTTGAGAATTTTTCCCGGTATAAGTAAACAATGTCACACCAACAAGTTGTCGCAACGCGTACCCCCTCTTTAAAAGGAAGAAAAATTTTCCCCAAAAGTAGGGGATAAGAGCTTCCTCGGCTCTAGCGCGTCGGCGAAACATTGTTTACTTTCCAGAAGAAATTCTCAACCGCTCCTTGTTCGGTGTTTAATATTCACAATTGAACTTTGACTGAAAATTAGATATTAAATTGTCATATTCTTCTGATCAGTGCCTTTTTACATTTATAACGATATTATTGTGCGGTAATGCTCTTCTGACAGATACAGTATTTTTTTAAAAATTGAACGTATTAAACTCTTCATTTTACCGCGATTTCATCAAAATGCGCGCCTTCCTTTTAATTTTTATTTTCTTCTTACATAACACATGTACAATAAGGATAGTCGACGAAGAACAAGTAAGACGAAATTATCAATCTACATCATTTTGAGTATCGTACGCCCGCGCAAAATATATATTTATTCTTTATATGTAGAAGAAATACAACTACTGCATAGTGGAGGAACCGACGCATCATCACCTGTTTGACTTCACTAAACTATCCAGCGATACTCTCGACAAACAGATCAGGCTCGACGAGCATAGCAGTTTCAGGATACAATTCTGCAGGCCTCTGATCAAACCTTGCAATGGAAAACCTGGCTACAGCGCTTGCTACAACAGGAGTGGAACCGAAATCGGAATCGGTAAATATCATCACACGGTAGCTTTAACCTTTTCATGGCGTGCGTTTAACCGATCGGTTTTACATGAAATCAAATGTTGAAAGTACTGCCTGGATTTATCCACATATGTGTAATTACTTATGTGTTTACATGTAGAAACAAGTATGGTAATCCATCGCATGTTGTTGTACAGGTACAGAACCCCCGCAGGTCGACCTTTCGGATGGCAAAATCGTGTTCAGATACACGGGCGATACCTGTAACGCGACGCATAATTACACCCTGAACGTTAAAATGAACTGCAATTACATGATGACGAACGAGGTGGCCGTTGATATGGATGGCATAAACGTAAGAAAATGAATAGAATAATTAAGCAAGTATACAGTGATTTTGTATATTCGTATTTTTATGCCGCCGGGTTTGTATCCGAAATGTGTTACATGCGCAGCGGACGTCAGAGAATTGCAACTTTGATCTGGGACTTGATACTTACACCGCTTGTACGTTGAGAAACTACACTGACTGTACAGTCGAACGCACCACCGGTCGCTACAATCTTAACCCTTTGAGCGATTTTACAAAGAATTACGAAGTTCCCGTAAGCGATTACATATCGGTTATTTTAAACGTCTGTCACTCGCTCCTATACGGTCCACACTATGCCAACTGCAGCTCCGATTCGTCGATATGCTTGATCGATAAAGCTAATAAAACGCACTACAGGTATGAAAACTGGGTATTTTGGTGAGAATAACTTTGACTCAAGTATTGGAAGCACATAACCGTATTTTTCTGCTGAAGATACCTGAATATTGGACAGTTCGAGGAGTACCCGATAATCAAAGTAATCAACGGCGAAAACCTACTGATCAATTACAAAAGCAACATTACCTGTTTACAAAGGCAAACCAACACTACCGTTAAGATCAAAAGTCGCATCTTATTCGTCTGTGACTTAAATGCAACGGTAGGTTTGGCTCGTTACCCAAAGCGCACAACCTGTTTGCCACGATTTTTATCCTCTGTATCCTTGAATTCAGGACTCTCTACCGGAGATCGTCGGAGGCTTGAATAGCTGCCAGTTCAACTTCATTTGGAGAACGATCGTGGCCTGCAGCGAGAAAGTTCTTCACGACCAGAGCTTGATAAACAGGGATTACTGCACAGTCAAAGATCCACTGACTCAGTACGAGTATGACTTGTCGAGTTTGACGAAAAATGCGCTGACGGTCAAGAGTAAGGAAGGATCGCGCTATGAAATCGGCGTATGCCGATTTCTCAATCATACCGTTTGCAAGACTGGATCAGGTACGACTAGACGATCTCGTTTGAACATAATTTCATCATACAAATGTATCATTCTTCTACTGTTCGTACGCCAAGGCGTCTGCAAATTGATGCATGGCAAAAGAAAGCTGGGCGTATCGGGTGGCATGGCCAACGGAAAGCTGATGTGGAGCGAAAACGGACCTTACCTGAACTACAGCGACGGTAACTTGTGTTCTAAGGGTACCAAGAAGTACACGGTAATCTCGTTCCTCTGCTTTGAGGAGGATCGGGTGGAGGTCGAGGACAAGCCTTGCCACACGAACATCAACTGGTACACTCCAGCTGTTTGCAAGCGGCCCTGTGCCATGTCTCTGTACGATATGAATTTCGAGAAACTGGTCCGTTGGAAGAACGACTACCTCGTTAAGACCGATGGTAACACGGTGTATCACTTGAATGTGTGCAGACCTTTGGTGGACGGGGACCGCTTTAAAAATTGCTCCAACGGAGTGGGAATTTGCAAGACTAACGTTGACGAGGACGGAAAGGCGACGAGTGAACTGGTGAGTTCGTTGCTCGTAATCGTCGTTCGATCGTGTTGATTTGCTAATATATTCTTTTCTTCTGCATCAGAATTTGGGTTATCCCGATCAGAATCCGCTGGGCGAAAGCGATGGCTCTGTGATTTTGACGTACAAAAATGGAGCTTTGTGCGAAGAGGATGAGGAACAACGTATATCGTCCCAAATAAAATTCGTCTGCGACCTGGATCACTCTGAGGTTAGTATAATTAATTAATGGAAACTCGATCAGAAAATTCAAGAATTTCCTCGGAAAGCTAATTCAATAATATTCTTATTATTACCTGTGCGATATAGGACGGCCCTCGTTTCGTTAATTATGACAATTGCACATACTATTTCGAGTGGAGAACGAAGTTGAGTTGTGGAACTGTTCCAGGAAAACTGAACGACGAAAAGTGCCAAGTCACGAATGTACTCGGTCACATGTGGGACTTGACAGGACTGAATAAAAAAGATTTTTACAAGGTATATAAATGTACAAAATTAACCAATTATATATATGTACCTATGCATTTAATCGCGTAAATCATACTTTATTCTCGTTTCGCAAAGTTCCGCTCGCTAAAACGCAATCAGATCCACATGCTGAGCTTGAGTCTTTGCGGAGGGAAGAAGGTTTGCAACGGCTCGTACATATGCGACGAGACAATGAGCTACGGTAGGAATGTGACCGTTACTTCGGACTATCGAACAAACACCATCAAGTTTCACTTCACAAATGGAAGCCGATGCGAGGATGGTAGTGGATTGCTTTTTTTCTGCATTATTGAACTGTCCATATACAGACTTGTATACTTATAATTGTTAATTTACAGGATCGAACGCCCAAGCAATTTTGTACATCAAGTGCAACGAGTCTACTGTAGTAGGAGAACCAATCGTCCTTTCCGTAAGTTTTATGGAATATTCTATACCTTATATACGATGATAGAAACGATTTACTCGATGATATTTTTCATCTTCAGGACCAACATTGCAAATCTGTATTGGAGTGGTCTTTCAATGCCATCTGTAAACCGCAAAATCTACAAACTCACAAAGGTACTATAATAGCCAACGATCACACAGACTCGAGGCTTACCAGTGTCCAAATAATCTTCATGCTGCTGCTCTTGACTTTGACCGCATCCATAACAATATGCCACTTCCGTCGAGCTTCGAGACGAGTATTGTTTACAACGTATTTCAGAAATTTAATGCGCAGATTCAGCCCGTATTACGGCGAGTATCCATCGGTTCCCTTAGACGAGGCCTTAGACGACCTGAACCCGAGCCAGTGATTGTATATAATGTACTTTCGCTGACTTTTATTGTGAGCTATTTCAATGCACTCAAATTTTAATTCGTCGTCGTGATAGTATTTCCTGATTGAATGATTTTTTTTCATATTCATTTTTACTTCTATATGCAATCTATTTTTAAACGAGCGACGCACTGATGACTATAGTACCTAATAGATATAAGTATTTTTTGTAAGAATAGTGTGCTATGTAAAAGCTTTTCTCCATATACGTAGTGACCAGACGAGTTATTACGAATAACAATAAACACTATAGTTAAGCATTTTATATCAATTGTGAGTGATTATTACTAAACCTGCAGATCTAATCAGTTAACTCATGGTCAGTATAAGATACTTCAGAAAATCCATATAGGTAGAAAGCACGTAAAGAAAGCTTCAGTTTAAAAATGAAAATTCACTAATTTTCCTTCACGTTCAACTCAAATCTCTGCGTAACAGAGAACGATTTTTTCCAGCTTCGTATACCGTCAATTACGGCGCTATATTGTATGGATTTTTGCAGTGAAGCCAGCAGCAACAGTAAGGAACTATACATAGATGAAGGTGTTAGAAAAAAAATCCAAACTACTCATCATCCCACACACCTCATACTTATATGTCATTGCCCCAAAAAGCCCAAAGCAATAATATAAAGGCATTCGTAAAAGTAGGCGCGCAGGCGCACTAAGAATCTCACATATATAATATATAGGTATTGCACGTCGCGCCGCGGCGAGCGATATATATATACATACATATATGTATATACATATACCCACAGCATACATATATACACGTTCAAAGATGGCCGACGCAGCTCTACTGCTAGACTACTGTGTCACGTCAACCTCTCGTCGCACTTGAGGGAGGCGGCGATCCGTTCCGACGACATCAGCCGCGCGCGCGCTCATCCTCCTCGTGTGCACTGGCTGCAGAGCCGAGCCGACGATGCCGCTGTAGGCCACTCGAGTCCTGGCACATCTGAGACAGACCGGCCCGACGCATCGTCAGGATGAATTGCCACCAGATACTCAGCGGAGCTTGCAACGCGGGCGACCGCTGCTACGCCGTCGGCTCCGTCGAGGGCATATCCTTCACCGTGAGTATACCTGCCTCGACGCGTCTCCTAGAGTTCTCGGTACCTATGTGCGAGCATAAAAGTGCGGGGAGAGAATCGCGCGATCGTTCGCTGGTGGACACCTGTCGTAGCGCGCGATGCTCGTCATTCTCGGGTTATGCATGGAGAAGACGTGGAGGAGCTTTTCCTTAGAGGAAAAAATAGTCGATAACGTGCGCAAGAGCGAGCGAGAGAGAGAGAGAGAGAGAGAAAGGGAGTGCGCGCGATGGCTGATGAATGCATGTGTATCAGACGAGGACGGAGAGAGAGAGAGAGAAGGGACTCGCCTAGATAATATGATCTACTAGCGAGTCAGCTGATTAAAACGCTGCTGGTTTTTTTTTCTCTCTCTCTCTCTCTCTCTCTCTTGCTGTTATTCTACCTATATAACACTGGAGATGATGCGCGCACTACTGTCAATTCGCCAGAGACCTTGATGACGCTCTGATGGAAGCTCTCGTTTCTGATGTGTGACTGAATGGATGCTCGACTATATTTCATTTCAGGAGACTTTTTTTTAGCCGCGCGTGACCGCGACCAAATGTTTTTCTTCTTCTTTTCAAGGCCTACGCAGCTGGCTGTAACATAGTCATCCTTGCGAGTAATTTCGAGAGAGTGCAGATTATTCCTGGAGCGGTGCACAATTACATAAGGATAAGTTGCCTGGACTGCAGCACGGACACTGGCAAGATTGCTGCTGCTTACGAGAATCAAGTCTGCATTTTCGAGCCCACTCCGCTCATACACAGCACGTGCTCTCATGTAAGGATTCCTCCTTAAGTGGTTCGGGCTATTAGGTTTATTAATACGGATTTATAATGCCATTAGAGATAAATCCTGCGTCGATATCAGGCTTTATCGTCTGCTGGCTGGCTCTGTCAATGAAGTAGGACAGCTTTTTATTGGCTGGCGTGTGTACTGAGAATTCTGTTTTTTACAGCAATTAGAATATCGCTGGGTTCAAACTGGTAACTTGCAGACTGAATCCAACATCAGCTCGTTATCATGGAACTTGGAGGGAACGCGTTTATTAACAGGTGGAGAGCTTTTGCAACTCTGGCATCAGAATATCTTGCCGTTCCAGGAAGAACATTGTGAGTAGCATTGAATTTGTATCACTTGTAATACACTTTAATTAGAAATAACAACACGTAGCATTTAGTCAATTTGTGGTTTATTAACATGAATCTCCTGTACATAACGAAATAAATATGTATAGCATTTTCCTATCTAAGTAGTATTGTATCTCGTAATATTATGTATAGCAGCAAAGCCGAAAGCAATACAGTCCGAAGAGGCTCTCAATATTGGAGTGGATCAAAACATATCAAGGAGCACTACGCAAGATCGTGAGTTCATTCGCTTTAAAGAATGAACAATTTTAAGTTTGCATTATTTTTGCATGACTTAATTGCATTGTTTTACAAGCAGCTGCCTATTTATTTCCAATCATGTCATCAATTGGTTGTATCATCATCAACAGCAGTGTACCTCTAAATCATTCAGGCTTTCTTCTATTTGGGCATGTTATATGGTTTTAATACTTAATTTTTTTTCTTTAGCAAGTTCATCGAGCTTTCAAGGCTGCATAATTGCTTTGATCTAATTACTATGTTTTATTTGATCGATTAAAAATTATTTTCTTAGCTGGCAGAGGATTCCATATCATTTTTCAATGTATGGCAGGGATTACTTACCATGCTGTTTAAAACAAAAATATTTAATACGTTGATTGTCTTCTAAACAATAATATTTTCCATAGCTGGGGCAGTCACATTTTCAATTGGGGGAGAAGCAGAAAGCCCACAACCATCGGACATGAATTTGGCGAATGAACCAGGAGCATGGAACTGTGTATGGAAATGCCGCACTGCCACACCCGTACATCTCATGAGCTTCAGTCCCGATGGTACCCTCTTTGCAACTACTGGAATGAATGACAGATTAGTAAAAATCTGGTTTGAAAATAAGCAATGTGAGTATTTTTTAGTCTGCTGATGTTGATGCAATATGAAGTGAACTAATAATTTTTAATTATGTACAGTGTTCCCAACAAAAAGTATTGATCACTCAACCTTCAGTCAACCAGTGTCATGCGATAGTTTCAGCTTCGTGTATGTAGCACATCCGCGAGCTGTGACTCATATATCCTGGCGAAAAACTAGTAAATATATGCCAAAGTAAGACCTGACGTTTTAGTAGATTACTTTTAACATCGAGATAGAAATACTGAAAATTTATTTTTACCTCCAGGGGCTCAGTATCGAACATGTTGGTAACTTCATGTCGAGACAATATTTGCCGCGTATGGACGGAAACCATTCCACCAGAGATTGAAGGTTTAGCAAATATGAGCCAATTTGAAGGATCAGACAGACATGGTCATCACGGAAAGCATCGCCATCATAGTATGCACAAGCATCGTTTTATGCAGCGTTTAAAACATATGAAGTAAGATTTTTTCAATTACTTTTTATTATTGTCGATGAGACTTTTGATTGTCGTTACTGATCATATCAATTGTTATAGAACATGTTTTCATATACGTCGACACGCGAAACAACAGCAACATCAAGCAGGTCACACAGCACCTACTTTACCTACATTACCATCGACCTATTCAGTTCACGATTTTCATAATAATTATCAAAGTACTGGGCATTATCCTGGAATGCATTTTCATTTAGCAGCAAGTATTAATGCAGAAACTGGTAATGATTGATTTCTAACTATTTTGTTTTTTATTTCTGATTGTTTTTGGTGTAATAATGCATGTTGATGATGATGATTTGATAGATATTCCATTAGTTCCAAGTCTGATCACTGGTGATCCTGACAGAGAACCAAACTTTATATTGCACTGGTTAAATAATAAGGAAATGCAGTTTACAATGCAAGCAGAGAACATTTTACAGGTACAGTGATTTCTATTTTCTTACGTTGCACCTCTGTGCACGTAAATCCAGTGTTTTAACGTGATTTTGATTTAATCTTGTAGGAATTGACAAGAAAAGTTGTAGAAAAAGAAGAAGGCATGCATCATCATCCAGAGTCGGATCATGCTGATCATGATTCAGAAGATGAGCATACTCCAAGTACGTAACCTGTCTCTTAATAAGTTGTTTGTAAAACACCAACGTTTGTTTTAGAAAGTGTCTTTCACTGTTTTCATTTATTATCATTTTTCAAACAATATATAATATGCGTTTCCACCATGTGAATAATTGAGGTTTCATAAACAGCCACATTTTTAATTCATCGCTGCCAGATTATTTGCATCGACATATTTTCGCAATGTTCACTTAAATCATTAAATTCTAAGAAAAATCAAACTACATTCTTTTCATCTTGGACTGGTTAAACAAAGAATACACGATGAAGATGCTTTCATTGCATGTTGCATGTTGCATGTTGCATGTGGGGTTGAACATAATACTTATCAGGCAGCATCTTATCCTGTTACGGTATGGCGCGACCTACAGAAAAAGGATCTCGCCACTCCAGTCAGAAAGCAAACATTGGCGGTCGAACGACAAGTCAGGAGGAGCACAGTAGCGACGAGCACCATACGGCCCACACGACCTCGTCCCACCATAGCCTTCCGCACAGTGTCCATTCTCACCAAAGCCTTAGGTAATTATAATAACCTCAAGTTTTGCCTTTTCTTTTTCGATTTCTGATTTCTTCCCCATATACTATTAAATTTAATCTACTTCGAAGGAGAATTCAACTTTGGATTTGAATTATTAAAAATTATCTGTATTGAACATAAATATTTGCAGCAACACAACGTCCATAAATTCCATAGCGACGGATGCCACGACGACAAATCAAGCTCCAGATTCACTGGACACGAAGATCGAGACTCTTCTACGCGACTGGCATCACAATCCCGACCTCCTGTTTTCCATTCACCCAATTGACGGCAGTTTTCTGATTTGGCACATCGAATGGTTAGACGAGTACCACCCGGGCTCATTCCGACAGGCGCAGATCTCTTTCTCAACTCGCATACCCAACGCTTTTCCTTTAGGCGATGCTTCCACAATGAGCCACAATGTGTCCATGTATTCGCACAACACCGGCGGTCCGCTGCTCAACATTCGAGAAGTTGCCAAGTCTTCCACGGTGGTGAGCAAACCCACTGATACAACGGACGCCTCGACACCACTGCCCAGTCTCATCGAGCAGGACGAGGATCAGTCGACACTGACGTCGAGGGCTGGACAAGAGTTTATCAAAAGTGTTCAGAATGGTGGCGATCCGAATATGTTGCAGCTGCCGCAGCAACAACAGCCGACTGGTACTACGTTCGGACAGAACGGACCTACCACCGAGGCTCAGAAGCAAGCTAATGAGAATGTAAACGATATGTTAGGGCATCCAAGTCCTATGGTTTCGATGGTGTCTAAGCATGCTAATGGAACGCTGAATCTCTGGCAGCTTACTTTTGCTGACAAAACCAAGTTTTCTCAGGTAAATGCTTGCAGCCTGGAACTCTTGTCTTCAAGGTTTCATTAAAATTCATTAAAAGCTTATCAATACAACTTACAATTTTTTCGTATTTAGGTTCTTAGTATAGGCCACGCATGTAGAGCATCCGGCCACCGCTTTCGCGTGAACGACATCACCTGTCATCCGGTCCTTCCGCTACTGCTCACAACTTCTCACCATAATATCCCGGACTTCACTCCGAGCCAGTCTCAGGAAAACAACGGAGAATCCACAATCATCGGCGATGATTCGAACGGCCGACAGTCCGAGCATACGGAGCACAAGGACGTCATGTCCCCGACAGGCTTCTGTAGTGAATTGATCCTCTGGCGCGTGGATGCAGTAGGCCCTCTGTCGAAGAGTGGTGGCGTATCTGAGTTGGCTCGCATCAATTCGCCGGAAATCTCCGCGTTCAGCAATGTTGCTTGGATCCCAACTCTATTACCGAGTACGACTCTCGGTAATCTATCCAACTCTCCAAGCGCCTGCTTTGTTGCCAGCGATGGCGAATGTCTCAGAGTCTACCAAGCTGTTATTGATGCCAGGACATTGTTGGCAGAGGTTTCTATCAGTGAGAGGCGTAGCAGGATCATGGACTCGATGGCGAGTTTATCCACCGACATGTCATCTGACGACGGAGTGCGGCATTCTATTCACGATAGAATCAAGATCGTATCGCAACAGTCAACGGCTAGACCTGGATGTGTTATACAGCTTGATGCTATTGCTGATGCTACCCACGACTGGCAGAACACCCAGTTCCTCCATGTGTTCCAGGAGCAGCTTATTACTGGCGAGAGAAATGATGAAAAGTTACCCGGTGTTGATGCATCCGTCAATGATCTAGGACTAATGGAATCAACACTGGACGCAATGGTAGATTTACAGCAGTCGTCAATCTTTGAGGAGCCTTTCTACATCGTCGTTCTCGAACGCACTCCTCGTGGTACAACGGTGCATATGTGGAGACTCGTGATAGCCTCGCAACCAGAATCGCAAGGCTTAACGGGCTCGATGATGTACGTGCCAGACTCGCAACTTGTTCAGGACGAAGAGGAGGAGGGAACTCCAGGTCGCTACGGTCATGCTGAAGGAGGGCGTAGATCACGTAGGCCCAGTACGGCCGGCAACCGTAGCAGACGTAATAGCCAAGCTGACTATCAAGAAGCAAGCTTTGCACATCGTCGACACCATAATAGTCACGTACTCATCACCACGACGAAAGTCTGTACGCAAGACTTGCCAATCCCTGATGGCGTCGAAGTTGTCCATGCTGCCCCGGCTGCTGGTCATCTCAGTAGTTCTTCCATTTATCCGGCCTGCTTCGCGCCGTACATCGTTGTCACTGCTTGCAGTGATAGTACTGTGCGTTTCTGGAAATGCAAGGTCAGTTTTCATTGATTAATCTGATAAGTTCACTGCTTTAATTTGCAAACTCAACCGTAACGAGTTTCTTTATTTATATTACAGGTAAATAAGACCAGCGAGGAGGAGAATGCACCTCTACACTACGAATGGTGCGAATGGGAGATGATCCGCAAAGACAAAGAGTCAACAATTGACATTACTGGTCAGCCTCTGAATATCAGTGCAGCTTACAGTGGCCGCATCGCCTGCGCCTATAAATATGGAAAGTCCTTCACACGACCAACCAAAGCTGACCCAGATTCACGTTACGTTAACCTTTGCGTGGCTATATATGAGTGCGAGAGCACAGGTGGTAGCGAGTGGATACTCGAAGACACGATTCATCTGAAGAACATCCACCTGCCAAGGATTCAGGTCGACCAGCATCTTGACCTGAGTTACCTGTATGACAGCAGGTTTTTGCAGAAGAAACAGCGACTGACGCAAGTATTGCAGACCTTAAGTCATGAAGATGTAAGGTCGCCTAGAAACGGCGAGAATGGAGGAGACAGTGCCAAGGCTGGTCTGCTGGCAGTACCATCCTTCAGCACACTGCAGTCGCTGAGGAAGTCGATTATCGAGAATGGAAATACATGTCCACTAACGCAGAAGCATTTAGTGCAGCTTGATTGGGTGTCCAAGGAGGATGGCTCGCATATTCTCACCGTTGGTGTTGGATCAAAAATCATGCTGTTCACTCCAGTCTGTTCGGACCTTGCACAGGCCAACATGAAAGCTATGAAAGAATCGCAGAGCAGCAATCGGCCTATTTTGAGAAAGACATCTTCGCTCGCTCAGCCTCAGTTTGTAGACGAAATTCGCTGGATGAAGCTGAGAAAGATCGAGCTGACAACGGCTGATGGTCTTCCACCTCTACCCATGCAGATTTCTTGGGTGAGAGATGGTATCCTGGTAGTAGGTATGGACTCGGAGATGCACGTTTACAGTCAATGGAAACCAAACCCGAAGAAGGACTGTTTGCATTCCAGCCTCCAAGCGCAGCAGGATTCCGACGAATTCCAAGCAAGTCGCAATCTCAGGGACGAGGACCTACGCACATTGGCTCATGAAACATCTCAGAGACGACTGGCTAATGTCTCGTCCATGCCCCATCTGTCACGTGTTAGCAGTATTAATTTAACGATGCTCGACGCGAAAAAGAAACGCGGCATGCAGAATGAGGGACCAGTCAGTCTTGATTATATGCCTGATTACGGTCTTTTCGAGGCCTCTCGCATAGCCTGTCCTGTGCTGCCCCAGTATCACCCAAAGCAGCTGATGGAACTTCTGAACTCTGGTAAAATTCGCTGGGTTAAGGCTATTCTGGCCCACTTGGTACGCTGCATCACCTCGTCGTGTCCAATTCGCGCTGACGATGAGAACCTCATGAAGGCCAAAGGCGGAGGCTGGTCGCGTTCCCGTACGATGTCAGTGAGTTACGTCGGTGCCAGTTCTCCTCTTGAGCCCCGCGGTTCAACAACTCAGATCCCTGAGGAGCTTACACTCGATTATGCTGAAATTACTTCCATTTCACCACTGCCCCTCTGGACACTACTCATCGCCGACAAAGAGACCAATGCTAGTCAGCAAAATGAGGACAAACAGGACTACAACAAGCTATTTGACGGTCAGGTGGACGAAGGCGAATCTCTCGACGACATGCTTGACGAGGATTATGATCACACGCGCCAGAAGGACCGGCGTTCCTCCGTACCCGAACGCCAGGGCATTTCGCATTTTGGACCTCGACAGGGACGAGTTCTCTCCCGACTTCTCACTCATACTCACTTGCCTGGACTCTCGAGTCTTGATCAGATGCACTTGTTAGCTTTAGCGGACACCGTGAGCACCTGCAACGTTGACTTCGCAGAGCGCTTTGCCATTGATGCGCAGAAGAGTGCCATTGCTAAGGAAAACTTGACTGGTATTCCAGACGGCGAGGCTGTTTCTATGGACTCACTTGACGATTGTGGTCTGCGTTTCCTCCTCGCTATGAAGCACTACAATTACCTCATCAAGTGTCTACCACTGGCTCAACGAGCCCAGTTCCAGAAGCAGGGTGTCTCTACGAACAATCTCGTCTGGGCTTTCCACTCCGAATCTGAAGAGGAGCTGCTTAGTCTGATACCATCCTATGCAAAGGCACAGCCACGATGGTCAGTATTGAAGGAGCTTGGTGTCGGTTGGTGGATCAGCAACATGGCGGTACTGAAGCAGTGTGTTGAGAAGATCGCCAAGGCCGCTTTCCAGCAGAATCAAGATCCATTGGACGCTGCCATATATTACCTCGCAATGAAGAAGAAAAACCTACTGTGGGGATTGTTTAGAAACAAGAGGGACGAGCGGATGACCGCGTTCTTCTCCAATAACTTCGCCGAGGACAGGTGGAGAAAAGCCGCACTGAAAAATGCATTTGCCCTGCTAGGTAAGCAGCGTTTCGAGCATGCCGCAGCATTCTTCTTACTGGCTGGTGCTTTGAGGGATGCGATTGACGTATGCCTGAATAAGCTCAATGATATTCAACTGGCAATGACCATCTCGAGGCTCTACGAAGACGATATGACCTCGCCTAATCTCAAGAGGCTCATGTATGAGGAGATTCTGGGTTGTGATAAGGAAGGAAACAATCAGGATATTAACAGAGCACATCCAGATCCATTCTTGCGTAGCATGGCACTTTGGATCCTGAAGGATCACTCTGGCTCATTAAATACTTTGCTGCTGACGAACGTAGGAACTCTACATCCGCAGTACAACGATGAATCCGACAAACCTGAAGGATCCACAGCAAATCCGAACGTTTTCAACTTTTACGTTTACCTTCGCACACATCCGCTTCTAATTAGGCAGTACATTGCATCTACCGCTCAGGACAAGAAGAAAGGCCATTCTGTTGTTATTTCTGGATTCAGTTACGGTACAGAAACAAAAACTGTACAAGACAAACAGCTTACGTTGGAAGATACCATAACACCTTTGGAGAGGCAGCTTTACTTTACGACAGCTCATGCGCATTTCAAAGCCGGATGTCCAGCTCTTGCTTTGGAAGTTCTGTCAAAGTTACCCAGTAAAGTTATGGAGACAAATTCCGAAGATTCCCCTAGTAAGCTCATGATAATCTATATATTCTTTCTGACTTTAACTTTACATTTTTATGACGTTTAATATTTGTTTTTAGGCCTCTTAAATAGCCCTAGTAAAAGTAGAGCACAAAACTTCGAAATAGACACAGGCATAATCAGTTGGGAAGGCAGCGCTAAAAGTTCTGCTTTGGACTCAGAATCGGCGTTGGACTGGTCGCAGCCTATAACTAAGCAAGAAGACGAATTAGTATTAAATTGGGATGACGACCCAGCAGATGCTGATGCGGATGATGAAAGTCCTCCTATGAGTATGAAATTAGATAAAAAGAAAGAAATTGTTGACTTGGCTAAACCGGGACCAGGTGATTTAACTATTCTGTTATTCTTATTATTGTTTATCCAACAACTTGACAAATATTAAAAGTGTAATTTTTCAAATTAGCGGATGAAGCAGGAAAGACGACTGGATCGTTAGATATAATGGCGCAACAGCTCAAATTCGTGGCGTGTTTGAAAATTTTGATGGAAGAACTCTCTACTTTAGCTACTGGTTTTGAAGTTGATGGAGGACAGTTACGATATCAATTATACGTTTGGCTGGAACGAGAGGTTGACGCTCTACGACAACTTTGCAGTTACAGTGCTAATACTGACGGAGACGTCATAAATGTTTCTGAATGTAATAGATATTTTATTAAATTCTAGCTTTTTCGTCACTTGGTACAGTTTGAAACATACTCTGATTTTCACAGATGAAGGTGGCATGGTAGATGAAGCTCCTCCATCATATAGGCCAGGAGAACAGCCAACTCTGCATGAAATTTTAGTTGCTGAAAAATTAGACTTTGAAGCCAAAGTACAGAGAGCAGCCAAGAGGAAAAAGTGGCTCAAGGCAAATGAGACTTTGTTAAGAACATTGTTATCATACTGTTCTCTTCACGGAGCTTCAGGTGGCGGCCTAGCATCGGTGAGAATGGAACTAGTTTTGCTTCTACAAGAGTTGCAACAAGAGAAGACGCAACAGCAGTTACTGAGTCCTCTTCCCTTTCCTACAACACTACCCTTGCTCAGCGCAAGCGTTGCGTGCAACAAAACTGTGGTTGCGGATCCAGTCAGGCATTTGCAGTCTCTTGAACACGACATGCTTCAGACTATTGTTGAGCTACGAAATCCACCAATGCCTCACAAAAATACCCATTACTGCGAAGTATTCATTCTGCGTGATTTGGCAGTTGCTCTCAGCGCTTGTATCTATCAGTCTCTCTGCGACTCAGATACATTTGTCAATAAGCATCAGCAAACTGAAACGTAAGATTTTATTGTAAGAAACTCAAAATAATATAAGAGCACATAACTAATATTGCACTATACTGCAGTTTTCCAGCAGCAGTCGAAGTTGAATCCTTTTCAGGAGGTCATTTAGTTGCATCGAGCAGGTGTAATAGAAGATATTCCACAGATGATGGCGTGTGTATTACTACTTCGCCAAGTAAATGGCCAGGTGTTACGAGCTTGCGCGCACTATTGGCTCGCGAAAAAGACGAAGATACGCCGAAATTAAATATTCTACTATGTGAGGCTTTTACCGCAACGTATATGAGTTTATTTGTATACGCTCTGTCCAGTTGCGATAGTCACATACTGTATAGACTTGTAGGACATCACTTTGACAATAATACATGGGCGTGCCTATTTGGGGGCGGCGTAAAGAAGCTTTTACGAGTTGCTAGTACTAGCGGCCAGGTACTGTCAATATTTATTGTTTCTTCTTTTAAGAAATATCTGAATACTAATAATTTTTTTTTACCAGAGCGGGTCAATGAGTATTGAGCGAGTTGATAGTTTAAATAGTGAAGTGCAAACCTCTACCACTAGTGGGGTTTGGAACACTATGACGTCGTTAACGAAACAACGTGTGAAATTAAATATGAAGCTGTTAGGTCAGTTCACAGGACAACAACCAAACATGAAAGAGGATAAACCTACGTACAGAGAACAATTTGTTTCTCCCCAGATGAGCATGATATCCTATTTTCTTATGAAGGTATGCGTTGTAGAATAAAAATCATACTTGTAAGGTTTTACCATCTTTGGTTGTATCATCTTTGTAATAATTGTATTTTATTCTTATCAGCCCCGAATCGAAGGAGAACTGGCAGAGGAAATAGATTACGATTCTTCAGACTCAGCAGTTTCTGACCTGGATTCATCTGAGGATGAAGATGACGTGTTTGATACGAATACAAAACCAAAAATTAAACCAAAGGATAATACTGAACACACAAATCCTAATTCTTATAGTTGGTGTATTATGAGGTTAGCAATAGTCAAGATCCTGCAACAACAGTTACAGGACTTCCTAAATGTAGCTGGAATAGAGATGCAAGGTTCCGTATGAATTTCTTATTAAAAAATGACTGAATATGTTTGCTATCAATACTAATTTTATTCATATGTAAAAATAGAATTACCAGTTAGCAGTCCTTTGATACATGGTACTTTGGGAATTGTAGTCCAGTGGCAGGAATCATTGCGCGAAGAGTTGGAGTCGAAGGGCCCTCCACCTGCTAATTACATACCGGGCTGTGCTCCGGATCCTGTCCCTACTCCTGGAAAACCTGCAATTCACAAGTATCGTTCATTACTTGAGAAGGGCAATACTCCCTTTAAGTTAGTACAAAATATTTTTTATAAGAAAGTATATTTGTCGAGGCTTGCTGAATACAAAATAATAAACGAAAATATTTCTAGTACTCGAATGGCCTCTGCGGCACCCGCAAATCGATTGTGGTGTTATTTAGTGAGACAAGAGTCTGTTCAAGACATTTTTATACGAGCAGTATTTGGAAAACGAAGGTCCCTATCTTCTATATTAGATACTAATCATAGTGGAGGCGATAGCGTTACTCGAGGTGCGACTTCTGGAGAAGACAAGGGAAGCGACAGTGGTACGATGAGTCTTCCTGAACCTGTCAGGATCATTCACAAAGAACAAGATAGTATTAGTGCCTTCTGCCTTAATCAGGTAATTTTATTGATTAATTAGCCAATATTTTCTTAAAGTTTAACAAAATATTAAAGTTTATGTGTTAATTTGTTACAGGTAAATTCAGGATTGATGGCTTTGGCAACTCCCCGAGAAGTACAGGAAATGGATATTTCGTTACTCCTAGAATTACCTTCATGGCTGGAAGATGAATGTGAATTCGATATTATTAATTTAAATAAGCTACCAGATCCTGAACCCGCTCAACCCACCAGTTTTCTAGTCATACAGGTAAATCTTCATTTGGTATTCAAACGAAATCATGCTCTACTTCAATTCTTATATAACTATAATTTAAATTATTATCGTTGTAGACGGCTGCAGACAGGCCATTACTTGCTCAAAGTCCTCAACAAAACAGTCCTCAGCCACAGTCCGGCATAGCAGGTCAAAGTGGACGAGGAGCTAGTGTGGTGAGTTATTTTATTCTATGCTATTTGAAACATAAGAGAATCGTAAGATTAATTGATAGTCTTAATCAATGTGTAAAGTCATTCAATTTCTCACCTAGAAAATATTTGCAGTGTACAATTGATCCTTTCTTCAAACACACTTATTCCTCATCTTTGTACAACTATTTTTTTTCTCAATGATTCATATTCAGCTCATTCTTTGTTTAGTAAAACGACTGAACTTTCTATCTTAAAGACTTTTGTAAATATTGCTTTGACATTTCATTGAATTAACACAATCCATTCAACTAATAACATACGATCATTAGTACATGAAAAATGTCTACAAAGATTTCTATATACTTATTCATGTGACAACGTTTTGCTAATTTTCTTTATAAGTCGTTATTAACATTCATTTTTCGCAGAACGGTCGAAATTGATCTATGAGTTATGTTTTTTTTTTAATTTATGTTACTAATCATGGAGATAATTGTATTTTTTTTTCTAATTTTTGTTCAACACATGGTATAAATAATATGCACTTATGAGTGAAATTATCTGTTAATCTATCATTATTCCAGCACTTCTACACACGATTACTATCCATATGCAAACATATACATTAATGATCTTCTCGACTTACTCTATCCTATTCGATTAAGTATATATATTTAACATAATAGCACCGTGAAAGTGAACCCGCTTTCTCGAGTTACCGGTAACAAAAAAGAGCAAAGTGTCAAAAAGATACCGTTTGGGTGTTGCATGATGAACGAGTGCTGAGGTGTGTGCATTGTGCCTCGAGTATACAGAGGCATGGCTTTATCGAAATGACTTGTTGCAGATATATATAATTGAAAAAATCTTGATATTTTACTTTTAAGTAGTAAGTTCAATAGAAACTTTATTGAAATTTTTTTATATTTACTTTTGAATAACGTGATACAAACCAAGTATAAAATTAATGTCTTGAGAAACAAGTGATAATTCGATAGCCATGAGTGTGGCGCATTGGGTTAGGGTAGCACAAGTGGTGACGGAGACAATGTTGCTTGTTTAATGCTTGCCAAACGAAACATCTAACTCGGTCTGCGTCACTGACCTGGCGGCTCACTTGCTCGATCTCAGATGAAGGGGATGCCCGCTTTTCCTGGCTCCCACGACCTGCGCTTCTGTCAGTTTGTCGCTGATAGGAGTAGACACTTATTGAAGCCGGTGAGACTAACATCTAACATGAACCCTAGCTGTTCCTAGTGCCAATATGCCATGTTCATCTTGTTGTTTGTCCGAATTTTTCGATTTATATCACATATGTGTCCTTATGAAATTCGGGCTCAGAATATCCTTCACTCACTCTCTTATACTCTGTCTGTTCTTAATTTCCTTGTTGTTGACTAACGAAAATTAATCCAATAATACCTGTATATATACTATATTACTCTTCTGTTCTTATTCTATCGACAATGTTTATGCGCTTTTGGTATTGTTACGCTTTTTACGATGCATTTATTTCTTTTTATTTATAACACCAATAAGAACCGTATAATCATATACGTTTTTCCACATATAAAATAAATAATATTGTATAATTTAAAAATATTAAGGATATTCTAAGCCTGAAGAATTTGAAGATTTACGTTAAAGAATTTCGGCATGATGCACAATTAGATTCATTAGATACTATGTTTTGTTTCATATAAGCATTTATATTTAATAATAGTATTTCTTCGTATATATTTTTGCTCAAGATGGAAGCGTCTGTATGTAGCAGTAAATTTGCAACTATATTATATTCTCATCTTTACAACGAATAATTTATGATAGTTTTAACTAATTCAATACTGACACTTTCATCTTACGACAAAGCTGCTTGTTACATTACGTAAAAGAACGCAGCAATGCTAATTTATTTTTTGTTCTCGCTCGTTCAGTTATATTTACATTTTTTTTTCAAAGTTTTTGATGGTTCACCAGTTTACATTTTTGATGTTGTAGTTATTTTTTTGTTCAATAAACCACCTCTTATAAAAAGTTTCATCGACCTAAGCGTCGACTATACAATACTCAAGTTTATTATAATGCACAAGACCGTTTTCGCTCTCTTCTCCGTGTAAATAAACTATAATAATATCCAAATCTGAAAACGCAAAATTCATTTTGCAAGTGAAAAACATTTGAATGCTTGGCTACCATACTTATCCTAAAAGTCGCCCCTATCAGCGACTCATAGAGGATACGTATATCACACATTGACGCAAATCCGTCGGGCAGCAAACTATAGTCATATACTTTCTTAGCTATAAAGTTCAGCTTGTAAAATCAATCATGCTGCCTTTTGACGCATGCTGATCCTAACTGTAGACTTACATTATACATTATAGTGTCGATCTCTTGTATATGTTGAGACGAACGTCGTTCTATATCTTTATAGATATATTTGAACGAGTTATACATTGTTACATATGATACGTGCGTGAAAGTCGGTCTTTCCGTTTTTCCTTTTGAACAACGTTTAAATTATAATAGATGTTAGCAAGCGCTAGTACAATCTCTATTGCACTTTACTAACCTTCTTATTTCCACGACAGATCCTCAAGCATAAAATCGACGGAATTAGAAGAATATCTTCGCATCCTCTGCTTCCACTGTGTAAGTATGGACAATCGATTGCCTCTAAATTAACGGCAAATATATTAAAATTTGATTGAATCATTACTGCCAAATCGTAAACCTGTGTGTGATCTTGTTCTTTCATGGACGTGAACACAGACTTAACCGGATCCCAGGACGGCTCGGTGTCGCTATGGGAATGGGGCCACCAGACTGCGGTCGCAACACCTAGACCGCCGGGAACCTTTGCCAAGGTAACCCGCGTCAGGTTTTCGCAGCACGGAAATAAGTTTGGTGTGGCCGATTCCGACGGACATCTCAGCCTCTTCCAGGTTGCCTGCAGGGAAGGAACTGCTCGGCCTTTCTTTGTTAGTATACATTGATTGCGTACTTATAGAGAATATAAATTTGATTGGCTCTTTGATTACGAATGAAATTTTGTGTATTTGCAGAACTATCAGTGCCACAGTAAAGTCACAGCAGATTTTGTCTTCCTGGGAGCTTGCAGTTTGGTAGCGACCGCCGGACACGGTTCCGAGGGTCGCAACGTCGCGCTCTGGGACACTTTGCTGCCGCAAAATAAATCTCTCGTTCAAGGTGAGACTCAATTTGCTTAATTTTCGCACGATATGAGCCGAGTAAGGCTTTGCAAATTTAATAACGTCGGTTATGTCGGAGCGTAGGATTCACTTGTCATGACCAAGGAGCCAGCTCTGTAATCTTAGCTCCGCAGCATCAATTGTTAATTAGTGGCGGCAAGAAGGGAGACATCAATATATTTGACGTGCGACAACGACAGCAGCGTCATCGCTTCCAAGCCCACGAGTCTGCAATTAAGTGCTTGGCTCTGGATCCACACGAGGAATTCTTTGTCAGTGGAGCTGGAGATGGAGATATCAAAGTAAATTGTTTTCTTGTTTTTATTATTGCAAACTACATACAGTAACTTTTCTTTTCTTGGAACTTGATCTCGTTTTTTGTTTAGGTATGGGGTTTGACCGTCCATTCACTTCTCTACTCATTTCCCGGAGAGCATCCGCGATCTAGTTTCTTCAAAAATATTGGACAGGTAAGATTCGATTCCTCAATTTTAATGTGAGACTGAGGACGTTTGATTTCATAATTATGTATGTTACAGGGTGTTACGCAATTGCACGTGGATTCAGCAGGGCGCTTGTTTTCGTGCGGCGCTGATGGCTCCATGAAAGTTCGTCAATTGCCGGAACGAGACTGCGTTGTGCACACATATTATTGAGGTAAATAAACTTTCATTGACTTATTATATAGACTTTAAACTTTTTGTATTAATTTTTTTTACTTATGAGTTATTAAACTTGTTTCCAGATAATCAATTCAACTATACTACGACATGTACTAGATAGTACAGACTGCCTTCAGCCTGGGGTAATTAATGACTCAATGTAAAGTCCCCTGTAAGATAAGTTGAGAAAAGAAAGACAAAAGTTTTTCAACCGACAGTCATTATCGTGAAATTGTTGTCAACTATAAATGCGTATTTTCTTTTAATCTATTTCGATAATGATCACTTTTCTCCTAAATCTTAATGTCCTTTTAAACTCACTGAATTCTACAATCTCCATTTAATTGATTCGATCAATCGTTCGATATTTGGTGTCGAGCGATTTCATTTATATCTAAGAATACAGAAAAAAGGCGTTATGTATACGATCCTGCATAATAGCTACGAATTAATTTGGCAAGTGTACTTGACAAACTTTAATGGTTAGAAAAATTATACTTCGTCAACTACATTGACTTGGCACATATTTCCAACTCTACGTTCACTGTCGTTGACTATCTAAATTTTGTTCATTGTATCTATTCTTCGAATCACGGGAAATGTATAAAAAATTATCGATGCATAAATATACAATAACGGTGCCATAAACAAAAGAAAGGAGAATGAAGTATTCACATGAAAGTATATAGAAGGCATATTGGCCGCGAAAACTATCTAAGAAGCCAGTTTGAATTGAGTATTTCATTTATGACTACTTGCTCAGTATAACCTTATACATCTGTTCTCAACGAAAACCTACAGTCAAACGAAGTTTTCTATATTACCTTATAAATTGATATGTTGTTCCATTACAAGTAGACTCTGTTGCTATATAAAATAATTTTTAACAGCTTTACAGTGTAACTTATTTATTTGGGGCATGTCGATGCTCAAATTGAAGTTTTTAATAATGATCTTGTTTTGGCTGTTGATAGAAAACGAGTGAAAAGTATTTATTTGCGCGCGAAATGTCTAACACAATTGTTACTTGTGGCAATGTATTTATAAAGCTCATGTACAAAGCAGAAATTATGTTAATTTTGATTTTTAGCAAAGAAAGTGTTCGAAAAAATTACAAATTTATTTGTTTATTACATATGCATACACATGAATGTATATGTGTTTGCATATATACTATATATATGTGTGTGTATGCTGAGATTTGAGTAAAAAAGTGCTCTGTTGCCTTAATTATGACAAATCGCTTGTTGTTACAATTTAGCATAGAAACGATTCTCAACTGAACACACATAAAAATGTATAACTTGTAATATATGTAGTTACAAATGCCTTGTTTCGTATATCACGTGTGAGTTAATATAAGAAAACTGTTACTATACAATATTGTTGAAAATATATAAAAAAAATACTATATATAATATGTGTGCTGCCTAGTTTCAAGAATTGACCGCGACATTCATCCACAGCCAACTCTTTTAAGTAACTTGCAAACGAACTGATCCACGTACACGTATCTGTGCTACATGAAATAAAAAAATATTAAGAACCGAGTTACATAAAAGAGGGATGAACCAAGCCAGACAATGTCTTACATCTACATTGATTAATAAATATAAATATATTTGAAAAAAGGGATCTGAATTTTAACATTGTTTTACCAACACCAGAACTTTAGATTAATTTCATCTATATTAAAGAAAAAAGTCATCGTACATGAAATTTAAGAAATAACTACTTTAAATTAATTTTTAACTTGTCAACGAAAAAATACAATGAATGAATCTTGGATTTAAAAACAAATTCTTGTCAAATTTAAATGAATCTTGCGAATGATTTACAGAAAAAAATGACTACTAGTTAGTACAATAAAAACCTGCAATATAAGTTGTCACTTTTAATACTATATGAACGTATCTCTTCATAACTTAGATAGAGAAAATTTCATTTAACTACATTGAGAATGTGTATATAACACAAAGCTATAGAAGTCAAAATATTGTGCATTACTTTAAATAAAAATTAAAAGCAATTTAAATTAAGAATTAAAACTATTACCTATTTGAACTTATATATAAGTATTGTATTTATTTATATATAAAGACTTAAATGTCAAGAACTTGCTTCAAGTGTGTACTATATGTTATGTTATATGGTCTATGAATTCTGCACTAATTGAAAATGATAAACGTCGAATGTGTTAAAATTTAATAATTTATTGAGTATCAAAGAGAATTATTCATTTGTGATATTACGTGTATTCACATTGTATAAATACGATTTGTATTTTATTCAATACAATTACCAGAATGTTGTAATAAGAAGCATATACAAACTTTTACCAATGCATAGAATTTTATTATTGTAAATATTTAATTTATGGGCGACAACGTTCCAAGAAACGGGGGTAAAGACAAACTTCTCTGATGTGGTATCTGTTCAAGAGCCAGCAAATAAACCTTTCTAAACCAAGACCATAGCCTCCGTGTGGACACGTTCCGTACTTTCTCTGAAAGATAAAGAAAAATTAATTCATATTCTTACTTATTGATTAAGCTTTAAATGATTATAATCTATATGCATTGGCATTTATTTACCTGATCCGTGTACCAATAGTAAGGAGCAGGGTCGATTCCTACACTTTTATATCCCTCGAGCAAGGCGTCATGATCCCAAATACGCATTGATCCTCCTACGATTTCTCCTACATTTGGAAGTAATACATCGACAGATTCAGTCAATCTATTGTCTTCTTCACATCGCTGCATATAGAATGATTTGATCGCTGCCGGAAACCGGCAAAGCATGATAGGCTCATTAATTTTATCAGTCATTTTTCTTTCTGGCATTTCAGGAATATCCTAAAAAATATTTTTACTTTAGAATTATTTTTAAAGAAAAGATATATTATATGATTTAATATTCACCTCTCCAAATTCATAAAAACTTCCATCATCTTTAGTTATGTTGTTTTCTTTCAAATATTCAATAGCTTCAGAATAGTCCATTCGTCTGAATGGCCTCTTGGGAACTTGGAAATTAGGGTTCAATTCTTTGACAAGAGGACCCATAGGTGACTTCAGAACTCTATCAACAACATCGCAGATTAAATCTTCAAGTCTATCCAATAGGTCATCAAAAGTAATGAACGGACACTCGGCCTCGATGTGCGTGTACCTGTGAATATTAATTATATATATATATTTTTTTTCTCTTTTGATTTGAATAATTTATTTGATTGCGTTTTCTTACTCAGCAAGATGTCGTCTAGTTCTTGATTGCTCTGCTCTGTAAGATTGAGCAATGCAATAAACATCCCCCATGGCAGGAATACAGGTTTCAAGATAAAGTTGAGAACTCTGTGTAAGATATGCTTCCTCACTATGCAAAATAATTTTAATCAATAAAATGTATAATTATAAGCATAGTAGAATTGGATTCGTGGAATATTACCCAAAGTAATCAAGTTTGAATAGAGTTGAGCCTCCTTCAACTTGAGTTTGTACAAGAGTTGGGGGAGTTACTTCACAGTATTTTCTATCTTTGTAGTGGTCTCTAAATGCTTGAGTCAATATTGACCTCATGATTAAGATTCTAGAAGTCTACAAATAAATCACGTTTAGCATGAGATTTTTAATATAATGAATGAATCATAAATGAAGTATATACACACATTTTCACCGCGAATCATAATGTGTCTGTTGTCAAGTTGAACATCAGGATGAGCTTCTTCATTCAAAATTCCATCAGCACCTCCAGGAGGTGAGTTCCCAATAAGTTTCCAGTAATCTACAAGTAATTCAAGACCACCAGGAGCCTAAAATGACAGTAGGTAATATAAGAGTTTTGTGATACATACATACATTGAAACATTTTAATATTATCATACCGTTTTTCCTTCAGGAACTGGTTTAAGTGTACCAAACAAATGAACAGAAGCTTCTGTGTTGAGCACTAAGGCATCATATGTTTGACATAATTTATCGTTCAATATACATTGAAGGAATCCGGTCCCATCTCTTAAAGTTATAAACATCATTGATTTGCCTGAAGAAAAATAATTATAATTTAACTATCTTCTACATCTAGTAAATTATAATTGTTTTGGGTAGATAAACAAATACCTTGACGCCTCAATCTATGTACCCAACCAAATAGCCGTACCCTTTGTTCTTTATGGTTCTGAGCTCGATCAATTTTAATAAGAACAGCCTCTGGCAAACTCTTGTCTTCTTCAATAATGATTGATTTAGCTTCGTTCAAATTCTTCGAACGCTTCTCTTCGTCTTCTTGTAGTTTCTTCTGTTTTCCATCATTCTTGTACTGTTCCCTCACCCAAATTTTTTGTATTTTCTTTAGTTGTGATTTAGCAGCCAGTTCATACTTTTTTCCTTCTTCCTTTGAATCCTGGTAAATTTCAGGAAATGGTTCCTTGCCTGCATGTCGCATGGCTTGAAGAATAGTCTTGAAAGGCTTTGATTCAGTTCCATCTCCATTTTCATCACTACCGATTTTTTCTGATGTATAAATAGCAGCTGTAAACATTTATTCTGATTAAAGATAATCCAATTTGAAAATAATAAACTATGAAACATCTATGAAACTTACCAAGAGCTGCCTTTGACTCAACTTCTGGCATATCTGATTTTTATTGGCTGTAATGAGAAAAAAAGAAAATTAGAATAAAATGATTTCATTTAGTAACAGAGAAGAGAACTTTGCAAGGCACATTCGCTTTAAATAAGCATAAGTCAGATGAATTCTTATAACAATATGGAATTTTTAAACAGTAGCATTTAAATTTACAAAACAGATTGCACATAATTTTTAACATTAAACCAATAAATAATAATATAACATCTATAAACATAACCGTAATTATTTAAAATATAAACAGTTACTGAACAGTAAACTAAGAACACCTTTTTTCTGCACACGTTTAAACAACAACTTAAATAACTATTATACCTTATCAGCAGCCTAGGACTGATGCAATTTCTAAAACTTCTGCGAATGCTAGTGTACTTATAATGCTACATGTGCAGCGACGGGCTTGTTCTCTGTAACTTTGCAAGTCGACACGTTCCCATTTCTTCCGTATCCGACCGGTATTTCAACTCGGTCGGTAAAGGTGTAATTTCTTCTTCTTCTTACTTTATGGCAGTGGGAATTGCTGTCCGATATATATGAACTGCAACACCGGTGCGCCACCTTACAGGCTTCAAGGTGTAATTTCATGGGACGCTCTTCAGCGTCAGCGTCAAATAAGAGCGCGGGAAATTTGAAATTCTGAATTATTTTTGCGTCAAGCGATAGCGTTAACGCAGCAGCGTCGGGCGGTATATAGCGTCGAATGCAAAAGCGTCGAGGGGCAGCGTATGTGGCAAAGTACAGCGTCAAGTCTCATTTTGGAGTTGAGAATAGTAATATTGATTATGAATGCGAATTATTAATACAAGAGGCAAAGAGAAGAAAAACACGTAAGCTTAAATCCGTATTAGCTTTTCTTGCTGCTTATAAGATAGAGATGTTAAGAAAAAGAAATTATACAAAAAAACTTCCATGGCAACAACTTATTTGTATCAAAATAATTTTATTTAACAATTTAAAGAAAACCTTAAAAATAATTTAAGGTTTTCTTTAAATTGTTACCTTAAAAGTAATTTTCATATATTGCGTATATATATATATACACATTATATATGTTTACCATCTAGATATATCGGTGTATCGAAGACAGAAGAGAGACAAGCGCCGGAATCACGATTCCTTTCTAACATAACCTCTTTTTGTAAGAGTTTTATGTATTCATCGTAGAAATAGAAAATATAGTTTAAAAAAAAGTTTATTCAAAACCATACAGTAACTATGGCAGAAGCTATGAAACAAAAACTCGTAGACATGCTGAAAGGCATAGAAAGGTAAGTAGCATATTTTTTTATAAGTATTCAACATGTTTAGCAATCTTGGAAAACATGCTTGTCAAATTGCTTCAAATTAAACGTTTTATATTACTCATCTTGTTATTTCATGTGCAATAACAAAAATGTATACTATCTCTAGGTACAATCCAGACAATCTCAAAACATTAGAAAAGTATGTTGACATCCAAGTAACAGAAAATGCTTACGATCTTGATGCAAATCTGGCAGTATTAAAGTTGTACCAGTTGAACCCATACCATTATGAGCAAGAAGTTACTTGTCTAATTCTCCTCAAAGCATTAACCAACTTACCACACACAGATTTCGTGCTTTGCAAGTGTCTTCTGAATAGAACTATTGTAAGTGTTCGTTTAATAATATTTTATATTACCAACAAGTGTGTATCTGTTTTAGTTATTATGCATTAAGAAGTTTATAGTGAATTATAAAACATATGTTCTTATTTTTTATTATTTAATATCGTTTCTTAATGCAGTAAACATAATAAAAAAATAATTGAAAATTATAAAAGATATTTTAGTCGTGGTGGTATTAATGATTTATTTTCTTTTCTTATTTCACCATTCTTTTAATAACTAAGTTATACTTTATCTCATTGTAATTACTTTTATTTTGCAGATGGAGGATCCAGATATACAGAATATTTTAGATTTAGCGAACTTGTTAGAAGAATGTCATTTCCAAATGGCTTGGACACAAATCAGAAAAATGCAGGACCTTTGCAGTAGAATTGTTGGATTCAATGATTCCATTAGGAAATTTGTCTGTCATGTTGTTGGTATAACATTCCAGACCATAGATAAAAGTCTTTTGGTTGAATTACTTGGTGGCAGGTCACAAGTGAATGGTAAAATAGCATTTCACTAATTTTTACTTCTATTTTAATTAAATTTTATATTAACTATCAATTATTATTTAACAGAAGAAGTATTAAGATCATGGGTTAAAAAGTACGGATGGAAAGAAGAGAATGACCACGTCTTTATTGCAAACCAAGATGAAAATATAAAAACAAAAAATATAACCGAAAAAATCGATTTTGAAAATGTTGCTGGATTAATGGCACAATGTCTGTAATCTAATAAATGTGTACTATTTTGAAAAATGCTAATTTTTATGTTGATATTATTTGGTGTTACATTTCAAAATTTGCATTATATTAAGTATTTTAGAAAATACATTTTTTTTAAATAGACTTAATTTTTCATATTATTTATAATCAACACTTTCATTTGGAAAAGTAGTATATTATATTGGTAAATTTTAGCGATAAGTAACAAAATTATAAAATTTTTTTTTAAATTTAAATACGTATACATTGATGAGTCTATTTTAATTCAATAAATTACTTACTATTACATTTGTAGAAAAATTCCATTCAATAATACATTATAATTAAAATAAGGCTCTGTCATAAACCTATTATTTTATATTTTAGAAATAATTTTAGAAAACACTTTATTAACAAAAATTTTAATTACAACTTAAAACTCACATGAATGTTCCTTTCATAAATTTAGTTAATTTTGGCAAATATACATGTATAATAACCTAAGTTCAGGATAGCATTACCCTTTAATTATTAAATCGATGTAAAATGTTAACATATAACTTCTTTTAGTTTTTCGTAGGCATTTTTATCAACATGTATAATTTCATTATATTTCGCATTATTATTTTCTAAATGATTGCTTGATTTTTTAGTGTTGTGGTTTAAGTATTCACTTTTAATTTTAATTTGGATTGAATACGCTAATTAAACCTTGAGACTTATACTTGCTTATAGCAAGTCTTTCATGTACATCTTTAAATACTTGAAACATTTAAATGTCTGCTTGAAAAGAATGTCCGTTTTTAAATTCCATCATTATATATTTCAGATTTGAAAAAAATTAATCTACTACGTTCTCGTAATTAAACTTTTCCCATTATACACTACATATATAAGTAAATGTATATACACATTTATAATACAAAAACTCCAAAAAATTCCAAATATAATTTAAAATAAAAAATACCTCACAAATACTAAGATAGAATAAAAAATATGTTGTAAATCAAGGAAGTTCTTATTGTTACATATAACACAGCTTTGAAACATGATAACATTATCCCACTTGCACTCGCATTAATAATAATTAGTTTACCTTCTTACAACCTGCTTATGGTATTTCATTTGAGTGTACTTATACCAAAAATAAAAAATATAGATGAAAAATATTTTTATTTGTATGACGCTTCTCATTCTCATGTCTTGATACTGCCTTTGGTAAGAATGTAAAGAAAAATATAGTGGCACAGTGACTTTGCAAAGATAAATTTTCTTTAGAGTTCAATATTTTAATATGTTTCATCAATATTATCTATTGAAAAGAAAAGCGTTCTTTAATCTTATAGAACAAAAACAACAAGAACACTGTTTCACATATTTAGGATATAAAAAAGACCAATTTCATTAATAAAGCAAGCATAAATTGAATTTATCCTAATAGCAAATCATTATAAAAACTAAATTATTCTAAATAACATAAATAAATATACAATTTTCAACTTTACTGACATTTCGCTTTCAAAAGATTTGTTTGTGCTGACTTCAATTAGATAATTTAATCAAACTTGATGGTCTATTAGATGATCATCTCGTCTGAAAGAGTATCGGGGAGGATTATGACAAGGAAGTAGCCAAAATACAGGGTGGCTCTTGCCACAAACTTGCGCTAGTAGAGTAAAAGCATGAGTATTCTTATGATGATTGTGAGTTCCTTGTACACGTTCAACAGCAGTTTCATCATCAAGAATAGCTTGGAATTGATATATTAAAATTGCAATGACAAACATTCCAAACAATGTTGACTCTAGAACTAATATCACACAGTGTAAACTGAAACAAAAAATATAATCTTGTAGTAGATATCAATAAAAATGATAATATCAAGTTTTTGGAAAACTATGACTGCACAGATTGATTCACTAACGATTAAGCAATACTCAAAATCAGTACTTACATGCGACTTTGTTTTATTGCAATGTCATTGCTGCACTGTGGACAATCAAATACCCAAGACATGATTACTAAGGCTATTGCGTATAAAGCTAAAGTACCAACATACACTAAAAATTGTATGAAATACTTTTGATTTCTTTCACCAACACAATTATTTATCCTTGAAACCAACAACAAAATGTAAGTATTCTAATACTATATAGCCATAATATAAATGATTAATTAATCGTACCATGGACAATGATGATCCATTCTCCTTATGCACCTTTTACAAATCCTACAATGATGTGCCCTAGGTGGTCTATAGGTCTCACACCTAGTGCACACAGTCCAGTCATCTCTCTCATCACAATCATCACCACCGGAACTTCCCGTATGAATATCCGAAAAGTCCATCCTTGATTGCGGCAACGGCACAACACCTGGATCGCTGCATACTGCTTTGAGATGTGACATCATCAGCAGCAACACGACCGTGTTAAATGTAATAACATGGAATGGCCCCCACAAGCTAGAAAAATTAAAAAAAAAAGTCACATTATTCTAACTTATTTCTTTACGTAAGCACAAGTAGAAAAAAGTAGAGAACAGTTATTTGAATGTACAGTTAGGTGTATATATAAGTTGGCTGTATTGTAAAGGTGAATAAAAACGTTAGTATGAATGAACAAGGGATTGTCAATTATACGAGTAGGCAAATAATGCACATTTTAAAATGAAAATTCGAGGAAAAGCACGCAGGGAACGAGCGAAATCAAAATAAATCGCTTAGAAATCCCACTGCACAATGCCCTATTCAAAACGTACACTTGCAAACGATTGTACGACGTCACAGTCAACAATTCAACAAATGCAAAACAGTATGCGTGTGAACGATTCGGAAAAGATATATAAACTTCCTTATTCTCTTCTGCTATACACAAACACGGAAACGCATTCGTATATATAGCAGAAGTCCGGAGCTGTTGCCAAATAATACAGTCTGTACAATTACAAAATATCACGCCACCGAAAATGCACGCGTATAGGCAGAAAAACATAGAAGAGTATAAATGAAGCGAATATAGACGAGGAGAAAAAATTTACCTATCCTGCATGGTGTGGAGAATAATCCACCGTACGACGACATAATCGGCGTAGAATACCGCGACGTAGGTCACGATTATGCAGACGATACCGCAGGGATCCCTCACGAACATTGTTTACAATATCACGCTGCATGGGCGAGCAGCGGCTGATTTTCACAGGAGAGGCGAATTATTGTTATCGTGCGCGTAGTGTACATACGTACGTGTTGTACGCGCCCGTATATCTCTTTATTATCTCCTCGTCATCGTTTATCGCGATCGTCGACGCTGTGCAGGTAGAGACTATAGCTGCCTGTCTCCAGGATTCCGCGAGACAAAGTGAGCGTATGCGAGTAGAAACCTCGTCTTTCCTAGAGATTTTACCGCACTGGCTCTATAGAGAGTATAGGAGGTCCTTTCACTCGAGACTTTCACATTTCACGCGCTCGACGCGAGCTACTTGCGGAGTAGGTATTCGTATTCGTGGTCAAACACGTGAATCACCGTAGCGAACACGTATTAGTGAACCGATGCACTTATTCGTCGAATACAATCGGACGACGATGTATTATATAGCCTGCGCTATCCTCGAGAGAGCTGTTTTGATGTGTATATACTTACTCTGCCGGGTGGTGGGGGACGTTCGGAGCAGAATGAAAATATATACGATATAGGTATAGTATATGGACATATATATATAACGTGAGCTTGAGGACATTTAAGGTGGGTATACAATGCGCGCGATTTCTACCGATGAGCGCGTCCATTTGAAATTTGAATGCATAAAGGCGCTTTTACATGGATTCTTGTCTGGTATCTCCCGATTTGTTTTATTTATTATTGTTTATTTAAGAAGGAATATATAGTTTTATAAATTTTTTGATTGTTTTGTGTTGTGAAACCTTCAAAACCGCAATTTTATTGGCTATATAGGCTATATATCCGGTTGAATGGCGCCGAAATTTAAAATGTTCTAAAAGGACTTAGTTTACCTAACCTCAAAATTTTTTTAGATCATAAATAATAAATAATGACTCTTGCTTATAGCGTTAAAATGCAGTGTTCCGCGGTCGCTATTATGATCATTTATATTAGCTAAGTCCTATTTTTGTGTAATTATGCATTATTATTGCAAATAATGAAAACTACGACGCGAAGTGAGGGCGGCTATATCAGTAAGATGACTGTCACTTTCATATACATTATTGAGTAAAATAAAACTTTTTACTTATTGAATCAACAAAAACTCTGTGTTCCGCGATTACCTACACAATAACTAATAATTATTAATTTGATTTTTGATGATATGAAGTATATCATAGGCAAACAATGTAAACTACAGCTCGAGGTGGGGTCACAATTTGGTCACGCTGGTTCCGACGTCCCCTTAAGATATTTTATAGTTTGATATCTTGACTTTAATCTATCATCAGAGATTTAAAGTTATACTTTCGGCTGTGATTAATAAAATGATTGTTAGATTTATAATCATTTTAGCTTTTGTACCAATCTTAAGAGGACATACCACCTTAAAAACTCGAAAAAATAATTATTTTTAATATCATACAGATAAGTTGGATTGATTTGAAATTTTGTATACGTATGTAACACAGCTTTATATTTATTTGAGAATATTTTTGGCCTATTTAATCCTAATGTATCCTAATGAAAAATCAAACACCGAAAAGCACTGCCCACACGATTCCAGGACAATGTACGGCCCAATCGGGCTGACAATTTTTTGACATACTCTTAAAAGCACTAGTTTTGGTATCAATGGAGGAAATTTAATTCAAATGAATAGAACACTTTTTAAAATTAAAACAAGTTGAAAATTTAGTTGATTTGGATTATTTTTCATTATTTTTGACTTATTTTATTTTTAAAAAGTGTTCTATTCATTTGAATTAAATTTCCTCCATTGATACCAAAACTAGTGCTTTTAAGAGTATGTCAAAAAAATTTCAGCCCGATTGGGCCGTACATTGTCCTGGAATCGTGTGGGCAGTGCTTTTCGGTGTTTGATTTTTCATTAGGATACATTAGGATTAAATAGGCCAAAAATATTCTCAAATAAATATAAAGTTGTGTTACGTACGTATACAAAATTTCAAATCAATCCAACTTATCTGTATGAAATTAAAAATAATTATTTTTTCGAGTTTTAATGGTGTCGTGTCCCCTTAAGGGGATATCGGAGCTAAAAACACTGTTTTTTTGTTCCAGATAACTTTTCAAACAAAGCTTGTAATGCAAAACGAAGAAAAGAGTGCCATAGTGTTGAGTCTAATTAATCATTCTACCGAAAGAAAATACCAATCGGACTTTTAGTTTTTGTACAAGGTGTAAAATACGAGCGGGTGTTTACGCGTACTCAAGTGATTACAGAGCCAACCTTAAAAACTAATTTTACTACTAACTTTTTATAATTTGCGTTTTCATCAATATGATAAAAAGAGCGCCATAGTGTTAAGTTTACTTCATCATTCTACCGAAAGTAAATGGCGATCAGACTTTTAGTATTTTTTAATTTGTAAAATGCTAAATACCTAGCGGGGAAAATGCGAAACTATTGCTCCGACATCCCCTTAAGGGGGTCTGAAAGTCAATAAAAAATTCAAATTTCGCGCCACAAAATAGCAGATGAAAAAGTCATTTATTTACTTATAATAATTAACAAAAGCAAAATTATGAAACCCTAAGAGTTGGTTGCCCTCCGTTATGTAATTATTTATCATTTTCCAAAGTTTCAAGTTATTATAACAATATGTCGCCGAAAAAACCTTGAAAAATATTAAAAAATCGCATGTTTCAAATTTTTCGGCGACATATTGTTATAATAACTTGAAACTTTGGAAAATGATAGATAATTACATAACGGACGGCAACCAACTCTTGGGGTTTCGTAATTTTGCTTTTATTAATTGTTATATGTAAATTAATTTCTTTTTTCGTCTGCTATTTAGAGGTGCGAAATTTGAATTTTTAATTGGATTTCAGATCCCCTTAATATTATTTTCTATAACTTCAAAAACTATAAAATGTAGTGTAATCTTCTTTGTTTTTAATAATATTATATGTTTTTGAGACATAGAAAATTATCAGAGATGTATAGATAAATTATAAAATATTTAGCAAAGTTTTAAATGTTTTTTAGACATTAATTAACATCATACAATGCACAATAAAATTGAACGAAATGAAAAATATTTTTTAAACAATATAAGATAAATACAAAAATTAAATTAAATATTTTATTTTTTAACAATTTAAGGCATTTTTTCAAGTCAATAATTACAAAAAATGTTGTATATGTGGTGTTTTTGCTGGGGCACATATATAGGAGGTAAGGACTGGGATGAAGATGTTTTCATAATGATAAACGCATGTAATAAGTTTTTCCAATATCTTGTTTCAAAATAAATTTCAATCTACGTGTTCTTACAAAAAAAGTAACAAATGTAATAAAACAGATAACTGCACATTCTGTTAAACACATTCATGGACTCGATTTTCTCCTTTACTTCACCAATCGCAATTACATTCATCAAATCTTTGTTACTGCAGTATGAAAAAGTTTTTTCGAAGAACTCGTCGCTCGGATCAGCGAATTTTAGAGCGTTGCTGAAGACAACGGACGCACTTTCGATGAGCTTTCGTCGCTCGAGTTCCCTGCCAAACTTGGCCTCCATCATTCCCTGGTACATCGGAAACTTCGCTTTGTTCTCCTGATACGCCAGTACCAGTGGCTTATTCTTCGCGTAAATCCTCGTCTCGGTGGGGCTGGCGAGCAGCAAATCCAAACATGTCAGCTTGCTATCGCCCAACTCGATCTCGCTCATCGTTTTCAATTCCTCAGAGTAGCAAGCGAACCAATACTCGTACTGTCTGCCGCTGCGACTGTGACCGATACGATCGTTGTCGTTGTTAACGTTAGCGCACGGTAGCAATGGCTCGATGCCTTCTACTTCGTTTCGTTTTTTACGAAGTGCCGCGAGCTTGGTCATGTGTTCGAAAAATATTTTCCACGTGGCGAATTCCTGTTGATTCTCGGGGATTCCAAAAAACACCAAATTCAGGATGATGCTTGAATGCTCCTCGCGGTGAACTCTAAAGTGTATCGGTATATGAGAGCCGTTCAGCTGGCTGTTGATGTTGGCGCCGTAGTCGAGCAACAACCTCACACTCGCGCACTTCTCGGCGAACTTGTCGGAGACCGCGGTAAGGGCGTAGAACAAAGGTGGATGGTTAAACTCATCGTTGGCGTTGACGTCAGTGCTGATCCTCAACAACTTGTCGATCGAGTCGACATCGTGATAAAGGCAAGCTACGTGTAACGAGGAACTTATGTAATGCTCTAGCTTTTTCGGTTGAAGTATTATCTTCAGCATATGATCTGTTCTGCGATTGTCTTTATCCGCCGCGTGACAGTAAGCCTCGTATGCGTTCTCGCCTAACGCGTCTTTCTTTTCGGGATCGGCTCCAAACACCAGAAATTTCTTGATAAACGTCATTTTGCAGGCTGCTTTGTTTCGGACAGCCAAGTGAAGAGGAGTTTCGCCTTTGCAGTTGGGGGCGCTGATGTCTTTGATTTTCTTCAAAAACGTCATCAAACAAGAAAGAGTGATCTCCTTGTTATTCTGCAGATACGTATGAAAGACGGTGTTCCCCTGGAAGTTCCTGGCGTTGATGTCGGCGCCGAACGCCAGAAGTGCGTAAAACGGCGAGTTGTACCTTTCGTTCTGGGCTGCAAAGTGAAGCGGAGTATCGCCCTCGAAGTTCCTGGCGTTCACATCGCTTTTATGTACCGTGCTGTGGTGCTTCACTAGCATCCCGATAAAGCATCTACCGTCGTGCCGGCAACGTATCGTGCAGGACAGTTTGTTGTTTCGCGCAGCAAAGTGAAGGGGAGTGTTGCCGTTGATGTCGGCGACGTTGAAGTCTGCTCCTTTTTTCCAAAGCGACGATAACAGGCCGACGGTGCATTTTGTATTTTCGAGAGCCAGGTGAACCGGAGCTTTGCCTTCCAAATTGTGAACGTTTATGTCGGTGGCATCCTGTTCCAGCAGTATGTTGATAGGGCCTAGATCGCCGTCGAAGTTTCTTACCACAGTGTGTATCGCGCTGTCGACGTTGAGTATCTTCTGTCCCGAACACATGGTCTGAATAAGTCGGCAACCCAGGGCGAGATAAGAAAAAGATATTAGCTGGGAAGACGTTCACTGGCTGAACACACTTGAACGATAGCACAAGACACGATCAGTTACGTTCAACAACACCGACAAACGGAGACACACTGCGGAGTAATGTGCGCCTGCAGCAGCTATACTAGAAAGCGCCCTTCCCCCACTCTATAGGCTCAGCCAGATGGTTTCTTACTGGAGAGAAAGCGTCCCTTCCCCTCGACGGCAAAGCAAATCACGGAGTAGTTTTACCCACTTTAGTATTGTTGCGCTCACGTGATAGGTAAAGCAACGAAAATTCTCTAGCATCGAGAACTTATTTAAACTGAGTTTGATGTTATTATGCTATTTTTGACATTACGAGCGCGAAACTCGGTTTTCAGTCAAAAACTCGTATACGACCGTAATCCGGAAGTTTTGTTTGGCAAGCTGGATTCGAAAGAGGAAGTAAAAGATACCTACCCATGAATTTTCGCAGCTAAGGGTCCTTGAATGTATGTACAATTAGGTATGTAAGATATAATCAAGGTTCCCTAGGTGCAGCAAAAGGTCGTCGTGGCGTCGTGACTCAAATAAACATTATTGACATTTTCAGAATCCAGAATTAAATTGAAAACGCTTTGGTCTAATGTTGTTTAGAACATAATCGTGAATCACTAAGTATTAAGTAATACACGTTTTTTTATATTTATTTGAATATTCACGTTCGTATGATGCATAACACTGCGTTTTATATAGCTGTATAGGCGCGTTCGCACTGGTTCGGTAATTTTCGGAAAAGCGCTTTATCTTAGTAGGCCTTAGACTTCGGCCGTTCGAGACTCTTGATGCTATGAAACAGCATGTGTTCGGACAGGGATGAGTTGAGAGATCCAACAGCGGGAGTCGGCTTTCGGATACGAAAAATTTTCCTCTCCGAGCTAAACTCTCAAGTCCAGATGTTACTAAGAGACAAATAGGAATTGATGAAAAACCCTTGTTGTCGGGCTACTGCCAACTGCAGGTAAAGAGATGAACGTAGCCTTTTGCTAAGAAAAAGTCATTGGAGAAACCAAGCCATATACGTTGTCGGACAGATGCAGAGACGCAGCCCAAGCTGCACATATTCTGACCGCGCGCTAATCCGTTTTATTATTTTTATTACAGTCTGTATGTTTACACTAAAAATGTTTAAATTTAAATAAATGTCAAAATTAGATTGTTGAATTGATGGAGCTTTTAAAAATAATGACATCAAAATTTGAATGAAAAAATCTAATTATTTTACAGGTTTAAATGTTACAAAACATTATGAAGCATTCATGTGTATTGTATGGGTATATGATTATTTCTTCAGTACTTATTTTAAATATTTTAAAAATAATTCAAAAACCAGACTTAATGAATTATGTCGTGGATAGTATTTGAGTATTGAGTATTTGAAAAACAATAATATATTATAATGTAACAAATTGTTATTATAATTATCACTATTACTATGGCTATTATGATATTTATTATAATTTTTTTATGAATAATAATAAACACATTATATTAGATTTTTTTCATTGAAATTCGCTAGTTATTGTTTTCAAAAGCTTCAACATTTTAAGTAAAAATATTGACCGTAATAAAACAAAATAGCGTGCCGCAGCCTAACAGTATAGGTCGCCCGCGCATTACCTATAGCTATATGTAAACTTACCTATTATACACTCGGGATGTGCCATCACCGAGTGACAGTAAGATCTCTTTTAGATTTTACGAAGACTTTTCTTCGGCAAGAGCTACGTTCATCTCTTTACCTGCAGCAGTAGCTCGACTACAAGGGTTCTCAACCAATTCGTATTTGTCGCTGGACAACATCTGGACTTGGAAGTTTAACTCGGGGACGAAATTTTGTTTAATTTCAAAGGCCGAACCGGGCAGTTCGCCGCAGCGTTACTTTGCTGTAACCAATTTAAGCAATAAAGTACTGATTCTCGAAAAATCATACTCGTACTAATTTTCTATACTAACCTTGTCCCAAACAAGTATCATGTACGTACGTATGTTTTTTTTTATTTGTAAAGAAGATACAAACTGCAATTTTCTATTTGCATTTGAAAAACTTACAAGCGATACCACATACTTTACATTTCATACAGCTATGTATTCAAATATTAATCGCTTAGATTGTATAGATTAAAATTCTTTTTTATACGCAAATTGAGCGATTAATATACACGAATAAAGCTCTTATGTTTTGACAATAACAAAACAATATAAAGAATGTGTTTGTATAGCACAGTTCAGATTTCGTAACGAACACTTAATATAGTTCAGATTGTCGCGGCGAAGAGTAGCACAATTCACGGCAGCAACTAATATATTTTTTAGTATGAAAAAAACTTGAAATAATTTAATAATTTGTGTAATAGCTGGCTCTTTTCAAGCGGATGTTATTATATTATACATGTCGTCTGGCGTTCGTAACTTTTATCAGTTTTTATATTAGAAAGCTCCAAAGTTACTAATGCTTGCGTGAAATGTGTTACTCTTCGCTGGAAAAATCTAAACTGCGCTACTCTTTGTCGAACAAATCTAAAGTATGCTAATCTTTGCTCGAAAAATCTGAATTGTGCAATCATGTAATATATTACGAGTTAAACTGATGGATCCCTAATAGTATTTTATACACTTTATCAAAATGAACTTTTTAGTAATATTAACTTTAGTAATATTATAATTATACATACCTGCAATAGTGTTATTAAACAACACATTTTTTAGTATCCTGGACAACCGCGAAGAAACTTAAGATTTCAGAACAACTCATTTGAATTTATTATACGAATTCAATGTATAGTTCAAGGTATGATTTTAAAATCAGATAAAAATCATCAACCGTCCTGATGCCTCCAAACAAAGATCTAAACTCGTGCGCGACTATAACGAAAGCAAAATAAAATCTGTCCTCATAAATTAGTGTCAAAATACCGGTCCCAAAGCCATATACTTACACTTCTTGGCCAGTCACAAGGCTCCTTGTTTTATTATTATTTTTTTCGCAACTACGAAATCCTATATTTCCCGTCGATGCCTTATCTCGTTCTCCTCCTCTGGGTTTTTTTCCTCCAAATTTTATCTGGTATCCTCGTGGCGAGACATACATTTGCGTACGATCCAAACGGCCAGTCTGCCGACGAGCTTCGCCATGGACAGTCGTCTGATTTTTGTGTTGGCAGTGGCTATCGTTGGCTTCCAGGTCGGCGAGTGCAATTACCGAGTAAAGCGTATAGTTGGTGGTGCCGTGGCGCCGGCGCCGCCAGTAGATGATCCCATTGTCTTCGTCAGGAAAGATGATCGCGAAGCTCGAGTTTATGGAACAAGAGACTCCAAGATCGGATATTACCTGTTTAGGGGCATCAGATACGCAGAGCCGCCAGTTGGAAACAGGAGATTTCAAGTATGATTGTCATTGTATCATTCTATTACTTATTTATTTATGAAAAAGAAGCCCTAGTAGAAGTCTTCACGAGTTTCCGAGTAGAAACCAGTATTTTCTACTTAATAACAATATTTTGATAATAACATATTATGTATAAAGTAAATTAAAGTCAGGTTTCTGTAATTTTTTCAAGACAACCTGTTTTGAGATAATAATCATAGTTTCAAAAATTATAATATTATCAATTAGTAAATAAATATTAATGCCCCCATTTGATTAACACGTTAAAGATAAATTATCTTTAAATTTCTACCAGGGAAGGAGTAATTATTTATCCATGTCGATTTGTTTTTCATGAATTTGGTTTGCAATTACATCAATTTATACAAAATGAGATTATAACGTGACGATTATATAAGCTGATGTATACATAGTATTCAAAATATCAAATGTTACACTTTCGTCCGATACGAGAAGCTACGACAGCTTTATCTTTACCCAACATCCTGAATTCATCCTCACAAATAGCCAATTAGTAACCGCATTATATCAAGAATACTTTTTGTCTCATATAACGTCATCTTTTTATGGTTTGACTGTCTAATCAAAAATACAAATTATCTGTTTTTGTTTCCGGTTTGCTTGCTGCATTTTACTCATATTTTTAATATTTTATAACACTATTTAGTACATGCATTGAAAAAATTATATTTAAATAATATTTTAAGTGATGCCACAATTCTCCTCGTTACTAAAGATTTTTTTTTATTAAAATTTAAAAAAATTAACGCATTCTATTTAGCGATCGGTGCCACTATATCTCGAGGGAGACATAAACGCAACGCAATGGGCAGCTCCGTGTCCGCAACCGGGTGAAAATGGAGCGATGATCGGTAGCGAGGACTGCCTCTTTCTGAACGTCTTCACGCCTGCTTTACCAGATGCCACGGATGGTCATCCCGTGCTCATCTGGATTCACGGCGGTGGCTTTCGTAGAGGAGCAGCTACTCAATACGAAATGCGTAATCTCGTCGACAAGAACACGATCGTCGTATCTATCCAGTATAGATTGGGATCACTAGGTAACTTTCATCGTTATATGTAGCTTAGCTGGCGATACATATATTCGTCGCGGACTCGTAGCGATAGTTCTTACTAATTGTTAGTTTAAAATTCTTCATTATTGATTTAAATGTATATTTTTTAAATAGGATTCTTGAGCAGTGGAACAAAAGATTTGTCTGGAAACAATGGACTCTTCGATATGATTTTGGCGACCGAATGGGTTCGCGATTACATCGAATTCTTCGGTGGCAATCCGAAGAAGATCGTAGCTTTCGGACAGGGTACCGGTGCAAGCTCTGCATTTTTGTTGGGTCTATCCAAATTCGGACAAAGTGAGAAGAACAATCTTTGAAAAGTCATGTAAACATCACATCGCCGAATGTTATTTTATTTCGTCGTTATGCATTTTATTCTCAGATTACTTTAGCGGCATCGTTGCTATGTCCGGCTCTGTCCTGTCCCGATTTGCCGTGGACAAAGAGCCCAAGAAATCGACCCTGGCAATGGCAGAAGATAACAACTGTCCAACCAACGACACTGTACATATGGTACGCTGTCTCCGTCGGTTGCCGGCTACGAAACTCGTAGAACAGGATAACAAGCACGAAAGTCTTGGCAAGCAAGCGAAAAACTTTATTACCGATTTAACTACACTATTAAATCCTGGTCCCGTTGTCGAAGGCAAGAACGATCTGAGGTATTGCCAGCGATCAGTTGTATAAAATTTACGTAACTCTTTTTTAGAAAGACACGATGCTTATTGATTTGCGATTTTCGTAGGTCCTTGCCGAATTTCGTAACGGACGAGCCGGAGGACTCCTTGAATCTGAATGATCTTCCTGAGATACCACTGTTAACTGGCGTCGTTAAGGACGAAACCGGTGGATCAGTCTATGGACCTTATAAAAATACGATAACTGAAACGTTAAAAGCATTCCCAGATTTCGTTACCAAAAATCTGATACCGAATTTGCAAAAGATCGTACCGACTATCGGTAATATAACCAATCAATTTGTGCCCGAAGCTTTTAGTAAATACTTGACGATTCCATTTGGTGGCAATGGCAATGGAAAGAAAGTTGATAGCATAGCCAAAGTCACCGAGGTTTTGAACGATGCCATTTTTAATGTTCCGGCTTTCCTGACGGTGAAAAACTGGTCGAATAAGACTAAAGCGTTCCTCTACAGTTTTGATCACAAAAGCAAACATGGTTTTGGGAAAGATTTTCTTGGAGGATTGCCTCTCGTAGGAAACTCTGCCGAAAATGGTTAGTTATTTTTTTTAAATAATACAAATGCTGATATAAACAAATTTATATATAAATATATATTGATTATAGGTAAAACTAGTCACGGAGACGATTTGGGATACGTATTTGAACCGAATAGCATCCTTGGTCAACCATTGCAGCAGAAGGCAAATTTCGATAAAGAAGACGAACAAGTTAAAGAAGCTTTCACTAGTCTTATTGCTAATTTCGCTAGAAGTGGAGATGTAAACATAAAACAGAAATCTGACGATGAGAAGTCTTCGTTATTGTCAATGCCATCATTTTCGGATAAAGATAACAGCTTTCTTAGCATCACATCCAAACCACAAATTTCGAAGAACTTCAGGTTTGTAAACCTTTTATTCAGTTATCATATCAAATTAATGGCGAAGAAGATTTGATTTAATGAAGATGAATTGTCATAATATTATAGGTTTTGCGAAATGGGATTGTGGACTGGAATCGCTGAAAGATACAAATCGGCGGCGTGTAGTCTATTCAAAGTAGATCTCAAGGACCCTTTAAAATCCATTGAAAAAACGTTTACATCTATTTCGCAAACGCCACAACTTGCAAAAGTTGGTTCAGTCGCAGATTTTGTGAACGTTGACAGCTTCACAAAACCAGACATATCCAAAGTTTTTGATGCGTCTCAAATCGTTTCCAATCCATTCGCAAACTTGCAGAACGGCAAGTCTCCCATTCCTACTGACATAATTCCTAATCCACTTGGAAAATCTCAAAATGGCAAGTCTCCCATTCCTACTGACATAATTCCTAATCCACTTGGAAAATCTCAAAATGGCAAGTCGAATATACCACCAATCATTACTAATCCATTGGGCAATATAAAGAACAAAAACTCACCGATACCTACAAACTTACCTATCCCAAAAAAAATTAATCCTATCGGCGGGATTTTTGGTTGAATAATTATTTAAGCACACAATAATAATTAAAAAATCATTGCATTTTTAAATAAAAATCTCATATTTTTCAATCGCATTCTCCATATACGTTCTCTTCGCGATGCAAACATTAAGCATATCTTGAGTTCTCTCAGATATGGTATAAATGATGTAAGTTAATATTTGCGGCTTTATTTAGTTATTCATTATCCTAGTTTGATATTACCTGAAAAAAGAATTACAGGTAGTCGATAATACAGCGTGCATCATTTTGCTTTTACCGATGTTACCGATCGGCTGGTCAGTCACAATTATCTGTGTACGGAAAGGAGGCGCAAAGTACAGGAAACCAAGCGATACCCTGGCACGATGTAAGATGGCGTTGTGGTGCGCTAAAGAAGCAGTTGCATACATATATAGTGATCAGCGCTGAAAATGGTCGGACGAGATGTCGGAGTAGGATATTATACACCGGGCGATTCAACCTTAATGATCGTCCGTTTGAAATTTATACGTTTTCACGCTCAGCTATATAGAGATGCATTATATCTTTTGTGTCCTCTTATTCGCATCATCGCGTACGCGTAGGCGGTTTATGTCAGCGGTGAGTGGCTTTTGTTATGTAAATCCACCAATGCTGCAATTGGCTCGTATAGATATATATTCTTACAACGGAATCGTTATTTTTATTCTCATTTCCTTCAGAGTCAATGGACATCGTTTCTTTCTTTATTGCACTCGCTATATACACACTGGTGACACTGCGTTCACATTTTCTCAGCAGCTTATTGATGCAACTGCTTTCTTCAGACTTTGTCATCGTATTACGCTGGCGCTTCGATATTAGCGAGAGAGCTTTGTTTTATTCAACTAACATTGTACCTATCTCTTCTCTCGTGTGTAGGCGACAGCGGCGCCATCGCATCACGCATGTGTATTTAACTATTTCTCCACCTGCATCACCGTTTCCGAGAAAATATGCAGAGAGTATTTTCCGACGCAGCGTTGTACTAATAGAATTTATAAATTCACGAAACCATCCTGACAATTTTTGTATGCTTCTTATTGTTAATTATAACAGATTCTTTTAAGCTTATGAAACAAGTTTTGTTTTAATCATATCTATATATAAATTGATGATAATTTAATAGATAACATATATCAGATTTATGACCTGTTTATACTTTCATTCAAGAATGACAACCTGACTCAGCAAGTAATTTTCATCATAATTCTATAGAAAATAATATGAGTAATAGAGTGTGAAACTACATTTTTCACATTCTTCAAAGTTTATTTAAGTTTCCGAGAAGCTTATAGGATCATCGCTGGCACTATATGTCTATATACATCTGTCCGTAAACAGCGTTGAATTATTCCATTATCTTCGATTGACCGATCTATACGATGCCTCGCATACTTCGTCGAGAATGAATACTGGTACGACTTGATTGCCACATTTGCTTGCTTACTACAAGCACATTCCGATTTTTCTGAATATAACCTTTTTTTTCTTGATTTTCTATATTATGAAAAATGTCAACTACTAAAACTTTTTTTCGTTAAAAATATTCTCAGGTGAATTTTAGAATTTCATTAGTTTATTAAAAAAAACTGAAGTGGTTCTCATGAGATGGAACATCGTCGTTACGATTGACCAATAAATTTCAACGTTATAACTGTCCTTCAAGCTTTTTTTCACGAACAGTACTTATGACGCCGCTGAATCGAGAGTCACACACGTGATCGAGCAGGTTCGGCTGTAACAAAAAGTCATTTAAACTGTAATCAAACTTAATTTAGACAATTATCAGTTCATTTTTCACAGAGTCAGCCTGTCAGGATATTGTATTCAACAAAAAAAAAGCCGCAATGACAAAGCGTCGAACTCGGTGACCCGAAGGTTCGTAAAAAGTGCTGACAAAAAACCTATAACCTTCTTAAAGTCATACGCATTTATCGATGATTGACGATTCGCGAAGATGCTTGGAAAGAATATATAAGTATCACGCAGATTATCGTGCGGGAATGAGTTGGTCGTCGTTGGCTGCAATTACGGTAACGCGATGTTTTTTTTTTTCATTCCTGTCTTTCCTTTCGTGCAGTTAATCAAACGAGTGGAATTCATACATTGTTCAGTGTTATTATACGTATAGAAACTATACCGATAACAAGAGATATAGAAATTTCTCAGAACTAATACTGAAATTAGTCGGTGCGCTAAAAATTCGATAGAGATTTCAATATCACAGTTATTTATCTAAAAACGATCTCGATACCGATTTCACTCGATCGGTATAGTATATGTATAACATTTCTTAGTCAACAAGCGTCGAGAATAGAAATCATAACATTATATTATCCTTTCTCGATCAACGTATAATTACTTCGCAGATCAAAAACAACCACTTGATTAACCAGAGTCGCAATCCCAACGAACAAAATACAAATAACTCGCTCTCCTCGCACAAACATACTCTCTCGTTTCCAATAATAGAACTGCAGCGTATAACAAGCGCATCAGTTCACCCTCTGTTATTCTCATCATCGAAGCAACAATAATCCAACCGTATACATACACTTTAAATGAAAAAAAGGTTAGAAGGTCGAACCTGCTGTTACGACTTGTTTGGCCGAGCGCTCGGAAAATACGTACATGCGCTCATTATGCAATATTTTTCGAAAATGCGCAAAAATCTCTCTCTTGTACCTGCTGCTGCTGACTTTACCCTCTCCCAACGAAATTCCACGCGAGATTGACCTTGCGCGAGTGCACGCGAAAAAGAAAAGGAAAAAAAACGAAAAACAATAGAGCCAAGCTCATCTTATGCATAGATCGGTAAGCCCACCGCTGCAGCTGTTCCGCGTATATTCGCGCGATCCTCGCGCTCGAGTGCGCCGCGTAAACACGAGTGCATATGTGTATACGTGTGTGTGTGTGTAATATGCGGGAATATAATGTAGACTCGGTGCGTGCGCTTGATGGACGAGAAGTATTTATTGATACACAGGAGGAAAATAGAAATTCATCCGCGACGGCTTTATAGGCTTGCGATAATATTTTCTCGATCGTTAGGGAGATCGGTATATTATCAAGCGCTTGCGGGAAATTCATGTCTATACATACAGTTTTGATTCGGGAGAATGTATTTATATATGAGTTTTGAGCTGTATGCTGATGTTATTTTTACTGTAACCGAGATTTATGAGAGCCGATATAATCCTGTTAAACTGTAGCACTTATAACTCATAGAGGTATATATAATATATATATATATATATATAACTTTCTAAACGCATAGATTCGTACTTTACGGCGTTTTTCGAATCAATAAAATTTTATTTGCACTGTTTTTATTATTCAGCAAACGTGTATATATACATGATACCTAATATAGAACCGTTACGGGCAGCGTTTATACGACGCTCGTTTTTTCCGAGTCGAGAAAGTTCAAGGAAAAATCTCGGTAATTAATGGCAAATCAAAGTTCAAAGATATTTTTCCCACCGTAAACCGGGTACTGTGTAAATTTTTCATCGCGACTCTTTTTTTCGCTGCATAGCTTCACATTATACTTTGCGTCCGTTACTATGCCGTTAAAAACGAGCCTTTTCAATGATATGTGCCGTATATTGCGCGCTGCGTGTAATTATACAATAAGCTGAAATCATAAAACTCGATAATTACGGCAATTCTCACTTACGGTTTCGAAGAAATGAATGAAAAAGTCATTAGAACCGGTATTTCCATTGTATCAATCTTTCAATCGAACAACGCGCTGTAAGAATTAAAAGTATTTTTTATTTGCAAAAGTATAGAAAAAAAGTTTCTCGAAGTCTATCACAGTAACGAGAACACAAGTGCTTTGTTTTGGCACGTCGAAAACCTACAAACGCAACCCCCCATATGACTAAACCTTTTTTTCGTGTAACGCGAGATTCCCCCTAATTCCAGCTTTATACGAGGGTAGAATTTCTAAGATTTCGTATACGTAAACACAATCAAGCATCCCGTGAATAGTCGTTAACAGTTGCCGAATTTAAAATGCGATGCACATAGCGGAAACCCACATCGACGTACACTTGTAAGTACAACGAGACATCGCGCAGAAGCTGACTTCCTCTTTCTAAAAAGAGGAAACGACTGAGCGATAATCTCTCCACTTGTGTAGCTTCCTCTTTTTAAGCCCCCAAAAAAGTCCCGAGCGCATCGCAGCCTGTACTCGCTCACTAACCAACCGCCGGTATATGCACACCTATACGGCTTCGAACTCCTGCAGCAGAGCGCAGCAAAGAGAAACTCCATGGCACCTATGCGCCTGTCTCTCCTCCGCTGCACACTCTACAGTGCCCGCTCAGTGCCCATAGGTATATATACACACTTTTCTCTCTCTCTCTGCCTCGGCGGCAGCGGCGAATCCATATATACAATATACCTATATACAATACACTCTTTTACCTCTGCGCTGTATACTCTTACCGTAGGGGCCGGCTCTAGCTATACTTACTTCGAGAGGCTCGCTCTCCTCTGTTCTCCGCGGTTCAGTTCCCCTACCAACCGGTGTCCAGTTATGTTGCGTGCTGCGCGCGCGCCGTGGCGAACGAACAACAGCAGCAGGCTTCTCGGCGACGAGGACGCTTCTTGTATTTCTCGTAACCGAAAAATCAGCATCGTCGCGCGTAGTTCTGCTTACGTTGTCGGATAATCCTTGTAAATCGTCGGTGTACATCAGCAGTGCGTGGAATATTTATGCAGTGAAGATAGCGGCGCATCAGGTGTACACGGGCATCAGCCATAGATCGGTTATTCCTCGAACAGTATCCGGTGTACGTTCTGCAGTGGTCCGCGAGCGGCATTAGCGGATATTTAGTTATAACGAAGAGTATAGTGCGAGGATAATACTGACATCGTTGTGCATCTCTCGGTGTGAGGAGGGCAAAATGGGCCCTAGGTCGACAAGCTGCCCAAGCACTGCTGCAGCATCAGCCATAGCGCTCGGTGAGTAAGAGCATCGGCATCGATAGCTACTAGACGCAGGGAGTCTATGTGTGTGTGTGTGTGTGTAATTCAGCCGGAGGAAATCGCGAGCATTGCGCGAGCGCGCGCTGGTATGCACCGCTGCCATGTTGAAAAATTTCTAGTGCAGCACTGTAGGTATATACACGTATATTATACCTATGCGAAATCTAGCCTGAATGCGGATGGGAAAGTATATACTATTTATATTGGGAGCGATATTGCGGAGAATCTTACGGCGGTATACTTACCGCATATACAATGTGTATATACCTACTGTTGTCCTGTTGTAAAGAGGAGGGCTCATTGATATGCAGACTGCGATGTCCTGAAGTACACACGCACATACACACACACACATCAGAGTCGACGACTTACTTCCTATACATTCATTCTATGCGGCCGCATTTCCGTCTTTCTTATATATATTTTCTTTGGATCTCTCTACCTGATGTGTATGCAGTATCGGTGATCATTCTTATACATAGGTCGAGTCATGGCTGTCTGTGTGTTTGTGTATGTATACGAGGATGAGACTCATTCATTCCCTCTCTCTTTGCGGCGAACAGGACGAGCGAGGGACGAGTATATATATAGGTATACGGGGCCAAGTGGGCGAGAGGTGTATATATGAAAACATCCTACGAGGTTACAAGACGCTGTTTGCCGATGTAAATAAATATATAGTATGCTCTATATGTCGGTTGAATGAAGTTTAAAAGCCAGCCTCATTTTGGGATATCCTTGCACAGATTCAATAAATAGTTTACGACGATTGAAATTCATATCTCAAAGAGTTCGATCGAACACGTGTTTACGAGTGTTGGCAAAATAATTAAGAATTTCAATTACAGCATTCGAGTATAACATCGGAATGATTCACCTTGCCCTGCTCCCCACTCCGTATCGAGAGGCACATGCTCGATGCCCATATATCCCTCCTCCCTAACACACACACACACAAGTTGGCCCCTTCGACCTGACTTTCGGCGTCTCTCAGGGGCTTACTCACGCCTGCCTCTCCTCTGACAGGTGGAACTTTCGACTCTCGCGCGTGTATATTCACACGCACACAATGAACCTGCCCGTGCGAGCCCGCATATACCTGCTACCGCCGTCGAGAAAGACGTGTCTATATGTATTATATAAATGCACAGGTGTGTGTACGTACACACACACGCACACATACATAGAAATATATATGTATAGCTCCGAGTCGTGCAATGGGCCCCTTTCTGGAGGCACGACCGGAGCGACGCTCGCGGCGTGGAATGCGCGTGTTTTAAGCCGTACAGTAGTAGTAGTCGTAGACTTAGTCATAGTAGTAGTAGGCAACATTAAAGGAACGCGATTCAGTGGGAGAACGGGTTTTCCTTTTTCCGATTGCGCGCGTTCTAGCTCCGAGCGTATACCTATACATATACATATATATATATATATATATATATATATATATATATATATATATATATATATATATATATATACAGCGCCGCGTCAAGGAGCTTGGGATCTACTCTCGCAGTGGGTCTGATTCTCTCTCTCCGACTTGCTCTCTTTTGTCGCTGCTATATGAGAGGCGTATGCTTATATATTAGATGCCTACTGTCTGGAAGATCGTAGGAAATACTTTTTACTTTGGGTGGTCCAGATTTACCGTTATACTTTTCGAGGGGATATTTTATTCAAAATTTACGTGGTTTAGAGAGGACGTCGAGAGATTTTTTTGAGACATTGTTTCTTGATGGATGATCGCTCGGATTTTGAAATATTTCGCTCGGAGGAACGCCATTTTTGTATTTGTATAAGGCGACGGTACTCTTCTATTATACAGTCGGTTTCGTTGTTTTTTTAATGGAATATACTTATCATTTTTTCTCGTATAGTATAGGCCAATATTACGAGTCTTACAATATTGACTCGGTGAAGGTTATTTCGGAGGATATTTTTTCAGCCACGTCGGCTTTTCCTCTCTGCGATACTTGGCTTTCTTGAGTCATTTAAAAAGTCCATTGACTGCTTCGAAAGCGCTTTACAGACCTTGTGACAATATTTTATTGAACCCATGAAACTATCCTTCACTTGTTTTATTACACAACAACAAAAAATGCTCGATTCGCCGTAAGCGCGTGTTTTAATGTTCATCCAAGCATTTACGTTCCTATAGCCAACTAATTTTGTGTATAACATAAACAACGTTCAAACGCATCACACATGCGATTTTAGCTGAAAGCGTTTCGGTTCTCATCATAAAGTCTGACACGATTGATGGCGGTTTAATTGTAAAGATATAATGTTACGCTCATTTTTGCGATTCATAAAACACTCGTTTTCCCGCGTACATGCAGAGAAGATATTCCAATATACTTGTACAATACAAAAACGGCGCTTATACATATATAGGTTTCTATTTTCTCATGTGTTTATGGCCCGACTCGTGAATCCTTTTACGCTCACATTAATTTATAACCGGGGTGGTATATATTAAAATGTATTTTCCAAGCGGATCATACACACTTTATTTATGTATTTGGAGTACACTCACACTTTTACATAATCAGTGGAAAATTTACGCCAGACGGAAGCATTTTCACCTCTACTCCTGAGTTATCATATATTTCCGACAAGTTTTAATAGTACATCTCAACGACGATAACTCACCTACAAACGTAACAATAAACAAGCGCGCGTCTCTCTTGTCTCTCTAGACAATTATTCAGAAAATCATAGCAAAAGGATTCGCGGCATTCCGTAGCGTCGATAAATTTATTCACACGCTACTCCCGTAGATCCTTCTGAAAAAAGGAGAACATCACCTACTCTCCGAGAAAAGACTCGACTCGCTCCGCGATTCTCTCTCTGCGCGCGGCAGCGCAGTATAACAGCCAAAAAAAGTACATCACGAGCGCAAAACCAGACACTGCTCTGCAGTCGAACTCGCAACAATTTTCGTCTCTTTCTCTCTCTATACAACTCGCCGCCGACTACTATATCTATACGTGTTTAAATTCCAGGCTGATGGACTGCTGCCGGCGCGCGAGCGCGAATTTCGATATTATCTTCCACAGCCGCCGCCGCCGCCGCTGCGGGGCAATTTTAAAGGAATCCGGCATCTCGTTATTCAACACGCGAATCTTCGCCGCAAAAATCGTCATCGCGTCGCCGTCACGAGCGCTGATGCGCAAATCGCGGGATTTTTCGTCGACGATCGAGGCCTGCTTTTAATCAATTGCAGCGCGACTTGTTCTCTTTCTAAACGAGATTTTTCGTTATGCAATGTACGTCAGCGTGATTGGAAGATCATACAGTACAATGATGAGTGTCATAAGAGATAACTACGGCGAATCTTCCTTAGTGTTTCCGGCTGGCGAAGATAGGTGGCGCATTGGTACTTCTCTCTTTCCCTCATCACAATCCGCGCGCTAAATGTACATATAGCGGCGCGCCAACTATTCCAAAACTGCCTTTTGTTTGCAATTTGCCGATTGGACCGCTCATGTTATAACTGCAACCTACTGTTATTGCGGCCTCTTCTAGTGCGGTCAAATAACATCCGGAAAGCTGGATCGATATGAGGTGCATGGAGTTGTTCGCCGAGGGAATCTTGCATTTGTATATAGACTGCATCTATGGGATAAATTAACGCTACTTATTACCGTTCAAAGTTCTCGCTTTCAGTACTCTATAAAAATATCTGCTTTGTAAAGAAAATTTTATCATAATATTCAGAATTCGCATAAGCATTCAAAAGGATCTGCTCCAAAATACCTTGACATTTTGTGGCTTCTCGAGTGAGAATACCCGTGATTATTTTTAATGAATCGTGTGATTTTTTTCAAGACAAAAACGGATGGATGGGACATTATGCTTGGCGAGAAAAAAAATAATAGTGTCACTCTTTATACTCGTAGTTTTTTCTTGTTTTTGTTTTGTTGATTATCAACGATGCAATTACCATGAGAAATTGTTTCCAACTGTCATCCCGGTCCTTAATAATTACGAGTTGTACGATCTTTAACTCTTATCAACGGATTAATCAGAGTACGTATTTTCTCGTCGTATACATCGAGCGTTTTAAAATCGTTAATTAGGAAAAGACCATTTTCAACTCATATAACCAGTGCAGCTATTGCGTCTAAAGAGTTGACCATAAACTTCTCTGTAAAACAGGGGCAATTAAAGCGTTGAAAAGTCCTCGGGTGACATTCGCTCAAAAAACACGACCTTCAATCAACGAAATCTCAATTACACATACGCGAATCGCAAAAAAGCACGCGAGCATTTTCGCAGCCGTAAAATCCGATACTCCCTCTCTCGCACGAGAAATTTATATATCCCTCCCGTATATATGTACGCCGCGCAGCGATTCTCGGTTTCCTCGCGGAGAGCTCACGAGAGAGATAATCAGGAGCGCGGGTAGCCGGTCCAAAAATAAAGAGATAACTCCCGTACATCGTATATACGTACGGCGAATTAAAATGCGCGCGATATTTTCCCTCGAGCCGCGAAGGCTAACAACACCGCGGCGCGCGAGTCTCGCGCAAAAAATGCACGAAAATACTCATACGCACAGATCGTCGCACGCACAAGCCTAGGCGGGCCGCAGATTATTTCTTTCATTACGTTTTCCTCCTCCTCCTAGATTTTATTTTTTCGTCTCTTTATTTCGCGTGCGTGTGTCCGGGGAGGGACTCGTTCTACTGGTTCGTTGCCGCTGGAGAGTCTACAACGTGTGTATACCTATATATATATAAGTAAGACGCTCTCGTCGCAGGGGCTTATCCTTGAGGCGGCTTGAGCTTGACCTTCGGCTTTATCGGCTTGCGACAAAATTGTCCGAAGCTCGACTGACTGCTCGCGTTCACTTCTCTCTTATGTTGTGTGTACTTCTGGGATTTTGTCATTTTCCAGAGGGCTTACAAGCGAGGATGAGATCTGTATAGGAATATATTGGACGAGGGCTGCTTTTGTTTACTTTACAAGAATGCGAGGATTAAATTGTAGTTATAGCTATTAAACTTATAATCGCTTATTCCGATCTGGTATTTTGCAATTCTCTTCAGATCGGAAATCACTTTTACATCCCCGCAGGCGGTAATCGCAGCAAGAGGAAGTCTGCGACCGAATATTTTCATAATATGACTGATTTACGAGGCTGTTGATTGTACATCAAACTTTTTTTCCAACGCGGTTATATAGAAAGTTTGAACAAAAAAAATTATAGAAAGTTCTTTTTTTTTTCCTCATCAAGCTAGGTATCAAATTTTCTGTTACATCACATCCGTAATCCGGAGAAATTTTTTAACGGACTAATAGCTCATCGCAGCTTTTCACTTTCGTGGGAAATATACATTATAAGCGAAGGAGATGCGATGCGTCTATACTGTACTACAGATTATAGATACATAATCGAATGAGTAATTAGAAAATACATCGATCGGTTGAATCAAAGGCTTTCACTTCATGCCTCGTATATGTATATACAATGTATCTACAATGCAACTAAATTGCACGTACATGCACATCAGTACGTATACAAGGTAAACTGCCTGAAAAAATACAATGATGAGTGCAATTATCGATTTCCCATATTAGAGATTATATTTAAATGTAGCTTTCTGTATAGTACGTATGTAGCTTCTGAAATAGCTCTGATTTTTCGAGGAATATTTGAATCCTTTCTGAAGAAAGTTTTAAAAATTGCGTAACCGAATTTCAATTTCAGACGTTTAAGGTGAAAGTTCCGAGGAATACGCGTGATCGTTTTCGATTAAACCAGAAGATTTTGCATAACGCTTATTATCATTTCTCTTTTTTTGTCAATTATACGCGTACGCGTATATGCGTCTATTATACAAACGTAACTGGCAGAACCAGTATGTTACACAGATGAATGAAAAAATAATTGAGTAACGCATATTCGTCGTCGTAGAGAAAAAGTCGCCACAGCAGTTCAAGAATTCCACGAGAATATCAGCATAGAGTAAATGTATGTATAGGATGTATTATCTGCGATGATAAATATGCGAAAAATGCACTTCTCCTGTGTGTAATTGCTCTTGCGCAATATACATGTATAATTCAATAAAAACAATATTGCATAGTTTTGCGATAGCCATCATTCGTATATTACAGATATAACCATCATGACCAAACAAGTCGAAGCAAGCATAATAATAAAAACAGCGCTATATACAACACACGCACATAATAAATATTGGATTCCGCGCAAAAATTGAACGACCTCTGCATTCTCTCGTCCGCTTCCTATTCTCTTTTTTCGTAAAATATATCCGTGCGCGCAGGATTTGAGGAAAAACACTCGCGTTTCGATTGACGTAAGCAGAATATTCTACATCCTCGCGCGATTCAACGATATGATAAGCAGATGTATATTTTTCAAGCCCGCGACTGTTTGCTCTTTATACGCGGCCGGCGCGCGAAGAGTTACAAAATTTAATTGCGGCTTCTATATGCATAGATCGGCTACTTTTTTACCATTGACAATCTCGCCTAGAGCTCGATCCTTGACACGAATTCATTTCATTGTTCGGCGATAAAAAGTTATCGGCGCGACGAGTAAAAAATTTAACGGACTCGTGAGCGGATAAACAATTTTTCTCTCGCGGTGAAAAGCGTCGAATATTCAGCGATGTATATATAATAATAGCAGAAAAAGCGGCATCGAAGAAAGTCGCTCGAACAAAAATCTTACAAGTTTTTATTGTATGCGTAGTGCATAACGAGCAAAGCGTACTATTGCGAAAAATCTCGTATATATCCGCAGCCTGCATATTTTTTAAAGTACAGTCGTTTTACTCGCTGTCGGAACAATAATTTTCCATTATAAAAGCGATATTTTTGCAGGATGATATTATGAGAACTCTCGCTTTCTAATTTTTTTTACTGTTCAGACAGCGTTTACAATACCCGCTTGCTAGTGTTGAAAATTCTTGATTTTTTACTCACATGAAGAATGATATATATGCTATACAGATATAAACGAGATAATAAAACGCGTTCGCACCATTAGGTTAATATGTTTGCAAAAAAATGGTTGCGCAATGATAAAGATTTTCAATCTGAACGTCAAATAAAAATAAATGTCGTATTTCTTTCGTATAATAAGATATTATTCACATGGCAATAAAAAAAATTTCTCATGTAAATAATAAAACTATATTAGGTATAAAATCGAATTTGCATGAGTAAACGCTGGCATAATGTGAATACTCCTTTCTAAATTCACCCGTCGTCGTGATGCGCAAGCATATTGCAAAAAAGTGTCGAAGTCAACAATCATCAGCCTCTCCGATCTTCCAACAACATCGATTCGCATATAACCAGTCTACCTCTCGCCTCGCAAAAATTTCCCGCGGCGCGCGCGTTAAAAAAAAATTGGCTCATCCTCGTAAATTACGACGTGTTTCACAAGCCTTATATGCTCCAGACAATCGACAGGCACTTTTTTCGCGACTTTCGTGAGACCTCATCATCCATCACGAGGAATGTAGACGACACGAAATTTCGCGATCGGCACGCGAGAAAGTCGACGCGATTTGCCTGCGATTATAATGTATCATGGGAAACGTTGCGCGTGGGTGTATGCTGTGTACATGCATATACCTATGTAGTGTTCAGCTCGATCGTATATATGAAAGGTGCGCGATGCCCTTTCATTCATGCGAGTGTCCTGGATTTCATGGTGCGCTTTTATATAAAGTATACCCGAGTTTGTCTCGAGAGAGACGACAGGTTTTTTCAGAGGTTTCTCTTTTTTCGGTGTTAATTTTCGCGGGCGCGAGAGGTTTTTCGAATGTTTTATATGTATGTATAGATACCTGAACAATGTAATTGATTTTTGCGTGAATGGGCATTGTGCGCGGGAGGCTTTTATGGCTACTCGGCAAGAGAGTTCATTGTTTGGTTAGAAAATGGGCTGTTTGCGATTGAAGAGGTTAATGGCTAATCATTGAATTCGAAGTATTCTCTGGTGGTTCTATGTTGAAAGTGTTACTTTTCACAATGGATATTTTACGTTCTCGCGTTGGGTATATATAATATTGACTTGCTATATTGACTATATACATCAAATTTAAATAAAAATAGAGGATATATATTGCCACCATCATAAAAGCTTAATGTTTGCCCTTGTATATCGAGGACCGATAAGAATATGTCCTCACGCAAATTGATCTAAATTAAAAAGAATAGCGCTCACACAGATATTTAACTTTTTTATCTGGTATTTTCGTTTTTGCTCAACTAATTGCACAGACTGATTATAGGTGGCGACAGAACACCAGACTTTATCCATAAAAAATTTTGAATTTATCTACGTTCTTGCCGACATTACATTAACATCGCTTTGCAAAACATAAATTTTCTACACCAGACACAAAACTATTTTCAAGTATCTTAGCACGAGATAGTATTATTAAGCATTATACTTGTAAAAAGTAAAAACCTCTCACTTATTACAGAAAACGTAAAAACCAAAACATCGTATTTTGCAGCAGAACTTTAAGAGAGGCATATTTTCCACTCGAGTCATCGGACTCCAGCTAAAACAAGTCAAATATTTGAACATCCTCTTTTTGGTGCATACCTTCGCGAACTTCGAATTTCGCACATACGCGCGCGCGCATCATAGCCGACCTGAATGAAGCGCAGACTCGATTTTTCCGAAAGCCGCGTATATACATGCGCGAGAAACTTCTCTCGAAGTTGCGACACAGCGAGTGCAAAAAATCATGTAGCCGGACCACGTTCCGAAAAACAGGTTTTCATACGAGACGAGTATTTGGATATCTGTCTCTCTCTCTCTCTCTCATGGGTCAGAGACAGCCATACGTAGACAAACAATTTTAACGCGCCGTTTTTCTTTTTTATTACTTTTCGTTCCTCGTATCAAAGCCTCTCTCTTTTCTGATGCTCTTCGTCTAACTATATAGCACAACACGAGAGCGAGGCGTATTCGAAAACTCGCTGCAGCTTGTTTGCGCGCTGTGTGCGAATCTTTTTATATACGAATTTTATATACGCGACGACGCGAATTATTTCCGCGATTGCAAAAGAAGCGGCGGCGCTGCATGCGGAGAGACCATTTGAATTACAAACCTATGCACGATTCGCGCATCGATCTTCGATGAATTTTTGTCGCGATAAAGGTGTCATGTTTGTCGATTGACGGACGTGTCCATACGCGTGTATATATGCCTGGATGACTCGTTGATAATATAAGCTTATATTCCATTTCTTGCCATGTTTCTTCCTACAAAGTGTCTACTTTACGATTTGGTGTTAGCGCAGAAAGCGAAAATAGGATATTTGCATGTACACCACATGCAATTAACTCACCTGCACACACACACGCACGTGTCGCAGTAAAAAGCGCGCTATTCATGTGTGTATCTTAGACGGATTTGTGCACGATGCATCCTCTGCGATTATGCAAAAATGATTTGCGAAACTGAGGTCATTGGGAAGCTGAAAATTCGTAATTATGTAATATATACACGTGTGTGCAAACTACCGAGGCTTTGTTAGTTTTTCTTGCGGTTGCATTATAGGCGAAACACCGTCGTTTGTTGATCCACGACCGCTTGGTCGTTTTTCTATTTTTACTCTTTCGCGCAGCGGTCTTTTATAAGGAGCTTCTTTTTGCGCGTAGTTTAAATCGTTTATTCGAATTAGAGTTGCCCGCTAAATGCAACGTATCGAAGAGTCGATTATATATAGTGCAGGATGTAGGATATTATAAACTGTATGTAAATGGGCCTATTTTTGAAATGTACGTCACATGACGTAACAATATTTCAAGAAAAATGCAGCCTCGCATCGATAAAAATCACATAATTCGGAATTTAAAAGCAAGGTTGTGTGATTTTTCTCTCAACAGCTTTTTCTCTTCGTTATATAGCCGCGTGTTTCGCGCGATTTTATAAATAAATCGCGCGATCGCTTATCATTGGCTTTCTTCTCTTTTTACCATAATGCCCGCAGTCCATTAGTCGAGCGAGGCAGAAGAAAAGAGAGACTCGGAATTATAAATAATGTTGGCTCGCACGAATAACTCGGTTGAAACAGTTTATCAATCAGCCTTTGCACGAGTATATATCGCGCGTCTTCTTATTATCATATACCGCGCCGGGAGAGCATATAAACCTAGTCTAGACTGCATTTTAGCGCCTCGAACGAGCTTCGCGCGGGTTTGACACCGAGAAAAAAGAACGTTGACATAAGAAAAAGGAGGTGCAAATCAGTGACGCGCACACATTAATAAACCCGATGAAATCAGAAATCCGCATGCGTAGAACAACGTGTTCAAACGTGCTTTGCCTATAGAGCTTATTTTTTCGCTCTTTACTAAAACTGCGCGCTAAATTCTTGTAAATCCCTTTTAATTCCAGCGTTCGATTGGCATATCGCAATGATTCAAACAAAAAAAGGAACGATAACACGTGACTCTATGCAATTCAAGAGTCTCGTGACGACACGCACTGAAGCGCTCGCAAGCTCGGTAATTAAAATCGCTTTTTATACACATGGCTTGATCACGCACACAGAGCCCTTCCACAATCTATGTACGTAAGCGGAGCGTATATATAATCAGAGCTTGCTATAACAGTTATTACGCGGATCTGCTTCGGGAATGTACGGTTTTTTTCTTGTCAACGCTTTATAACATGACTTTCCATTTCCTATTCAGTACAGATTTTTCGCGCGCGCGTGAGCTGAATGCTCTCACATCAATTTCTGGCGCTATTGCTTTTCAATTCAGCAAAGTTCTCGGCTACGGTTAGTAGAGTACAACAACGCTGACCTTCGTACTATACGTGTTCGGGATGTTATAGCGGCAAGCTGTGTTATCGGAAAGTTATCGCGCGAACCTGGTGTAAGCTGTACTTGCCGAAAAGAAAAAGATCGAGAGGACGAAGAACAGTTTGGCGCAGCTGTACCCCACGTGCGACCTTTCGGCTCAGCTGACCCACGCTTTGTTTCGTACATACCTATATATATAATACACGTATAGTGGGTGTAGCGATCCTTGAAAAAAAGCGAGCGTTGAAAAAGAGAGAGAGAGAGAGAGAGAGAGAGAGAGAGAGAGAGCGACGAGTGCGATGAATTGCGTAAGCGATCGTGTGTGTATGTATACGTACATGGAGGAGAGGACACGATGATGATGATGATGACTCATTTATATAGCAGTCGCTCTCGCGTGGACAGCACACCAGAGGCTCTCTCGGGTCACTGGAATATTATGTCGGAGTCTTATGGGTCGTATTAAAACGTCGTCCGCGTTAGATGAGTCAAAAAACGCTGTGCTGTGTATCATGTGCGTTTGCTTGTATATATACATTACATTGTCTCTTTGTGGCTTTTAACGTTGCGGATTAAAATTCAGCGCTATACTCGCGCGTGCCTGGAAGAATTTCTAATTAAAATTTAAGTGGAAAATGATTTTCTGCGATTATGTAAATGCGCAGGCTGCGGTCTATCGCGGGTGAGAGAGTCTGCATGGACGCGGTGTATCGAGAGATTTTCAGTGCTGCATCAGGCTAATGGGGATTTGGAAATTTGATCGTGACATCGTTATTTACCGCGAGCATTAAGTTGTGAAATTTTTATCTCTGCAATTGTGGGTCTCTATATATACTTTTGCTCGTTTAGCACGAAAAGTCTTACTGAAATGGAAAATAAAAGTACGTTTGTCGGGCTTATTAATTGAATTAATGAAAATTAATCGCCGTTGCGGATCACGATTATACCGACTGCGTATACGTATGTGAATAGAGAATACATGGAATTGAAATCAATTGACCGCATAGTTTGAAAGAAAGTTAAACAAAGTGTGCGCAGTTAAAAATCATGAAATAAGATGGAAAGTTTGCGCACGCATTTGTTTGCTATAGAGAATATCACATTAACATACTTCAGTTTGCATGAGTTAACACAATAAACGTGGATTGTATAACGATCTTTTCTCAAGCGTTCGTTGTATCCTGCTACATGCCGATTTATATATTTATAGCACTTGAATATATATGTAGATCTTAATTTTAGAGTATTTAATCTTTGGCTTCTTTTCCAAGGTAGTTTTTAAAATATACTTACAAAAAATGTATGTGATTTATCTAGTAGCCTGTAGCGTGGAATATAATTTCAATTTTAAGCTCCATGACCTTCGAAAATTCTAAAAATATACGGATATCTGTTTTGAGTCCATCATTAAAAAAATTGCGATCTCAAAAAAATAACATAAATGCTGTAACAAAAAATAAGAAAAGTTATATATTATACGGTTATATTGCGATGATCATCCAATTAAAGACGCTATTTATAGAGGCACAGTAAACATCCAACTACCCAATAATCCAATAATAACAAACAAACGTTCTCTCCTTCACCGCAATGATTCTCCCAAAAGCAAATAATAACCGCCAGCCTCTCTCTTCTATTTATTTAGGTGTCTTTAATAAAATTTCACATACTATATACCTCCTACACATATTTCCCATGACGGTCGTTCTCGTAAACAGTTGACGCATCAGAAGCAATTTCTATAACAGAGAAATAAAAAGAAACAAACACTGCAAAGGAGAAAAAAATTATGAACAAATTCAAAACAACTCTCGATGTATTCCACGTGTCACCTCGTCAACTCTCCCCCGTATACCTCATCCTCGAGAGCAGAGCTCTCTCGCGTGTGACACAAATTTTCACGTCACACGCTATAAGTGCAGCGTTCGCGCAGTGGCGATTATCGAACGAGTCGCAAACGGTCGTTAGTCGACCGCGCACGATATTTTTTTTATATATATAGACCCGTCTTCCTACGACGATGAAGATTTCCTTTGATTCGCACTTTGAGCGGACTTTCTATCACGCGGTTGTAAAAGTCGATCGTCGCCGTGAATTTTCATGTTATACGGCGTTCGCGCGCGGACACGTTGACTCGTTAAATCGTACGACTGTTTTTGCTACCGCGCGCTCGTTCGGCTATGAAGTGAGAAAATGCGTGAGGAAAGAGTTTTGTAATCTATTGTTATTTGGAAATCGCGATGCACTGATTCGAATGAGTTTCTACAGTGTTTCTACATCGTTCGTGGGAATTTTATGTATATAAGATTTTTCGTTTTGGAAATTAAGGTACGATTTAAATAGCTCGTGAACGATAATATTCAATCTCGTTGAACGTATTAGTCGGATGTCATATATAGATATTTGACCGCAAACGATTGATACGCTCTTTTTACATATCACCTACTCGCAAAAGTATATTAATTTCATTAATCACGCCGACATGTGTATATATATATATTTATGAATGATTCTTTTCAGGCTATACACGCGCGACTCTATTTCTTGTGTTCCGTTTTTGTTTCACCTCATGATTGCACTTTTTACCCTAGGTATAATAGCCTACCGCTAGTTACACAGCAATTATCTATTCAAATTGTTCTCAGCGCTCATATTAATATTCATCTTCGTCTGATCGATGCATGTGTACTTACAATTATCATGGATTTTTTCCGTCCTGAGCAAACACCTCCTACTTTATACGTCAGTGCATCAACATCGGCAAGTTAAGGATAAATTTCGCGCGGCTCACTTTTCGACAACGTGTGTACATATATGTATATTCCAAGAAAACCCCGGTTGCCTGCTAATGCATATTCATAATACTCGGCCATTAACTCGAAATCCTTCAAGAAAAAAAAAAGAAAAATCCCTTAACCCCTTTTCTTATAATACACGTATACTCTATAGACTGACTGACGCATATATCTACATATATACAGCGGAGCCACACACGACGTTCGCTTTTGATCCATACGAATCCCAACACAGCGCACATACACATATATACATAACCATTACTCGCACGCGCGCCAAATATTGTGTACCGCAAGCTGATGCATGCGCGCATCCCTGTCCCCCTTTTCCCCGGATTTTTTCCGCACACAAGAGAGTAAAGCACACGGAGCGAGCCGCTAATTTATTTCATTGCAGCAGAGCTGATGCCGCAGGGTCAATCCTATAGGCAAGGTTACGAGCGTGTCTCGGGCCAAGGGTCGAGCCTCAAGCTTAATCTCCTCGCGTCCCCTTTCTCTCTAAATGTATTAGCTGGGAGTATTATAGGCTTCCTTTTTCTCAAGCAACGAGAATAGATTTTTTTTCGATGCAGTGTGCGCAGGAGAAAGGAAGAATGACAGAGGCGCTTTCAGAGGGAGCTGCCGGTTCATTTATCGTGCCTGTCATTGATTAACAATCGCGATCGTTTACGCCGCACGCGTTGGGTTATTTTATAATAGCTATATGTATGTGAGAGAATTGCGCGCTGTCGTAGAATAGGAGGGGATAATGCGCTGCCTGCTGCGGCTGAAGAAGTGATACGAAAAATCTGCGTGTTTTGCTCATTGAAATCATCGGCTTCGAGAGTTTCAATTATTTCTTATGACCAAGCTGATTTGGAGCTTGTGATCAATATATACGATAGCTCGTTTCCTGGATTGTCGATGATGAATCAAACATATTTTTTGATAAAATTTGTTTCTGTCCATATTTTGCATATCAATCAGAAACATCTTAATACACGTAGATATATTTGTCGTCAGCTCTCACACGTCAACTTGAATTACGTTCCCAAACACGAAGCTCAATGTTGTGCTTGTTAGCCTTATTTCGTCTAGGACACTAGCTCCATTTTTAGCCAGCAAAGTGTGAACATGTATATACACATAAGTTTTCTTCCATCGTGTTCTCGCCTATTAGCTGCAGAAGATCCGCGAAAAAGAGCACGAAATCCAATTAATATAGCGCCTTGTCCGACGAAAGCAGCTTGTGGCTATATTTTAAACTAAATCGATAGTAGGCGCACGTGAAACATCTATATATATTCTAACTGATTTATTTATCCGATCGATTCATATATATGTCTATGGTGGATGTAAGTGCATAAATATTATGCGCGTGTATAAGGCGTATATAACAGCAATACCTAGAGACAATCACGTGTACATAAACATATCAAGAATATCTTGAAAAAACCAGTGGATCATAATGATGTATATATTTATATATATACTGAAATGATTACAATTCTTTAATTGTTTCATTTATTTACTGCAACAGACGATCAAATGATATACGTGAAAGAAAACAAAACATATATATTCAACACCCATGTATAATAGACAAAATACAACAAACTTTAATTTACAATCAGTTGGATTGCTATATACACAGGAAAATGAGTATTCAAGACTGTTGTCTAATCCAGATGAAAAAAAATCGTCGTAAAATTCGTCTTTTCCTGCTTATGCAAATTTCCCGCGCAATTGTTGCCTCGTGTGCATGCAGAACGAAAAACATTTTGAACTCGCGCAGTGAACGCTGTGTGTGTATATATATGCTTGTTCAATAACAAAGCATTCAATGCACGGAGAGTTATCCCTCTTTATATACCTTCGGATAAAAAGTGTGTTTTTGCCTCGTTTCAAATCACCGTCTCGGCGAAGACGAATTTTAAAATTGTTTTCAACTCGTCAGGCTCGGACTAACTTGCTCACTTTGTTAAAATTTCCGGATGACAATGAGTCACTCGTTGGCAGGAGTTTCGCGATGCATGAAATGTATACAAACGATGGAAAGAATTATCGTAAAAGGGAAGCGATAACGAGCGTCGCAGTACGTAGGTTTAGAAAGAAAAAGTGTCGTTATACGTGAGGCGCATAAATACAAGGATTATGACACTGGTAACGTGTGTCTCTGGTATTTTGTTTGTTAAGGTGGAAAAAAATTTTATGATTTCCTTGTTAATCCTTTAAAAAGTCGATGTGTTTGAATTCCTTTGATAAAAAAGCGAGTGACGAATTCGCAGCCTTAGAAGTGTAAAAAAGTTATACTATCCGCTTGCTTTTCCGCTATATTATTATACAACATTCGTATACAGAACTATATTACGCATATACCATATTTCTGCATAAGAATCATCTACTTTTTTTCTTCTGTTACAGTAGGTGAGTCTCAATCCCAATAACTCTCAACACAACGTAAGTCCTGCACAGATTCTATATTACACATATATAAAACAAAAATAAATACGACTGTCCCTCCCACACAAAAACAACAACAAACATCATCAACCTGAACCAAAACAATCCATACCTCGAGAGCCTCTTATACACCCCCTCGTCCAACGACTTATATCCATATATATAGAAGGTACAAGCGTGTATAGGTACACATATATAGCCATACCCATACAGCACCTTTTCCCTCTCTCCGAGTCTACGTCAGTATAGTCCGCGTGGGGGCGAGCGCAAGCCAAGCGCGGCGAACGTAGCGCGAGCGTGAAGGCGGTCAATTCAGTTGGTGCACGAGCGCTCAGCCTAACGCAGCAGTCGCGCTGTCGCGGCGCGAATATCTCCCGGTTTTTATGTGCGATTTTTTCTCGTTACCATATACCGAATTCGACTGAAAATTTTCCTGCTTATTTAACGGTTTTAAACAGTGCGAAGTACATGCGCCTACTCTGTGCGAGATCAATTTTGTGCTGTGATTGTCCCGGACGTCGATCTTTAAAGGTACGATAGATAAGTGTGCGTTTTATATACTTTTGAGCCAAAAGAGCGCATATATATATATATATATAGAATGATCGTTAATAGTGGAGGGGAAATTATGGTATGGAAAAAAGTAGTTCGGTTGATTAGCCGGTTAGACGAGGTATTTAGGTGTGGACGAGGAGAGTGCGATATAATGTGTGTGTATATATATATATTCTGGATTGATTTTTATTAAAGCGACACGGTCACGTATACTGCCGGCGACTGTGGCGGCGGCGGCGGCAGCGGCACGTCAGTGATCAGCGAATTTTCTTTGATCAATGAAAGTTGGACTAGATTCTTTTTGCGCGAGACTGACCGGGAGGCGGCTATATTTCTTTTTGGTACACAACAAATGTATACAGTATATACAGATATCCGCTTCAACAAGTGTTACGGAAATGAGTCGCCGATACTTTTTCCCAATTGTATATATATATCTCGTGACCGACCGAAACGTATTTTATCTGGCATTATAACATTCCGATCGAATCACGCTGTGCCATTAATTAACGCCGACGAAAGCTCGACTAGCCGCTAAGACAGGACGTAGTCCCAATCTCCCAAAAGTGCGATCCATCAATCTCCCTCTCTTTCTTCCTCTATATATGTAACAGAACGGAACAGGCTCGGTGTGTGTGTATATATATATCCCGCGCGAAATCTCGTGCCTGTGCGCCATTCCTCGAGTATATATACCATATAATGGAACCTCGTGTCCGGACAACCCCGTAAAGGATAATCTATATATATTTATAGTGTACACGTACATACGCCTTATCAGGGCCGCGTGTCTCAGATAACAAACGACGCGAAACCCGCCCTGCGCGATCGATGCGATCGATATTGCCTTGGGAAGTCGAGTGAGCGTTTCTGTGTGTGTGATATGAAGTCGTAGTAGGGGTTCCTCGTCGCTAACGCCTCCTGATAAGCGCTGATATGGACATTAGCATCGGAACGATACGGGGGTGACGCTTTCGCATGAATTTCAGCTGATATTTCTTGTTTTTTTCTATTTTATATGAAAGAGTACGAATATACACATATAAGCATCAGATCGATGAGGAAGCGACGACGCACCACCGAATATCAAATCGAAAGCTGTACGCTTCGAATATATAATGGCGGAGAAATATATGCGCGCGATTAGCATAGGTAATTTAATGTGGAGGCACGTGGTATAACAGTAGTATGTTGTATATATATATATATATATATATATATATATATATATATATATATATATATATATATATATATATATATATATATATATAGTTATTTCCATCCGAGAGACAATAATATATGCGCCGTTGCGGAGGATCAATATAAAAGAACGCGTAAATTAACAATACCAAGCATATAAAAATTGGTGATCGTCTGAGAAAAGTATATACATATAACCAACACCTGAATATCCCGTGCACGCACGTACATACTTTTGAAAAGCACACAGCGCGTAAATTAACTCGGGGGATAAATCAAAGTTCGAAAAATACAAAGTCGCACAGGTGACAAGCGCGCATCGAGCCGCCGATCGCGGAGAAGTCGCAAGTTTATGCGCTTCGGAAACCGGCGATCGGTATATACAATATATATATATATATATATATATATATATATATATACGTATACGCATACACACATACGGACTCGCGCACACAAGACTGCGCGCACAACAGTTATGCGGACTATTTCCTTGCGCGCGCGCCGATGAATAAAAGAACTGTATGCTTTATCGCTTTATATACCCGCTGCGCATGAGAGAAAAAATATATATATATATACATATATACATATATATTGTTGGAGGGAAAGGTGCCTCGATTCCTCAATACACCATCTACACACAGCGTAAGAAAACGGGGCGCACGAATTTCTTTCTATTTCATGCATCACGTGCGTGTATGGAAAAATCAGGTTGCGTATATATATGGCAGAAGTTTTCTGCGAATCGATATAAGTGCCGCGCCGGTTTTCGTGTAGCTGTGCAATTTCTCGCGCGAATAAGGGGTTCGCTTTTTGTTTTCCTCAAACTTGGCTAAACTGCGGATGCGGGTGTTTCTGCCGCGAGGTGTCGATAGCGCGGCGAAATCGATTCCGCGATTTTCTTCTTCGGGTGTAAATGCGTGCGTTATGCAATTAGCTTTTTTATTTGAGAATCGTTGATGGTTATTATCAGTTAACTTGTTATCGTGAGTGGAATTTCTATAATTCTATAAAATGCGATCGAGTGGAAAGAAGGTCGGAAAGTGCGCTTACGCGATTCAGACGGATATGCGATTCTTTTTTTTCGTAGAAAAACGCGATCTACATTCTCGGAATAACTTAGTATTTTATTCATCCGAGCGCGGCTCTCTCATTGTGCGATTTGGGTCTACCTAAAAATTATACGAGATTCGTACCACTTATTACGAATGGCTTTTTTACTTTTTCGAAAAGTGGGTATATTATGTTCACGAATTTTCAAGAATATCCATCGACTTTTTTGGATTTAGCTCTTGATATTTGAATTAAATGCTCAGCGTGCTCGATTTTCAAATCTAGATCTCTTACGTAACGTATACCGTACAACAAATCGCCGCTGATACACTTTTCAATGGCACACCGCGAATAAATTTCACAGAAACGCAATACACCGCAATAGCGAATATTGCAATGAGCTTTGCATAGAGACTACTGTACTTACGGTAAGGAATTCCGCAAGCATGTATATATAATATATACACGCGCTTCCTCTGCCGCAGCGAGTTTTCATGCGGAAATTTGCATGAAATTATAAGGAAATCACAGACAATTTTATTGATATACAAAAGTAGCTTCCCACGGCGGCCGAACAATTCCTCTCTCTTTCAAACTTTCAACTTTGCATGAGTATTTTCTCTTCGCGGGCAAAAATCGGTAGGTACACACACTATTATATATAGCTTAAATACCGGCAGCCGCAACCCCCGCGGATAAGTTATTTTTACGACTGCAAAGTATACACCGTGCGTAAGACAATTTCTTCCGCGAAATGGTCCGAACGGGTTTCTTTTCCCGCGATGCATTATTGCTCTGGGAAGATGCAAATCCGCGGCGTCACGTACGCAAATCTACGCGTTATATATACCGATTTTCGCGTGATATCGTCGCAAGTCGAGCTTTTTGACCAATGAGAGATTTGTTTCGGTAAAAGCTTACATTAGTTTTGTATTCAGAATTGTTTTCATGGCAATGGCTTATTAAACTGTCTCGAGTTTGTATATATGTAGAAAATCAGGATCCGTTGCTAAAACCGAGGCGTGGTCAATAAGGATTCTCGCACTTTCTCGGTCTAAAAATAACTCTATTACCGGTTTCGGGCTCGTTCGGACACTCGAGGTTTACGAGCTTCTGAAAAACTTGCATTCTTCGCAGCATTATAAAGTTTTATCATTTCATAAATAAATTTTGCAGAAAAAAAAGTTTCGAATCCATCACCTCTATATTCGTCCAAAACTGTGGGCATTAAAAAATAAATAAATAAAGCGAGCGATCAAAATTCCTCCCTGGTGTATAATATACATACCTATATATGAATATTTATTTTCCGCGATTGAATAATTTTGACATTATATCCGAGGCACTCGCAAAAATTATTTTTAAATTATCTCCGTGTTTCGTGTCGAATTTGCATGCTTTGTTCGCAACACGAGACGAGTCTCTATTAATAGATATAATTCCTCTCGGCTCTGCGCAAAATTTTAATCGTTAAAACTCCCGGTCAAAAATCGCAATTCCTCAGCGAGTGCTACCCGAGAAAATCGTAAATCAATCTCGCTCTGTTAATCAGCCTGATGACTATTCATTCGACTAGATATAGCTTCGTGCGTCTGCTTCGATCATCGGTTGGGCTAGAACGTGATCGGCTTATCATTTTGCCACGATCGGAATATTCAGAAGAAGAAAAAAAGTCACCACTTCTGCAGAAATCAAAAGGAAAAGGACGATTACGTAGCAGACATATCCCGCAGCTGCGAGGGAGTAATCGCGACGTGCAAGGAATGTATATATGTGCATAAACTATACGAGCGATCCATTCCAAATGACGAATAATTGCGATCGGATGCACTGACGACGTATCGCGGTGTCGAGACTATCGTCAGCCTCTATCCTCGTCGAGTTTCCGTTTTATATGCACTGTATATATACGAGTATATATAGGTAGTCCTGCGGGTGTATTGCTATGCGATAGGTGGCAGCGCTTTGTTGACGCGCGTGATTTTCAGGCGCCGCGCATCGCATGCGTAAGTGTTTGCCTTTAAATTGGCGATTTGTCTAGAGGGGAATTCGATGGAGCCATTGTTGTAGCGCTAATTGATATTGCTGTTGTGTATTGTCTACATATATACGATTGATTTCATGGTATGGAGGTTTCGCTAATTTATGCCTGTGTGAGAGGGAGCGATATTTATGGAAAATTCATCGGTTCTGCGAGTTAAGATTCTTCTGTGATTTCACGCGCGCAAAACTTGTAAAACTGCACGAATTTAAATGTTTATGGTACACGCTTTTGTTCACAGTGTTGCTTATAAATATACATGAAAGTTTTCTTTTTCCAGAAAAGAAAATGTTTCGCGGTTAGCAAAATGTCTAAACTTTCTAGCTGACCTAGCTGCAATTATGTAAAAATTGTTTTGCAGGCGATTGAAAATATTCTGCTTTTCAAGTCTCGTTGTTAACGTTTGAAATTGTAATCGTTTAACGTTTTTATTGACGCGATTAACAAACAAGAAAAAAATTATTACCATCCTTTTATCGAAAGCAAAAAAATAATATAATCTATGATTCTCTACAAGAAGTCAAAGCGTGTGTGTTATTCGCACACGAAGACTAAGATTAAGTAATCAAACAATTCGAAAGGCAAATTAAGCGCCAATTACCCATCGAGAGCGTTTCAACTGATTACGGATCACCGATTAAAAAATTTAACCTTTTTCCGCCCGCGCTGTGACACGCCGCTTGGCAAAAAGCCATTACGTATTGCTTTGCATGCGAATTTCGCGTCAAAGTTCACTCCTATGTAGATTTAAATATTTAACACCTGTACGTAATCGACTTTTTTATCAAATTTTTTTTCATCAAAAGTCTCTCTCAATATATTTCCCGGTAAAACGCCTCGAGACTTTTTCACCTCGCATCGCTGCAAGAGAGTACATAAACCTATCAGCAAGGAATTGCAGCTCTTTAAAAGTATCCTCTAAAAAAAGTCGATCTCGCAGTTCCACTCGAAAGCAGAAAAAAATACGAAAAACCCGCGCGGAGAACAAACGTTCTCACGTATAAATCTTATCAGTTAATTGGCCTGGCAACACACGCGGACCGCCCACCATTTTCCAAATAACCCTTGCAAAAATCTCCGACTGCAGCGCACACTGCACGAAACGCGATTACATCTATACCGTATATATGTATAGCTACAACGCGCCAATAAAATATTCGACTGTGTGACATAATGTGCGAGCAAGCCCCTAATTAAAGCGGACTCTCGAAAATTCCCAAGCAGCACCGCGAGACTCGGGGAATATGTATGTATATATATATATGCACGTCCCGACGAATCACCTCGCGAAATTAACGATATAAATTAGAGCAGCCGCACACTGTAGCGGAGAGCTTTAAATTAATGCGCCACGCCTTATTGCCGTAATTGTCCCTCGGAGATGTGTATATTTACACGCGGACACGCCGAAATAACTAGACTCCCGTGGAGATATACTCTGCTGCGTTACGTTGCAGGGAAAAGCGCGTTATGAGACACACACACACAAGATGCTAAGAATTGGAGAGGTAAAAATGCATATAACGGGATCATTCGGTGTAATTGCGCGCTTCCGCGATTTTTATTTATGATGATACTGTAAATTGGGCTTATTTTTTTTCTTCACTCGTGTATTTAGCCACAGTTGCATGTGTATAATATAAATGGAAATAATTTTTATACAGATGTATGCATAGAGTTGAGCGTTAGAAAATTGGGGAACAAGTGCAGGCTCAATTGGATATTTTAATTGTCGACGTTTAATTGCTGACACTCGCCGCTCGGAATATACATATATATAAAGTCAGATAAAAATCGCGCGATATAACTTGCAGAGCGCATTGTGTGCTCGGCAAAAAAATAATTATTTCATAACAGTACACTGCAGCGCTTTTCCTAATTACCTGCTGCACGGTCGTCTTTAATTAAAACCGCCTCGCGCTATATACTCTATAAGCCCTGATTGATATATAAAATTTTCATATAGCCATTGCATTAATCCCAAATTTCACGTAATGCATATTATGTATATACATACGGGAGTACAAAGCGCCGCCGAAGAAAAAAAAGGCATAATTGTATTCTTCCGACTTTTTTACTATCGACCGACCGCATTTCGCCCCCCCCCCCTCTCCCGACTCGCGCCTTTCTCTTTTCCGCATGCATCTGGCCGCTTTTGCAGCTACTCTATCTCTCATGCTCGGAAGTAGCTGCTGCTCGCTGTGTTCGTAATATCGTAGCTATATATATGTGTTGTATATAGCCATTACAGGAAGAAAGGATAGGTGAAAGCGTCGGGGGAATTAAGATGTTGGCGACGACGCGCGCGAAGAAAATGCAAAATTTACCGCGTGCAAGTGGGGAGAGAAAGCCTATGCGCATGTGTGCATAAATTTAACGTTAACCGCAACATGCAGCGGTTCGACAATTAGGTGACGCAACGGAAGCGGTGTGTGGGTCGTACTTTTTCCGGAAAATTATTCGATGTATTTTGTTGAGCGTTAATTGATGCAGCGAGCGCGGGTTTGTTATTTTCGAGGTCGCGTGGAAATTTTGAATCTTCATATTCTTTGAAATCAACGATCGGTTTATACATTGTTATCTATATTCGGGAAGATTCTAATGAGTCGTCAGCAGCTGCGCTTCTTTAAAATTCGCGCGTAACGAGCCATAAATGTGCCTATACGTTTTGCAGGCTAATCTTCAAATCCCTTCTATGTAATATATATAAATTTTTGCAACACGCAGTATAAAACCACACCAGAAAGAGAATCAAAGCACGCAATGATCTATACATAGCAATCAAACATCAGACTCCGCAGAAATATGAATTCAGCATCTCATTTCACTCGCGATACAACCATCGGCTGTAAAACTCTTCGCTCTATATATCCTAAAATTCAACAGCTGCAACAGCTCAAACGCGTCGCCTTAAAAACACATTCCGCACACATGCGCGCGGCTTGCTTAACTGCTGCATTTTTCTTCCTTTTATAGAAGGAGTCGGAAGTCGAGTCGGTTCACATTATGTCAGCGAGTGAGGAGAGCGATTTAAACGAGCGTCCAAAGCTCGACCCTGAAACGAGCGCACGTTCGAGAGGAAAAGTCCTTGCGCGAGATGACGACGCATCAGCGCGGTCTTTCACTCCTTGTATATTTATATATTCGAGGAGCGAGGACTCTTCCTCCGCCGCGTTTATTTATTGCGGAAGGATCGGGATCGAAGGCCCTTTTTAAATCTCTGTGTTTATTTCTGGCTTACGAAATATATCCACGCCGTGAGTGGGTTAAGGAGAGATCGACCAGCAAACGCTGCACGGGATATGTGGGAAATGAATTTTCAGAGGATTATTTTGTCGTAAGGTCGCGGCGAGCCGTGAGTTCACGGACGAATTTTAAATTCTTATACCGCATAATTCGACGATAAATTATTACGGGCTAATGAAAGCCGTCGCTTAGTTGGAGATAAGCGACACTGACGAGATCGGTGGCTCTTCACATAGCGCAGAGGTGCGTATACAGATATATTGAAATTCAACATGCGGGTTTTTTTTCTTTTTGTCGATAATTGAAACGTGCAATATGAAACGACGAATGTACGCGAGTAGGCTAACAATCGGGTATGTTAAAGATGATCGAATGAAAAAAAGCTCCTTGTGACAACGCTCGGCTGTACATATGCAGCAAACGTTCCAGATATATTTAGAAACCACGCGAAATTCCAGCGGACTTTTCGAAATCACGATAGAGCGAGAGAAAAAAGAGCTCAAATCGACATTCCAAACGTGCCTATTGGCAAACTTTCGACCTCTCTCCAAAACCACATTCAAAACTGCAATCGCTCGTAAACCTCTTTCGCTCTCTCTCTCTCTCTCTCTCTCTCTCTCTCTCTCTCTCTCTCTCTCTCTCTCTCTCACTTCCACTTGCCTCTCTATATAACACACTTTTTTCCCAGGGCGTCTTCATCTAAATGCCATTCTACAACCTCTCTCTCTCTCTCTCTCTCTCTCTCTCTCTCTCTCTCTCTCTCTCTCTCTCTCTCTCTCTAATGGCTCGAACTTCAAACGTTCGCGCGCATTTCAAAATCGAACTTGCATCACAGCTCGTCGGCTCCATATTCGATATATATATATATATATATATATATATATATGTACACACGCTCACCTGCTCGCCGTGCGCAGTAGACATAACACGCCGCGATCCGTAACGCACGCGGCGCGAATCCAATCAGAGCTAGCGGCTCGTGGAAAGAGAGAGAGAGAGAGATATCGGACGAACGGTAAAGCCGTTCTGGAGGCGGTGATCATTGCTGCGGATCGTCGGCCAACTCTGAGACTGAGAGAGAGAGAGATATGATGTTTATCGTGACGTCATCGCTTAGAGTAGCACACGTCTGCGCGCTGATGAGAGAGTAGGTGCGGTTCGAGAGATGCGTATTATCTCCGCGTGTCTGTCTGTGTGTGGAAGATGCCTATATAGGTATTATTTTTTGAGATTGCTTTTGGAGGAGTATATTCGATACGTTCGAGCGATCGGTTTCAGAGAGTAGACTTGAGGAAAAAAGATTTGAAGCACAAACAGCTGTAGAGGATATACATTTGCGATAAAAATTAACAGCAGCAGGTAAATCGATATTGAAACTTCAGTAGCCTATAGTAGTACGTGTATACATGAGGAAAGACATAGTTGTCCTGTGTTCCGTACGGCCATCGGAGAGTGATTGTAATAAAGACAAATCGCATCAGCTGTCGACTGTACGGTAACAAGATACGAACTATATATAAAATAGTAAAAATCGTGTCGCCAGCATTGAAAAACATACTTGAGTCGATTCTGAATTTTGCATAAAATCCAAGCTCTATAATATAATCCGGTATCGATAAATTTCCCTCCGCAAAGGAAAATGTCCTCAGGCACAGCAGTACAGTATATATAGACAGCGGCAGCGCTGCTGCATATTAAAAGATAGAGCAGCAGCGGTCCGTGTCCGGCATTCTCCGTTATCGCGTGCGCAATGAACCGCGCGTGAATTGTAATTTGACGAGGCCGATTTTGCATTGTGCCAGCCGCGCAACGCGCACGAACGGTGCTTTCAACGCGAGCAGGTGGAGCGATCTATTCAGCTCGTGTGTACTATATCGCATATAGAAAGTTTTCATTGTTTTTTATTAATACAGTAAAATCGCGTGGATTTAATTTGGAAGATGGTGTGCAAAAGTCGTGTAAAATGATTGTGTGCGGAGAGTGTCGAGTGATAAAAAAAAAGGGATCTTTGATGATAACGGTTTATTGTTGATGGAGAGAAAAAAAAACAGTTTGAAAAGAGTCAAGGCTATGTAATTCGAGATCGAAATATGGATCATTGAAATCCATCGTCGTTCGTTAATCCTCGACTATATATAATTATCAACAGTTTTATAATGTGCAACAATGGCGAGTGTTCTTAGAAGAACGTATGTATAATAAGGACTATTAATTTTCTCCATGCTCATGCATAAGCTCTTGTACCATACGATTACTAGAATAAATGTTCTGTATTAACATGTGACGGGGTTATACAACGTCGTTACACTCGATAAGACTTTGATTTCACGTCGCACGTTACTTGCATCACCGTCAAAATATTGATTGCAAATATTTAATATATTTCGCGCGTTACAATTATGCTATTATGCCCTAAAAGTTCATCATATTCTACCGTTCGCTACTACTATATTAGTAAATATCAATTAAGTCATCCATAGATGTGTGACCCATAAAGTAAAAAGTCCGTCTATCTCAACTATATCTTCATCGCCTAAGTATATAAGCCTTACCTCGACAACGGTTATCAAAAATATATATAGCTCATTACAGAAAATGGCCCGCGTTATATATTGCCCCTCCGCAGCTCAGGCTTTTTCGGGGCCATTAGCTAATTTTTCCAGGAAGTAAATCTCGTTATATATGTATATACGTGCTCAAACGGTCGTCGTCACGCGCGAGCCTCTCCAAACCATTACTCCTGATAAACGGCTCGTAAAAAGTATACCCACCTGGAGAGAGAAAAAAGGAGGCGACGGATTCGTGCTTTTTTTATCGGCTGCCTCCTTTTTTTCGCTCGTGGAAAGGAAAAACGCTACTGGAATATATTACAATGGAGGATAAATTAGCGCGTTAGCGGCTTCATTCTTTGCGCTTTCGTGACTGTATACATGCATTTTTCTCTCGTAAAAGTTGCGATCGTAAAAGTTCGCGGTATGGCCTGACTGCGATTCGGTGTTTGCGTTTCTATATTGAATATGTACAGCGAGCGAATTTGTGCGTGAAAATTAAGCTGCGTTCGGGGAAAATTGTGTTCTTATAGCTTTACGCGTTGTGATATAATGCCTGGAAATAAACGTCAGTGTTGTTGAGAATATTGCTCTGTCTATAATAATGATAATTGGGCGTCCGTATATATTTGATATTATAAAAAGCTTATAGTTATGGTAGTTTACTCCTCGTTATCTTCTTTCTCAATGCTCTTACTATATATATTATACATAATAAGGAAGTCTTCGCGTTGCTACACAAATTAATTTATTCTACGGACTATTGCATTTTACAATCATAATAATATTCGATTGCATTGTGCATCTATAATGACATAACTGCAAGTATATTTCGAAATCAATACGCTGATGTCGATAACTCCCTACAGTAATATTTATCATAATAAATATCCTCCTACGCAATCGTCCTGCGTGACGACGTATATATATATACATATATAAAGCCATAAACGTCGCATTGTTTACCTTACCTCGAGACTGTCGTTTACTCTGCGAGACCCATCCAAGAACCCGTCAATTAATCGAAACACCCAATTCCCTTAATTTTTTTTCTCTCTTGAGAGCAAACTCCTCCGAAATAGTTCCACGTGCCTTACCTCTTCTCTCGTTTTTGATGACGAAACTGCTGCGACTTCGATGGCTCGGAGTATGTGAGCGTGTTATATACGTGGAAAAACGAGCAAAAGGCGACGACCCGACGACGCTCCTTTTTCGAGAGTCGCCTCCGTACACGGCTATATAGCTGCAGAACTTGTGTCGAAAGAGTCGTCGTCGTGTATATGTATGTGTGTGTGTGGAAGAGAAGAAGCCGGTCGCCTCTTCCGGAACGCGCAGGAGAGCGTAATATATAAGTTCGATATAGGAAACAGGTGCCCGAGGTGACTCTTCACAACTATTGCGCTGAAGATGGATTTTAAAAGCTTTCGCTCTACTTGTAGTGAACCGAGTGTGATTTAGAGTGGTTGTGTAACGTGTTTGATAATGTCACTTTTCGATGCGAGTTTTTCTGAAAACTATGAACTTTTTCTGGGTAATCTTGCAAATTAGAGTACATTATATCGCGCGCGAAAAAAACGATCAGACGACGCTCACGTTATATAGCTTCGTGCTATATAGATGAGATTATGTTGCACATATATACGTTTGAAATATATCGGCGGGATCAGATTCGCGTAAATCATAATTTACGATTTGTTTTTTCTCGGATCCACTTGTACGTGTGCAGTCTTTTTTTGAACATTCAATGACCTTAAAACGCTCCTTAAGCGTGCTATGTATTGACTGATAATATCGAATAATTATTTTTAGTTGCTGTTGCGCCGCGATATCATCTTATCGAAGTGGTATATTAAATTTATACATATATATATATTTTAGATAAAAATTATCAGTTTGCTATCGAAACTTACACGTGATATAATTATGCTGTACACGCGGAGAATATTATTTTATACTACTTATATAGAAAAACTATTTCGCTCGAGTCCCATATAGACGGCAGAGTGGGCTTTAAAAAAGACAAAATCGTGTCAATCGCAGCAAACGTTGATGTTTATTCCGAAGAAAATTCATTATCAAAAACTCATTTATACATATATTACATTCGATCGATTAAAATACCTGTCTCTCAACCTAATGTCTATTCAACGATATTTTTACGACGACATCGCGTTTTCACACATATTACATTATCCATTTCGAACAACAAACTCTCGCACGACATATAATCCCGCGAAAATCAAAACAACGGAACAGCCGCATTCCTATACATCGTCGGATAATTTTATTCAAATGCATGCAAACGTCGAAAGACTATACGTGATTTACGAAGAAAAAAAACGTTACATCTATACCCCGTCGTCGACCCGCACCTGTGTGTTAGCACAAAAGGCCGCTGCGATGAAAATGACAGTTCGTGCGCGTGCAACGCACGGCGTTAATTTTCCCTAGACACATCATGCAGCCGATGCGGATAATGCCGGGAAAAAAGAGAGAGAAATGTATGGTGTGTATGTATATATACATATAGTAGTCGCGGTTTGACCTGGCAGCAGCTTGCTCTCGTGCAGTGCAGTAAAAACCACCGCAATCCTCGCGAACCGTTCGCATGCGCGTGTGCACGCGTTAGATACCGTAACACACGCAGCCAGATACTCTATGTGGCCTAGACGCAAGTGTATATGTGCGTCTATACGTTTATAGTTGCGATTAACACGACAATTAACGGTACAGGAGCTATTAATTAGTAGTCCATTAGTATACGCTGGGTATAGGCGGATTTTTCATTCTTATATGCGGCTATGCTATATTATACTGTTGCAGCTGTTGTATATACGGTGCGTTGACTCTCGCTCGACTCTAATGTCGATGTATTCTTGTCTCTGATGGGTTACTTTCCGGGAGAGTAGTGAAAGAGATATTATTTCGAGCCATGTAGGGAGATTCATACTGCTGGCCTTGCGCTGGATGTTTTTCTGGATCGCTGTATACTATATATGTGCTTTGATAATAATGAGAGGGAATAAATTAAAGTTTTGATTATCCTCGGTAGAACAATTCACGATTTTTAGCTAAAATTAGCTAGATTGTTAAGAATAAAAGATTCAATTTTTTTATAATGAGATTTTAACATTGATTTTGGCCAAATGGCTTCTATCTTATTAACACGTATCGTTAACTTTCTACCTCAGGAAAGTTGACGGGATGTTTATTTTCGAAGTGAATCACAATTTCATTACTGTAGGAAGCTCTGAAAATTTATTATTTACGATTATGTATTTAAATGCAAATAAATTGAATATTTACATATCTTTATCGATCTATACAACAACTAAGAAACATTTTGCTTTCTTTTTTCGTGTTGCAGGTGAGTTCACGTCATTAACACCAGATGCTAATCGAATTCAGCTACACGTGTGTGAGTAAGACACAAAAAAAACAAAAAAGATCAAAATGTCGCAGTTTGATATACATATACGTATAACAATTTATTTCAAACGCGCAGTATATACTACAAGTAAACTGGAAAATTGTGTACATCTCGTTAAGAAAAACTGGCATTCGAGTTCCTCGACTTCTACCGGTTTCATTGTCATTCCTCGTGCCCCGACGCGTCCAAAGATTCCATCTATGCAAATATCTTTGAAATTTGTGCCATATAATATACCTGCGACGATGTCCGACATCATCAGAGCATAAAGGGGAATAAACGAGTTCATTAAATGCGCGAGCGAGTTTTTCGACTGCGAATTCGCGGTATTCGCGTATCGTACTTTGTATCTTCGAATTTTTTGACAATTTTATCTTCTGCTCTAATGAGCTACAGGAAAAACGTGTGTAGCTTGATGGTGTTATGTAAAGTATGCCGAGCTGACACGTGGCGTGTTTGCCGTCTTTAATTAGTGTCGGGCTGTTCTTCCGCGTATAATACAATACTTTTGTCAGGTTTGCTTTAGTGATATTACAATTTTTAAGGATATATGTCTATGCACTTTTCAAACGGCATTATGTCCTTTTCTGTGTTCACGCCTCGTGCGAGTATAGAGATACTCTTCACCTTTTTTTTACCGCACTCGTTTTCAGTTTAAGGAAAAATCCATTCCATGAAATGAAGAAAAAAAACGGTTAGAATTTTCAATCGACTCTTGCTTAATGAGAACGTCAAGCAGATGACAAACCGCAAAGTAAAAACGTGTTATACTGACATCCTAAAAACATAATACAGGCGCCATCGCATCCATCTATACAAGTGTCTAATGATCGATTGACATTTTTTTTGTTGAAATTACGTAATCTTTGTGCACACTCTTCTGACCTTGCTTGCTACTACGTTGAAAATATTATTTATTTAAAAAACATTCAATCTCCCATTACACTTTAGCATAATTTTCGCATCATACAATATCCGCACGAATTCGTACCAAAGCTGAGTGTATATACACACAACTATAAAAATCTTCACCTTCGCAACATTTCCACGAAGCCATGCTAATTGTGTACTTTGCAAGCAAACATTTTGCCATTTACACCCGCTGACAGATGGATCAATTTTTCAAATTGAAAGAACCATCAGCATTACCGTGATGGATGTATACGCCGGTTTACACACTCGATTTAGTTCGCTGACGGTCAGCACAGGAGCGCGTTATTGGCTATTGCTGCTGCACACGTGTACACGTTGAAAATAAAATCATTCATTATCAAGAGATAAAACGCTCTTGTCATCGGTATATAATTTATTCGGAAATCTTCCAGCATCTCTCTCCTAGACAGATGACTGCAATTGCCGACGTAGTCGTCTAACTGATCGTAATAAAAAAAGATTAGCGCATTAATATTTGTCCATTATACATGCTCGACAAAAAGTAGACAATTTTGCAAGTGAAATCTCACTATATATGTGGCACACGCTGATAGGGGTTAGTTATTTCGAAGCGTCGACGATAACCCTTTGATGTCCTTAGGTTACATTGTTCATTTTCTTGAAATGATACATTGTCTTGTGCTCATTCGGTTGTTGCTGCTAAATATTTTTTCAAGTAGGCGCACGTCTCGCATTTATCCGCAGCAATTTATTTACCTCGTAAAACCGTACACTAAGTTTTACATCTCCGCTGAACCAAAAAAATATTTTTTTTTTCGCCAGATAAATCAGCTGAAAAAGAAGAAACGCACAAAGTATAAAGCCCCCGCAATCTAGTTACATAAAAGCCCATTACACTCCGTCTCTGAAAAACCCGTCCATCTTCTGCGCATCTCGTTCACTCTCTACGTGCCGCAATCCACAAACGAGCCCATCGCTCCGAAATTTTCCCATATACAATACGAGTTTATCCCGCACGCGCGCGGGTAATTTCCGAAAACTCGCGAAACCCAAACAGGCAGACGCGCGCGATTTCGAATTCGGCGCACGTAACCTCGGCGCACAAAGTCCCGACTTGCTTTTATGTATACGTAGATCGTATGAAATTTGCAGAAGGACGACTCGAGCGCGTGTTCTGGGGGAGGATGACACGACGACCGATGACGCGCGTAGTGTATATAATATACGGACGGAAGGACGCACGACAGACCGAACACACATGTCCCGGTGTCCTTCGCGTGTGCGCTCGTTAAAACGATGATGCGCTCGATCTGGGATGTATTATATACACCGCGCGAGATCGTTACACGAGGTTCTTTTTCGATATACAGCGGCGCTGGGCTTTTCTTTTTCTCGACGTCAAGGTGGAGGCCATCGAAAGTTTCTTTTGGATTTGTTTGTCCTGTGCGAGTGCATTTTTTAAGAGTGACCTACTGCGTCTGTATATACAAAATTTGTTTTCGACGGAGTTTATATTTTGCGGAATAATACTTACTTTGCGAAAATCCGAATGTCATCCACATTTCGATATTAACGTCATTATGCTCGTTATATTATAGTCTCGATGCTGAGGAATTTCTAGACGTCCGCGATATTATTATTGTTATTTTTTTTTTGCATTCGCCGACGCTGCAACGATGCAAAACAATGTATTGTATATACGTTATATACCGTTGAGCATTGGCCTGTTTGCATATTATTTTGGATTAACGATTATAACCGGCGCAGTTCTGAAACAATGAATACTTTCTTTTGCATATACGAAACTACGCATAATGCATAACTCATTATTTTTTCTCTTTTATTCGTTACGAAATTCCTGCTGTTTTGAATATAAAAACTTCCTTAATAACCTTCGAAATTATACTCGCGCATACTTGTTCGGTGACACGTTCGTTCATTCTCTCAAACCGATATGACACTTTTAATTGCATATATACTATACATTATATCCGCGCGGAGAACGAACTCGAGTCAATGTCTTTCTCTCTCGGGAGTCATTGTATTCGTACAGAATGTTTATTTTCAAGTCTTGCGCGCGCAAAATTTATTCCAAAATTATACGGAAATCTCGCCGAGAAGAAAGGTCGAATTTGAATGCCGACCTCTTGAACCTCTCTTGCGTCTCTCAACTCCACTTAGAAATGCATATACATATACATACATAGCTCCAGTACATTGAAGGCGGGCGAAGGAAAGCTAGCCCAAAGAAACAGCAGTATATGTATATATAGGCGCAAAAAAGCCAGTAGTAGCAGTTGCGGTCTTCCGTTCGCGCAATTGGAGAAACCAGCGAGAAAGTTTCCGGCGCTGCACGTACGCGATAAGTCGCTCGAGCGGACGATAAACTCTGTATACGCGAGTCTGTAATTACATTCATGCGTATACGTTTGAAGACACTATATAGTGTCGATTGTCGACGAGAAAATAATGTTTTTTATTCTCATAACTGCCGAGACGATACCACATTGTTTTCCGGACGATAACGCGTAAGGATGACGCCGCGACGTTGCTTTTGGCTGCTGCTCCTGCGACGTTTGGAAAAAAGAGGATAAGGAACCGAACAAGTCGCGAAGGTCGACGGGCTTGGAACCGTCTTTTTCTATATAATACATGCGCGCGAAAATCGACTCGGGCTCGTTGTGTTTTGCCGGGGAATATTTTACAAGTTCGTGGCGCCAGCCAACGACTCTTTTTTTTTTTGTTTATATATGGAAAAACAGGGTTATTTTTGCGCATATATCGAGAGTTATTATTATAGTTTTAGCGCGGATGCGGGACGATTGAATTTTGAAGATGTACTGTTTTCATCGAATCCTGACTGCATTCCCATAATCGCTTCCTTATTATACTGTAGTCTGTTTCAATTCAATTACCAAACAAATTTTTCATTATCTTCTCTTTCGAGAGTGACACATACACTCGCTCATACATATATACAAACCATTCACAATTCTACCGCGTTTATTGCTAAATCTCAAAGTTACGAGAATCGCGCACAAATTACCCTCCGCATGAAAAAATTCACGCAACGATTTCAATAATTCCTCGTTAACCATCAGCTGCGCGCGTGCGCACGAACCGCGACGGAATTCGTCGCCCTATCTCTCTCTCTCTCTCGAAAAAAAGAGAAACCACTCTCTCGTCAACCGGGCACTTAAGCGCTCTCGGAAGCGGCCCCGTCCTTAAGTCGCGCGGGTGGCGTATAAACAGCCTCGCCGGCACGTAAATGCCCCGCTACTTCGCGGTTGCACAATTAAGCAATTACCATCGGAATGGGGCGTCTCCGTCGCCGATTTGCATTCGCCGCTATATACTACTGTTGTCTTGCACTTGCGTAAGCACGTGTATAGGAACTGTGCGTTCTCGAGGCTTCCGATCGAGCTATAATTGCGCGAGATGGTCGATTAGCTCGTGATGGGAAGCTTATTGAAAGTTTTGGGTTTGAGACGGTGTAACTATATTGGCGGGCATTGTTTGTTTTTTTTTTGTTGTGCGTGAGAAACATTGAGCCGTACCGGCTTGATTTACGATGCTAATATTCATTTGACGCGAGCAAAGTTTCGATCGTGGTTATGATAATCGTTGGATTTTATCGAGAGCTCGAGCCCGCAGTCATTGCGAAAATGGAGAGCCAGGTGTATTTTCGCTTCGCATAAATCAGATCGAAAAATTCGTAATAGTATAGAGCGTCTTTTTGTCCGTGAAATTTATGCAAACTTTGCGCTCTTGCCAAACTGAGAAAATAACCGGCTGTTGGACGCTCAAATTGTTAAAAAACGCTTGGGTATTTATATACAACTTAGTAGCGAAGAATATTTTTTCAGCAGTTTAGCGCATTAGTTTTTGCCACCGAAGAGAAAGATACAAAAAACGTGCAGCGCGTAAATCATTCGAGTTATATTAATATGCATTTCACGGTTCTAGGATAAGTCGTACAAAAGAAATGACAACTAACGACTTTTATTGTACAGAATATGGTCCCCGACGACAATGAGAAAAATACAATAATAATAATAAACCGAGGCAATATTTGTCATTCACGTTAATTCCACATTTATTTTAACTTGTCATATTTACAGCCTCGTTAAAAAAAATAAAGAAAATTTCTCGGATCCAGACTGACAACTTTTTTTTCACGCATATGTATAATAATAAACGCCACGCATTGTCTCTTATCACCTTGGTCGATAAATTGTCGAAGCCTTTCCAAAGTGGATACACGGCACTTCCGAAGAAATCCGCCCCACCTGTTTCTTCTTCCTCTGGCACAATTGCCCGGCTTTATCGCGACCATGTTTACGCAGAAATATATAGATATAAATAAATTGTGATACCTGCACACTTATCTTTTACAATCCGCAAGAGTCTTAAATGAAAAACCCAGCCAAAAAGCGTACCATTCATTATTCATAGCGCGTTTTTTACAAGCTTTTGTTTATCGCGGAAATCCCGTGAATTTTCGCATCCAAATCTAATCCGTACATATACCTTTCTACTGTTTCAGGCTCCCAGCGACGTCCGTAACAGCGATAGCATGAGTCCAGCAGCTAATCGACATCCGATTGGCGCCTTATAACAAGAAGAAGCTCCACAAAAGACAAGTGCCCGCAGTTCCGGTTTCCCGTATATATACTTACCGGTCAAAAAATACGACGTGTATGTATATATATATACACACAATAGGATAGCCGCCGCCGCTACGTAACTCGAGCGCGAGCAGAGGAGAAAAAACAAAAGAGTCGCGAGCTCGAGAGGGTGGGAGGTTGGGTACGGCGGTGGTGGGGATGAGGATCGCTGATTAATAATACGCGAGCCGGCTCTCTCGGAGAGCGCGATGAGCCTCGAAATCGTCAATACCACAGTTGCGCTCGTGTCGACCACTACTACATCTGCTGCTGCTGCTGCTCTGCATCGACAGTGACATGTAGTGTCTCCGCGATCTGAAGTGTGTTTGAATAATTTTCGATTGAATATCAGTGCCACGAAGTGCGACGAACGAATTATACGCGACTGACTGTATTATACCTACGATTTAAAGCTTCAGTGAAATGATTCTTTTATCCGGAGTGCGATAGAACAAAAAACTAGGCACCAACTATTATACCGATCTCGGTAGAACGATTTTCTCACTCTCTGTGCGATTTGACGAGCTTAGCAAATTCAAGAGAGACTGAAAAAGAAGATGAAGGCGATAAGCGACGTGGTAGCGGAACCTGCCAAAGCCGACGACATGTTCTCCGCTGAGAACAACAACGAGGAGATCGGCATCGTGCGCCGAGGGAGCCTCGACTCGGTCGACAGGATCAGTCTGACCTCGTCGACAACGACCTCCTCGAGCATATTGAGCGGCAGCTCTGAACTTGGTACCAGGACGCTCAGGTCGCTCAAGAGGGGACTCGGCAAACTCTGGCGCAGGCATAGGGGCAACGCCTCCATCACCGAGTACGACCCCTCGTACAAGGTCGCCTACCTTGGAAACGTACTCACCGGTTGGGCTAAAGGTGAGTTTTATTATTTTTTTTTATTTTTACGGTTTACTTCGTTTTTCGCCGTGGCGGAGCGAAGAGTGTGTTGTTGGAATTTTTTGAGGGATCGATGAATGGTAATCGAGGTGGTGAACAAGTTTCGAAAATGTAAAGAAAAGAGCTTTATTGTATGATGGTACAAATATCATTGTGATACAACGTGATTATTGTGACATTCATGTGCATTGCCGAGTCCTATTTTAAGATTTGTTCTCCTCCATGGGCAACTCTACTAATTTGCTGATATCGGTGACAGACTCTACAGTGTCTATGAAAACGTTAAGTATATTGTACTTTCGACTTTTCAACTGCTTAGCGTATAGCTATTTATTTCAAAAAATTTATTTCTATTGTAACCAATGAACTCTTATAAACGAATTTCTTATATATGCATCGAACAATAAATACGATTGAAGGAATAATATTTAGGTGTAAATGGATCAATTATTTTAGATTGTCTTCTGAGATTTTAAATACAACATTGTATTTCGGACAAATGCTGTGAAGAACCTGTATAATACTCGCGGAATGAAATGAACGCGCGATCGTTCTAGAGTTCACTGAGTTAGTTATGAGATCAAAAGACAAAATCAAAAAGGACTAAATTAATTTGCTATATTTAGAGCATCAGTAGAGTAAAATAAATTTGTTCCAGACCTCAAAAAAACTTACTTAAAACTTTAACTATTATAGTACGTGTACTTCACAAAAATAGCAAATTAAAATATATGTCTTTTTTGAATTGTTACAGTCTTTGTATAACTGAATTATTTAAAAATAAAATAGCTTTTAACCTGATGGCGTAGCTGTAGCGGCAAATTCTTCCAATTCAGATTGTATCTTTTCAATTCCTGCAACTAAAATTTCAGGTGGAAAAATGGAATAATTAGTTTAGATTTTTTAGCTCCAAATCTCTTCTGAGACTTTAGGTGACTTATTGTATTTCTATGTCTTGCCGCGACTGCTTGAAAATTATAGATGAATATGTAACTCCGACTTACTAATATTGTTGACTTCATCTTGCACACTTTTAAGTTCGGCCACAGCTTCCTGTTTCAAAACTCTAAGTTCGGCCAACTGTTTAGTAAGAGAATCTTTATCCATGGATGGCTCGGTACTGCTTACTTCGTCAACTAAAATGTCAAAAACAAACTCAATATTGCATTTACCATGTTAACTATTAAATAAGTTGCCCAAATCACATCAAAGACTATATATTTATAAAAATATCTAAGTATATGATTAGGCGGAGTTCGTTAGCTCCATAAGTTGTTAAAAGTAATGATAAGTAGGGACTTACGCGGCTTAGCCGAAGTGGTACGAAGAGTCACAAGTAGAACGCAGAGCATCAAGGGAACAAAGCACTTGAAAGAAGCCATACTGCCGGTGTGATTAAATGTCAATCTGGTTAACACTGATATCTCGGGTCTGAAGAGCCGAAGGGAACTAATGAAATCCCATGACCGGGCACATCTTTATATACGAAAATCACTTGCCGTTGTACATACGTATGGTAAAGACTGTGCCCCACCTTCATTATGATTCGTCTCAAAATTTCAAGGTTACCCTTTGTCTGCGACACGTCGAAAAATCTCGCTCTACATAATTTTTTATTCATACTGTATAAAAAAAGTTTTGTAAAATTCGTATCGCGCGTGTCACAATATAGGAAAAACCTATTTAAATTAGTTGAATCTCGCGCTTTGATTTCCGGTATTATGAAACGCTGTGAAAAAAAGATTATTCAATCCGATCTTTCGCATGTTTTCGAAGCGAGGTGAATAATCGAGTCGTCTAATCCGCGCAGTAGTGTCGAAGTAAGATTTACAACCTATTTTTGATCGATTCTATATACTCGCTGATTATATATCAAGTGTTTCCCCGGTAATAATTATTATTGCGTTGACTGCGATGCGTAAGTGTTTTCAGAGCACCTATACTCCCCGGCGGAAAAAGTAAACATATATATAGCTGTTTACGGTAAGCTCGTGCCAAGAAATATATTATTAATAATCGCGACTCAATGCGCATGTATATTCATCCATAAACCGAGAAGAGAAAAATGAGTCACATACGAATAACCGCGAGCTTTATCTGTAAGTACTCGTAAACCCGGTCGAGATAAACCGCGGCTCTAATAATAATGAACAATTTCATTGGCATTGATCTATAAACGTCTAATTCTCAAATCTGACACTCGTATACACAAACAAAAAAGACCCATATGTGCACCCTGCGGAGTCTCCGATAGTCAGCGGCGGTAAGTGGCGCATATATATTAGACATGCGTACACTAGAGCCTGCTATTACCATTCTACCTGCAATTGTGCAGCTAGTCGCCGTGATAAAGAAATAATTGGAGTTATTTTCAAAGCGCACGCGTTCAACAATCAAAGGAAGAATAGTATGTGCGAGTGTAAGCGACGGTTGATTATTTAAACGACCTACACGTGTACTTCTTATAGATGGACGCATTGTTGATGCATTTAATATACAAATGGGTTCGCCGGATTCGCTCAAGATACAATTTTCCGCGCATCGAAAACGACATTTTACAGAGAATCGCAAATCAGAGCACGAGTGGTAATCTCCGGCTGACATGCAGCGCGTATGTAACCACCTGATGCGCGAGATTAAACATTATTCTTCTATGACGTTGACGACGCTGTCGACGAAGGTTCGTGTATTAATAGAGTCCAGATAAAGTTATATCGGGCGCGATATTCCCGCTTAATCCGCTATTCGTGGTAATCCGTACATTGCGAGAAACGTGCGCCGAGTATATTAATATAAGCCCGTTTTCTACACAGAGCCGCTTTCGAGAAAAAGAGACGCAATCGGCGATCGGTTATTGTTTATCGAGTCCGATAATAAGTGGAAATCGTCGCGCCGATCTCCCCGAGTTTGTTTATTGCACTTGTAAGATCCGTACACACGATCATAGTCTCTTATATATCTATATATATACATATTCCGAGAGGAAAAAACGTCAGTATAATCAATATGAACAATATGACACACGCACTCATCTGACCTGACGGACAATAGACTGTGTTCGTTATATATAATCGGTTTCCTTTATTCTCTCAAAACAACTACGACGGCATAATTCGTTTGTTGTTGCTCGATAAACGTTGAAATGAAAAAACGTGACCAGAAGCAAGAGTAGCATCAGGATATAGAAAATTGGATCGCTACAGCAGAGAAAATCGATTTTCCATGCTCGTGCGCGCGCGCAATAATTATATATACGTACATACATATTTACGACAATAGAAAACTATAGAGGTACGAATCAATCACTCGTCAAATGCACACCGAAGATGCGTCGTCCGCATATATATAACGCGAACGACAGTATATAAGTTTCGCTATACATATATAGACGGGCATACGTATGTATGTGTGTACATATATGGCGGAAGTGCGCAGCGGTTTGCAATTGGTGCGGCGGCGGCAGGGAGAAGTTATAGCGAACGGTCGCGTGCGTGCCGCATTAAAAATTTCAATGCGACACGAGCTGTCATCGTTTATGCGGACGCTCAGCTGACTGTATAGCGATGAAAATTGTCTCCTCTTCTTTTTCTTTTTTGTCAGGAGAGAAACGACGGTATTATATACGGCAGTTTAGAGATACATATATATAGAGGCGAAAGTGAAAGTGTCGAAAAGTGCGTGTTTGGGTAGGATATATAGTAGATCTACGTGTAGGCGATTATGTTTACTTTCTTTTTAGCGTTATTACATCCGGCGCGACACTATATTATAGACCAGTGTTTTCGTTATATAGAAAGCGTTTAGATATTATACACCGATGTCAACGCGTTTTACGTAATTTTTGCGTAATCTGTATACATCCAGTATATATAAATATATACGTTATCTCGCGCATAATTCCAATTTACCCGCTTGATTTCTTTAATCGCGAGAGAGCTATTATATAGATTCCGTCAATTAACACCTAATTACGCTCCGTTTACGGAGAAACCATCCTATATATATATACATCACAAGTCCGGTTGAAACTAGACACTTTTATATCGCGCTGCCAGATGCTCGATTTAACAGCTTCGCCGTGAAGACTTGCAAACTCGTCTATACCGTCGCTTATTATATACTAGATGGCAATTTCCGCAACGACCAAACATACACACACATCCAAATCGACGAATTTCACGGCTCGAGTTCAAGCACCGGCTCTCTGCAACTTTCACAACTTTATACATATATAAATAACCACGTATTATAGACGAAGCCGCAGATAGCTTTTACCAAACATCCGCGCAGGAACAAAGCGCGGTGTTCGCTATATTATCAGCGAAATGATCGTCCTTTTGAATGCAGCTCTCACTCCGTGCGCGCAAAAAAAAAAGAACAGAGCTCTCTCTTTCTCTCTCTCTCTCTCTCTCTCTCTCTCTCTCTCTCTCTCTCTCTCTCTCTCTCTCTCTCTCTCTCTCGAGCGCCGCCGCGTCATCGAAGCTCGATTTGATGCGGATAAGGAAGGGGAGCACCGCGTGACCTCGAAGCCTTGTATTCTATCACGCTCCGCCGCGGTGGTGAAGGTGCATCGTGTGTATGTATATATAATACGAGAGTATAATACGCAAGATCGTCTCGGGTCAGTGCTGTGACGCCTGTCTGTAAAATGTGCTCTATATGTCGCGGAATTGAATAGACGCGCGCGATCTTTCCAGAGTTCATTGAGATAGTTATTGGATCGAAGATTATATTATTCCCAATAAAAGTGGCATGCGCCGAACGGCTGATCTTCGCGTTCGCTTTTTACTTCGATTCAGAGAGTTGAAGCCGATATCGCGCGCGAAACTCGTTTCTCTCTCTCTCTCTCTTATATGCGAAAGAGTTATACTCAGGATGCAATTAAGAGCCGCGATCGGAACGTACAATGTTGGGGCTAGGAATAAAAAATCGTATATATACGTACGTGCAGGTGGATGAATTTAATTTAATCGGCTAGAGCGATGCGAGTTATATTGAAAGTGTCGTCGTTGCTTCTTTCGATTTTCAGCTATAATACGAGATCGTAGTCATATACATACAGAAAGCGCGCGTTACGCCGCTAATTGAACAGGAAATGGTGCGCGGAGATGTTTGCGACCTGTTGATATAAATTAAGGCCGTCGCGCGCGCAGGTATTATAGGTGGAAAAAAAGTGGTTCTGCATTGAAGCTTCTTTTTCTAACGGTTTCCACTGTTGCTCTTTATATGAAAAAATTTGCATCCTGATCGCTCGACCTTTCATATGCCACTTAGTATAATACGCGTATAATCCGAAAAATCGGAGTAGTCTGTTTACCAAAGCTACGCGGAGCCGGCGAAGAGAAAAAGTTTCACCAATTAAACGAAGAAATCGTGCGAACTACTAAAAAGTACGAGTCCAGCCGATGGAAATGGCGTGTCGCTCGTTAGTCGCGCGCTGCTCTCCGCGGGCTCATTAGCTCCTCTTTTTCTCCCTCTTCTGCGTTTATGCTGTGTATGGTGTATACTCGCAGCTCGATATTTTAGGGCCGAGTTGCGTCTATACATGTATATATTTTAGCCGATTCCGCGGGAAAAATATAAATCCATCTTACCGGGAGACACTCGGTGTACATGTATATATATAAGAGAGAGAGAGGATCGTACGTTGACCGGACACATAGCCGCCGGGGGTATTTTCGAGGAGCTGCGCCAAGTGGGAACGACTATACGTCGCTACTTTCTCCGCATACCGTGTGCGCTCTCGGTGCAGCTGAGTTTGCAGATCTGTGTTGTTGCATGGAAGATTTTATTCCGAATATTGGTTTATTGCGCGATAGAGTACGGCGGAGTGATGATGCCTGGGTTTAGCCCATCGATATGAGATTTTGAATCGAGTCTGCAGGTTTATTTATATTATTGTTTATTATAAGGATTGCGAAAATAAATTACGCGTAAATTAATCGACCGTCGCCGAAATTGGACTTTGAGCGAGTCCGGTGAATCACAGACGGTGAATAACATTGATGAATTCGATGGTTATCTTTCAATCGGGTATGTTGTGATATCGATGAATTTAACCCCTGCGAAGATCGAGAATCAGAATTATCATGTCAAAAACCTTGTGTAATCTTACGAGGAAAAGTTCATGTGTTCTTTATATAGAATGAGATTACAAAATGTGTAGATTATAATACGCTGAAACATTATGCGCGTAATAGATGATTGATTGAGTATATATTACTTCCTCTTTATACATATTGAGGTTTCTAAATAAAAGATAGTAATACGCAAAGAACTGCACAATTTCCTCGAGAGAAAATTACACCATCCTGACATTTAAAGCGAATTTTCTCTCTCCGTATATCAAGTGTCGTTTAGCTCTTAATAGATTGAGTCATGTGCCGATTGAAGTAACATACATTATAAGCGCTCAAGTGACTCAATTTTCAATTAAAAAATCGTTTAAAATATGCATAATCAAAGTAAAAAGAAAAAATTTCTCTCAATTTTTTTAATCACTTTTCTCATCAGTGCGCGCAGCCAACTAATAATATGGTTTTAATAGTCTCACGCTACAAGTATGACAATTTAATTCTTGTTACGTCCGGATGCAAAAAAACTGCATAAATATAATGTTGTTGTTGTTGAAAATCTTGACAGAAGCTCGACATTTTTTTCAAAAAAACGCGAATAATCCACACACCGTTATACATATAGTTACGTGACAAGCGCACGTGACGACATTGACTTTTTCCGATCCACGTGCGCATATGCGATGTGGCGCGTGGAAAATCGCATTTCCTCAATTATTACCACAATCTATTTGCACCTTTTCCAAAGCACAATGATTAATCGCCATCGATTATAAACATGTAGATGATGATGATAATACCGGAATCGTGTATTCAGACACGATCACAGATGATAGTGTGTGTATAGAAAGATTAGACTAAACGAGTTCGTCTCTACATGAAATATCGTCGATCATCGCATTTTCTATATATATATATGCTTTTTAAAGTATGATGATAATGAAGCGGCATTAGGAAAGAAGGCATTTATACGTTATTTTTTTACGATTATGTACTGCCGGCGCGTAAAAGTGTAATTATTATTTACCATTCAGCGCTCATATATGGACGTTTTTTCAACGCTATATACAGGTATACACATTCGTGAAGTAGAAAGTTTTTTCCAAAGGTCGTTGGACGAGAGAATCGACGCGTGCAGTCGATCAATATTCGAAAACTCTCTTTACGTAACTGATATAGTGCGGCCGGTTAAAACGTCTCGATTTTTAACTATACAACTCTAAACCTGCACTTCTCGGCGTTTTAATAGCAGAATTAATATCGCGTCAGCCCCCTTATATATATATATGAAATATAGTCACGGTCCAGCGCAAAAAGCATCGCTTTCTAAAAATAAAGTCCGCGATAACGTCAGGTGTGTATACGCACAAGATCCGCCTAACAAAAAATGATGAAATTTTTCAAGAAATTACCAAAGAATATAATATCACCGTGAAAATCGGCTAATCGATTGGAGACGCGCTCGCGCCGAAAATAACAAACAATCGTATTATCAGTGTCGGAATCTTATATATAAAGCCCATCAGGCTAATCTAAGCCCCCCGCGAACAGACACAATTTGCGCGTCATACGAAGACGTCGGAAAAGAAAATATTATCGTCGGGGCTTTCTCCGTATGCGCGTGTGTATCGGTATATATGTATACCGATATACTCCGTATATTAATCAGCGCGTGCAGTCGACGCGCATATAAGCGTGTTATACATATATAGATAGATAACGCGTGTGCATCAGGAGCGCGAAACTTTCGTTCGGAGGTATACGTCGTGCATTTCTGTCGCGGTTGTAAATCACAGCGGGAAAAGATGTTTTTTTTTCGTCGTTTGCTTATTTATAGAATTTTTATTAATCAACTTTAGTGTTATTAAATCATCCACTAATACATGACAACCTGAAATTAATGTTAATTCAGCGTTTTCTCTAATAACGCAGTTGCCTCGTTTAATTAACAGTTATGTAGGTGTTATTCACAGCTTATTAGCAGAATTCTTCATGTCAATTATTATTCGTATAGCGAATCATTTTCTGAAAAACCCGCCGATCAAAATACCGCTCTCGCGTCATACTTCTCGCGATCCATCATCGTCCGTCGCGATGAGGAAGAAAAATCTCTCGTTTTAAATTTCATGAAAAAAACACAATGGTCCCTCTATATATCCGCGACGAGAGAAGCAATAATTATATACGCCGATATACTTCAGCTGGTCCAAACTCCCTCGAAAATAATTACCGCATAATTGCCTTCCGATATACACTATATATATACACTCGGCGCGCATTATTTCAGCAAAACGATTACCATCGGCGCATTAACGAAAAAAGAGCCTCGCAGCTTTTTCTCTCTCCTCTCCGGCATCGACGAAAGTCGTCCATATACGTATCGATTCGGCGAACGGCGGCTCATTTTCAAGAAGGACGTCAACCTACATTCGCGACGACGATCGACTTTCGAGTTTGCCGCGCGAAGTACCGGTGTACGAGAGACGCTTCTTACCTGTCGCGAAGCTTTGCCGACGAAATCAAACGAAACCTTATCGAAGCGCTTGTGTTATTATGAATTCGACATGCGGAGAGTCGAGTCGATCGTGGCGCTTTGTATGACGCGATTTGCTGATCGATATGATGAGTGAGCTGTGAAGGTGGCTTCGTGAATTAATTGCCGGTTGTATTATATTTTCACTGGGTATAGCCTTTTGTATTACACTCAGATATCGCATTGTCAATGAGTTGTGTAAATATTTTTTTAACAATTAAACAGGCATACCTGTTTTCGCAGTTGGGATCGTTAAAAATCTTGGGAGTATTCCGTTACTGCTCCGATAATCTCGCGACATTTCGGAGTACATACCTAAACGAGCAACATTAAAATAAGAGGTAAAGTGGTATTGGGCCTTTTAAAATCAAAATTTTAATGCATATAAGTGAAAGGAAATCACCTCTGCTTTGAGCAACGAAAAAAATAATTTCGTCATTCCTCCCGTAACCCAATAGAACTACCAGAGCTATACTACTGTGATAATAGAAAAATCACATGGACAGGGAGTAGGACACGGAACATCGGAACTAGCTCAGATCGATTTATCGATTAAAAATAATCGATAAAGCGTAATCTCTCAAATATATTATGCCAAAGTCTCGGCTATCAGCCGCCCACACGCGCTACCGAATTTTTATAATCGCGATAGGTGTGCAATGATGAAATGATGCATGATAAAAACAGACCCGCCTGTGTGAATCCCCGGCGCCTGGGTTAATATAACAGCCGATAAGCGCCGGCGACTTTTTCCTCCTTTTTCGATTAAATTATATCGATCCTTCCTCCTGTTTTATTTTCTTACTCTCGCGTCCTTCCGGCTAAATCCTCTGCTAAATTAATCGCCCTTATCTCGAGCTTGATAACTCACTATATATATCGATCATTTCTTCCTATTTCTTCCGTCCGAGGATTAAACCTGAACTTTCGCGGAGAAACACGTTTTTCGACTATGCTCAATGTTGTACAGTCGGGTGGACACGTACATATATTTTTACGAGTGTCTGCGCTTTGTTGCATCACTGCGCGGATTTATGTATGTTACGGACAGCGACTTCCCGATAAAATCTGTGATGCGTTATCACGGGCTACCGACTTTCTTTTTTCTCGGGAGATGCGCACCTGTTGCAAAGAGCAACGTTTTTAAAGGCTGAATCAGATGAAACCGCGTAACTGAGTTTGCGATTGTATTGTCGATTTCTCATCTAAGATGGATCACAGCAGGAAAAAAGTAGAGCGTGTATATGTAATCTTGCTGAATATATAACGACGTGCCTATTACGAAATTTCAAACGCAATTGTTATCTGAATATTTTTCAAAAGTATAATAATTCGATCGACGTACGTGTAGCGAGAAAAAAATTCAATCCACACGAAGTCGATCCATCTCTCTTAATAAAAGAAACGCACTTAAACCTTACAACACACACGTGGAATCTCAAGAAAGCCCCTCTTTTTTCGTATAACGACCGATCGAAACGAGCTCGCTTTCACGAACTCCCTCTTTGCAGTAGCCCAAAAAAAGAGCGAAAACAACCAATTCGTGGCAATTCCATCAGTCGCGCAGTAAAAAAAACACGTGCGACGTGAATCCCCTGGAATCCACATCGTCGCCGAGGCCGCTATATACACGTGTAATCGCGGCGCCGCATCCTGCACACTAATCGCTTCGGAAACGTGCCCGGTTACCTCCGTGCCGTATCTTCCCAACGGGCTAATCGAGGCCTTTCGAAACCGCGCGCGTTCGGTCTCTCGCAGGTGTTGCCGCCGATTTTCTTTGTTTCCCACTTCTCCTGCTGTGTGTCTTATCGTCTCGTGTTACTCGCTTTTTCTGCGGCTCGTGTATATGTATACAGGAGAGAGAGAGTCTGATTAGCCGGTGAATTATTGTCATTACTGTGTTGTTGTTCCGTTGAAAAAGGCTGTTGAATTAGACGCAATTGGACGTAGTGGAGACAGGCTTTTATCGCCCAATTTGCACGGACGTGTTGTCGGTCACTGGGTTATCGGTACAGCCTGGTAGTTTTGAGTTTTCGAGGATTGGACGAGGAGAGGTTTTTACGATCGGTGAAAAATCCGGGATAACTACATGCGCCGTTTACGTATACGAGGAAAGCCTGAACTTGAATTTTAGTATAAACGGCATTCCATTATGATAATATATGGTTGGTAAATCGTGGAAAAGACGATTAGCATCCAAATCGTCGAATTAAATATATACAAATCTAATCGTATCGTTTGTCTTCGATCACGAAAGATGCTATTCATCAAAAAATTGTGCAACACACGCTTGCGTTATCAGCTCGCTCGTATAAAAAAGTCGAGTTAAATATTGCGGATAAAAATAATTTTCTAGCATCTATAATTAATTCCATAAATCACTGCCCGCAAAAAAAAACAAAATAAAAACGGCCCACTAATAACCGCAAGCGCATCCATTGTGCAAAGGTACACAAAGCCTCCGGGGGGGAAACAAAGGGCCGCGAAGAAGCAACATTCTCAGCGCCGCGCGTGTGTGTATAGCCTCGCAAAAGGAGGCAACAACAACAATAACCTCACGGAATTTCACCCTTATATACGCGGTGTACGGGAGGGCCGAAAAGTGTGTGTGCCAATAATAATACCGATTGTTGCGCCCGTGTCGTCGGGCAGCTCCGCGTTACGCTCCGGCGGTCACTATGGAGCCGCTTGCGCGGGGATGAGTCGGAAAAAAAGGGAAAGAGGCTTCCTACTTCCGCGTATATGCACACGAAATTTCTCGAGCGCCCTTTCAGTTCGTTGCTCTATGCTGATACGTATTATGCTGTGGGAATGGTATGAGGCTGTGCCGAGCGCATTGGATGATATAATACTTTTCTTGCGGATATTTGAGTGTATATGACACTTTTGTATTACCCATACAGGGAGATATCTTTTTGCGACGAGTAATAAAAAGATACGAGCGCGTCCTTCCCTGGAGAGAAAGAAATTTCATTTCAGCTGTCCTCTCTCTCGCGCGTGTGCTTTCTCCAAGGGCATATCACACGACGGCAGGATAAATAACGACGTAACGGCGCAGGTCGTGATGCACCTTGTGCGCTTCGCACTTTTTTTCTCTCTCTCTCTCTCTCTTCTCGTCTGCTCTACTTGTGCGTATATATATATACACACACAAGGTTCCCGCGCACACTTCCGCTGAGATGCTCTCTTCGGTTATTTTTCTCTCTTTCTGTCTCTCGTGGGCTTTGTCTTTTTTGCTGATTACGTTTATTCCGCGCCGCGGCGAAAGATTGCTTTCTAAGACTGTGTGTGTGTGTGCTTTAATTGTTACCGCTGATTTCGCGCGCGGGGAGCGTATAATTATGATTTTAATGCGGATGCGGGAGAGAGAGAGAGAGCGCGTGAGAGATTTTTGCGCTCGAATTACGGGAATTGCCAGTGAGAATAATGATCTTTGCGGAATGAGCCTTGTGCTATGGCTTTATATATCGGCTGGAGGTTGATTTGTAAAATATAAATTTAATAGTAAGTACGTATACACGCGATTGAAAATGTATTCGCGTTAATCGTTTCCTGAGAGAAGAGCGAATTCATAAGTGTAGCTTTATACATGGAAAGAGTAAAATTGTTGGTCTATGATTGCGATGATCGTCGCGAGAGCGAGTAACTTGTTGTATATAGCGCAATAAGGTTGCATCATACTTGTACATAATATATGCGAGCGTCCGATTAGAGTCAAATCGACACTCACGTTTCGCACGTTTTTATCGTTTTATATAACGGATCGAATGCCTAATTAAATGAACAGATACTGCAACGTGAGTCATAATTCTATATCAAAATGTCGACTCTAAACATATATATATATATATATATATATGTACGGAACTGATTCATGGTTCACAATGAATTGCTAGAAAACTGATAGTCAATTATATTCTCGACGATGACTGATCCGTTAGAAGTAATAGATATCGACATGGAAAGATTTAATGAATCTAATAAAAATACACAACACACCAAGCGGCTGCCCGTGTGTAATCACAGATATCCGTATAAACGTGGAAAGATTCATTCAACTCTGCAAAAATTATTCCGCAATAAAAACCTAACAATAACACGCAAGTGCAATATATTACAGACAAACGCAAACAGAAAATCCCAGCCCGATCGATATTTATAAATCAAAACGCACAAAAAACGGATAACAATAAGCTGTAAAAACCGGCAGCCACTCGAGTACAGCGTTTTCTCGGTATACACATACACGACGACGCGTTGCCTCATAAGTCGTAAAAAAAGCGCGCGACTTATTCCGCGTAAACTCGCACGCGGGAGGGATCGCAGTTTATCACGATCTTCGGACTCCCTCGATTCCGATCGATAACGACTCTACGTGTTCGCGATATATCGGCTTATCGGCGCGACGGCGGAAACCGATGTTCGCTCCGAAAATAGACGCGTAGTAGGTGTATATATATAATTTTCGAGAGATATAGCAAGGAACGTGTGTTTGCAGAGAAAAAGTCTTCAAAAAGATCGCAGAGATCGTTAACTTGATGAGTATATATAGCTGTCTGGGCCGTCTATAAATAGCCTCTACAGACGCTTTTTCGCTGATGGCGAATTATTTCGAGTATACTTATAGGCTCGTGAGACGCGAGCTTTATAGTTAATCACTGCTCGTTAATTTTAATCGTACCCAACAAACTGACATCGAGTCTGCTTCCAAAAGCATCGCTCTAATATTCTCCGAATTTCTTTGTTTTCCAGGCGAAGGCTGCGTAGAGAAGCCCGTGTCGACCCTCTGGCGCAACTACGTCGGCAGCAATCGTCCCGACGTGTCGATGAGACTGACGGTGACAAACGGCGGCTTGACAGCTACGACCAAGGACCACGGGCTGACCGAGTACTGGGCCCACAGGGTGACCTACTGCACGGCACCGGTCTCGCATCCGAGACTCTTCGTCTGGGTCTACAGACACGAGGGTCGGAGACTCAGGCCCGAGCTCAGGTGTCACGCTGCTATCTGCTCCAAGGAGTCGACCGCTAGGAGACTCGCTTCGGTACTCAACTCCAGGCTCCAGCAGGCTTTACTCGAGTTTCGCAGGGACAAGGTTTCCAGGCAAAATGCTAGGTGAGTTTTCGCGGATAAAGTTTATTGCTCGTGAGTTGTATGTAAGCAATGGATTGGAGATACTTGGTGAAAATAAGCACCGGATGTGCCGGGCGAAAGGTTTAATATAGATCATCTTGCGTATAATTGCTTCCTGCTGAACACGAGCGATTTGTTGTAAACGGTAATTAGCGATAGCAAATAACTTGGAAAAATTATTTTAATCTTATCTCGGACTTTTACTACTGCTACACACTCGCGGTTACGAGAATACCGACAGTGATTCCCTCCCCTGTTTTCCCGCGGAAGAGTATAGCGCGACTAGAAGAATTGATGTATTTTTGCGTGGAATCACGTGTTCGCCATTCAATCGTGCACTAATCTCGTCTATCAATTCCAACTATATAGTCGGAAACGGGGATTATCGCTTATCACGATGATAGTTTGTATTTCACATTTCAAAAAGTTATCGCGTCGACAAAACATTTCAACTTTTTTAACCGAGATTGCGTAATATACAGAGGCACATACTGTTGACCTTGTACTTTCTAAGGAAAGGAAGAATCGAGGTTGGACGCATATATTGTGTATCGTCCGGCGCATCTCGTGTTCTAATGACGTTCGCGACCTTGGTGCACGAAAACTATTTTTTTCATCTTCAAAAAAGATAATTCATCTTCATTCACGCGGCAGCGAGTGACACGCATAGATATGCTCGCTGTCGAGGCACAAAGCTACTGACAAACCATTGAAACGTAAGAATTTCAATTACCCGAGACAGAGAACGAAATTGCCGGCGAGGCTCTTTTTTTCACAACGATAGATAGTCTCGGTGTTTTTTGGTCAGCTTTGACTTTCAAGTTCGAGTATATAGTCGAGGCAAAAAGCTGAATAATCTCTCGAGAGCAGGGAATCGGCTGGTCAAGGTCGGCGGAGTCATTAGAATTCGGTATAAAAAATCGCTTATAGATTCTCTGATAAAAGCGACGTGTACACTCTACACTCAACGTCTTTCGCGCACATCTACTTTTTAAAAAAAAAATTAATTTGTACACTCTGGCGTCGAACGCCTGTGTGTAACAGCTTTTTATCGACTCTTTGGATTGTTTATGTTATGTACTAAAAAAATAAGGCGACGATCTTTCGAAAATCAAAGTCGAAGATTCAGCATTTTGTTCAGGAAATACTTAATATACAATTTACGTACGAGTGCCAATTTTAATAAGCAAGTTCTCGCGCATACGTGCGCGCGTCGATTACGTCTGGACATATTTATAAACCGCGTGAGGAGAGCCGAAAGAAAAACCTGTTCCTCTTATCTATTTCTGTGTTATTGGCCAGTCGGATAAAAATTCCAATAAATCGCGTAAACAGAATTCCGGAATCCAGAAAACACTACAACGATCTAAACTACACATATATATGTGTAATGTAGAACGAGTACGAGTGTGCATTATTTTGCAACGCTTGCGCGTACGCGAAACGCACCGGATGTAACGGCGCATTTATAAATCTGCAATTCAAATCCCCTCCCTATATATATACACAGCGTGTATCACAAAATGAAAAAGTACTAAACCCGCACTCTCTGCTCCACAGGTTATCCCTGGCGAACGCAGTTTACGAGAATCCCTCGCTGCCTCGTCGCAAGATCCTGCTGAGCACAGGTGGCTCGAACTACCGGCCACCACTCGAGCGCTCCAAGAGCGCGCCGAAGCTCTCGGCCATAGAGGAGGACGCGGTGGCGGAGGAGATCGAGCAGCAGCGCTTCCTCGAGGAGCTTCGCTCCCTGGAGCACGTGGCCCGCAGCTGGCAGGAGCAGGAGGGCTGGAGACTCGCCAGGCTCCTCGACGCCCTCCACCGGGAGTCCTCCGATGAGAACGGAAGCATCTCCAGCGGATGCGAGACCGCCAGCACAGCCAACAGCGAGGAGAGGGTCTCCAGTAGCGAGGACTCCCAGCTTCCGCTCGAGCCCGAGATCCCTAACGGTATGCATACGAGTTGATTGATCATTCGACCGAGTTTCAACTATACAGGGTACTGATTAACCTTCTCCTTCTCGCATCAGGCCAACGAACGAGCGGCAAGGTCCTCACGGCTGCCATGACCACGGCGGCATCGCAGACGCCCCCGCTTTGCGATTCGGCCAACGGCGGTCCCAGGCGCAATTCCGACGGTTCGCCGAACTTCATGACCTGCGCGGGCAGTCCTCGGTTCCGGCGCAGGAGCAGCCGGCAGACGAGAACCAGGAGCCGCAAGCTTCAACAGATCGCCGCCGATTGCAGCAGCTTCTCGCTGTCGAGAAGCGAAGGCGAGGAGTCCATGGAGGAGGACGAGGAACCGAGCCCGGCTCTTGTCGGACAGACTACCGTCAACGGGGCTGCTGTGCCCAACTTCTTCGAGTTCGAGGACGTCGAGGATCTCGATGAGATCGTCGACTTTCGACCGCACGGCGAGAGCCCCAGGAGCTCCTGCAGCAGCACGCAGTCCAATCCCAGGCTACAGGTGAGGATTCGAAAAATTTTTACTTCGCACTCGAGTTGAAGCTAGCTTTCGTTGTCTAATCGGCTGTGATTATTCTTACAGAACGAGAATTACGCAACGTTCATCGCTAGGCGAAGCGACGCGATCAAGCGCACCTCCCGACACGCGTGCTCCGACTCGAGGGACGAGATCGACGGCTGCGAGGCCGAAGACGGCGCGACCAACCCCACGACGACGAGCTTCCACACTCTCGGCTCTCTGGACGAGGAAGAGGCCGACAGCGACGAGAGCGGCTACGTCGAGGCCTCGCCAAAGAGCTCGATGGACCGAACGGAGCTCAAGACGCGAAACAACGAGCTCGAGTCCCAACTCGAGACTAACAATAACAAGCACAACGACGAGGGCGACGTCGTTATCACGAGGACGACGTGCCAAGATCTGAGCAACGCCAGTCCCGCCAAGAACATCATCCTGGCCGATAATAATCTGGACAAGGCCGAGTTCATCAAGTGCCCGATATCCGAGACCATCAAGAAACTGGCCAACGCCTCGCTCAGGAGCAGCAAGGCAATCAGGGTGTCGACCAACGCCTGTCTCGAGTCTCTCAATAAATCCGCGGCGAAACAGCCTGAGATCGACGGAGAATCGCCGAGTCTGCTGCAGAGGAAACGACTGCTCGCTCAGCACGGCGTCACCGTTTGAAGAGAGAGACTTGACTTGCCGGAAGGATCTTGGGATTTTCAGTCTGAAAGTGTATACAGCGCTCATGTAGGCTCTGTATACGAGATGGTGAAAGGCGTTCGGCTAAGCGAGGTTGCCGAGTTTTGAGAGTCAGGAGGATACTTTGCGAGAAGTGGATGAATCAAGTTCTTTGACGATTCGTATTTATTATACAAGTATTATTTTGGACCTTATCATTCCTGTATACACGTCCACTTTGTCGCGAGTTTCCAGTCGATTAGACGACGTCTCGTTGCGCTCAATTCAGGAAAGATGTATAATTTTCCAAACTCGCGGGCTTCGCTCAAAAAACGCTCCACGAGATGCATCAGTTTTGCTGACTGTGCAAAATTGGCCGTAAGTGTGCTGATTGCGCGAATGTATATGTGTTGTAGATTCGCGAGTCGAGGTTGTAGTTGATTTAGGCGATCAGTTTCGTCGGTCTTAACGACGATTCTTGGAACTCGCGGATATGAAACCCATTGTTATGCGGCGATACGCTTTCGAAAGAGTAGTCGTAATAATCGACGTAAATTTAGTGACAAAACGTTTTGTTGTTCCACTTTCTTTGGTGTATATTTACAAATGACATTTATCGTCTCTTACGAGAATGACTTTGATGTTTTTGAATGAAGAGATAATGCGTGACGAGCAGCTATAGCTTAAGTTTGGATTTGGTTTCGCCAGAGTGTGCATCGAGATTAGGAGGATTGTTGCAAGAGTTTATGTTCTGGACATTTTTCCATTTATATATCGTTAGAATTCGAGAAGTATAGGATTGATTAAAGTGTTCAATGTGAAATGAATTGTCGGTCTATGTGATATTGTTTTAGGTATATGTAAACCGCCTCGTTTGTGCATCTTGTTTTCTATATGTGTGCGAAATTTTAATTTTGTTTTCAAGCGTTGAACGTGTAGGAAAATTATGATGTTTGTTTAAAAGTGGAACGCGTAGCATCGCATTTTTTAAAATAAGAGCCTCGAAAATGCAGAAAAAAATAAATAAAACGAATCAAACTATGACAAAAAAATAACGAGACTATAAATGTAGAAACCTCGCGACGAATTATATATTAACGAATGCAACAAATATAAAGAAATGTATTAAGAAATATTTAATAGCTCTGTAGTACGTAGAAACATGAATGTGTAATTGTGTAAAATATTGATTAAATGTTTGTGACAATTGGTGCCAAGTTAACTAAACTCGTCGCATAATTGTCACAAATGCGTGCGGAACATTTTCTCTGTAACCATCATCAATAGAGAATATGATTCTTAGCTAAGGACTAGAAAGGAGAGATTAGAAACAGTGTCGGATGAGCTTTTCCATGGACATTAATTAATATTATTTTGCGAACATTCGCGGAAGCGCTAATTACAAGTTTAGATCTGCAGTCGTTGCATGTACGTATATATGTACGCGGATAGAAAGCGAGATGGACTGTTGTATAGGCTCGCTTGCGTTGCGTGTTACAGTTTTTTTGTATTGTTTAAAAAGTACGATTATCACCATCGTCGCAATTGCTGTAGTATTATGAAAATAATAAAAATGCTTCGAATGTGCGATTCGACGAAGTATTTTCCCGTGTATGTATATATATATAATTATTCGCTGTATGTATCAATTATATTGATGCGCGGCCCGATGAGAATGTTCGACTGGTGATGTGTGAGATACTACTAGAAAGGGCTTTTTATTGAATCAAACATGGTGCGAATTACGACTCCTTGAAATAATAAACTATGATTAAATTATTCATTTTGTGTTTCACTTTATCCCAACACTTGATTGAATTTTTTTTTATATGCGGTACAAAACACTAATATTTAGTATAGAAATGTAAGATATTTTTTGGGCATAGTATATTGTACAGAAGCATAGATTTATATGACTGATGGTAGTCCAAAATTAATAAAAAATAAATGCCAGCGTTAATGTGGCACTGATTGTATTGATCATATTTGGATTTGTCTGGCATCTTCAATCTCATCAATTACGTCATTTGAAAAACCTTTATTATCAAAATTAGCCGATGATATTGTTTAGCAATATGATATACTTGCTGTATCAGAAAATAATCACAAAACTTACTATACATTATATATTCAATAATAATAACAACGATAAATAAAGAATAATTATTTACTTATCACGCTAAGTATGTAAATCGTAATGCATTTATTACGATAAAACTTGATAACATTGAAACAATTAATTATATTTAAAGAATAAAATAGAATTACCTAAATGATCATCTTACCACTCGATGATAAATCAAACATGCTGAAATATCTTACTTTTCTCCATCGGTAAATAGTAAAGGTAGCGACTTCTGCTAGTTTTTCAAAGATGGCAGTAGTGAGCACTGGCCATATGCCAGTTGCGATTTAGAAAGTTTGTCTCTTAGGCTTGTTTCAGTTTGAATATGATTATTATGCCAATGTTATTATTATGCTTACAATACTTAGACTTAAAGTGTAGGTTATTTTACGTTCAATTTTAAAGATTTCTCCAGAAGCTCAAAACTGGATGCTAAAAAATAGTGATAAAATATTTTTGAATATAATCATCGGCATCATACAATATAACAACATAAGGATAGTATTCGAAATATATGTCATATAGTATAAGAAAATATTTTTATTCAACAGAAAGCATTGAAAAAAATCTTTTTTCATTGCGAGGAAAAGGTTTTCCATCGAGAAATTTATTTGCTGCCAACAATAATAAATGTTTCTTCGTACGAGCGCATGTAACATAATTCAGGCTTATTGTATATAATATGGTTCTTCTATAATTTCATGCGAATATGCAGATGCATTTAAGGACGATGCATTTATACAAGAATTGTAAAAATTTGTATCCACACAGCCAAGCGAAGATATAGCAAGAAGTAATTACGTGTGAAAAAAGCTCCTTAATGTGTATATATAATATACCATCCGCAAATAATAGAAAAATACTTCAGCACTAAATAAAAAAAATGCACCGCGACACGATAAATCTCAGTCCGTACCCATCGAATCCGAACTATGACACGCGGCGATACGAACGCGTATGCAAATAAATTCCACTCCACATAACCGCGGCATAAAATCAAACGATCAGGCATAGAAGCACGACGATTTGCAAGCGGAACGCGAATGATAGAAAGTCGTGGGAATAGTGCGCTGGGTTAGTGCTGCTATATACAGATATATCTGTATACATGCACGTAGTAGGAAGTGGAAGGGCGCCAGCAGCAGCGAGAGAGGCGCGGACACCTGAGCACAGCCGCAAGAGAGAGAGAGAGGGATAGAAAGAGCCGCGGCGCGATCGTCGTCCCGCAGACCTTGCACCGTGTCAAGATCAAGGTATATCACCGAGCGTACGTATATCCTACGCGTACTTTACGCCGTACAACCGTGATGTGAGATAGTAGTGCGTTTCTTTTGTATACGTACGACTGCATGTGCGTGTAAGTGCTGACACGTTTTCCATCTTATGTATATATTCTGCTGGATGTTGAATGCTTTTTTTATTTTGCAATTATTCAACAATTTAAAAAAAATAATGTTTCTGCCCTCGGATTGCTCGACTATGGAAACTCGTACGTTTAATCGCTGGGCGTCTGACCATACGCGGCGTCGTCTACTGAATCGTATATCCGCGTTATTCTCAAATTTTCCTCGTATATCCTCTGCACGGCTCCGATACCCTCTTAACCCAAAAATACAGGTGTGCCCCGTGAAGAAAAAAAACAAACCGTGTCGTCGGACACCTCGAAGCCGTCGGCTCGAATAATTAAATCAAGATTCCCATACACCCATACCCATAAAAAAAAAGAAAACAACATATAACCATCGCCTCGGCAAGAATGCCATACACAAACAGGTAGGACTTGAAATTTCGAACGAAAGGAAAATACCCGCAAGTATATACACATCCGAGCGTATATATAGTCACAGCGGCTGCATCAGCGAAGTAGGCGCTCGCTCGCGCACCCATTTCCGCGGCCTACTAACCGCCACCGACGACGACGAGGTTCGTCCATTTCGTGAGTGGCTGCGATGCTGTCGGCAGCTCCGTGTGTATATGGGCATGACTCGAGGAGATGCTGCTGCTGCTGCTCTGTGGCATGCTTGGGTATGTGCATGTACACGAGATGCAAAATTTACGACGGCGAGGAGAGATAAGGAGGAGAGAGATGAGGTGATGCGGGCAGCCTTTCTCCCCGTGATTATACTCGTAAACATCTTACATAAACCGTGACGACGATGGGGGACATTTGGAGGAATCGCGCGACGAGTTGTGGAAAGAAAATTCATAAGCGGAATTATTATCCTGATTGGTAACGTTTTTCGCGCTTTGAAAAAAATAAAATCTTGCTGACCTTATAGTTCGCGGTTACTTCCTCGAGTATGTATATATATAGTTTGACAAACAAACTCGTTAAACGCACTGCACTCTCGGATGTAGCGAGCCGGCTGGAAAGGTTAAAAATAACAGCGTCATAAACAAATTTAACGATTTCTTTCATCGATACAGCCTCGAAACACAAACGAACTTAACGGTCGTCCTCTGGACCACCTATCAACCCCCCCCCCTTCCCGCGATAACAACAAATAAAAAAAAAGACTCCCGGCGCACCTGCGACGCTCGTACGTGCATTCGGAGATTTTTCGGGCTCTCTCTCTCGTATAGCATACATAAATACAGCCACACATAATCTAATGGGGGCCCGAGCGGGTATAAGCGCTCGCGCGCGAGAGAGTACAGCATATATAGAGGAGCCCGCAGTGTTAACGGCCTTGCTCGATTATGTAGGTCACGAAACAAGGTCCCGCGCGCGCTCAGAGGAGCGCCCGCGCCGCTCGCAGCCAGTTATATTATATACAGCCGCGGGAGAGATGGATGAAAGAGAAAGACGGCTGCTGCGGAGCTGCGCGTACGTGTGGACACGCGAGTGTATATAAGGCAAGGAGAGACGCGGAAGAGTGGGCAGGAGAGGCTGGAACAATGGGGATCGGAGGTGGTGGCTTTCGCGGCGGGATGTATCGTATATATGGTGGACTTTTTTTTCGAGCTATTGTTTTGTGGCTCGTTGGGCGCGAGGTTTATAATGCGCGAATTAGTGCGTCTAGTACGTAGGTAAAAGAGCTTCTTTTTGCGCGCTGAGAAAATACATTCAGAATGTATAAGCGCGCGGTTGGCTAATTTTATGCTTTCAGCAATGTTTTCGATTATATCGAGATCGAATATCAATAATTATCCTCTTTCCGCATCGTAGAGACGAGCTTACCCACTTGCCTGTATGTACACGCGGGTGATCTAAGCCAGAGTCCCACATCTAGGGTACACCGCGATCCAGCCGATATCTTCGTTCGATTCTGCAGTATACTCTCGCCATATGCATTATGACGAGAAATGTCTATGACGGGAAAGCGAGCCAAATGCACAATTTATTTTGGCGCGAAAAATATTTGAATTTAGGCAATACAGTTATGCAGGGAAATTACGCAAAATACCGTGAGTGAGAAGGATAAAGTATAACACTAATTCGGTGTATACCATATACCCTCAATTTCGCTGATTATTGTGTCTTATGGGAAACCGCGAAGAGATGCGCCACGATAATGCGCGCGTGTTGTATATATATATATATATATATATATATATATATATAGATAGAATACACGTTGAGAATTTTACCACGAACATATAGGCTCGGTAAACGTGTATACCGTGTGGAGCGTCGGTAAATGTTCTACACACGCCGGCCGTGAAATTCCAAATAAGTAGGTAATGTGTGAACCTCGTTTCGTGCACATCGCTGCACGTACACGAGGCTAACAACAAATATTTGACGCTCGTTGTTCCTCTGTGTTTTTGTCAAACACACGCATTGCCACGCGACGTTTGCGATTCCAGATTTTCACGTTCCACTGCTGTTTCCAGCAGTTTTAAAGAGCTTTGGAACGAATTGAAAATTCTATTAACCGAGATTATGGACGACGTCGTAACGAACTGCATTTTTAACAGTAAGATTTTGTAACGTTTATATAACAATCATAACGACCGAAAATAATAACTATATACAACTCTGCCGCGTCAAACGACTTCTGGACTACTGATGGCGCCTTCAAGCCAGGATTTCCGCTTGTATTCGCATCACCGCGTTCTCTTCTCAAAACCGATCTCGCCTAAAAATACCTCACCGATTCTAGACGTACCACTTCGGAAAAAAAATTCGATCGAAAGCGTGAAAGGCGCCACAGCGTCACGAATAAAAATTACGGCTCCGAAATACGCAGCCCGGAGAAAGAGTCTCTAAAAACACGCAGCAGCAGCAGCAGCAGCAGCAGCAGCATCCGACCAGGTAAGATATACCCATATATACCAGCTATATAGAGTACGTAGGATCCTGAATCGAGTATATACGTACAGCGCATATACCCAAGCGCCGACGAGGATAAAGTGTGCCGCGCTCGTAAGTGGAACATCGCGCGCTGGTACCGCGCGGGGCCCCGAGAAGTGTACCAGCTTGGTCCGCTTCGTCCCCCCCGCGCGCCCGCGCGCAAACTCGGCATGCCGCCGACGTTGGTGAAAGACTTTCTTCTTCGCGAGCGAGAGCTCGAAACGCGAGCCGCCGACCACGAGACTGGCTGCTGCTGCTGCTGCTCTCGAAAGCCACTGCGGAGGATTTTTCCCTATACTATAGTCGGTACGATGCATGTATATAGTCGTGGTTCTTTTTTTTTCTTTTACATGTAGCTTCGGTGTGCAAACCGGTCGATCGGCGGGGAGATACTCTTTTCACGCGGTTTCGGATGTTACGAGAGGAGATTAAATTGTACGCTTTTTTGCGGATGTATTCGATGACGCTGAGTCAGCCGCATAATATTTCGTTTGTTTGTAGCCGATCGGTTATAGCGAGGATTATAGCTAGTTCTACGCGTTTATTGCGGTGTGCATAAGTGGACCGTTTGTGCGTTTAGTTATATATCGATACACGATCGAACGTTTAAGTATATACCGATCTTTCAAAATATTGATTAAAATTTATACATATACCGCAGCCCGATTTCTCGTACACAGCTCTGAAAACAAATACCAGGCCGATTAATACAGCGATCCATCATATTGTACGTACCCACGAAGGCAGATTTTTCACGTCCGAATTCCGACGCTCGACGAAACTATTAATCTTGGCTCCTCAAAATTAGTCTCCTGATCCAGATACATACAAATATATATATATAAAACTCGTGTGTATCACAGAAGCTTTTTATTCCGAATAACAAAAAAAAACTCGTTCCTCCGGACCACCGCAAATATACGGAACCAGTTGAAAAAGTCAATTTTCATGCGCATGCATAAACAACGAGCAAGTGAACGCATATATAGCCGGTGCAGCATCGACGCGGCATCCAATAGAGGAATCCTCTTTCGGATTGCGCAATCCGACGGAACCCGTACGTGCACGTACTCACACAGCGGCTTTCGAGAAACGGATCCTCCTTCTCCTTCTCTCGGTCCGCCGAAAAATGTGGGTCACTGGCCTAACTGCTCGGTTCCCCCTTTGATGCTGCTGCTGCTCAACTCTCTCGCTGCCGAATCCGAGAGACGCGTCATTGTACGTGCGCGCAACCCCGTTATACATACATAGCGCACACGCGAGAGCATTGTTGGACTCGCGTATAACGCACTGCTGTACGTTATATTACGAGCGTACGAACCTTTATACACACGCGGATATACATTCGATGGACTCGCGCGTCTCTGGATCTTTTTATCCGGTCGTCGTCGTCGTCGTCGTCGTCGTCGATCAGGTGGCCCAGATTCCACGCTGTACCTCCGCTTCTCACTCCTTCCTTCCGCGCAGCATATATACCAGATGTTGGCTGTGTATATATGCTTGTCAATCGTCGATGCGCTTTTGTGTTACCTGCTTTCCGTGCATAGAATATGGCTGCAGGTTGCGTGTATCGATGGGAATTTATACGCCCGCGAGTAGGGGGCATGAGAACGAAAAGAAAAAACGAGAGTTGAATTCTATAAGGGGATAATAATAATCGAGCCGATCAATGGGACCTGAAAATCAGGTGCAGCAGCTTTGTGTTACAGCTGTATATACGAAAGTAGCTCGGATTCGGTTGCTCTTTTGTTCGAGCGCGGAGACTTTGACTTTGACTTTTTCAACCGTATTTATATATATATGCTCGCTCGCTGATTTTACAGGAAAGAAAAAAAATGCTCGACCTACTTTACCTTCGTAATCGAATTCCCAGACGATCCCAACGAAATCATAATACATTATAACCGATGAAAAGGGTTGCGATTTCGCGCGAGACGTAAAAAAATCGGTTCAAGGCTCAACAGCGCGCTCCGCTGCCCTACAAAGCCGATCTTCTTTTTTTCCAGGTTTATTGCGCGTGCTTTACAGCTGTTTCGAATCTCGTTGTGCAGCATGCACACATACACACGAAAGTCGCCCGACGAGTGCGTGCGACTTATAGGGGAGAAGCGGAAGCGGAGATCGGCTACAGAGTTTTTAATATACATATATATGTGATCGGTCAAAGATGCGTGAATATTCCGTGATATTTTGTTTTTTTATTCTTCATCCGCAGAGTCCCCGCTCATTTCTTTCGTGCTTTGCATTTTAATAGGCGTCATTTCTCGAATGTATTAAAATGATATATATTCATCCATAATCAAGCGTTCACGTGAAACTTTCTCTAGGCGTAGCTATACACGCTTCAATACGCGCGCGCACAGGTATACAGACTCGCGAGAGCCGCTCTCGCGCGGATCATATGGTTCGTTTATTTTTATCGTTCGATCGTCCGACGTTCGGCAAAGTTCAAGGAGAAGAAAGCTGTGCTCTAGGGTATTAATAAAATGGAAATATTTATACTTTGTTAGAAATTTTACGCGGATTGCAGAGGTTGTTATACATATATATATATATGTAGTTTTTTTTATCGATTTTTTCTATAGAAATTTACTCCGCAGTGATGATTATGATATATGTATGATGAGAGTGCAGTTGAGAGAAAAAAAGTTAATCTTACAATTGAGTCATATATATTTCTGCAGTTTATTCCACACCTGAGATATATTTACAAGATGTTTAATTGAAAAGACATGCGCCGTACTACCAATAATTTCATATTTACCATATCATCGCGAGGGTAGCAAGATTATATAAAAAGAGAGGGGGAGAGAAAGAAAGAGAGAGAGAGAGGAGGTCGTAAATAATGTTAATTGTACACTGATGTGCGGTAACAATCAAATTTTTAATCAAACATCAATATTTATAAATAATTATTTCTTTTCTGGCTTTATACAAAATATTAAATTCAACGCACACCGGACGAGAGTGACGGACAATAAACGAGCGAAATTATATTTTTTCCGCTAGAGATTAACATGCAAAAGGACTCGCCATTTTCATTTTGCTTGAGAATAGTGTGTACAATAATTTTTATTTTCTATCGCAGTTAGGTTGAGTATGCCTGTAGGTACCACACGTGTCATTGTCGATGGAACAGCGAAAAGAATTTTTTTTCTCTTAAAAAAATCATGAACGCAATGTTTGGATTATATATATACATATATATATATATATATATATATATATTGGTACTCTCGATGGATCGAAATCCGTGTTGTGTTGGCCTACAATTTACGACCTACTTGCCACTTGCGAGCAGCAAGTGGACGGATAAGCTGCAAAAGTAAAAAATTTGTTTTCTTCTCCTTAAAAACAAAACCGACTTAAAAGCCCGGAGTCGCTTAGTGTGCGTATAAATCTACCTATATATATTATACACGCAAGTCGGAGGCGGCGAGTGTGAATGTTTTTTTTTTGTTCGACTCCGCGATTCGACAAAATTATAGAATAATGAGAAAAAACTATTAGATAAGGAGGGATAGAGACAATATAGCTTTTCAACGAAAGACACGCACATCTTCACTTCGTTTTTCTCATGATTCCGCATAATATGCGACGAAATGTACAACAACGGCTTAAATCTAACTAAATAAAAGAGAGGAGCTTAAGGGTGAGATAGTATGGATCAAAGAGAAAAAGATAGATAGATAGATATAGATAGATAGATAATAGTACAACTTACATAAGACGATCGCGATAAAGTAGACTATATTACAACGCAATTTTACGTGCGACGAATAAATAACAATAAAATTAAAAGACGAGGCTTAATCAAGATAATAGAAGTAGAGAAGAGAAGAAAAAGTAGTAAATATAGCGATAGGGAGTTAAAAGGTACAAAATAATAGCAACATATTGATTAAGACAATAAAACAGCGCGACCATAAGCGGTCCGTATCGTGACAACAAGGATTCAGCGTGTAAGGTACGTCAATGCAATAAAACGCTTCGTACTTTGCAAATTAAAAATTGCTTAAAACATTAATATTACGCAGTTAGCTTTACGCAGGTCATCATGTACAAACGTTATACATATATCTCGAAAAACAACGTGTCCAGATTTTCTCTTCATTTTTAATATCGCTGTGGTCGTGATTGCGTTTAGTGTTCATTGTTATTTAGGGTTGCTCCGCTCTGCACAACTGCGCGAGGCTCAGCCGCTTTCAAGACGGTCCAGCGCTACGACACTGGGTGCGCGAAACGAGATCGAAGTTATCATCATTATCATCATCATCTTCATTGTTGCTGCTGCTATTCCTCCAAGTGATCACAAGTATAATAAGTAAAAAAAGGTAGACGCTAGGGGGCGCCAGCGTCGCGCGAGTCTCCAGGAGACTCGGGATACGGTTGGCTGGTGTCTTGCGTCAGAATCATCATCATCATCATCATCATCATCATCATGAACCTGTGTCCAGGGTTTTCATACCCCGGCACGAGGCCGTGCAGTCTCACTCATCGGTCTGGGCGCAATAACGCTGCTCGCACGAGTCGGCGTCACTCCCCCCCTCTCTTTCAGAGAACCATACTCGAGGGGACACCGCACGGGATGAAAGGATTACGGTTAGCGCTTTAGCGGCTGACGCGTGTTCATCTAGTCCCTGCCGATTCTTTTGTGGATCTGCTGGTGCTTGATCAGATGAGCCTTCTGGCGGAAGGCCTTGCCGCAGACCTCGCACCTGAACGGCTTCTCGCCCGTGTGCGTCCTCAGGTGGACCTTGATGTTGCTCTTGTTGAGGAAGCCACGGTTGCAGATGGAACACCTGTGCACGGGCTTCTCCTTGCCGCCAATCAGGCCGGACTCCGTGCCGTAGGGCAGCGTCGTCGTCGTCGTGCCCGGGCTCTTCTTCGAGGGGTTGTGAGAGCCCCCTGATGGTCGCGACCGTTTCCGCGTGTGTTGCGGCGTCACAAAGGACGATGAGTGGAGGTGGTGGTCGGGACTGCAGGAAGTTGACACGCGTCCGGGCGGACTGACCGGCGGGTACGGACTGGTGGATGAGGGCGTCTCGCCGCAGGAAGCCTGCAGCCTCTGCTGGAGCATTGGTGAATAGCCGTGGGTCAAGAGACTCTGCAGGGTTGAACCGTGCTGCTGCTGCTGCTGCTGCTGCTGGCCTGGGTTGGAGGGCGTCGTCGTCGCCGCGGTGGCGTACATCTGCGAGTACGGGCTGGACGAGCTGGTTTCCTGGGTCTTGGGCGAGCAGGCGGTGTCGATCCAGTCTTCGATGTCAATCCAATCTCGCGGAGAGACCTCGGGATCGTGGTCCGATGAGGGACCGTTGTTGCCGGTGTTGTTGCCAGGTCCACCGTTGCCGCTGCCGGGCACGGTGGTGTCCGCCATGGCCGAACCAATGATCTCCGCGAGATCCTCGGCGATGTTGTTGATGTAGTCCACCGTCTGCTGGGTGGACTGGGGTAGCTGTTGCTGCGGCTGCTGTTGCTGCTGCTGTTGCTGCTGCTGGTGGTGATGATGATGATGGTGATGGTGTTGTTGTTGCTGCTGCTGCTGTTGCTTTTGACTGGCCTGTGGACACGGCGTGCTGGAGGACACCACCGAGGACTCGTAGTACTCCTGATTGGAGGAGGGCGACGGCGAGGTTGACTGCATCGCGGGTCGCTGAGCCGAGGAGGCTATCGTGTGGTAGTGGTGTCCCGGGATCCCGTTGATGCTGAGGTGTCCGGTGTAGCCGGTGAAAGGTGGCAGAGGCTTGAGTTCGGCTAGCGACTGGGCGGCGGTGATGCCGACCGAGGAGCTCAAGAGCAGGGTGTCCCAGGCGTCGTCCAGACCAGCCGCCGTTTGCTTGGCGTCGTGCACCTCGAGGAACTCGGTTCCCGTGGCTCCCCACGGTGACAAGAGCATATTGTCGACTCCGACAACCTCACCGGGCGAACTTCCCACGACGATACCCTGGTTACCCTGACTGCTGTGCGGCGGCTCGACACCGGATGAGGTCAAATGCGAGGGTGTGGTCGGCGGTCCAGTCTGGCTCTCAAACTTCATATCGATAGCCGTGATGTCGGTGGGCGTTGCTCGCTGCTTGAGAAGCAGCTCGGTGGGCGAGCCCGCGAGCGAGTACTCGACCTTGACGTGCTCGTCTCGAGGATCCGACGAGACGTCGGGATACTCGAGCTTCACCGGTCCGAGCAGCAGGTTGCCGGTGTCGTTGTTCTCCTGGTTGTTGGCGTCAGCCGAGCCGTTGCTCGTACAGGCGTCACTGGAGCCGTTGTCCCTGCGCCCGTAGCTCTTTCCGGTCGGCGCGCTGATGCGCGAGGTCGAGAGCAGCGACGAGAGCAGCGACGGGCTGAAGTTCGTCGAGGACGTGGCTCTGTCCTCGGCGTCCTCCTGCTTGATCCTCCCGGCGTTGCCGCTGCCGAAGGACGATAGAATGCCGTTGAGCGAGTCCGGCGAGGCTGGTATCGTGGCCGACGTCGAGGAGCTCGCCGGCGAGCTCGACGAGAGAAGCTGGGGCAGCTGTCGCTGCTGCTGGGACGAGTCGACCCTGGACGCGTTGCCGGCGTTCTCTGAAGCCGACCGCTGCTGCTGCTGAAGGCTGCTCCTTATCAGGCCGTAGGGGTCCGAGTTGTTCGAGCCGACAACGACATTGGAGCGCGTCGAGTCGACGTAACCGAGGCTCGCGGCCGAGGACGTATTGTTGTTATTGCTGTTGTTGTTGTTGCTATGACTCGTGCCGTTGCTGTTGTAGCAGCCGTTGTTGTCGGAGTTGTGGCGCTGCTGTTGCTGCTGGTGATAGTGATTCGCTATCGAGTTGAGGCGATTGTTGTTGCTGTTGCTATTGTTGTTGTTGTTGTTATTGTTGTTGTTGTTGTTGGATTGGAGGGAGCAGAACTGGTAGTCGTCGTTGTCGAGCGGCGGCCCCTCGTCGATCCTTGGAGGTCCCGGGCTCGAGACCGAGGGGCAGAACGAACCGGGATTCCACCAGGGATCCACTCTACTGCCGGGGGTGCTGCAACCGCCAACGGCGCCGCGAGGACCTGCAAGCACAGAAAAAAAAGAACCATTGAATTCGAATCGAGGTCACGCTCCGAAGTATCTTGTACACACATCGATATTTTTGGGTCACGTCTATATATATTTCGAGCATTTTTGACCGAGTGAAATCGTCGTCGATTACGACTCTCGAAAGGAGAGGAACCAACGTGTATTATACATTTATCAATTTCGCTGCGTGGATATATATACAGAGGGGCATCTAACGAGCTCTTTGAAATTCCGTGTACCTTAATGAGAGCGGTACCGCTCGAGTGTACGAGATATTTTGAGGAACCAAGCCCCCCCCCCCCCCCCCCCCCTCATGACTATGCCATCCTCGAGCGCAGCCTGAACCTCCTTCCGTGTGTCTTTCTCTCTTTCTCCGCGCCGCCAAGAAGAAAGACTCGCTTCGAGCCGTTAACTGGGTTAGTGGCACGCTGCTAGCCAGCTACGGCCGACTACGCTCGGCCGTCCAAATTACCGCATTAAAAAAAAAAAAGAAAAAAGAAGTCGAGTCGGAGACGAAGAAAAGATATACAACGAGTTAGCGGGGCCCGAAAAAAAAGGCTACACGGGGTATAAGGTCGCGAGATCGGCGAAAAAATCGGTTAACCGATTCACGGATGACACGGAACGGGTAAAAAGGACGTAGTCGCTGGCTGTGCCGGATGCTCTACTAAACAATGACGCGGCGCGTTCCGCTCGCTATGTGTACGAGAGAAACTCGATGGTTCACTGCTGGCTACGAGTTTTACGATCGCGATTTTTTCTTTCGAGGCGCAGTTTTTCCAGCCTGAACTTTTGCATGCTCAAGTGCCCGCTCGCGGCGATCGGATTGTCAACGAAAAGCGACCTGGAATATATTTGCGATGAATGTTTTTTATAGACTGTATTAATTCGGAACAGGATTCGTATTCCCGACGCGACGATGAAATTAATCATTCCATTTCCATAGGCTCGAGAATCGTCGCGAGTGACCGATGGTCCGATAAATCGAGGTACGCGTATCGCCACAGCGTGATCGGTAAGGAGAACGAGCGTCGTGTATGATTGATTCACCAGCGATTCGCGGTCTTTAACGGAAAATCGAGTCACGTGTCGTACGATGCAATACAGCGTTGAGCTCGCGAATTCATCAGCCGCCCATCTCTCCACACGGCCGTCCTTGTCGCAAGCCGTCCTTGTCGGCCCCTCCACCGGGTCTGCTTATTTTTTCTCGCATATATTCTCCGTTATATACTCGAAATACGGACCGGCCGTTTTTACTTTTTTCTGTCCAAATCGAATTTCACCGAAAAATTCCCAATTAGCTTCTGGCAAACCGGTATTGTACACCAAATGAATCATGGGATCGGCTGAGTGTACACGTCTCTATATATACCGAAAAAAAAATCGTGCTCCGAGCACTTGGCGCACTCTCTCCTCTCCTCGTGTACAATATACCCACACGTAAGTGGTATACACATAGCCGAACTGGTTGAGAGTGGAGGTGGAAGCCCAGTAGGGGGGGCTCATGACGCAGCTCGCTCGGAGAGTACCGTTAGCCGGTATACTCGCGCGCAGACGGGCCCATATCGCCTGTGACTATGGGCCCGTTCGCTCGTCGTCGCTATAGCCGCAGCCTATTGACAATGAGATCAGTGGGTAGAGGCGCGAGCCTGACGGTTTGGTCTACTCTTGCCGAGTGGTATATATATATGCATTTTTGGATGAGCCTTTTATTTGCCCTCTTTGCGGAAAAAATCCGAAGCGCGAAAAAGTTGTCCGATCGTATAATTATATATACCGTACGCGCGAGTAGTACATAATAAAGCTCTTTAACGGACCGACTGCGCGTCAGAGGAGCTGAATACAATCCACCTGAGATTCCAAAGGGCAAACACTTTCAAAGCCTCTTATGTACAAAGAGCCGCACGTCTCTAAAAGATGGGTTACAGTGTCACGGGTTGCCCACATAGCCGCAATCTCGATGCTTCTATCGCGTGGGCCCGTATTTAATAGCCCCGGGACCTGCGTCGCGTTATAATCTATTCACTTGAATATACGCATACGCAGGCATTATTAAATTCAGATAGTATCTGGATATTCTTTTTTTGTTCAAGTATTTTCTCCGTACACAGCTTCAAATTTCGAATCTGGAAGCGAAGCTCAAGCACGAAATCCGTCTCACCGGACTAACGGTACTCCATTCTCGAAATGAAGACGAAAAAAAGCCATTCTCATGCCCCGGCACAAAGCTCGTCGTATATATACAATCATTCAATTATACATCCTCTTCTCCCGATTTCGCAACGTTGCGCGAGCGCAGGTACATAACAAGGAGATACAAACTCGGTATATATATACGAAAGAAAAAGCAAAGACGAAGAAGAAGAATAAGAAGAAACAGGAACCTCGAGAGACGGAAGAAGAGCAGAAGAGTAGGGGAGCGCGCAGACGAGTGGGAGAACCTGGGCTTGCGCACGTGGTCTCTCTCTCCTCCGGTCGACTGTCACTGCAAAAGTGGAACGGAGCACCGTTAGCCGGAGAGGCTCGCCGAGGGATTTTCTGTGGTCACGCACGCGAATCGCTCTACAGGTATATATATATATATATATATATATATATATATATACTCGCGCGTGTATGCGTGCCCGCGCGCGGGCGCGCTTTCCTTTTCGTTGCGAAAAATGCCGCTCGCGTATGTGCGCGCACGCCATGTGTGTGCGAGAGCGCATGGGAGATCCGTCGGACTGACCTACTTCCTCGGCACCTCTTTACATTGGAGACTCTTTTTTTTCCTCCGGAGTCCTCTTCAAGATTCACTTCTCTAGCTACATTGTTCCGCGCTTCCGGACGAGTTTGCTCGCTCGCGAACTTGCGCGTAATGAGGAGGTTTGTGGGAGCGGATGTATATAGAGAGCTCTGAGAATCGATGAAATAACTTTATAGCATCGATTTGCATATGCTTAGCTTCTTAATTGATTAATTAGAGCAAGCCGACCGCGAGATAAAAATCGCGCGCGCGCGCGCCTTCGCGTTTTCACTTTTCATTCCGATCGCGCTGATGGAGTATAATAAGCAAATCACGGTTATTTATATACACGGTGGTCCGTCCGAGATTAGGGAGAACAACGAGTTATAGCGATGCGTCATAAAAGCCTATCCTTAGTCAATCCTTCGTATTCGTAAGGCTCGTCATACTCTATATATGTATACACATAACGTTGAAACAGAGCTGGAGATCAAAGCTGTACCCGGGCGTGTTTTTACACTTTACGCAACGCCGGTTCCGAAGGGCGTCGTACGATGCAATCGCGGCGTGGAAAGCCCGACAATCATCATCCCTGGGTATTTCACCCTATTATACTACATAACCGCTTGCGCAACGTGTTTTCGACTCGGAAGAGTCAACATCTCGAAAACCTTGAGGCGTGTACTTCTCGGAGCTCGAATTGCCAAATCATACATTATAATAAATATATATTTTCGGTTCGTCGAACCCTCTCGCGATCTTACTTTCGTTCCGCGACGTCGTTGTATTTATATACATACTCCTCTTCTGCATAACACGCATACGGAGGAATCTGCGCCGCCGGACGATAACGAGAAAGACATTTAGAAAGGCATCGCAGTGGCATTCGTACAGATTAGAGGGCTAGTCGCTCTCTCGCGCGCGGTAATTATGTGGCTTATATATATATAGGAATGCATTCGCGCGCGAGGACTAATGGGGGCCGCGATGCGCGTTTAATTAGTCAAGTGCGGGCCAAATGAGGGTCTTTATCTGCAGACCTGCGCGACTATCCCCAGTGGAAATTGGTAGCGGTATTGTACGCGCGGCTCGAACGCGTTCCAGTAATATATATATATATATATATATGTGTGCGTGTATTTAGCGCCTTTGGTATAAGTGCATGAGCGATGAGCTGTGCGAAGGAATGTTTTTTCCTTTTGTATATCGCGAGAAAAGAAACTGTATCGGATGTTGCGCTAAATTAATTACTGTACGGGTGCGCGTCTTTGTCAGCTTTTAATAACGCAGGTTATGTTGTATGGCAAAAGGGAGGAATTTATTATACGTTAAACTTATTATTGTAGATTTACATACATACATTTAATTTATTATACGTTAAACTTATTATTGTAGATTTACATTTGCCCGTACATTCATATTGAAAATATTCGCGGTTTTCATTATGCAGTATATACATCCCGATAATACAACAATTCACCCTTCGAGCCCGACATATCCGGTCCAATTTTTTCGATCTAACCGCAAAACGCCGTTTTACACACGCGTACATACACCTCGTCATTCTCATGCAAATGCAAAAGTGAACAGCGTCATACGGCCGCGCTGAGGCTACTGGAGAGTTCGATGCCAGCGCAAGAAACGTCGCGGCGCGGCGCGTGTAACGTCGGGAATTCCACTTGGCGCGTCGAGGCTGATTCAAGAAGAATCGAAAGTTTTAGCGGGATGCACGTCGCGAATGTTTTTTTTTTAGAAAATTCTGAAGGTCGTTGACACGCACAGAATGTTGGATTTTTTTATTAAGCTCGGTGTAATGGGTGCGCAAACGGGCCGATCTGTGATTGTATATATATATGAGCGAAAGGGAAAGTTCAGTACTCGTCTTCGATTTAACAAAATATTACAACAAATAAAGAAGTTCAACGCGGCTTTCTCACCGAACGCGTCTGACTCGCCTCCGAAACGTTTAGCTATGCTACGCGACTATGCGTGTATGTACTCTGCAAATAGAAAGCGAACCATTTAAAATCCGTTAAAAATCAATAATTAATGAAGCTTATATGTACCAACGGACGAAAATTATTTCCCCTCGCAGGCCTATTGGAGCTTGCGCAAGCTCCGAAGATCCGCGGATCGAAGCTCGTATATACTGCATTTATCGTATATATATATATATATATATATATATATATATATATACAAGAGGCGATCGGTCGGTCGAATGATAAACGAGCGAGTCCCGCCGAGCGATCATTATGCAGAAAAACATCGCGACCCCGTTACACAGACGCAAACACACAGCACGGAGAGTCTATAAGTATATATATATAGAGTTGGACGTGTACGGTTTTAGGATATATACACATACAGCGTATGCTGACCCGTATGCGATGTACCTGAGATTAGGATATTCGTGTCGAGCGCTCGCAGAGGTTTTGTAATTGTAATTCATTTGTATTTTATAAGGGAAGTAACGGTATATTATAAAGTTTTTTTCCGCCTCACCTCGCGATGTTATACATTATTCACCATCGGGTTACACATCCCGGCTCACTCTCGATTTCGATAATATATATAAATATATAAACAACAACGAACCCCATGCTAGTCGTCCTCTCCGAAAGACGTCGGCGGGCATAATCCTCGCTACTTCCTGCACACATAAGCTATCTGTATATACAGCACTCAAAACTATATATATATATATATATATATATATATATACACGGGACAAGAGCTGGCGACGGAACAGCCGCGCGCACGACGCGAGAGCCCGGCAAAGGATATTAAGTCCCGCGCGATCGCGAGCGGAGAAAGTGCGACTCGCCGGTCTAGAGAGAGAACGACGGGGAAATTGTCGGGCCGCAGCAATAAAAGGAGAGGACGTGGAGAGAGAGAGGTGGAAGGACCGCTGCTCGCGCGATAATCGTGATCTATTATAACGTATACTCGTCTGAACTTGACTCTCGCGCGTGGGGATCGGCTGCTGCGCCTAATCAATGGGAGATCGAAGAGCTCGATATATCGCTCGAGGGCAAAGGTTTCCGTGTACCCGAATTCCAGGTCATTCTCTCTCTATAGGATATGCCGTGTATAAAGAGGCTCGAATACGTTTCCGCGCGTATACTGCCGATGGTGAATTTTTCGATTCTATCATGCGGTTAAGCGCTCTGATACAGTTGAAAATGGAGCGTAAAGCGAGCGATGAGGAGGAAGGAAGGAAGAATCTCTTTGAAAACTCGTTAAAATATTGAGCCTGTATATATGTGTGTAAGAAAGACAATGTCTCGGGATTAGCATAGAACAACAGACGGCGCTCGTGAGAGAGAGAGAGAGAGAGAGAGAGAGACCAAGTATGTGTGTACAAGTGGCGGGGGGCGGCGGTGCAGGCATTCCTCGCGGAACCGGAGTCGGAAGAAGAGGAGTAGGGGCCGCGAGGCCCATTCACACACACACACACATACGTTCCGCGCGGCGGTACACTGACCTACTCTCTCGCGAACGCCCCACTACCGACTGTTTATCCCGCGCGCTGGCATATCCTTCTTCCCCTCCCTCTCTACCCTTTCTCTTTCCGTCTCTGTCTCTCTGCCGCCGCTGATAACGTATAAGCCGCGCGTGTATACATATATACATACTCCCCCACCCGCAGAGCGATTTACTCTCTTTCTCTCTCCGTCTACGCCGCGGTTCCGGGGGACCTTTCTCTCTGCGCGGCTAGAATATCATCCACCTTGCGCCGCCGCGAGTTTTCTGTGTGTGTGTGTGTGTGTGTGTGTGTGTGTGTGTGTGTGTGTGTGTGTGTGTCATGTGGTGGGAGAAGTCGCGCTTTTCGGCTGTATGATGGATGTGCGCGTATATTGTGTGTCTATTATTTTGCATCGAGTTATTTTTTTTTACGAGCGCGGTTTTCAATGAGCGCAAGGACAGGCGCGGATAACGGAGGTCTGTATACGCGCGGTTGAGCTTGCGATCTTTATGGAATTTCGGGTTATCGTCGAGTTGAGCGAAATAGTTTTTGAAGTATTTTAGTGCAAAAATAAAATCGTTTAAACAAAGTGGAAATGCAGCATCCGCATCGCTTTACCGACGAGTCGCAAAGCACCGCGTCTTTTGAATTATGCTCGTGGATAGAAAGTAGATCACGGAAAGTAGGACTGACAGATGGAGCGCTGACGCGCTATAGCACAATGAGAGGCAAAATCATAGACGACGCGGATTCACACATATTTACGAATTATTATTATTGCCTTTTCGAATGTCTTCGAGAAAGATAGAGCGAGAGAAAAAAAATGTCAAGAATGCTCGATTAGTAATAATATTCATGCCCGACACACTTTCTTTTACGGTACCATTCGGATACATTTAGGAATGCGCGCGAGTCGCTGTGTATATATGAAGCTTACAACTATATAATAAATTTTCTCTCCGTTCGCGCGAACAAACGAAACCAAAAAAATAATGTTCTGCCGTCTATTTAAACAATACAAGAGCTAATGGAAAAAGTGCATACAGAGAATGAAAAATAGCCAGCAAAAGATTACCTTTTCTTCCAAAAACAAAATCCCGACGCCAAGAAATTGAGATAAATCAGACTTACATATGAGCAGCGTGGTATCCAGAGTGGTGTTGTTGATGTCCTCGGGACTCCCTCTGACAAACTTCTCCACCACCGAGCAGCCGAACACTGCGTCGATTCGTCGTCTCAAGCTTCGATCATCGATCGATACGACGACGTTCTCTTCTTCGTCTTCTTCTTCGCACCTCAGAATATCCCAACAACAACAAGATTAACCGCGGCTCTAGCGTTCGAATGCATATGATGCGTCTCAACACGTCGAGTTCGTCCGTCAGGTCCACAATCAAGTCAGCGGTATTTAAAAAAAAAACAACCGTCGGCTGTGGTGTATATACTCGAGTCCCGAGATTCAAATTTGGCGCGCTTTTTCAACCACTCAGAATTTCTCACTGCGCGCCTCGCCGGACACTAATTCGGTGGTTTCACTAACAAAAAAAAAAAAAAATCTTGTGTCACGATCCAGGTCTGTGATCCCTAGACTCGCGCGTCCAGCACTCGACGAGCTTCATCAGCCACTTGCACCCACTACTGCGCCTGTGTACTGCTCACGGCGGCGCGAAATTCGAATGATGTCGTTTGTCTCACTTCCGTTCTCCAACTGGACTTACGCTTCGCACTGACACTCCTCAACGTGCTCTGCTCGTCCAACATCCAGGATTACTCGATCCAGAAAAATAATAAAATTCGAAGAGCTGGAGAACGGCCGTGTCACTGGATATCCTGGACGTCGGGGAGGTGTCTGCGTGCGTGTATTTAACTCTCTCGCGTGTGCGCGTTAAGCATCGACTGGCTAACTGTCACGGACTCACTGGCCAGCAGCAACGAACGGCTCTCTCTCTCTCTCTCTCTCTCTCTCTCGGTGTGCAGGCTCGCCTCGCCGGGTGAAGTGCGACTAATTTCTAAAAGTAGGCGAGGAAGAAGCGAACTGGATGGCCTGCGGGCCCTTACTGCTGTCCGGGGCCTCACTGCCCGCCGACGGGGCTGCCCCCTCCCTTGCATTTCTCCTCTCTTCGCTTGCTCGGCGCGCACTCCGTGCTCCCACTCCGCGGCGTACCTCCCACTGCTCTTCTGCTGTGCCGCTCGTGCCTATATTATATCTTATGGCTTCTTACCCCCGTAACAGCAGCTTCGCGGTAAGAGGAGAGAGAGAGAGACGTCGGTAGCGAAGGAGGTACGTACGGCCTCCGTATATACTCATTTGCGGGGGTGTAGGGAGAGCTAACTGCTTTGGAGGTTTGATGATGACTTTACGGCGGTCTTAGGAGTATATTTTCACGAGGACGTGTCCGAAGGGTAGAGGTGAGGGAGTTGTAAAGCGAGAGACGCTCGACCTTGCCGTAAATTATTTTCTTAAATTGCCGTGTGTTTTGTGTGATACGGTGATCATTGAATCGATTTTTATGGCATGTCGAGAAGGAGCTTGAGAAGAGTTTTTTGTTCATCGCGCGCGGCTGGGTTATATTTGACGTTGACTCTGGGGATATGCGTATATTGTTTATTGGCGCGAAATTTTATCCGAATGAATAATTAATATAAGACACTTTGAAAGGTGTGATTTTGGATAAAAGGTATATGAGTTCAAATATACAAGTATTTGATTTGGATAAAATCGATAGGACTGTTTACGCTGGAAATATCTATTATACGCACGATAACAGCAAAAAAAACAAACAAACACACAGCAAAGTTACCTCGCACAGTCTATTAAGCATTTTTTAGCAATAAATGCAATGTAAAATACTAAACACTCCGCGACTCGGACGTTATATTCTTTTACTATTATTTTACTTGGCCATTTTCCGAGGGCAGTAAAAATTTACAGCACAAATTATGCGGATGTAATTAAAACCGTAATAAAATAATAATTCAAATGACACCCTAGCTCGCATAGCGTCTCCTGATATCCCCGGGTTCGGGTGCATAAAGAAATAAAAACATAACGGAAAATGTCGAAACCCCCTGACTTTTAATAATTTCTGTAATAAATAAGTTAATGTTCGAACTAGCCGAGTTGGATGAGGCTAAAAATACCTGCGTATGTATTATCGAATGTGTACGCTTGAATGTCGTTGTGTATAAAACACAGTTTAAATTTTTACTAAAATTACGTTTACGCAGCAGCGCTATATATAAGTCTGCGAAATTATGGAATATAATATCGTCGGCATTCAGACAACAATAATGCCGGCTTTTCCGCGATTCTCAAGTATAACGCGGTGCATAATTGTGTAAACATCAGAAGGCGCATTACGAAGGTCTCGCTAAATCGGAGCAATGTTAAGAATAACCGAGGAATACCATGAGAGACGCAGCTTTATTTCTGTAACAAAGCGTAAAAAGTCTCCTTAAAAAGATACATAAAATATGCGAGCTTGAGGAAATATACTTTTGTATTTATAAAAACTCGGTGTTATCGAGAATAAAGCTAAACACGGTGGAAGTACACGGGATAAAAATTTAACTAAACTCACTTGTCGGAGTCCTAAAAAAACGAGAACTCTCTCACTCGCGCTTTTTTCCGCGTTAATTGGGTTAAATTAGCCATGGAACACACACACACACACACAGGGCACTCGCGGACTATGTATATATTACATACTCTCGCTCTTGCGGCGAGCTCCACTTTTGAAAATGTGCGCAGTGTATAAACACACTTTTGGGGCGGTTTGAATTTGCTTTTTAACGGCTTAATGAGCGACGCGCGCGCGCGCGTATACTTTCTGGGTTAATATGCACGGCTTGTATATACACGAAAAATTTTCACGGCCGGCAAAGCCCCGCTGGGTCATAGTAGTCGTTTTTATGATTTTCGAGAACAGCACTGATGTGTACGTGTGCTTGTGCTGTCCTTAATTGGGCAATATTATATGCGTTTCGGTTAATCGCTCATTTAAAGCCGCGTATATGCATTATAATTAATTCGCCACTTCGTCTAGTCTCCGATTAATTTATTCTCTTCTCGGAACTAATCCTTCAAACTTCACCTACTATTCAACTTACAAATACCAAAATTTCGGCACTATTGCGATCCATCGGTTTTCCAAAAACCGCACTTATATACAGTAAGTCAGTGCAGCGGGCGAATCAAAATATAATCAACGCTATACTCGGCGCCGCCGAGAAAAATGAAAGCGCCGCGCTCGGCATAATTGGCATAGACGATCCGCGCCCGTGAAGAAATAATATTTCGCGTCGGCTTACGCGGTCCTATAACCCATCCTTGCGATCGCGAAAATTCACTAACGAGCCAAGCGCACGCGAACTACGTATATGTATATACATACATATAGCGCTCGTACACGCTTTCAGCACACACATACCTCGTCATGCTCCTTTAGCACGCGCGCCGCAGCCGCGATCGCGTTTTCCAGGATTCTTTACGACTGCGCGGCTCTATACCTGCGATGAGAGAGGCGCCGTCGAACTTATAGACGGTAATTACGAAAATGAGCGCGATTCGTTGATGTTGAGCTGTAAATCGTGTTAGTTTTTCGTTCTATTTTTTTTTGTTTTTGAGAAATTTAATAACCGCGTGTGTTTAGGTGATTGCTTTCACGCGCGCGATGTGCAAAAAATATGGTGTATATAGTCGAGTTTGCGTATACTATGATATCATGAATATGCGGGTAGAGAACGTAAGTTTAAGGTGGAGGGTATACATACTGATAAATGTCAAATTTGGTGTATGTACGATCGATTCGTGTTATTGATTTACTGAAGCGATAAATCATTCAACAATATATTTAAAATATATTAGGCAGATTCATAGATATAGAGCTCTCATTAATTAAGCTCCATATAGATATAATTTAATTTGTTACGAGAAATTAAATTCTAATATAACGTCTATAATTGTGTAACCTACCGATGTACGCTCGAGATAAAAAATGAATTAGAGCTGAATTATATACGTGAACATTTTTTAATTTTTTTCTTAATGACCGCGTGTATACACACGACGCACATGATTGCGTAATACGCGGAATCAATAATCCAAACGATTTCATATGTTATTACCAACTAACCGAATAAAATAGCGAAATATATTTTCAACAATTTCACGATACCCTCGTCGTAAACACGATCCCGAGGCGAGTTTTGCCCAACGTGTACCACAAATGTCCCGCACTCCTTCAAATTTTTTTTTCCAATCCGCATCCTCCACAAGCAGAGCACACAACACTCCGCATCTAATACTCTATACACACCCACACATATATATATATATATATATATATATTGTCCGGCAATACAGTCACCGCAGATTTCGGAAGCAGGCGAACACAGCATGCGGCTTTTACGATCGGCAACTCTTATACTTACGAAACCGTAATGCTATACACAGCTCTCGGTTGCTCAACCGGATTGGCCCGCTGCAATAGCCCGAAAATCGAAAAGCTTGCGCAAAAAAAAGGAGGAACCCTTTAACGGTCCTGCCGCGTAAAATCCGTGCCAGTCGTGCAACTACGAGAGCTGCAGCGATGAGAAAAGAAAAGGAGAAGACTTACCTCCGAGAAACGGTATTATAATACTCTCGTGTCCGGCAGCAGTAGCAGCGTCTCTTGAGAAAAAAATCCCGCTAGATTTTTTCTCGCTGCTCTACACTGCGGTCTTGTGCGACCCTTTGATGTCCAAATATAACCAGTTCTCGGCCTGTGCTGTTTATTGCGGCTCTGGTCCGAAGAAAAAAATTATTTTTTTCGCCGTCCGCTCCAGGGGATTAGGATTAGGACGTTATATGCGCGGGGTAGTATATGCAATTTTCGCTGTTTATCTAACGCCGTGAACTCTTTTCCCTTGTTTTCCGGGCATTCGGAGTACATCTGGAAATTTATTGACGGGGCCCGAGGAAAATCCGTCGATGGGTTTATCGCTCCGTAAGACGATTAGTCGTTATTGCTATATGCGGTTGGGCTGCGGAGTATATTTACAAGTCGTCGGGGAGATTCCGATTGTGGCTCAAGGATATATTTTAGCCCGTCGGTTATACTGCTCTCCTCTGGGGGTTGTGCAACTGAGAAAAATAATTTACGACGCATTATTGTCGCGCGTCTGCGACGAGATAAACAAAAATTCGTAACGCCGAAAATCGACTTATTGTTCTCGGAGTTAATGAAATAAACCGCGAGTTAGTCACGCTGCGTGTGCCGCGTAAATATGAGAGAGAATTTGTGACCGATAACGAGAATTTCAACTATTTCAATTATAATCCCTTACTTGGAGCTCTGCTTGTAAATCTATATTCGAGATAAAATTACGCACTCGAGCAGCGGTCACAATGTAAGCGCGTCTCTGATAAGATATAGAAGCGAAATTGATTTTAAAAAGCAATTAGTGCGGCAGTAAAAAAAAAACATCTGCCCTAATACCTAGTCGACTATACTTATTTTCGCTTTGGTTAATCTTCGCCCAATAAACCACAACGTTATATGTGCACGATGAAAAAATTGCTCATATATATATCGCTTAATGACCCAATTAGAAGATAATATCAAACTTTAATTACATCTTTCTCTTTCATATACTCGGAATAGGACAAATCTCACTCTTCTTTCGGAAGCCATACGTGCGCCGCGCGTATATTTAAGCTCGAGGGTAATTTAAATTCCATTGTGACGTCGTTACGTTTAGCGATAAAGCCAAGCCGATTAATATGACGTCACACTCCAGTGATGTTTGGTTTCTTGCGTTATTACCGTAATATGCATGAGCTTATAAAGGATATCCATCGATTTGAAAAAATGAAGCTTGATTTTGTATCTATTGATGCGTTTTTTCACTGCGTTATTTGATTAGCGCAATAATTCTTAAAACGACTTCATTGAATTGCAAAATTCAAAGCAGACACTCTTTCAAAAGTTATATTTATTAAATATAGGCCTTAAAACAAACAAAAAATAGTTTTTAAACTACATAGATTAAATTGAACGGCTACACACAGCGTATAGAAACGCTGCACAGTTGTCCCAATGCATAGCCAATCAATCAAAGCCCGGCGCACAAAAGCCGTCAACACCGCCGAGAAAGATCTCAATCTGATCCTCCACAGCGCGGCGGTATAATACGCCAAAAACTCGAAAAGTTGCGCAAACATGCGTCCCCGGCTCCCTTTGAGAAAAAAAGAAGCGTTTCTCTGAAGACAGCGAAAAAGTGCCGGTAAAGCGCCGTGTCGAAAGGGCATATATACTCTTCGTTTCCGGGTGCAGGTCGTCGGCGGTCCAAAAGAGTGCATCGGCCTCAACGATCGCAAGCGAGAGCGAGAGAGAGAGAGAGAGAGAGAGAGAGAGAGGACACGCACAAATATTTTGACAAGCCTCCCTCGGGCTTTCGACACGCACGAGATTTATGACGGAGACCTCCTTGTAACTATGTACGCTCGGTCTAGTCGACGGCTGTTCTCTGGCTTCCTATCTCTGTCTTCGTTTTTTTGTTTCGTTCGACGGTGGCAGATTCTCGCGCGCTTTCATGCTGTGCCGAAAAGTAGGGGGTGACGATTGGCTGCTGTGTTGCTTCTGCTTTTTTATGACGATGTACGACTGAGTTTACGGAAGAGGAATACTCGCTATGGTTGTTGTGTGGTGTATTGAGATGTGAAGCTTAAGATGGCTTTTTTTTCGGGAATCTCTAGTGTAATTGCGTCATGCTTACTTACTTAGAACTAATTGTTAAATTAAAAATTGTTTTAATTATATGTATTATGTAATTATATTGACTCAAATTTAAACGTATAACAAATTTAAACTATAATACAATACTGTGGAGTTTTTAAAATGCACAAGTATAATTACTATACTCAAGAGTAAAGTATATGCAGTCAAGGATAACAAAAATATAATATAAGGTTTTTCATCCGCGTTCTTATATTATATATTTACAATATACAATATAACCCGCGATAAATAATTAATATCATGGAAAAACTTTATTCGCCGTGGATTAAAATTTTTTAAAAACCATATATACGTTTTTAAGTTAATTAGAGCAGCGACACTTATTTTACATTTCAAAGTTGACTTCTACATTACCCAATTATTCTAATGTTAAATAATCAGTCTAACAAAATAATGTTTGTCAAACACTTCATTTATTTCTCGTTCTGAATAATTACTAAATAACTATTATTATAACCGAGAAAACATTCGTAGTAAAAATTGCTATTTTAATAAGAAAAATTACATATTATATAGGAACGGTTGGATATACTGAATTAATGAGGATTTTTACTATATTTATAGTAATTTTTATTATCACGATAATAATGTTTACTATTTCTATATGGTATATAATAAAAATTACTATATTATATAGTAAAAGTCAATATTTCATATAGTACAAATGGCTTTGATATCCCTTAAGATATTGAATTTTTACTAAAGTAATATAATATATATATATATATATATATATATATATATATATATATATACTATTATTATCATTGTTATTTTAATTGTCGTTAATAATATTAATGACAATTAAACTAACAATAATAAATAATAATTTTTCCTATATATTTAACAAATTTTACTGCGAAATACATGACCGTAACGTTCAAACTACAGTCAATAATTAAATAGTCACCTACATCCAGTATCAAATCCATGCCTCAATAATTCACTCCTCGATTTCCGACCCCACAATATCCGCATCATTTTTCGGGATTCCCCTGCCTTAAAAAAAATATTCCCAACATATGCTTATCCATATCTCAGGGTTGCGCATCCACATACCGCGCACAATATATACCGTTATACCCGTCGTATCTCGGTCCACGTACCTAATATACCTATATACAGTACTCAGCATCGACTGGAAGGACCCACGAAACACATAGCGAGGGATCGGCAGGGCTTTATTGCCGTCAATAAAAGTCTGCAACGCTCGTCGAGGTCCTCCCTGACTTTACGACCAGCTACGGGCCCTTCCCGGCATTATATTATTATGCGCACGCCTCCGCAGGTCAGCCGTGCTCTTAGTGCACAGTATATACTGCGGTTCGAGTAGAGGGAGGCAAGCGAGTTATATTGCAAGGTTTATGCGCGCTGGTGAACGGAACCGTACGTAAGGATCTTTGAGAATTTTTTTTTTCGTTCGGAAGGATGCACGTCTTAATTTTTTTTTTCGTTGGGATGATGATTTAACGGGTTTAGCGTCATTCTGGGTATATTGCGGCACTTTTTTTGGCGGGGATTTTCGAAGGAGTAAGTAGGTACAAAGCTTCTTAGGCGATGCTGGATCGTATAGTTTTTGCGCAGGGTGTGCACGTAAAATCAAGGGTTGGATTTTTGTTTTAATTTCTATGCGGCGAAAGCTTGGCGTGATTTATGGGGGGTGCGAGACGATGTGAAACTTTTATTGAGGCTGTCGAATATTATACGCTGATGAATGAATGCAACGTTGTAATGGCGCGCATAACATGCTCGAGAATCCGGAGTGCAATGTTATACTCATTAGTTTTGCTATTGAATAAATATTACCTAGTTTTTGTACTTACAACAAAAACCTACAATATAATAATAATAATGACAATGCATCTAATATAATAGTCAAGACTTTTTCTCGCACCTTTCTTATAATATATTGTTTATTTTGCTTCAACTCGGCTTGAAGGAGCTACACATTTACACATATAATTGGATGTGTGAGAGATTATTTTGTAAATAAAATTTTACAAAATTTAATGATCGTCCAAATAGAAGGTCAAAGTATATCGCCAGGTAAGCATGTAACACAGCAACAAAGCATAAGCGTGTATTCATTATAAGTTCCGGGCAAAAGCTCCCAATGATTTACAGTATGTGTAAGCGCAACACATGTTCTCTTCAAGGCAGCACAGTGCGCGCCTATAAACGGACAACAGAGCAAGAAGGTCGAGAAAAAGGATCCTGTATCCAAAATATTTGGACCCGAGCCGGTCAGGAGGTCACACGCGTACGATTCGCAAATTCGATGATACCTCGCCTTGAAGGCGTGTGGCAGTCGTGCGCTATAACTGCACACGTGTGACGCAGACGTCGGACACGCGCCTCCTCGTCGTCTATTGCACAATGGATGTATATATATATATATATACTGAGGTATATTTACGGCCCTTTACAGCACATAGTCTAAACACGCGACGAGACTATTACTGTTTGCCGACAAGGATGTCGCACGAGCGCTAAATCTGGCGGCAATGTTTGTATACACATCAACGGCTCGATGCACAATGAGAGGAAAAATGGTCCTCTGCAGATGAGACTTTTTAAGGCTGGTCTTCTTTCGCCGAGTTCGTCAAGGATGTCGACTCGTATATAGTGTGTATATTAGTGGTCCTCGCAGGAGAGCTTTTGTGGAGTTTGAGCGACAACACGTGCGCGAGCTCGAGAAGGAAGGATATATATATGCAATGCACAGATGGAATTCGAGCTTTATTTATGGTTACCGTCATTTCGAAAAAACGAGACCTTGTCATTGTACGAAGACTGGTAAATACCTATATAATTCTGCAGAAAATGCATTGAATACACTCGAATATAACAACAACATATAATTTAGTTCGACTGCAATCTCCAGGTTACACCTTGTACCAACCCATATACGACCCATTGTGCAAAAGCCAGGCTAATCTCAGCGACCCACTGAAAGTCACTAATTCGCTAAATTGTCGGAGAGCTGGCCCACTGCCTAAATAGAGTTTTAGGCCATCGGGCTATATACTCGTCAACCCATTCGCTCTGACTTTTATGTACATCCTCGGATTCTAAAACCGCCGACTCATCGTGCTTTCGCCGTTCCACAAAGCCAACGTGCTATATTATATACCTCCTCGACTTCGAGAACCCTTTGACACCCAGAAGTGTGCGGAGTGCAGAAACACTCAATCATCCGTCTTCTCACTCTTTCACCTTGTCTCACAGCATGCGATAATGTGGAACAATTGCGGATGACTGCGCGCGTGTCCGTATAATATAGTCAAGGCGTGCGTATTATAAGTGTATGTATAAGAAGCCTAAGCCGGTGCAATAAAATCTGTCAGACCGCCGGTCAATGTTGCCAATATATATATATATATATATAAGGTCCTGGAGTTTATTGGTGTAGCTGGATATATACATTGTGAGGTAGTTAGCGCCATTGCGAGGTGGCACTGAACGCTGGCAACAACTTTTATCTCGCATTCACACACAGATGCGTCCTTGCGCATTTTTGCGCCGAGCTACTGTATTGTCTGGTATTCATATATATAGAGCTGTGAGCTGTAGCCTCGGCTTTTTACGCTATTCGTAGTCGTTGTCTTATTCAGTGCAAATTGTTTGCCGTCGCGATCATCGTTGTATATTATGCCAGATTATGTTATTGAAAAAATTAATGTGAATACGCTCTGGGCGAGAGGTTGCATAATGAGACAAGGTGTTTAGTTTAGTTTAATAATTAGCGGTTCACTTTGCCTGCACTTGTGTGTGCTTTTGTGTGATAAAAATTTAAAAAAAGGGAATCGAGTGTATCAGAGCTTAGAAGATACTTGTGTAAAATGTTGCAAAATTATTTACATCGCGCAGAATATACTGTGGAATGGATATTAGTTAATATATCAAATAAAAAATAGAGCTATGAGAGACTGACCATCCAAATGGTTGCTAATTACATGGCATTTCTATTTTATCGCTTTCCAATTTCTTTCGAAAGCTCGTAAACGATCGAGATAGCTTTAATAATAAATCCACTTTTCGGTCGAGAAATTGTTATAATAAAAACAAGTATATCCAAACATAAGAAACTTTTGCTTTATTTGCGTCACATAATATTAGTTCTATATTTTATAACATGAATGTTTAATAATGTACGTATACACATTTTAATTATAATATTCTTATTATTGTGTAAGATGTTTATTTCAACTTCTGCTTCGTTCTTCGGTTCCTCGTTGGGTTATAAGTGCAGGTTTCGGTTTACCAGAGGTAACAAATGTTGGCTTAACAGAATTACCATTACCCCGTTCTTTGGTATCTTTTTGAGTTATTTTTGGAGATTTAGGTTTACCTGAGGTAACCAACGAATCGGAATGACCATTACTCGGAAACGCAAAAATATGGTATGCACAGAGCAATACTAAAAATATTATTGTCAACTGCATGTTTTATGCGCTGTTATTGAGCAAACGGTTTGAAAATGTATATGTTTAAAACTTTGAAATGAGTCAGTTGGAGTGTCATTATGTACCGAAAAAATCGTGCAGCAGTATCGTTAAAAAAGTTGTTTACATACGAATGCAAAAGCACGTAATAGAATTTTCATATTAAATCGTGGTTTATGTTTATTAGAAAATTTAAGAAAAATTTGCCGGTAAAGTATTTTTATAATGATATATGTGTATATCCTTCAACTATACAATATAGAATTTAGATTCAAGTAAATATAGAGCTAAAAACTTTACATAGCGAGCTTTTAACGATACGTTTCGCTTTCTTTTTTCAATATGCGCCTTTTAAGGCTTCACAACATCCGGCCATCGCTTTATTAAGAGGTGAAAAAAAGGATCACGGCCAACACTCACGCAAAAATAGAAATTAATTTTCCGACAAAACGCTTAAAATTTTTTTTGAAACGGTCAAAGACCTGCAACGATGGAAAGCAAATCTCTTATTATGTTATGATATATATTCTCAATTTTCACTTTTTTCGAGAATCAAGCGCGAAAACGAACACTCAATGAGCTCAAGTACATAATAAAATATTTGCAAAACATTAAGGGTCGCATATTTTTAAATTGAGTTTTCCCGTAAAAATTCAAAATAATTCACTATTATAATTATGCGTTCTACTAAACTTTACCATTATTACTATGCAAAAATAAAAGAAAACAAATCCTTCTCTATTTTCAATTCCCGAAATAAAGTTCTCAACACGCATATGTCATCGTTCCTTACCGGGCGACATCTCCGAACAAACCCCTATACGCACCCTAATTCTTTTCAAGAATAAAGCGCAGTCGCCGACAAAACGTATAGCATATATATATACGAATACAAGCCTCACAATAGCCAAACACTCAAAATATTACCGTTCCAGCACGTTAACACTCCGCCCCCGCAATACATCGAAAGAACCACGACGAGAATACACGCGCGCGCATAGAGATCGGCATCGCAGCTCTCGTATACTATATACAATATGACGCAAGGGTGAACCAGCCCTCAAGTCGCACAAAGCTCGACCACCCGGAAGTATCCGCACAAAAAAAAGGACTCCCGTGGCGCAGCGCCGATATCTCGAGCGTGTTGCGGCATAGCGTTAGATTTTCCACGGAAGCTCTGCACCGAGCTTCGGAAAATATTTTGGTCCCGGCGATCCGTCACGGCTCTCAAAAAGGGTCCAGTAGCATATACACTCGCTCTTCCGCGTGCGCCCCGCCGCAACCTGCGGTAGCTGCTCTGTGTGTTGCGTCGGAAGGTGTTCTCTCTCTTTTTCTCGGCACGATATTTATTGGCGTAACCGAAGCTTCTGGACCACCGCCGCCAGCGAGCCGCAGAGCTGCGAGATGCTCCCCATTGTCTTCGCGGACAATTCTCACCTCACTTGCCTTTGGAAAATTCGCCAGCGCCAGGTATGGGCCCGATCAGCAGCAGCAGAAGTATATATAGTCGTAAATAAAGTCGCCGCTGGCAGGTTCGCAGTTTTTCTCCGGGAGGCTCACGTGTATATATATATACACATTATGCAGACGCAGCGCACAGGAAGACTTTTGCGTCGGAGAGATATATATCTCACTCGTCGCTTCTGTGGCTTTCAGTGCGGTTGTATATTTCTCGAGTTGAGGCGAGCTCGGAGGGTCGTTGCGGCCATTGTCGTGTATACGTATTGGGTAAGGTTGCGTCTTATATATTTCTAAGTGAAAAGTATATATGTGCGAGTTTACTTTGACGCAATTTGTGGGCTTATATATATATGACTGTAGTGGATATATTTGGGTTTGGCATTTATTGGAGTGTAGAGGAGGGTTGCGGAGGCAAGGATTTAAGATTTTCAGTGTATTTATGGCGAATGAAGATTTTATTGAGGTTTACGAGTGAAAATTTGCAAAGTCAAATACGAGTGAGTGACTTAGGAACCATAATAAATCATCTACGAAATTATCATCTTGCGCTTAAACGTATTTGAGATAGCTGAAGATGCGCAGTGTATAAAGGATTTTTAGAGCATTCGTAATTGGAAATGTAAATAAAAATATGAATGGTGCAAACATATATTTAACAAATTAATACAAGATTTTTCCCTGATGGAACAAGATATCGAACGTTAAAAAATTATAGTAATAGTTGAGCTTCATAGATCAGCTACGAATCATAGCTATAGGTACACTGAGAAAAAAAGTTGGTCAAATTAAAAAAAAAATATTCAACCTAAATAAATTATGTGTTTGAATACTCCCTATAACTTATATATTAGGTTCAAGTAGTCGATTTATTAAAATATAAATAAATATTCCTTTGTGCCAAATAATTAATAACTAAAAATGAATTTTATATTTATTGTAATTAAATAACTTTTTATTTATTAAAAACAACTACTTTTTTTTAATATTTCAAAAATCTCATACAACTATCTTACAATTTTCAGCTCACGTTTTTACGTGACCAAAACATCAACAACGAACTTGCAAACATCAACGCACCAGCAGCTTAACAATTTAACAAACCCATCGTTTAAACATCTTAAATTATAATTTAAGCCCCCTGCGCAACAATAATCGCGCCTCTCAATACAATAATATGTCAGTAGGTCCACCACCCACACCAACTGCAGCTTCTCTGCGGCCATCACTCGCATACCTCGCACTTTCTTCGTCCATCATCCATCATTCTTCTCCATCTACAGTAGCCCATTATAAACGACGCATGACCTTGTCTCGCGCTTATCTCTTCCCGGCCACAGTGTATACTTACATATATATATATATATATATATATATATATATATACTTTAGTGGCCGTTTCGCGGCTGGCCAAAAATTTACAGCCGCACGTCTTGCGGATTCGCTGTGTGAAAAGAGCCTCGCGCTGCACGAGAAACCCCGTTTCAATTACGTCGACAGGCCCCCCCGTGGTGCCCGCCGTGCACTTTGCCCAATTCGAAGACACAACCCTGCCCCCGCAAGTATTGCCCCTTCCCGTGGTACACCGCCGTACACCCTCGTAAATCTCGCAAATCGAGGTGGTCAGGGTCAGCTGTAAGTATATATATGTTTTCGGTACACTCTCTCTTGGTTGCCGAATATCGGACGCGATTATGCTTCCGCGCGGCTCTATAGGTATATACGCATAGCGACAAGTGTTCTGATGGGTGGATGTGGAGAGAAAAAAAATACGATGGTAGGTTTATTGCGGGCGAGGAGAAAAACGCGCTGCTGTGGAGAGGTATAACGCGTTTATTGGTCAGCCGCTCTGACCTTCGGGACTTTTTAACGATTTTTCTTCTCATTTCTATTTGTTCTCCAGCGAGAAATATTACACGGACTGTTTTTCTCGGGATGAGGAATTCTGCGACGTTCCCGCGCGCGGTCGTTTTTTCTATTACATGGCTGTAAAAAAAAGAACGTTCGAAACTCTCGTTGTCTTCGGGTTTTTTTTTTCGACTGTAAACTATATATACGGCTGCGTATATATATAAATAACGATCGGCATTTTGCACAATCGTATTTTATATTTTATGAAGCTCGCGTACGCGCGTATACGAATCTATATTCATTGAACAAACGGCTCAAAAAACTCTAAACGCGCACAACTGACCCATATCAGTATACATCCACAGGCAATTATTAGCCTGTTACTCACCTAATTACCACGGAAAACCTCACATCGGCTTTGCACAACGAAAGTAAAAAAAAAAATCGGGAAGGCAAAAGTGTTTTATTGCTACCGCGTATACGTACCCAGGACGCATAAGCGCGCGAGATTTCCGCCGCAAAAAAGCCGAGTGCGTGCGCGATATAAGCGCGCGAGCGCAGGATCATGGGCAGAGCGCATGACGGTTTGGGTGTCTTTTATGTAACGACGCGTCGCTATATATATGCGCTGCCAAGAGTAACGTTAAATGAATCACCGGCTGAATTTTTCGCAATATAGACGCGCTGTTTTTCTTTCGCGGTCGATGACTCGGTGCGACTGTGCATGTGTTATTATATGGTATATGGCTCGTTACGAGGATCAAAATATTTGGGATGAGCTGGTCGGGGTATATCGCTTGCGAAACGGTTGCGTTACATTGCTCTTAGAGAATATTGTTATGCGAGTCTTTACCGCAACGTAAACAGTGATTCACTATGTGTATATAGAGGAAGGGGATGCGTGACAAGTCATCGTCGCGCGAATTTCCAACTGTTGCGTGGTGTATACATGGAGAAAACAACATTATTCACATCACCGCGTATATCATCCCCATTATTCGGGAAACCGAAAAAATCCCATATATATATATATATATACTTGTATACTGCGCAACGGCCCATGCTATAGCGTCCCATATATGCATCGCTCATATATATACAGCGCGCTCACCTCTGAGTAATTGGATTTATCGTTTCGTAATTGTATTTCCGCGCGCGGCGGCCGACAGCATCTTTCCAGCGCGCCGCTAATTCACGTAAGCGGGAATTCTCCGTCTCTTTTTTTTCGTGTTTCGTTCCGTATTGCCTACACTCGATATCGCGCGCGCGCGCGACGTTGGGTAATGCTTTACTTTTTTTTTAATTCTTGCCCCAACCTTTCGTTTTTGACGCGGAGTCGTTGACCGACCCCCTCGATTTCGACGTTGATTTTGTGTGCGACGCGATGGTGGCGAAATTTACGGACACCGCGAGAGATGTGATGTATATCTTATATATAGTGCGACTGTTTTGAAGGATTGAGTTTTTCCGTTCGCTCTATCGCCTTGATTCGCGTGACTATCGTTTTTACATGGCTTTGTTATATATGTTATACACATCATTTATTCGCAGCAGTTGTCAAGTGGGAATGATTTACAATACAAGCTAAAATCGCGTCCGTTAATTATTTCTCGTGTGGTCAGTTCCCGGAGACGTCAGGAGGTCTTTTACGCGCAGCAATTGTTACTTGCACTTTCTTCACTTTCACATGCCTCCAATTACGAGCATCTTTCTTGCAACTGCAGCACAAAGATTAAAATAATCATACGCATTTTTTCCTCCGTTTCAAATTTCTTTTTTCTTCTCAAAAAAAAAAAAAAAAAATAGAACCTCCGAGCCGTGCTGTTGTTCGGTCAAGGCATTCACGTGAGAATTTGTCAGTCGGTCAGCCGCAACGACCGCAGAGCAAGCAACAGTAGCGGCAGCAGAACCACTTTCGCTTGGCAACACACATCAAATGTTCCGAGTAGGCAAAACCCTCTTCGATGTAGACATATACAGTAGACCGAACAAAAGTGTCACACCTCGCGTGTGCCACATTTAGAAGAGGACGACGACGCCGGCGCGCGAGCCCTAAACTTTTAATTAAAATTAGAAACTTGCCCGCGCGCACACTCGGGCAGCTATTGCTTTGAATTATATATATATATATATATATATATATATATTCACGACGCTGCGCCGTGAAGTCGAGGAAGTAATTACGTTGCGTTGCTTTGAAATTTCGGACAAGTTTTGGGTATATATGCAATATATAGCGGACTGCAGTTTTCTTTGTTTAATATGTAGCATCGCTTTTAGTGGTTTGGAGCTATCTGTGTGGATGTCAGTAAGATAAATTGTTCTTGAACGTTGATAGATAAGATTATAGACTTAAAATGTTATGAAAGTAGTATTGTTGCGATATGCGAGTGCGTCAATACTATTTTTGCCACGATATCGCGCTATAATATTGTTTGAGAATTCGGTATTTTGTCTTCTCTAGTCCATAGAAAGAAGAAACTGAATTTCGCATGTGCATAGTGTCAAAACATATTGGGTTATTGTGCACTAAATAAAGAGGCTTACGAGTCGGTTTTAAATTGTTTATCAAAGGGTATAATTTACAGTCAGTTAAAGTCATATATGCATGACTAATAAAGATATTCATGCGAGTTTCTCATCTTTTCACTTCTGTAGCCAAATTAATATTGCATATCAGTTATACAGTCATTATCTATATATAGCTACTATTTGTACTTTGCTTTAGGCAACCGAAATTATGTTATCTCGAAAATACAATGAACACATGTGGAGAAAATCAAAACAGAAACAAATGCATTGTTCCAATGAAGATGAATGATATAAATCGCATGATACGGTAATCTGCTTATACTCCACGTTCCCGCATAACATGATATTTTGTGGCTTGAGTCACTTGTTTGTGACGGTTGAGATTTTTCGAAATACGAATTTTAAACTGAACCTCTTTCATGCCTCTGAATAGAAATCTTTTTTCCAAATCTCCTATACTCAAACATCCATATACATCAACTGATAAACAACATCAGTAGTAGACATATTCATAAGATATAGCATAAGTCTTAGCTTGCGTGCAGTTTTTGAAACAGAAACATAATTGCATAAACGTAAACTAGTATAACATAATTGCAAAAGAATATGTATATTATACTCAAAACTAATCAAATGTTTATGTAAACGAATTCCACATTGTGTACTGCAAAAATTATACTTAACAATCAAAAATACAGCATTGAGCCTCGGAAACATCCTACATATCCCCAATAGCCACCGCAGTCTAGCCGCACATAATCCGCACCTGTCCACGTACCCCTTAAATTTCTCTTTCTCTCGCGAATAATCCCGTAAGGCGACGCGCTTCTTCATTCAACTTTACGCGCTCGGGCACACGCACATTTAAATGACCGACAAGCATGTGTGCGCCTCCATATACATATATGTATATATATAGAGAGACTCGAAAAAAAGAGCAGGTTTACCGCGCGACATAAAGGCCAAAAAAGCAGCGCGCGGTATGGGTACCAAAGCCCCCCGTGCTCGAAATGAGGTCGTGCGCGTATGCATGCGTCTCTCTCTCTCTTTCTATATATGGCACTTACATTATACTCACATCGCGCGCGCTGCAACCTTCTGCATACAGGACGCGCGGAATCGCGGTAAGGGTGCCACACAGGTGTTTGCATGTATGTGTGTATTTATGTACATGTATATGCTATATATATATATACATACACTTGTATATATTATGTTGCTGCTGCATCGCGTACACGACTCGGCTCACTCGGATTATTATTGAGCTTCCGTATCACGGAGGCGAGTTTCGTATTGTGCGCGTGTACCACTACACGCGCTGTGCGGTATACGAAACGCGTAGTTTTGGCGATTCTTGGGCTGAATTTTAATTGCTCCCATGCGCGAATGTTTGATGAATTTTGCATGCTCGTTATATATACATATTGTATATACAATTTGCTGTTTTTCGTGTAATCGTACAGTGTAATAAAAATATCTTACTTCGGTATACAATTTCTTTGGAAAAAATTGCCGCCTGGCTGAATTCGATCTGGATAACGAGTAACGAGTGTATGTGATCGAGGAATAATAAGTGAGTCATGCATTTTTTCGAAGGTAACTGTACCTTACAATTTCGTTATTCAATTAATATGAAAAGCGATCATTGATTCAATAAATTATAATTTCAACGTACAGGCACAATTAAAGTCCATATCTATATACAGTTATAACTCGCAAACATCAGATTACCCGAGCTCCTTAACGCCATTCATCATCCTTACAGTCGAAAATCACGCCCGTTACATACACACACATACATACCGGTTCAAAAACTACATGGCCCACCTTGTATAAAGATCACACACACACATACCCACTACCGAAAAAGAAACAGGTCACCCACTCAAGATCATCAGAGGATATTTCATTCATCGCAATACAAGCGCTGTAGAAAAGTATACAGGTACATCAGCTCGGAAATCGCGGTAAGGGTGCCACATGCGCACCTACGTGTCTCATTATCATCTGGCTTCCGCAGCTCCCTCGCACATGTGTATACGTACATACGCCGTGGACATAAACCTGCTCTCCGAGTCACGACGATCGAGCGCAGCCGGTCTTTCTTTTATTCGAGCAACGCGAGGTCCGACGCTGCCTGCGCACAGGACACGAGAAAACGAGGACGCGCTTCTCTCATGAAGAGCTGTATATATATATATATATATATATATATATATATGCAGCCTACGCGTCCGTACGATATTGTGTTGTGCATAGACGACAGAAGATCTTTTGGCCTATGACACTGTTTCGAGGATCGGTATCGCTGGTACGTGAAGTTTCGTTTTTTTTTATGATGTTGCATGCATCATAGATCTCCGATAACGATCGATAAAGTTCTCAGCTGAAACAATAAGGACGCGAAGGATATTATTTTTAGAGATTCGAAAGGAGGAACACGTATAATAATTATGTATATAACGTCACCCCTTCGAAGATGAATTACGTCGCTTCGGTGAAATATGCCCAGAGCTCAACTCTCACGTTATTCGACGAAATCGGATGTTATGTGTATACATATAGATATACGATCGTACGTGACCGAGTACATATATCTAGGTATATATATATATATACCTACATTATCGCCGCTCGGGGCGATACGCGCGCAGCATCTCTCACTCTCCATCTCGATATTGCGCGCGACCCACTTAGGAAACGGGACGAGACTGTGCGACGGAAGGACTAAGTTGTCGTCGTCGTCGTCGTCGTCGTCGTCGTCGTCGCTCGAGCCTGGAATTTGTTCAGCCGCTGTGAACGAGCTGCTTTTTTTCTCCGTTTTTTAATTGTTCCATTCGCGGAAGAAAAAAGAAAGAGGAACGATTATTTAGCTCTCTCGGACTAATATCGAGGAGCTGATGCGCGCACGTAAGAGTGTGAATTATACATGGCGTGAAACTTTTTTCCCGGAGAACGGTTTAGACGATCTTCTAGATTGATACGACGCGCGGATGATTTTAGGTCTTTCAGGCAGTCTGCGTAGTTCGTTATTATATGTGGCTCATGAGAGCAATGTCGATCGTAAATATCTATATATACATACACTCGAAGATTAATGCGCATAACAGTATATAAAAATTCAGCCTCGACATTTTACTTTCTTCCCGGAATACCTTCCAAGTGAGTTAAGGTATGTGTGTCCAACCCGGATAATGGTCAAAATAATAATAAAAAGCCCACGTGGATTATACCGGTCTCGCGAGCTTATAATAATAATACAACACACACAGCGCAACCTCAAAACTCTCCGGGCCATCGTAAAAATGGAAAGTCATCGGCTCGTCGACTCGATAAAAATCACCGACTGTATATACCGATCGTCTCTTTTTCTTTCTTTCCCGCAAAAAAGCGAGCAAGGAGGAAAAAAAGGATATACAATAAGGAAAGAAAGGATCTAAGCGAACATGTAGTGTAACACACGCGCTTATAGGATACTCTTGCTTTTTCTTGCCACGAATGGTAAATAGCGCAAAACCGAAAAATCGCCACACTGCGCTTTCGTTCCGCGGCTAAGCTGCGGCAGGTTCCGTTCTGAATCGTGTTCGTGTTGTGCGTGAGCGGTTATACTTGGATATATAAATACTTCTGTGTGAGTCTGCCTATATAGCTACAAGGTGATGTATACATGTATATATAAAAGTCCGTTTTAGGAAGGAATGAGGAAGGATTTTTTTTTTGTTTCTGTTTTTTTTTTCACGAAGAAAGTGTGAAGATACGTCTCTTTCTCGAGAGCGTATTATACACACAGATGCCTTCGTTTATTTCTCGTTCGCCACAGACCGTTAATTTTCACGCGGAAAGTGTCGCCCGTTTCTTTTCTTATATATTCTTTGCTTATCTTCACGCCGACTTGGGAATCGCGGCAGAATAATTCTGGGATTTTTGGCTCGACTACACGCGACTATGCTTTTCCTTTCGTTTTTAGTTTCGACGAGAGCGAGAGAGTGAGTTTGCAGGATGTATTACATTTACCGTTTTACCTTTTGGCGTATACCTATATCTACGAGTAACGATGTCTGATCGACCATTAAACTTAGTAGTTCGCAGAGACGAGCCTTTTTAATGGATATTACACCTGCGGTATTCATACACGATACCGGCGCACCTGTATAATAGCAAACCGCTTCAATATTGCTCCCGAATGCGGTTATACAGTTCTCTCATGAATTCTGCTAATAAGCAATAAATCAGTTTTCAATTATGCAAGTATATATATATATATATATATATATATATATATATATATATATATATATATATAAGCGTATATAATACGAAACCAGCACAACTGATTTCTTTTCCTTTTTGCGCAGAAATTATATCCACGAGGCATATATATAGTATTTATACACGTACGACTTTAATACAATCATTCCCGGTGGCCTCTAATTTAACCCGACGGAAAAAAGAGGAGTAGTCTTAATGCGCTCTACCTATATATGTATATAATCATCGCGCATATATATATATATATATATATAAAAAGCCGAATCACCGTGAGAAAATAGTATATATATATAACGAGGCGTCGTAGTCCGCAATATCAGGCGCAGCGAAAATCCTCCTTATCCCATCCCATCGCGTACGAGAAACGAAAGGACGAACAACCCGACGCTGTACACCAAACGGCAACATGGATATAACAAAGAGAGAAAATAGTTTTCGTGTCAAGTTCAAGGCGCGCGCGCGCGTAATATACGCACACCGAAAGACACACACATATATATATACGATGATATATCCATCGGTAAAAGGATCACAAGTAGTGTAGGGCCGCGTCGAGGCATACGAGGCTCGGAGCACGTTAATAGCCGCGGAGCCCGTAAAGTAAAACACGTATGTGTTAGGATGTATATGTATATAGCTGTGACGCGGCTGCGCGCGAGGCAAAGTGTGTTTGTGGGTCAGTGGCACACTCGCCGTCACAATACGCGCTCGCGCAGCGCAAAGTCGTGCATTACGGATCGTGACTCGTGACTCTGTCGTCGTTGCTGTGCATGTATGTATGGGTACATTTACTCCTCCGAGCCCCTCTCCATTGTTCCTTGAACTTGTCCGCTATGTATACCGAGACTATACACGAGAGGACGCATACATGTGTGTGGGATGGAGTGAGCTATTGCTGCTCGTCTAATCAAGGAGAGAGAGAATGACCATTAGCCGATGCGGATTGTATAGTACGACTGCGCATATGCGGGTTACCCGAGGAGAATACATCGATTGCGTAGAGAGAAATTCTGGCTTTTTTCGCATTATTCAGGAAACATGTAACGCACGGCTTTAATACAGTATGGGGATCATGTTACGTATAGATATACATCTATAGGATTTTTTAAAACGTTTTTTTTATTCTGTGCAGTGCCTAACGACTTTATAAACGGATGTTTAGCATGTTATTAGCAAGCTCGAAACTAGCTTAATTGCGCTTAATCTAAATGCAAGTTATTAGCACGATTCTCTGAATATTATACGCAGTACGTGTCACAGAGCGAAATGAAGTAAATGACAAAAAAGACGAACAAGCCGAGACTGTAATCCTGTCAGAGCTCCAGTAAGACCGAGATCTAGATGAATATCGAAGCGACTAATCAAGGTGCAGAAACGCGCGAGACGAGTCGAAATGCGATTGAGAGATGATAAGCGATCAATCGATGCCTGTGGGTCTTGTATGGTTTTCTATCTCGATTAAATGTAATTATACGATTCCATCGTATGCGCATGTGATGGTTTATTTGCTAAGTAAGTTTTGAAAGTATATAGTTTAGTTTTTGCATATTAAATACGTTGAAATTGTACTATAGCATACTATACGGATGAATTAAATTTGCCGACTGTTTATAAAAGTTAAATGATGCAGCACATCGATCTTTGCTATTGACAGATTTTAGAAAGACACGTTTCATTGTTTGTCTCAATATTATACTATATTCTTATTCATTCGTTTCTCAAACATTGAGTTCATACGGATTTTTTGCACCGAACTTTGCGGTGATTTCGTGAAATATTCTATTCGCTCGACCAATGCAATGTCTTAAAAACAAAAAATCACTCGATCGGTTGCAACAACAAAGATCAACGAACTTCCAAAAACTCTGCAACTTGACGCACAAAGCGCTATCGAAGGCGAACAAAATATATCCCGATCAAGGACAACAATTTTCGAATTCGTTTGACAATCGCGTTGTAAATTTTTTTTCACTCGATGACGCACGAGTTCGTTGCACCCTTATATATATATACGCTTGCGCCATTCAATTAACCAAGCGCGCGCTTTATACGTATAGATTTAATATATATATATACACAACGCTGTGTGCTACTATGTAGCAAGTACAGTGTGACAAAAATAAAAGGCGCAAGCGTGCGATTCGACACACACCGGACGAGTGGACCACGATAGAGTCGATTGCTCCCGTAGCGCCGGGAAAGATAGACGTTGACTAATATCGATCTGCAGCTCGATCGTGAAAAAATACGTCGCTGTTTGGTTGTGTGTATATATATATAAGTGGTGCAGGCGAATTATTCCGGAACCCCGAGAGTCACGCGGTTTTCTTAGGCAATTGTATGGGCTCGACGATGACCTACTTATATTTCTTGGTGTGATAAAGTATGTGCTTTTGTATCTGTATAGCTTCGAGGAAATAAAGCGGGATAAGTTCTTTTTTACAGAAGTCGAGGAAGCTTTGGATTTCGATGTTCAAGAAAAAATCATGAAATTCACAACAGTATTCATGTAAAAGTCATGGAGCTCGCAACGGTATTAAGATAGATTAAATAGGAAGAGTGGTGCAGTAGCACCAACTGGAAGAGATCTCCTTAATGCTACCAAGAGTGAAGAATTCGTTAAAACATAAGGAATTCACAAAAGTATTCTCAGCATAATCCTATCTTTTTTTCGTAATAGATTTCTCTGTATATAAAAATAACATTGATGTATATACAGTATATATATATATGAACACACAACGCATTGATACTTCATTATACACGAATTAAAATAAAATGTAGACTCAATGATTATACCCACATCAATCAAAATCAAATCTCCAAACCGTAGTCATTTTTCATACTGCATACTTACCGAGCGCTAAGACCAGGCCTTTAATCGCCTCATAGTCATTAATCGAAAGGAACTGGAAAAATTGGTGTCGCGCTCGGCTTGTAACCCAAATCCCATATGTTCTCTCTGGGAAACCGAAGTAGGGTTTGGGTTACACTTTTATCATCAGGATTCACCTGTTATATACAGACGCATGGTATGCAGGTATGCAGGCGTACTGGTTGTAAGTATATGTATTCCAGGCCATCAAGTATCTAAGCGGTATACGTTTATGTTGATGGCTGTAAAATTTAACAAATCAATTATAAATGAAATCGTTACTATAAACTATCGTTGCTTTTCTCTAATTCGCTAATATAACGAACCAAATGTTATATTCATTGTTTGATATCTTACTTATCAAGAAATAAAAAATACTGTATTATGCTGTTTGATTGTTGTGAGCTTACGCATTGGTGAAGAAAGCGATCAGTCACAAAAGTGGAGCCGACATTTTATAAAAAGTACTTATAATCGGAAGCCTTTTAGGCGAGACTTTGCTTAGCGCATGCTTTTTAACTTGGTTTAGTTGCGGAAAGAGGTAGATGGTTTTTTTCTTGGTCCGGTTTTAACTATCATAGCGTGCACCATGCCTCAAGAAATCCGCGTCTCGATCACAATTTGAACCCTTGAAATATAAAATAGCTGGCAAACTTTATATGTGTAATATATATTAGCCACGTAAAATTATGGCTTTTTAGTCTCAGCAGAAAGTAATGCATCATTTCATCACTCATGCAAAGGCTAGTTCAAAACCATTTAGTTTACGGCTGCTATTATAAGCTAATATACGATTGACTACCATATACACCAGCTCGCACATCGTCAGGGAGTCGCGGGCTTTTTTTTCTTCGTGTACAATATCAAAAAGAAATGGTCTCAGCTGACTTGACGATTTGGGAAAAACTAGCTATACACATTGTTTATTTAGAACATGCATACCTGCAAAACCTATAGCGCTAATCACGGCGCGTCCCTCGCAGCCGTGATGAAAAAAGTTGCATCTTTTTCCGCGCGGCGATCGATACACGCCCTCATTAACATCGTATACACAATTTGAATAAAAATAATACACGCGACAGGTATTACGGGGTCAAGTCTCGGCTCGTCCTTACATTATTACCGGCGCATATACACATATAATGCAGTCGTATAATGCGATTCTCTATATTGCGATCGCGTAGAAGAAAAAAAAAGGAAAAACGTGCGAGTGTATAGCGCGCAGTCGCGTGCGTCCAAGCATGAATTTTCATAGGCATTAAGCATGCTTTGTTACACCCGCGCGCTCGCCTTTTTTCCCCAAAATGAGTATAGTATAGCCGCGTTGGAAATATAAGCGACGGCAAAAAAGCGTCTTGAAAACATATAACGTGTCTAATAATAGCTGCGATATAGCGAAAAACTCGAGGCTTTGACTTCTCACTTCATAGATGATCACTTTTAGACATTAAAATTCTAATACGATTAGCATCAGTCGATCGAAGGCGTAAAAAATATCGTGATCATCGTTTGATCGATCAATTAAAATCTCACTAAAAAGTGCAAGTCGCGTGCCGCGATCGCGCGAGCGTTTGCCTCAGTCATCTTTTCTAAAACTACAGAAAAACCAAAGGATCCCGTTATGCCCTCGTATTACAAGCCGTCCTAAAAAGGAATTAGGATAGCCGAACAAAAAAAAAGAGCCGAGTAGAGAGCACGCGACCCTCATCCGATTTTCGTGAGCGCGATCTTATAATAGTCAGCTCACTGAGCATAATACAATCTATCGGCGAGAAAGAGCAGAGGTCTGCCTTTGGCGCGAGGATGAAACGGCTTATTGCTCTGGGTGTCCGCGTTGTTTTGCTTTTGCTTTCTCTTTCAGGCGAGTGCATAGGCATGCTCTAGTTCACCGGCTGCGCGCCGTGTGTAACGAGCCGCCCTGACGACTATCTCTTTCCTTCTTTCTCTCTGATCCTATAGCTCCGTCGTACTATCTCTCTATCTCGCGAGCGGCTTTTTTTGCTTGCTTCCCGAATCCTCGGATTTGTAAGGCCGTATGTATTGTAATTAATTCGTAACTCCGCGCTTGGAGAAAAAAAAGAGAATTCTCCTCGTCGGCGAGGAGAAAAGTGTGGGATGACGACTGAACTGTGGAGATTATAGTCGGTGAAGATATAATTATGTAGCAAGTAGCAATTTAGAAAATGTAGCTATAAGTTTACAAAACTATCGAGCTTATAACAATCTGATCAGAAGGTACAACATTGACGAGATTTATAAATGAAACGACATGTTTTTATGCAAAAAATGGACAATATATTTTTGTAGGTGTAAGTAAAATATAAATAAAACTCTGTAAATGCATTTGCTCATCGACAACTTAACATCATAGTATCCGCGCATCGGATTGTATCTACGTTTTCCAAAGGTACTTTTGATTAAGCTTCGACAATGCTCTGCAACGTGTGAACTCACATCGCGATTAGAGATTCAACAACCCATTGAGTCGATGATAAGAATTTGTACGAAATTCATGCTCTAGATATAGTCATGTACATTATATTATACGAGAGCGTCGTTGTTTCTTAAAAATTGACGAAAACATTTGCACGCTTCGCTCGCAAGTCGATGAAAATAAAAAATCGTGAAAATCAATTCCTCAAAAGTTCTGGTGAACAGTAGCCTCTGAGCTTATATATAGACTCATAACGAAATGTATCCCAATAGCGAATCAAGAGTAATATTTCTTGATTTCCTTGAGAAGTGGCGTCTCCGTAAGCTCGTTTATCTCGACAAAGCGCTTGTTTGCTCGACTGAAGTAGTAAATGTCGCCGGTGTAGATGTCGAACCAGAGCGCGTGCACGTGCAGATTGTGTTTCTCGAGACGACGCTTGAGAAAGCCGTAGGAGGCGACGTTTTGCAGCTGTTGCAGCGTGTTGATCTGCGAGAGCTTATCCTCGATCGCGAACTTGTCCTCCGGGTCGATGTAGGCGACGAATTTCCGGAGCGGCGTCTCGGCTTGAAATAGAATCGGCTCGTGAAAGCCGGTGATCTCGAGCTGTTGGAACTTGGCAAGGCTGCTGCTACCGTGTGCGCACAGCCAGGCACGTAGCGGCGATATTCTTCGGTTTACCTACAATTGTTAATCGAGGCTTTGAATAGTCGCTTGCCAAACTTTCGTTTAAATGAACTTTTCATTGAAGTATAAGTACGCTTATTTTCAATGAATCTTTAAAGTAGAGCGTTTTAGAAAGAGTAACAGTAAGCTAAGTTTGCTTTGTATAAAAAAAACCAATAATACACAATGTGATGCAATATTTTATGGTATTACAAATTATTTCAGGAAAAATCGGTATTCTATTTGAGAAATTTCGTAATAAAGTTAAGAAGCCTATTCTTTAGATATTTTAAATTTTATGGAGAATAGGAAAATCTTACTTGAGATGCAAATTCTTCATCTCTCAAGGCATAGAGCAAATTCATAGCTTTGCAATCACTGTGCCCACACACGATAACATGCCTGATGTCATTGACAACGCATCCCAACTCTAGAGCTGCAGGTTCACACATTGTCAGCTCATCGATGAAATGTTGAGAGTGTGGAACTATGTTGCCAGCATTTCTCACTGAAATGAACAATGTTAAATAAAAAATAACATTGAAAGTTTGCACACATTGGTTTGGAGCATATACGACATGAATGATTTTTGTATTGCGGACCTGCTAGGTGCTATGGTGAAGGATCAAGATGCTAAGGAATTGGCAATATGTATTCTATCTCTGAAGTACTGAGAATGCCAGAAAATGAGGTTAAAACAAGACGCGAACATGATAATGTCCAGGTGAGTGTTACTCGTACCAACAAACATGTCTCCAACATTAGTTTCCGTAAATCTTGTTGGAATCATTCTGGAGTCCATGCAGGTAAAGAACACCGCCTTGGGCTGTAGCAGAAACAAGTGAAAAGTGAGAATGTTTTCACAATTTTTTATTATTAAAACTATGCAGCTCAAAGGTCAAGCATTGTAAACTTTATTCAAGTAATTGTGACATTACCTCGGGATGATCCCTCACTTGCTGAAACTGCTTTACCATTCCTTCCCTGTGACATTTTCGATATTTCATTACTCCCTTTAGTATCCTATCCATGTTTTTAATAAGTAAACTCTTTTCATTTGGTAGCTACAGCATGACGCGTCGCGATTACCAGCCACTCGGTGCTATGGAAATGGAAAATCTTCGGAAGCTCGGGTAAGAGGAGGGGAATCACATGACGAATGATAAGACGGGAGCCAACCAATCAGCTGTTGCGCTAAACGGTGGGACGGTGACTGAGCGGGCTGTTTAAACGGAATTTCAAGATTCAACGACATTTCGTGTATATATGCAGTCGTGGACAATGGAGAAATAAGCAAATTGTTTTAATTCTAATAAAGTAATTTTTTTATTCTCTAACAGATATCTCATTATTTCTAATCTGGAGCGTTACAATATAGATATAGATCTCTGTTGTATAGTCAAATAAAAATATCTTGGGTAATACACTTAAATATGTCTGGTTGTTAAATGAGCTTTAAAAAGTCTTATTTGGTTTTTACAAAAGTGTTAAAATACATTCACATCTAAATTAAAAAAAAATTAGAAATTTCGCCCATGACTGTTAAAAAAACGTTAACTCAATGCCGTATTATTTAAAAAAAGAAAGAAATAAACGATTCTCGATTTACTAAATATAGTCATGTACCACATATAATGATATATATAACATCTGTTCTGGAGGATTACACGTATAGATCGATGTTACGTTAATCAGTCGCGCGTTATTCCATGCAGTCAATCGCTCAATGCGATGTATAGCTTTTTAGTTTTTTCATTTTGTATAATTTGTTAAAAGACCATAAGCGAAGAACGCACTTAGCTCGCTCGCGTTTTCTAATGCGATCCACCGCAACAGTTCAGCGTCGAGCGACTCGATCTCGCCTAGGTCGAGCCAATTTCTATCTACTTAATGATGAGCTCTGACTTGCTCGTTCGAGCTTCTCAAAGTGTTTGCGGGCGTTGCGAATGTTGATCAGTGTAGCAGCAGAGGCTAAACATATTTAAATGCAAAATATATCTATTGCGCCATGCTGGTTAAGAAGACTTTCCTTTTTCAGAATGAACAAAGTCAACTCAATTGATTAATATTTAGAGTTGATTTGTCTAATCTAAAAAAGTATTGATCCTTGACTATATTCATATTAAAATTTGATTTTGAAAATACTTACGAATAGTTGGATCCGAAACTACAACCATGACATATGTGTTTGAGGTAAATACATCAATAAAGGCCGCAAAATTAGTATTCCTAACTTCCATACTGGAAAATTGAGCTGCTAATTTACTGTAATTAAGGGATTCATTAGTAACTTATCACTTTACTGCACTACACATTCAATGACGCCTATAATACTGACCTGCAGCTCAGTTTGAATTGCTTTATGATATTTGATACTTTTTCAAAGCGGTGTACATCTCTATGATACCGTCTCTGGCAATGACTAATAACGAGGAATGTGGCACGTTCGAAAAGCAGAACTTCATCAGCGTCAATAATATTGGCAAACTGATTTAAACTCTGTTCAAGTTCTTTGACATTTGGAATCAACATATACACAATAGAAGACCATGCTCTGGATGTAAAACAATTATGTTAATTACCGTTTCTATTGTTGGATAGCAATTATTGTTTAATTATATTTTTATTTCTATCAGAGCTAAACTTAATAGGATAAACATTGTAAAATGTATCGATTTCTTACCTGTACAAAGTTTCATCCCATATACTAGTCCTGAAGCATGTGCATTGGAGAGGTAAACTTAGTCTTCTCAAATCCTCCTCTCGTTCCCTAAATATGGAATCCCTCTGATCTTCTTGAACAAGATCCATTTTGTGAATAAGACAAAATACTTTGGCATCTGGACTGTTTTGGAGTATCGCCTCCAGACAACTTTGATAGTAATGCATGTCCTTGTCTAGTTCTCGAGATTCAACATCAAACACATAGATCAATACCTCAACATTTCTGAAGATATTATCTCGCTGTGATGCAAAATAATTCTCCATAAAAGCTTCTTGTCCACCACAGTCCCAAAGGTTGAGAACCAAATTTCCCAAGAAGCGTACATGGCTGTGTTCCACATCGACTGTGAAAAAAAACAAATTTATATTTTATAAGCATCCAGTTAACTTAATACTATGAAGGACAATGCTTTTTCAGCTAAAATTGTAATGACCAAAGCGAAGAAAAAAAAAATGAAGTCTTACTTGTTGCACCCAATCGACGAGTATCTCTTGCAATATAATTAGCAAAAATGATGCTCCTCATACTGGTCTTCCCCGAACCGCTCTTCCCCATCAAGAGAACCTGAAACACCACGTTAGTTATCTCATACATAACAAAACTAACAAACAGAAAAAAAGTGGGCGTAAAACGTAATATAATTAAGTGACGCATCTCACCTTTTTCTTCATCGTGCTGTTAGAAATTCTCGCGTTCACCTCAGAGAAAAGTTACGAATATGCCAAACTCCTCCGGCCAAGTCCGGGAGGAAAAATCCCTCCGGTGTGTGCACGAGAGTCGAACCTCACCCTCGCGCAAGTGTTGCACAATGCGTAAACAAAAGAAACAAAGCGCGAGAGCACAGAAAACAGCAAAGAGAGGTTAGGTCCAGTAATGTCAACGTCGCAAGAGTCTCTTTCCAAAACAAGTTCGAGCGAAACACAGGGACAAGTATGTAAGTAGACGTAAAAGCGCACTTTTTTCGGAAACGCTGACCTCGATCGTGCGCTGTCGTCGGTGTTTTGGTTATAAAGGTATAACGTGTTGAATAACAGAGATCGAAAGCTCGCTTATCGAAGGAAAAATACTGCGCGAGAGAAATGCGGAATAATGTTCGCGTCAGATGGTTTACGTTCTACTTATCTCTCTTCTTTTATCACTTCGCGTTCACATCCTTATTTTTTCGATGTGAAAAATAATATACAGCTATAATATAACGAGACGTTACTCCGATGGTAACAGCGGGAGTGACTATTCTAATGAAATGCGTGTGAATGAAAAGGATCGCGTTATACAGGCGCCTTTTTTTATTTATCGAGTGAAATTGTTGAAAACGTGAGTATGAGCTATGGCTAATATATATACTAGAATGTAAAGTCATATTTTTGTGGATGTAATGTTAAAAACATAATGATATACCTTTATGTAGTAATTTACTTGGAAAGTTTTGTCAATGAGTATAACTGTTTAAACAGTAGAGTAACAAAACATGAGAAGGCCTTGTTTCATGCATATAAAGTGAACGGCAAGTTCTTCATTTCGAGTGTCCGGGAGAGAATAGTTATTCCCTCCCGGTGCACGAAATTACTTAAATTTTTAAGTTTTAAAAGATTTTTTGTGTATGACAAGGGTGAAAATGGGCAATTTCCAGCTCGGGTTAAAAATAGAAAATAGACGCTAGAAATAGCCCATTTTACCCCCCTTGTTGCTCAATACAATATTCTATTAATATTTGCTTCTTACTGTTAATATATGCCCACTCGATGCTGGTGGTTGCGAATATAGTTGGCAATGGCGTGATGAATCAACGGACGTATTATTATGCACACGTATATACCTATGTTATGCGTATTATTATCAAAGTTTTGTGTTGTATATAACTTATTCTTCCTTGTTCTCTTCCTCCACGATACAAAAGCGCATGATAATTTTTGTTATTTAATAATTTTCATATCATTCAACTTTCATTCAAAAGTTTTCTAATAAAATAACACATAAAATAATGTAACTTCTAAATATCTTCTCTTTTTATTGCATCATAAAAGCATATACATATTATAATCAATCGCAATATTTATCTCTACTTAGAAAATATATAAGTAGCCAAAATACATATAATCTATTCGTCTCATTGCACAATATCGTGGACCTCTACGTTACAAAAGCATTTGCCAGTGAAGATCTTTCGGTGCAATATATAGCAAATATATATTATTCAACGTACAGAACGAACGTTTCAAGCATAAAAAAATACAACATGTATATATTATAGAACCGGCGATTCCAAAAAAAAAATATTTGGCTCCCGATTCGTGCGAAGCGGTATATAAGCATACTATCCCCAAAAGGAATTTCTCGTGCATATATATTTATAATCTCTCAAGATATACCCGCTGCTACGGGTATATCAACTTCAGCGTCATACGTCAGTGTAATATAACGATATATAATAATTATAGGTATACCGTCAATTTTCATCTCGCGTAAACCCTAACAAGGTTTACAATAACTCACGATGAAATTCTCGCGATCGACGATGCGGTAGACGTAGTTCTTGTACGTCGTGAAGTCTTGCTCGCGCATTTTCGAGCAGTGGTCGTAGATCTTCCGGACGACCGGAGGAAATCCGGAAATACCAGCGGCCGCGGCGATTTCATCGTAGTAGGCCCATTGACGCTCGCAGAACTTGTTGATGTGCCTCAGCTGATATAGGTATATGCACGATTAGAAAAATTCCGATGTGGTTATAAACAATGTACTTACCGCGACTCCCTTGTCGAGCAGACTCTGCTTCTCTTTCTCGTACTCCTCGTGCATCTGCTTCGAGGAAGGAAGCTTCACTCGACCCTCGACTATCCCGAGGATGTATTGCGCCTGGATGTGGAACATGGGAAACGGGATAACGATCGCGGGTATACCCATGAAGAACAAGTTCGGCCAGTCCATGTGGATGAGGGTCTTGTAAAGTGGCTCCACGTGGTTGTCCGTAGTTTTCAGCTGGACTTTGGGCGATAGGAAGGGATAGGTGAACTCGTAGCCTGTTTTCGAAAAGAAAATCGTTATACTTTATACTCCGTAAAAACGAGCTGCAGTCGAGATGAAAAAATTCGCTTACCTGTGCAGTAGATAAGTACGTCAACCTTAGCGGAGAAACCATCTCGGAACACGAACGTCCCGTCGCTAACCTGAGCGATACCGGGCCTCTGCTCCACATTTTTCGGCAATTTCGCGTCTATCGGCTCGGACAGATTATGGCTCAGGTAGATCTGTAAATCGGCGTAACGACATCAGCCTCGCACACGTCGTATACCTATATATACCTATCCGTACGGTATACCGACCTTCCTCGCATGTTTGGCGACTTCAAGGCAGATATCGATACCGGACCAGGAAGCGCCGAGGATACAGACGGTCTGTCCCGCGTAATTCTCCGGCATCCGGTACTGGTGACTGTGTATACAGGTGCCGGTGAAGGTGTCGATACCTGGAATCTCGGGAACGTGGCCTACTGTGTAGTGGCCGTTGCAGAGGACCACCGCGTCGTAGGTCTTCATCGTCTGGACCTTTGTCGCCAGGTCCGTGTAGGTAACCGTCCAGATTACTTGACCGTTCGACAGCTTCTCCGGCTCCACGAGGTTCACCAGTGTGTTTAGCTGTGATAGAGATTTTTTGCGATTTTAATTTATAAAAAATTCACTTGTTGCTATCGTCGGGATATTTGCGTTATTAAAGCGAATTTGAAAATTTACGCGCGAGGATACTATATAAGCGCGCGGTTGCTCACCTTGATATGAGGATGGAGATTAAAGTGCCGCGCGTAATTCGAGAGGTACTGTCGGATAACACTATGGTGAACGAAGGACGGACCTTCGGGATCCTCGAACGGAAAGTCCGGAATCTGCATGATCTCCTTCGGTAAATTTGTCCTGCAATAAACACGGTTTCTCTTAAGTTATATGTATGTATATACAGTGCCGGATATGCCATGATTCAAGTTTGTTCATTGAATGTACTTATATATACACAGCATGAAAGTATATCTGTATATAGTTTTGATTAGTGTTGACTATGATTATGTTCAGATTAAAAAGCGCTTATCTAAAAAAAATAGTCAATCGATATAAGACGATAGTGAACGTTTGCAAGGATATTTTGAAATTAATTATACGATCTTTACTGCAGGTAACCTATTTAAGCACTGCGTATACGACAATTCAATCTTCCCACCAATTATACATACTGCCTTACTACAAACCATGTACACTCACCTGAGGTTCTTGTACATACTGCTATGCACGAGCAGTCCATTCTTGTCGGTTTCGGTCTCATCGGTATAGACCCAAGTACCGCCGATCTGTCCGGTCTGCTCGAAGAGGTTGATGCTGTAGGTCTCGGGCCTGGATACCACGTGTCTGGCAACCACGAGACCGGCTACGCCGCCGCCGATTATGGCCACACGTGTCTTAGTGCTCGGCATTTCGTTTTTTGCTTATGCTCGATTTGCCCTCTCGGAAAACGTTCCAGAAGTCGGCTGTATATAAGCGGGTAGGAGATTTATATACGCTGCGGCAACGCGTCCTTCTTGAATTTTCCCGCCAACTTTCACCGACGCGGCTATTATATACGAGAGCGGCTTTGCTGCAGAGTTTTTGCGTCAGATATTTGTTTGAATTATTTTAATTAAATTATAGTGCAGGGACAAATTCTCTTTTGTAATTTTCTGTTCTATTAGAAAATTCAACGAAAATAATGTTTCTCTATAAAATGAGCGCGATGCGATGCGTACTCAAATCTCCGTATTTCTCGCAAGCTTTCTTCCTCGAAAAAATCGCGAAAACGCAGCAATAATCAATGCAAGGTAGAGATTACAGCTTTCGATATGTCTCGGTGAAAACAAAAATCGCCTCGTTCTAGATCAATCTAACTGCGCCCGTGTGTATATATACAGAGTTGTCAACTCTTCGATATCTAAATCTCTCTCTCTCGATAAGTATGTATGTATATAAGCGTCGTCGCAGTCGGATAAGACGAAGATCGAACTGCGACTCGGTTATAACTGGAAGATGCTGGAGCTTCGGCTGTTGCTGCACCACTTACTACTCGAAGACTATCTCTGCTCGTGCAATAGGCGCGCGGCGGTGGCGGTAACTTTTCTTCCCCACCCGTGGCTCCAAGTAACACGAAACGAAAAAAAAAACGTCTCGGGAGGAGGAACGCGAGGGCAATAAGTCGCTGTATTGCGAGATGCTTCGGTGCGAGAGCATATTGTGAAGTAAGGGCTGCTGTGTACGCGGACGGCGGAGGGGGAGAAGCGAGGATCAAAATGATGAAATTACGAAATGCCGTGAAGTCATGGGTGGACCTGTTTATGCGGGAGATTGCGGTGTATGCGGGCGAGATTGGTTTGATGAGGATTTGCTGTGTTGTATGCTGAGTTTGAAATTGGTTGTAAGAAAAAATGTTATTACTTCGATGCGTTCGTCTGAATTGTGTATATAGATGCGTAAATAGCCATGGAGTTAGTTTTACTCGGGAAAGTTTTTTTGTATGGCTTGGAAATCGACGACGTGAAATTTCGTCATTCTCGTATGCGCTGATGCTAAGAAAATTTTGAATGCTTTCGGATTCGTCAAATTGTGAGAAAAAAACCATTATTATTGCATCAAGCGATATAGTATCCACACCGCCTAGTTGAATTCTAAAAAGCGTAAAAGTTTCCACAAAGATTACGGTAATATCTTTACTAATATACGTAGAAAATGGTGAAATTTTTTCCGCTAACATATAAGTTTATCGACTAATGTATTTTGAGTTTTGCGTACATCAGTGTCTTTTAAGCATATTTTTATATAATTGCAGATTAAACATTGAATTTTTATCAAGCGCGCATGATTTTTAATAACTGCGTACGAATTAACGTTTCTGCAAATGTATCGTACATCCGCAAAACACACCACTGCGCGAATGAGAAGACAAGAGACGCGAACGATGCATAAAAAATGCGTAATTATAACCGGAACATATTATATTATCGGCAGAAGTTTATAAGCCGTCTAGACGACAAAGTAATCATCAGCTCTGCATTTATCTCATCGATTGTATATTATATCCATAAATTCAACGCAATATTTAGACAGTTCCTGATGTATATACTCAAATTTGGCGGTCAATATCCAGAGTATGTCGCTCTTTCGTTTTCGACTAATTACACTCCTCAGTTTTACCTACATTAGCTGTGTACAAATTACCGCGCGCATACCTTTTCTTAAAGCAGGTTTTGCTCGGGCGCTGATGTAAGAGCTGAATACAGTTTCATATCATCTATATAGGAGAGTGCTTTCATATTATCTATATATGTAGCTAGAAAGAAAGTATGAGAATTTGCATTTCAAGATTCGACTTGGAATATAAATATGTTTATTAACGTGTAGTAATAAGGCAAACTGACTGATTGTCAAATCATCATATTTTTCACATATCGAATTAACAACAAATTATACACTGTCTCTATTCGGGTACAATAACCCCATCACTATTTATACGTATCCTCTCCCTTCCAATATATACACTGCTATTGTAGCTTTTGCAGTAGTATCCACCGGTGTCAACGAACCGGTCGAAAAAGCCGTCGTCTGGAAGCGACGACTCATTAACAATTCTCCCGCGTTCCAGAAAAAAGAGAGTATGTATATGTATGTATGTATGTATACAATAGTCTATACAAAACGAACGAGCTTTTGGCGCTGCATTTCCCTGTTGCATACAAGCTCTCGTTTCTCCGTTGAGCGACTCTTTCGCAAAAGCTCTCCCACATCCACCCACACCGGTGCACCAGTTATATTCACTACCGGTATATATACAGTGTCTCGTCGAGTGTTAAATGGGTGGCGCGGCAACTAGGCCAAGCTGCAGAGAGACGAGCCCTCGCGTATATAGTATATCGACATTTCTCTCGGGGAAATCTGTAGAGATAGCTTTTGTTTACCGCGACGACGACGGCGAGATGTGTTAATTCCAGATATATATATATATATATATATATTAGGTGTTTGCGCGAGAGAGTGACGAGCCCACAAGCGCGATCGCATGATCGCGTATGCGTATATATACAATGCCGTAATAAAAAGTTAGGAAAGATGATAAATTGTGTTTGTGCAGGAGATCCCGAAAGTCAAAAGCGATATGACGATAAAGCGCGTGAGGGGCACATGAGTATGTTATAAACTTTTCCGATTATGCGGTGTGGACGTTTTTCTATAGACGTCGAGCGTGACTACATAGAAGAGAGCATAGATTGTGTTACAACGAAAAACAAGCTTTGGCGCGGAGATGGAGAGGAAAATTATTGCCGTCACGCGGTTATAGCAACGTTGCAACGAGCTTTCGATGTGATTGCTATTATATATGTGTGTGTGTTTGTACCATACTCCCGATCAACGACTTCAATCGTATTCTCTTGGATACGTTGCATCGTTTTAGGGATTTTGTAAGCGCTGATAAAGGTATACGCGCATGTATCTCGGGGAAATCCATCATGAAAAATTCCAATGCAGAGTATAGCGTATAATATAATATATAATCGATGTATACGTTAAAAAAAACAAGCTGCTCTCATCTGGGGGCTGTGTTATATACTTATTTTGAAATTATGATTTGACTTTAACCCACATAATACTTATCTCGGGCGAGTTTTTGTTGGCTTGAATTTTGATTACCACTTATATGTTTGAATAGTCCAAGTGTAAAAACAAACAGCACACAGCTTGTCTTAAAATTTATCGGCCCAATATCATACAACTGAAAACGTAATTGAAAGAAAAAACTTTCACAACGTCAAAGTCGAACTTGTCCGCATAAAATAGGCCTCGACAACTTCAACTCGCATTTACCGGACACTTTGCCTCGTGACTTCGTCTATATACTATACTTCGTCTATATATATCTATAGCTTCGCCGAAGCGCAGCCTGTAAACAGGCTTCTCTTTCTGCGCGCGGTACCATCAAGCCGTCAATTAACAATCCGAAGTATCTTGCGCTTCTCTTCTCCTGCGCGTTGATGCAGCCCGTAAGGTTCGCCTCGTCACGTGCTGATTTAGAAAGCGTAAATTGCAAGTACGTATAGACGCTGCGCTGAAAATCACGGGCTCATATATAGAGGTTTAATGACTTTTTTATTTACGTTTTCAGAGCACGTGAGATTCCAAAGTGGTGAACCGCTACTGTCTTACGGAAAATTGTTTTACATTTCCAGTGTTTGCAATGACGCCGAAGACTAAGCTATGGCGTGAGTGCATTGAAAAAAATCAGAATACTGCGTATATAATATTTTTATTTACCATTGGTATATAACTATTTACTCATTTTTAAACAAATGAAAATGAAAAAATGTTTTCATTAATTTATCTCATGTGAAGCTCTGTCGTGATCCTTTCGCTAAGTAAATTAGAGGCCTACGATAATCACGGACTGTAAAGCGGCCAAATTGTTGCGCCATAACCAAAGCACTGGTTATAGTGACTCTTACCGCATTCTCTTACCGCGTTCTCGAATTACATTTTTCAAAATACGGTAAATTTTAATATTAGAATACGATTATTATTCCTAATTTAATTGTATAAGGAGCGTGAAAGCAATTAAATAGTAAGAAAAAAATGTGATCTGCTTGAGTGAGCGAGTATAACAAAGCCTTCGGGTTTTCACGTCATGTAAATAGACAATGAGCTGGTATGATAATCTACTGCACATGTCCTCCACTCGTACGTTTTACAAAAAGGTCAAACTGTCGCGATCCTTAGATAATCGAGGACTCGACACTGCAAGGTATTACTTTTATCAAGGATCTCTTGAAATTTCTTCCATTTGCGTTGGCACATAACGTACAATTCTTATTTGGATATCCTTATTGCAAACAAATGAATGCTTATTTATGTTGGAATAATCCGCTATTTAAACGTACAAAATATGGAATGAAAATAATTAAAATTATTCCGATGCATTCATTAGTGAATCATACAGTTCAAAGAAAGTATATATGCGAAATGGATTTTATCAATTTTTGCAATTAAACATATTCAGGCTTGTCATGGCATTCAGATTCACTGCACAATGGGTAGTAAATAAAGGCGATGTTATATTATTGTTTCAGTTTAAATTAGCACAATAAATAATTAATTCGGAATATATAAGCTTGTAAAATAACAAAGTATGAGAAATGTATTCAATATCATCATCGAAAATGTGATTAATGATTGCTTTTATAGCCTTCCGATTAAAGGTTTCAATCGTATCACACTTCTGCATGTTTCTGTGTCCACCATTGGATAATGTGTGTGCGATTAAAATGTTTATTTATCTGTAACAAAAGACAGAGTATAATATACAAATGATATCAAAGCAATAACTAACAGCAAATCCCATAATTTTTGTCAATCTTTGCACTAACGTATGGCAATTAATCTTTGAACTTTATATGCTATGATCGTCACCTTTTGACTTAATATGATGGCTTTTCTTTAAAATGATGGACGCGATCACTTTATCATTTAACGTATAAGATATAATTTTTATTGTATCAATCTCCAAGTGTAATCGTTTGTTTTCATAATAAATAATTATAATAGAGACTATGTAGTGAGTACTACTTTTAAGTACATTTAATATTAGGAGAAACCTAGAAGAGTAAGAATATTGCAAGTTAAATTAACGTACTCGCAACGGCGTCGATTAAATATACATAAAAAGTTTTTTTTTCAAAAGAATCTATATTTTTTGTTTAAAAATCACGATTCACAAAATCATTCGGAAATATTCACTTCAATCATGTCATATTTACAGTATTTTCACAAAATGTTCTACTCGAGAACTGTCATGTCAAAGCGATAAGTTTTTTTTCCATCTCGAATGACTTAAGAGTCCGAAACGCACACGCTTCGTTTGAACTCGCTACATAATAGCCACACGAGAGCTCGTGATCCGCTCATTTCCAGATAAAACTCGCTATACTGAAACTAGGCGATCAAACAGCTCATCTTCGAAGCTTACACATTTCTGTGCTGATTATGCACATATAAATATAGGAAACGGAATTAATTGGCCGTCTGAGTTCTGTTGTCGCGATACCGCTGATGATGACGAAAAACTATAGTATAGCGCAAACTTATCATGTTGGCGGGTCGACCGATAAGTACGCGCGTGCCTCGTGGATATTTAATATTTCCTAATCGCAATAGTTCGCAGTTGGATTTTTTCTTCGAGATTTTTTTTTTCTCCGATGCGGCATCCGTTTTGAAGAGATCAATGCATCGTGCTTGCTTCGACTTTTTGACACGCGTGTCTGACGCTATTACGAACTTTCTAGAACAGGTCATCGAATGTTGGAGCGTCATTAACAAATGACTAATAGGTTGCTTGAATATCGTAAACCTGGTTAAACTATTTTTTAAATTGTATTGCTTTTTATTATACAATTTATTAATATACTAAGTACAATTATATATTCTAAATATAATTGTAATTATAAGTTTACTGTATCATACATTTGAGCAGCTGAATTATTTTATATACATAATAAATATATAACTTTCATTTAAATCATCAAATTGTTCGCCTGGTATTATTCAATTTAAATGTCACAAATTTTTTAGATAATACACTAGCGTCATGTTATTTTCACTGTTTTTTATCCGCTATAATTCTTTCATCACGCAAGCTGTGTACTCTAATTCTCGATGTGATAAATACTGTGACAAACATAATTTTATGTATAAACAATTATTTTTATGAAATAACCTACTTTGATCTATTTTGAATGAATCGACAAAAAAATATGTCTACTAAAACGTAGAAAATTCTTCTTGGAAATTGTTACCGCGGTTTATTATAGTAGATTGAACAAGACTTCTTAAATTATAGATCCCTTTAGTTTCAAAATCTTGACTTTTACTTAAATTACTGCGGAACTTGTAACTATATATAATCATGAAATACCATATAATTTAAAAAAATGTCTTGTATAACTATTAAAATGGAATGGAATTTTCATCCAACGGACATTTGGATGCTAATGATATAGGCCACTACGTGTTTTTGCTCTTAATGTTATAACATTTGTAAAATTTATGATCGCGGCTGAAATGGAAATGCATCAAGATCTTCTTACCGTACTTGCTATCGGTCTTCTAAGGGTTTCAACTGTTTGAATCACTACTGCCATATATGTGTATACCCGTGTCTCACTACCCACTAATTTTCAAAACACACACTAATAGTTCGATTGCAATCTTCAAAGAAAACTACCTACCGTATTGACGGTATCCATTACAAAGTACCCTTCAAATTGACGGTATGGATTTCAAATTCAAGAAGTCAATTAACGCCGACGCGAAAGCAGAGGAACGAAAAAAAGTAATGGATATTTAACGAGTGTCAATCCTCGTCCCTTAATGGGATCAGTCGAAATTTATGAGCCGTTAAGAAGTGAAATTGATACCTATTAAATAATAGTCTGTTGAACGCATCAAGGGCCTGTTTGCCGCACTCACGTGTCGCGCAACATTAAACACGATTGTTATACTTATACCTATTATCTTAGACGAATTCACTTATAATTAGACGTTGTCATGGCGAAGTAAAAGATGCGCCCGATGGGTCATCGATCCTTCGCTGCACAGCTCTTCAGCTATATCTGTCCATTTATCAAGAGAAGAACAAATAATGTCTTTATCCTTTTGCATTTGTGCGTGTATATCACTTACATAATGCATTTGCCGAGAGCGAATATACATCTGCAAATATTTAGTGCTGCACGCAATGGTTTAATCTTCTTTTACGCAATTTATTATCTCTGAGATTTCCTGTTTGACACGGAACAAATTGCATTAGTTTTTTTTAGAATCTTATTAAAATACGCAAAATGCATGACGTAGTTGATAGTATTGTTAAAAATTTTGAAAGGTATTGTAATACGTTAAATCTGTATAGATACATATATAGATATACCTTTTTTTCCAAGAAAATGATTTTCATTGCATAGGTGTTTGGCTTTTCTATAATTTTTATTTGTATAAAAAGCTATCTAGCCATATAAGAGCCTTCTTAAATGCACAACAGAATAAAAATTGTTTTATTTTTAATCGTTCATTTAAATATTATGTTTTTCGCATTAATTAAAACATTATCTCTATTACTTCAAGTACTTTTGAGGTAATGTGTTACGTGGTATGATTTTTATATTCATGACAATTGAATTAGTTGTGTTATTCTCTAATGTTATAGAATGGAATTGAAGAAACCGCAAATAACAACTTTAATAAAACGATTAACCTTTCTTACTTATCAGGCATATATTTGAACGAGGATTACTGTTTAGTTCAAACACCTACTAATCCTAAATCATCCATCAGCAAAGGGTATCTTTATTACAAAGTTAAATATATCTTCCTAATCGTCCCCTAAAAAAGACAGTTTTGGAAAAGTTGAAACGGTGAGTGAATGGCCCCAGTCCAAAGTGAGTTTGTTTAACAACGTATCCAAGCAATATTTTGCTTAAACTCGCTCAACAGTTTTTTAATGAATGTTATTAGACATATTAAGTCTTTATTTTTAAACGGTCTAAAACCAAACGTATTTTCAGTTCAAAACAAAGCAAAGAGAACGTTTGATTCTCAGAAAATGTAAAAAAATGTAAAATCCAATCAATATGTATAATAGGAATGCTCAAAGGATGCCTCTGAAATAAAAACGCGTTTAATGTCTGAACGTGCTCCAGACAGATAATTTTAGAAAATCTGCTTTAAACTGCATGTAAAAAAGATCTATAATTAGTTCACCGACAAAACTAAATGATTGAGCTTATTTACTTTACAAAAAGGAATAATAATCTGCAATCTTCTTTGTAGTCTACGAGAAAATAAAAAACAATCCGATATGCCGTCATATAATTGATCGCGATGTTGTAACACATTGAAGCGTAAAAACGACAGCTATTAGAATACATAATTTTGAATCCAGACGATAATCGTTCAAAATTACAGCTCCGTGTTTTACGCAATTTTATGACTCCTAAAACCTTTGAATTTCATTGTTTTACATTCATGTAAGCCTAAGCGCGACAATAATTCGAAGATAATGCTTCTACGAATGAGCATAACTCGCTTTGTCTAATTCAACGGATGAGACAATTCAAATTGCTCAACATTATATATAGTTTACACGCAGGAAAAATATTATATATCATTTCAACGTCCATCACCCTCGCAGTATTATTCCTTTGTTTAAATTTTCACAATAACTAAATAAATAACAGAAGCGCCGAGAGTGTGATACTAACGAAAAATCCGTCTGATGCAACGCAACGCCGTATGACTAATACCTATATATATACACATATATATGCAAAACGAAAAAGATCCTCGCTAATTTTACCGACTGAATCACCGGAGTAGTGCGCGCGTTCACGGGAAAATAAGCAGCGAATTGATCGCCGTTTATCGACTACGTCAGAGAGAGAGAGAGAGAAATGATGAATAATAATAAAGTTTTCGCTCCTACATCCACACACGCACACACACTCGCAGCACGGCAGCCTGCGGGCAAACGGAAATTACATCGCAGATGTCGCTGGCGTCGCTCGAATTCGCTCTCCGCAAGTGCGCGCGAAACCGAGAGGAATATACACACACGCGCGCGCGCGCGCGCTCATGTACATGTATGTTTTCTGCTCCGTTTGGCAGTCGCGAGCGCGCAGTAGCATTTTCTCCCGCGGCGTTTGATGGGCGGCACTGATCCCACTGGCATCGAGCAGCAGTAGACCTGGGCGCAGCTGCCGTGCGGAAGAGCGACGATATCGCCTGCTAGTTCTCGCGGCGTTGTCTGTTTACGCGCGCGCGCTCGAATCGACCCCCTGTTTATATACACAAAGGGACAGCGTTTTATACTTGCAACTGCATCATCGAGAGAACAGGACGACGAGTCGAGACGTGCACTGCAACGGTCGCCGATCAGCATAATACGGAGATATAGAAGGCGAAAATGGGTGAGTCAGTTGTTTCTACGTTTTCCTCTTATCTCGCGGCCTTTACCTGTTATCGGGCTTAGCATTGACACTCGGAATGATCGTCAATGCGAGATTCGGCACGCGAGCGATGATTTTTCTGTCAGAAAAAAAGACTTTTGTGCGTAGCCTTGAATTTTACGCTTTGATCTTGTTGCTCTCGCTATCCCGGTTTAGTCATACTCTGCGATGATGCGAGTTTTTCTAGCCAAAGCGTTGTCCTTGACGAATATGTAGAATTCTGGGTCTCTCTTGAGTGATCGCTTGATTATAAGATGTTTTTTTTCTCTTTGTGTTCACGGGCACAGCGGAGCAAATTGTCATGACACCAAAGTGCAAGACTGCAAACTCAACGACATTGATCATCGAGAGGAAGAAACAGGCTGTTGAGCCTGTTGTCAATGGAAGTGAGAACGATGTTCATGTAGCTGGAGGAGATCACAAGGGAATCGTTATTAATAAACAGATGAATGGTTAGTATATTGGAGTTTATTCACTCTTGAAGTGTTGCAGTGAATTTTAGATTCTAACATTTATTCTACTGTGTTTTTCAGCCAGCAATGATGTTGCTAAACCAGCACACTTATCTTTACAATTTAAAGTATTCTTAGTTAGCGCACAAAGTGGAATGCACACTCAGGAACAGAGAATTCTGAACTTTTGGTTCGGTGAGAATTTATCAGTTGAAACTCGGCCAACTGTAGCACAAGAGTTTTTCAGAGAACTTGTCAGTCCTCAAGAATTCCCAAGAGGTAAGGTTTTTCAAATAATTAATATTCTGTTTGATTAAATATTAATTGTATATCTCTTTTTTACAGACTATGTTGGGTTTATTAAGAAAATAATGAAATTAGTACAACACAAGTATCCTACTATTGATCGCATAGAGGTGGAGCTAAAACAAATAGAAGAACCCGTAGAATTGCCAGTTAGACCACGTATGTATATTTTGATTTATTTTTAGACAAGTGTTCGAATCTGTATATATGATAAGAGTAGAATGAAAAATTATTTGGTGATGATTCTAGAAGTGTAACCCTAACAATATTGATCAAACAATAGTCGGGAAAAATTCAATTAATCTATATAGGTCACATGCAAATGTATATAGGAATATCTGTTCAATATTTTTATCTGTCAATTCTTGATCAGCATTTATTACGCAGATCTTAATATTCAAAAAGTATTATATTTTTTTATTTAAGAAATGCATTTTATAATTTATTTATAACACACAATACTTTTGTTCAATTACTGATGCCATGTTCACTTGCAAGACTTCATTTTATATTACGCTGGATATATCCCTGATATGTGGCTTCTTGACCGGAATTTAAACGCGTAGAAAACAGTTATAGAATAAATTAAGGCATACATTCATGTGTATTTTATACAGTGTAGAATAAACAAAATTTTTATTTTTCAGTATCCACAGATGAAACAATTTTAGGAGGCGCGCAAATAATTGAGTTAACAACAGAAAAAATTCTAGAATTAATTGAATCTGCTTACCCTAATCCGCTGACTATTTACAATTTAGCAGAGTATGTTTTCAAATTTATTAAGCTTCGATGTTCGACGATCATTTTTTTATAATAATTGAAATTATCTCCAATAGGGATCATGGTTGGGATGCCGATGCTGTGGCTGAAAAATTGGCTGAACTGCAGAAAAAAGGCCTCGTTGTGGCGATGGAAAATGGAGCTTTTACAAGAGTTGTTCATCAAGATGTTCAAATTCAGGTGACAAGAAAGAAAAATTATATACATTTATATGCTGAAAATCTCGCGTATTATTCATGTAATTATTACTTTGTTAGGTCGTCAAACAAATGCCTACAATGGCGAGTGCGAAGCAACCAACCATAGCTATAATTACAGCACAGTACTGCGAAAAACTCGCCGTGGATTCGATGATAGAAAACAAAGAGACGTTTGTTCGATACACTACCGTGGGTGAGCAAATAATCTATATCGTAAAGATAACAAATTAACCTTGACGACAACATTCAAACTTTATATATTTTCAATAATACAATAACGGTTATTTTTCAACTTCTAGTGATACAAATTTATATGCTTATAACTTTACATTTTATTGGAAACTGTAATCGATAATGTTTCGCGTGAATCCTTAGGATGCGACAAAGAAGGAGAACTTACACTGACTAACACTCTCAGTAATGAAACTTCCAAACACCCACGTGTGACTCGGCGTACCCGTTTCGGTAAAGTTAGCGTTTAAATGACGCGAGGCGTGATTTTCGTCGCTCATTGCTTACGTGCCGTCCACTCTGTTATGATTATTATTTGTTGCCTCAGCTACTCATGACAGAATTACATAAATAAGAAAATTGGCTTTCACACTTATTTGAAAGGAGATTTATATTGGTACATATATATTTCTTTAAGAGTAAAATTTTTAGTTTATAAAAAGTATTTTTCATAGATACTTTAGTAAGCTAAAATAATAAGCTGTAACATAGTAATAAAAAAAAATTGAGTAATAATTTTATTTCTAATACATACAGGAAGTCGCATTAATCTCATTTCAAATATATGAAAATTAAGGTGTATAGGAAGAATGACATCATCTTTGTCAGTGCTTATTTCGAATATCTCGCCCGACTATTATAATTTAACTGTTTACGAAATGACGAGTTATCGATTCGGCTTTATAAAAAGAAAGATGAGCAATGGCAAAGCCACTGTCATTCGAAAAGTTATTCGCCGTGTGTCGCTTTTGGAATCATATAATACAGGAAATCATCGGTGATGGGAACACATCAACTCGCCCCTTTCCAACATTTATAATTGCGTCCATTGTGTATGTGTATGCGCGCCTGTACAAACAGCCTCTCCTTTTCTACACGATTTCCTTTCTATGCGTTACATAATGCAATTATCACGAATTATGCCTATGAATAGATGTAAATCATGAGAGCTACCGTGCATAAATACGATCTTTTATAGCTCCGACATTTCTCGGAACCTTAGCGATACTCGCTCTAATAGAGTAATAGCCATTCAGAGAAATCAGATCCTCTCATCACTGCAGAAATCGTGTAGAAATACATTCCCTGAATTAATCTAATGTCATCTTTTGATATCTCCATAGGCGAATCCAACGTCTACACCTTGGGCGACATCGGAGCTCACCGAATCGTCTGCACGAAGCTGCCAACTGTGGGTCACACTCGCGAGGCCATGACCGCAGCTGGAAACACTACCACCAGGTTGTTGGGTACCTTCCAGAAGGTTGACTACGTCTTCCTGGTTGGCGTCGGCGGCGGAGTGCCGCACTACACCGATTACAAGAAACACGTGCGACTCGGCGATGTCGTCGTCTCCTACCCATCTAGAATCAACAACAAGTTCGTGTATATGTATTGCGAAAGTGCAAAGATGCATGACGATGGTAGCTATCATTTCGATACCAAGGAGTATTGTCCGACGAACCTCGGCCTCCAGGATATCGCTGCTAATCTCAAAAAGCAGGTGCGTACAGGTGGCTAATAATTCTCGAATACCGAGCGTGATATCGAGCTGTATTTCTGTCTCTTTAATTGAGTCAGGATACGCAGCGACTTGAATATTAAAGAGAGATTACGTCACGCTGCTAGCAATTGAATCAATGCAGTCATCGTCGTTACTTTTTATGAGTGTCGCTGAACACATTTTTTATTCAATAACGAGGCATTATTTATGATTGAAAACTATTTAAATCAAGTGAAGCATAAATTAATTTTTGTTTTTATGAACGTGATACAAGAATATACTTTTTCCAGGTAAACGAAAGTGAAGGTTTCAATCCACCTTGGCAGAAACACATGCGTGATGGCACCAAAAATTTAGCCTCGCAATCTGAGCATAATTTCGAATCTCCTCCAGTGGAGTCCGACAAACTTTACATGAATATCGGAGAAAGAGATGTCATTGAAGTTGCACATCCAAGTGCTCCTAAAGGAGATGCTACTTACACAAGGTAAACGATGCGATATTTCTTTTTATGGCATGTCTTGTCAAGCTCTATTTGTTTTGTACATATATGTACGTGATTCGACGCGTGGTAAATCTAAAAATATATAATTGTTCTTTTTTCAAAGAAACGACGGCTGTCCTCAAATCCATTTGGCTCCAGTGGCCTCCGGCCGCCGAGTCGCCCGCGACGATCAATTGCGCCAAAAGTTCGCCAGCCGTTTCGGCATCCTCGCTTACGACACTGAGATGGACGCCGTAGTGGACAGCATCCTTGGAAATTGTCGCGACAGCTTCGCAGTAGTCCGTGGCATCGCTGACTACAAGGATGGTTCGCGCGGCAAGGAGTGGCAGCCGTACGCCTCGCTAGCCGCGGCAAGTGTTGTCAAGGCCATGATCTGCGCCATGGATCCGCCCTCGCCGTACAAAAAGTAATTTTAGTCGACGAAGTAAACAAACGTGTTCTCGCTAGTGAAAAGTCATAGTCAGGAGGTTTCGGTCTAAATATTCAGGAGAGGTCGACTTCTTCATTCATTTATTCGGCGTTACATGTAGCTTTTTCTTTTAAAGTATGACTTTTTGAGCAGGAAAATAATCAAAGATATTATTAAGAAAATGATTTAGAATCATAAAATCGAATATCAAAAATATGAACGTACTGATGATGAACATTCTACTTTGATATAATTATATACCCTTTGTAGTGGTTTAGCATTATCAACCTTAGCTGAGAATTGATCCGTTGCTTTTAAAAAGTTTTGATATCATCAGAATAGGGTTCATCATGCTGCACTAATTATACAAGAGATACGTAACGATTTCTAAAAGAAATTTAGACTGAAACTCCAGTAAGGAATTTAGCAGCTGTGCTGCTTACAATGATTATATAGTTCATAAAACTTCATTCCTCTTGTTGTATTCATGATAAGTGTAAATACGATTTTATCTTCTACAAAGGAAAGAGACCAGTTAATCTATGAATCAAACATAGATTTGTCTTCTTAACTTTTTATCTGGTAAACAATAGTTTAACGGTGTTTTGACATTTTTTATTTTGTACTTTTGTAATAAGATTGTGACATCTGTTCTTTATACTGACTTAACAATAATCGATTTTCGTACTTTGTATTGATATTAGCATAACTATGATTAATGTTCCCATTGAGTATAGGGTCATTCTATGCTTCGTCAATTTTACATATAAATATCAAAATGTGTGCTTGTACCTATGCATTACCATGAAACACTTCGATAAAATACGTCCTTCAGTATTTCAACTGGTGCCGAATATTACAGAGTCTTTTATAGAATGTTTTTAGAATTTATGACGATTTTCCGAATATAGAAAGAAAATTTAAACTACTAATATCAAAAAAGCATAATTGAAGGTTCATATATTAGACGAGGACGAATCACCGGATAAAGAGTTAAGCGCAGCAGTTTTAGGAAAAGATACTTCGCAACATTCATCGATCCTCGCTTGTTACTCGTTATTTAACCGGGTCGTAGAATGTGATAAACACTTAGCATTAACTTGCTATTTCCAATATATATTTAAATTAATTTATTTAAAACTTAGGAAAAGTAACATTTGCTTATTTATATAATAATAGTCTATGTATCTGCGATAAACTAAGGCATGGGCATATACGTGCCAATGTATTTCGAACTGATTATTTATGTGAAACCGTTACAAGGAATTTTTTATTAATTAATTTATTTTAGCAAAGCTTCTCTCTAGTATTAATTGCTTATCGCAACAATTGTAACGCTCACTTCTGCGTACAAGTATTTCAGTTTTCAAACAAGATTATATGCACATTGCTTGATGGCTTCTTTGAGAAGTGATTTCGCTAAATCATATAATAAGCCTTGTTTGAATAAATAATCAGAAAATATTTATTAAGGGGCGTCGACGCTTCCATAAACTAATCGTAAATGTTATACGATGTAGAACGCACACAAGTTCCAAAGATCCTGTGTTCAAATAGAGCATCTATAGATGTAGGCCAAATATCGATGACTTTTAAGATTATATAGACAAAGTATATATAATTATAAAAGATATCTATAACGCACTGAACTTCGGATCTTGTCATTGCGCAAATCTAGTCGCCCTGCCACCGATCGTCGGTTTCAAGGACTGACTTTATATTTTATTTATACGGATGCTTTCTGTTTTCGTGTGTCATTTTTTTTGTGAATTGAATAAAATGTTTGATTTACGTCGATAATTTATTACTAAATTTTAATTCCTTTTGAAGTGCGATTTTTTCGCCATGAAGAAAGTGTACTCAGTACCAAAACAAAGTTGAAAGATATTCATCTTCGGTCCTTGTTACTTGCGGTCCTGGCATATACGGTCCATTTACCGACATGTACCTTAATCAAAAGAATAGCGAACTTAGAAGAGTGGATCAAAAAAGATAGACCACAATCTGTGGCCAAGAGAGAGCTTAACTGCGGGTATAGCGCGCTTAAATGCGATTCTATGAGCTATTTTATAGAGAGTACAGTACGGTCGAGACATACATATATATGATATATGATATTATATATTGCTGTTACATATTCCAAAAAATACATTTTATCTTATATATTAATTTTTGTAGCCGATTTTGAACGCATCTACTTGCGTACGTTCATCAGACGATGTGTATGAAATGGTTGATCTATATAATTCATTCTCAGAATAAACGTTCGATAAGAGTATAACGCAAAAATGTTTGGAAATCAATTTTCATACCTTTACTTCTCGAAGTAACAACAATCCGAATTTTCATCGGTACTGTCAGCTTCTGATTCAGGAAACGCATAATCTATGAACTATGCAGGAATTGTTCTAAATGAATAAAAGCTAATAATTAATTTTAGAATATAGAGATACTTAAACTGACGTTTGCTTCTTTTGATTCGAGTTGAGATCGAATATAAAATGCTTGACGAATCGATTTCGCGACGAGGCTGAACAGGGTTTTATTTATTTTATATTCCTCAACTTGGCACTTGTAACCAATAGATATACGATTAGTTTCTTCTTTGTATTCTGCGGATAACGTTGCAAATTGCGTCATCATATTTTCATATGTTCTCTCTAACTCTTCATTCTCTTGTTTTTGAATTTCTTTAAAAGGAGAAACTACTTTTTCTTTTATTTCTCGTTTTTTAATTATTGGTAGTAATTCATTCTTTACGCGACAATGAATGCTATCAATCTGTAAATACGCGGTTAATCAGCAACAACGATTATTTCAGAACAGTTTATTAACTTGCCTTCTCCAACTGTCTCTTTCTAATAATTTGCAACTTTTCGTGTTTCTGCGAGAGTTTGTCGAAAGCATTCAACAAATATTTGACTTCAGCTCTGTGCATTTTTAACTCTTCCATAAACAAGCAGCTTTCGCGGGAATTCGCTTTGACGCTATTGAAAATTTGCCTTTTTTCATTTTTGGAAAGTTTATGACAAGTTTTTGCGCTATCACTTTTGCAATTCTGAAGAATACAATTTACCTACAACAACGTTTTTCTATAAAGATCTTTATTTCTAATAAAATATTTACAATAATTCGAGAGTGCTATATACCTGAATGATTTCTTTACGCACTTTTACTATCAATTTTTCAAGACGTCGGTTGCAGTCTTTGTAATTGTGACACTTCATTATAAAATTTATAAAGAATAGATATATGTACAATAACACGTATTGACCTATTGAGGAAAAACAATTGAACTCGTTACTGATTTAGATATAATACATATATATATCAAGTCCAAGCAAATGTCGAGATTTCATAAATGCAAAGGTTAGTTAACGGAATTTTGTATTGGATACCTGCATTGATCATCATCGATCTAAATTAATTCTCATGGATTAACTGTCTAATTATTTATTACTAACCCTACTAAAATAATACTTGAAAATATCCATGTATAATTGTATTATTCTAATAATTTGTAAGTTTCCGTGCTTCCGTAAAATTTTTTAAAAAACACACGACAAATATTTGACTTTACTTACTTATGCATTGTCAAATCTCTCATAAATATGCGGCATTTGCCAGAACTAGTTTGACTAATTTAAAAATGTTCCTTATTCGTCTTTTGAAAATTTGTGACAAGTTATTGCACTATTGTTTTCGCAAGTCTAAAGAGTACAATTTACCTACAGCAGCCTTTTTCTATAAAGATCTTTTTTGTTAAAATATATTTACAATTATTTGAAGGCATTCTATACCTTAACCACTTCTTTTCGCACTTTTATCATAAACTTTTCGAAACTTTGGTTTTATTAAAAAATTTAGAACAAATTTAATAAACGTTTATGTATGAAATATATCAACAGGTATTTATAACATTTTACAATCATAAAGGTAAAAGAGTACACAGAAGTATTTTATTTTGTTCGTCGAGATTTCGAAAAATCATAAACAAAATATTTTGGCAATAGATTTAAAGTTCATTTTTATAAGAAAAACTATCAATCCAAACTCTCGAAAAGTTAAATCAAACCCGTAGAAATATTCATACATTCGACAGTTGGTCAGTATAAATCTATACACATAACATTTTTTCATCCCTAAAACAGTATCTTATCCCACCTGGCGAACGTTACCCATCGTTCATACCTAAATCCTTTCCTTTCTCCCGTTCGATCGGAATTTTTTCATTCTGCTTTGGTTCGATCCCGAGTAGCTCCTCGACCTCGCGCGCCTCTTCGGCTTTCCTCGCGCTTCTTTCTCTCCCGTAATTATTCCAAGGCTGCTCCACCGAAGTGCCCCATACGAGATGAACGACGCAGCTGAGTCCGAGATTAATCGCAGATATGAGAAACACCAAACGCCATTGTCCGATCGTTTGCTACACAAAATCAACGAACAACTGAATGAAAAACTTAACCAACAACAATTTCGGAGACCACGATATAACAACTCACGTTATCGTTGGTGAGCATGCCGACGACCAGCGGCGACAAGAATCCCGAAGGCGACGTCACCAAATTGTTTATACCGAACAGCACACTTGCGTAATTGGGGCTAAGATCGACGAAGGCCGGTATGGTACCGGACGAGACGGCCCCGTTGATCGCGGTACCGGCGATCATGAAAAAGGCCGCCAGAAAAGGTTCGCAGCCGCTGAAGCTCAGGCCGATCGTCAGAATACACTGACCACCAGCGCAGACGAAGTTGGCCAGCTTCCGAACGCCCGTCAGGCTCATCCTCTTCGTGCGCAGTAGCCAGTCGGCTAAAACGGAGAAGCCGTAGGAGAAGGCCATGCGCGCGATGTGCGGCGAGCCCGAGAGCATACCGGTCTGTTGACATAATTGTGTTTTTTTTTTTTTTGGTCTTTATTTATACTTTTTTTTTCGTAGGCATGTATTTATAGACTGCATCCGTGAGACGAGAATTTATTCATAGGCTGTGAACAAGATTTATATATAGGAGGAGATTAAACCGAACGTACCGCTGTGATGTTCCAGCCCTGGACGAAGTTGAAGTACGAAGGCGCCTGGGTCATGAAGGTGATGAAGCCCCAGACTCCACCCCAGTGGGCGAGTATCGTCACCCAGAATGGACCGGAGGTCATTATTGCTTTCCATGGTACTTTCTTGCTCTTTTTGCCGCTCGTCTCGTGGTGCTCGTCGCTCGATTCCGCCAAACTCTTAAGGATGTAGTTTTTCTCGTCGGCGGTGATACGCGGATGTTGACGAGGCGAGTCGTAGACCAGGAACAGCCAGAATACGTACCTTTAATGCGTTATTTAATTATGTTTAATACGCGTGCGCTTTAATTACGTTTTAAACGTTCTTGTTACAATACAATATAATGCTTTATCTTTGACTCTCTGGACGCCATAAAAAGTAATTGGAAAACGTCTTGCGTTTTCCTGCTCGCGGCTGTTACGTCGTCTATTGGCGCTTTTTGTTTTACCCGAGCACACAGATTTTTTAAATAACACGTGGCAGATTTATGATCGTTTGTCGCACGGTTATATCCTCGCAACTGTGCAATTATCCAGTTTTAACATACTTCGCCGTATATTCCTTCGGATACGAAATTAAAACATCGAGTTAATATAATAGCTGTAAAAATCGCGAAATTTATAATCGGAACGTACCAAACGATACCGATCATGGATGTAACGTAGAACACAGCTTCCCAGCCACAGAGATCGATGATACCAGCGCACAATGGATAAGTAATAGCCGCTCCAACGGAACTACCTGCGAATTAAAGTAGGCTAAGCTGATAAAACATGAATTTCATTGAGTATCACGATTAAGGTAAATGGATCGCCATCCTCGAGCAGATCTCGCGTCTCACCCAGGTACGAGCTGACGAACCGGCTGCGCTCGTTCGGCGGTATCCACTTGGCTGTCATGTCGTGCATCGATGGCCACACGATTCCCTGTATCGATGATCAGTTACGTAGACTCGATATCGATAACAATATTGCGTTTTTCATTTTTCTACTCACGGAGATGAACCCCTGAAGTGCTCTGAGAAAAATAAGAGCATCGAGGCTGTAGTGGGTGGCAATGGGTATGAAGAATCCCACGAGAGCGACGAGCACGTTTCCCATGCCGAAGACAATTTTGGTGCCGTACTTGCGGGCGAGAAGACCTCCAGGAAGCTGAGAGAGCCAGTGCAGCCAGTAATAGGCGCCGAGAGCCAGACCCTGCTGGTACTCGTTCCAGTGGTAGCGCTGGCTCGATTCATCGTTCTATTATTACGATTCGATTTTTCAAAAATTTATAACTTCGAGATTTCCCTGATATAGTATAATAATCGAGTATATACCGAGGCGATATTCGAAATTGCAGTCGTGCTGCTGAAATCGTGAAGCGCTGAGGTAAGGTTAGCTGGATCTTGATAATTGTGGAGGCTCGTGTTTCCGGATGACTGATCCTGGAGGCATTCGGAAGCTGCTGCGGAGCTTTGCCGAGGAACGACCATCGCGACGATCGCTAGGTTCAGGTTGTTCCTCAGCATGTAGTTGACGCCGAATCCCCAAAATACCAGGATCCATAATACCCGTCGGCAGGAGATGCATTGTTTTTCTGAAAATTATTTTTTATTTTACATCGAATTGGCATAAGGAGTAGAGAGTCTTGCAAATCATTGTTGTTGGTTTTGGTGTTAGGAGAGTGCAGTACGTGATGTGGAATTTTTTTAAACTTTCAATTATGTTTGATTATACTGATAAAGAGAAGTGAACGGAATTATGTAGGCTTAATTGAGCGGTGTCTTTATTTTGCGAGCTATATTGTTTTTAGCATTGAGAACGCACTATACGATTTTTGGTAGAAACAGCTGTAGAAAATATGAAAATGTAACATTTATAATTCTCTCAATATCCTAAATGATCTTACAACCTATATCGTATATACTCATAATTTATTCTAATTTAACTCCTGTCATGCATTTATAGTCATGTATTACTTTAATACAGATGACTAATTGCAATCGCTCGAGATATATAAACTTCTATCTTATCTTATATGCTACCCGCGCGCGGGTAAATCTTTGTATCCCGCACTTGAGTATAACGACGCTCTCTAAATTCAATTTTTCAATCAATTCTGATGCGATTAAATTTTTGGACTAAATACTCTCTCTAAAGTTAAAATAAATATATACAATTTATATGTATATTTATATACATATAAATTTCACTATATCAATTATTTCAGTATTCCAACTGTAGAAAGCTGTCCCTATGCCCCATACAACCGTGTCCTAACGACCACATTTCAACACTCCGTTCAAAAAGATAACATCGGCATCTCGATAATATAATAATAATGATTTCAGCCTTTGAAGCAATTTCACGAATTTCGTGACGAAAAGTAGACCTACTAATAAGTAGCGTGTGATGCACATATGAAAACTGTTCGCAAGCGCCCTATTCACTCGCTAAAAGTTCGCGTCGCCCAAGGGCATTCTCGCGATCTATCAATGATATCATTGTTTCAATTAAGCTCGCGGCTATACCTATACCCGGTGGCGATCATCGCTGTACCGTATTCAATTTATATCGTAAGCGCCCACTTAATTTCCCGACGGCCCCGCGCGCGCGCGCACTCGATTAAGGTGCAAAACGCTTCCCAACTCTATTAGAGCTCGTTTATTGAAGAATGCCAATTTATTTCCGGGAAAGCTATAGCTCTTGTACATATTTGTAAATATATGTATTTAATTTTTTAATTTGAGTTCAAACTTTTTTTTAGTATAGACACTCAAAAGCACTGTTGTGTATGAATTGTAGTATTCATAATATGATGAAAGTGAAATTCCAAAAAGTCAGATTGTTATACGTATATGCTCTATATTTCTTAGAAATAATTTGTCCAACTCAGAGTAGACGCCTCAAGTCAATATCTCGATCCGATCGTCTACATTGCCGCGTATATACATTATACAATTGTAAACAAAGCAATGAAATTGCAAATTTCACTGCTACACGCCGTCTCCGTAAAATAAAAAAGATCCTACCAATAATGAGCCGACTTTAGCGAACTGAACACTCACAACTCACCTTCTGCCATATCTGCGTCGATTGGGCTATTCGCAAAATTTTTCCGGCTCAATTTTCCCTCTATCTATATAGATACACGGAGATGCACAGACGTAAAGTATACCGAACAGACGCGCGCGCGCGCGCCACGATGAGACGAGCGTTTTATCTTTTTAAAAACTGTCCTTTGCTTCTAGTATATACACGTTGACGATAACTCTCGGCGCGCACATGAGTCGCTATTCATGAAAAAAAAGAGCGAAACTTGCGAGGAGGGGCAGAACGAAGAATCGACGCTTTATAATCGCGACGATTTATAACTATTATACACAAGCATATATATATATATATATATATATATATATATATATATATATATATATATATATATATATATATATATATAAAGTGTATAACGTGTATACAGTAGCCGCGGTTCTTGCGGTTAATATATATTATATACATACACAGCGCGTATTATTACTATTATTATTATTATGTTCTCTCGAGTATATAATACCCAATTCACCTTCGCTCGCAAAAACTATACACGCGCAGCCCGACTCCGCATTGAGATAACGATCCAGGAAATCGAAAATTTTTCAGCTGCGCTCGAGCTCTATCACAATTGCGGGAGGCGAAAGATAAAATAAAACGATACACGAGAGAATCCAAGTCGGAGAGGATTGCGGGAGCTGTGTGTATATGTCCGAGCGATGAAAAAATCGACGCGGAACTGAACTATAAGCGGCAGCAACGACAGTCGCGATGCAGCTATTATATGCGTTCGGTTTTGGACCCCGCGGAAGCGCTAGCTTAACGCGCGCGACGACTATGAGCGTGTGTATATATATATATGTGTGTGTGTGTGTGTGTGTGTGTGTGTGTGTGTGTGTGCGTGTATTATATACGATTTCCTTTAGGCGCCTCAGGAGACGCGCGAGAGCAGACGCGGGCCCGTACGCGAACTGTCGATTGAGAGTTTATAATATCCGAAAGGAGCAACCTTGGATTGACTGATAAACGCGATCCTAATATAATACACGTATATATAGTATAGTGACGGATAATAATATAATGAGTATATTAGTATACGCGTGATTTTTGTACAAAGTTTTATTGCGGATATGTATACGTGAACATTTACGAAGAGCTTATGATTGATATTATAGTTTTGATCGATTTTCAAAATTAACGAGCCCTTTTGTTTTGGTGTAAGTTACAATTATTGAGCGATTGTACGTGATATTATAAACCTATAAATATAGAAGGAAGCGCGTTTAAAAGTGTCGGCCAAATATTATTAGTTATTACTGATCAATGTTCGATGCTTCTTGAGAAAATTCTGATAAGTAACAATATTTGTCATTATCGTTATTTTTCAAAATTTATATTTAACGAAGATAAATGAATGTCATGCCCGTCAAGCATACATGATGATTACATATTATTTTAGCGGGACTACCTCTAATATAAACTAGCTTGATGTTTCATTATCTGAAGGACTTAATTGAAAAATGATGAATTCGAACCCCAAGAAACAGTGGGTAATTTAAACTTTACCTAAGTATATAATTGTTATACCCATTTTGAACTGCTGCATAGATCGAAGCAATTTGAATTTCCCGCCACAGTGTCGCCAACACAAAGCAACATGGTGGCAAGAACCCGAATCGTTGGTACCCCTCGATCCATCTTTGACTTCCTCTGTTTTGTCGTAGGCTCTTTCGGTACGTTCCTCGTGCGATTGTTCTCCCAAAAATCCGTAATTATCATCTCCAATTAGCCGACATCCACGCAAAAAAAGCATCCAAGATGAAAGCTCGATCCTTCCTATTTCAAGAAATCTAAATATTTTCTAAATTTCCTAACTTAACTTTCCCTAATAGCCGGACGCTTTTCGCGAGGTTATGTTGGCTCAAATAGTCGACCGCTAGCCCAACTACTCCATCCACTCGTTTATGTGATCCACATGTCTTTTGTTGTGGTTGCTTGCATTAATTGATAATGGCGTTGTTATTTTGCAGGGATTGAGCCATGGGTCGTGTAATTCGCGCTCAACGTAAGGGAGCTGGATCTGTTTTCCGCTCCCACACCAAGAGGAGGAAGGGAGCACCAAAGCTTCGTTCTCTTGATTACTCTGAGAGGCATGGATACATCAAGGGTGTCGTCAAGGTATGTTTTGATTTTTCACGATTGTTACTTGTGCAATTTACTTCATTCTCAGGACCAGGTCACATGTTTATAACACTTGTTTGAATTTGTCAAACAGTTTGTTTTGGAACAGCAAGATGGGTTAACGTAAACTGGTTTGCATGTTTGATACTAAAAGTTCATTTGTTTTTGGAACTGTTAACAGTTTGAATGATGGTAGATCAGTACAGTTTTACAGTTTTATAGCTATCATAAAATTTTATAAGAAACAAGTGAAATTTTTGTATAAATAGTATCATAATACTCTTGATGTAAGTTTAATTGAACGCGAAATGTATTCAATTGATGAAGAAATTATTTAGAATATCTTCTGAGGTTAATTTAAGTATTATAAACAATAACGTGTCTAAAAGCCCTTCTTCACAGACTCTAAAAATAACTCATTGAATAGCGGCATGTTTATTACACTCCGAGTTCAAAATTTATCTATAAAGACATTCAGTAGATCAAAGACTAATCTTTATGTTATTTTACAGGAAATCATCCACGACCCTGGCAGAGGTGCTCCTCTGGCCGTAGTACACTTCCGTGACCCGTACAAGTTCAAGACCCGTAAGGAATTGTTCATTGCCCCAGAAGGCATGTACACCGGACAGTTCTTGTACTGTGGAAAGAAAGGTATAAATTATTGCCACAAGCTCAGTATTTTAAATTTTTTAAATAAATTAAAATTCAATTTGGGTGGTTACAAAATTAAACGTTTGTTTATCATTTTTCACAGCCAACCTCCACATTGGCAACGTTATGCCAGTTGGCCAAATGCCTGAGGGTACAATTGTTTGTAACCTGGAGGAGAAGACTGGTGACCGAGGCCGATTGGCTAGGGCATCTGGTCTGTACGCCACTGTCATTGCCCACAACCCTGACACAAAGAAAACCAGGGTTAAGCTTCCATCTGGAGCAAAGAAAGTCATTCCATCTGCCAACAGAGGTATGGTTGGAATTGTTGCTGGTGGTGGACGTATTGACAAACCCATCCTCAAGGCTGGACGTGCTTACCATAAATTCAAGGTCAAGAGGAACTGCTGGCCTAAGGTAATTATCGTCTTTTTTTCAATTACACTACTGCAATATGACAGTTATTAATACTACATAGACATTCCAATGATGGTATAAGACATTTGAAAACCGAATTTACTTTGGAGGAAAATCTTTTCACTGAGATAACAATGATTTATCATCATATTATGGAATCCAATGTTATTTAATTTATTAAAACGAAAATTACTATTAATTTCAGGTTCGTGGTGTTGCTATGAACCCCGTTGAGCATCCTCACGGAGGTGGTAACCATCAACATATTGGTAAGGCTTCGACCGTCAAGCGAGGCACCAGCGCTGGTCGCAAGATCGGTCTCATCGCCGCCAGGAGAACTGGTAGAATCAGGGGAGGCAAGACCGACGCCAAGAAGGAAGATTAGATTAATCGCTAATTATTTCTCGGCGTTTATTATAATAAAAAACTGGAAAACACGAAAAAAAATTTAACCATTCGCTTTTTTATTTTCTAACACCCAATATACCATTTATCTACAAAATAAGTATACTTATATCAATAATTTAATTTTGTTTAAGCGACGCATATTAATATGTGGGGCAAGGACAGTTACTTTTCTTAGCTTCGATAAACCTCATTTTGAACAATTTGTTATAAATGATAATTATCTTGGCAAGCCAATATTTCCTTACGTATTATACTGTATTCTTACGATTTCATTTATCTTCAACAATACAGAACAAATACGAATGAAATCAAACGAAAATATCAACACGTTACAAGAATTATTTTCTTCAAATCAAGAACAACGTATATGGCGCGCGCTCCATGAAATAAAATCATTCCCCGCATATACTAATACTAAACGAGCACTTCCGGACAAAACTGCAATCTGCATCCTGGCCGTCTTGTAAAATGCAGTTATAGGATATTCGGAACAGCGGAACCGCATTATCCCCCCCACTCATATTCCATATCCCGTTCCTCCTTGTCCGAGTGCATTCCAGCGCGGCGGTCTGACAGTGGCACTTGGCAGTGAGCCTGCGAGGCGGTACGCGTGTAGGCGAGTGATCTGATAGTTTGTGAGCGTTGTTAAAAGGTATACATAATTATCGACCCTGGAGCGCGTTCTCGGCGTCCGGAGCAAGTGCAGCGCGTGTTGATTCGATCGACGTCGTGCCCCGAAACGAGTAGTTCGAGCGAAGGTCAAGCGGATAGAAAAAAAAGCGCCTCCACGCTTTGGTCTATTTTGGAGCAACGGCATCGATCGCGTCCCCGACGTGGATTTTGCTGGAGAAAATTCGTTCGCTCGGTTTGATTCTCCTCGCGCGGATATTTTGCAATCGGAGGCATAATCGCGCGTGCAATGCTCCGATCGCGCGTGTCGGCGGAGTAAAAAGAGGTGGAGGAGGAGGCGAAGAGAGAGAGAGAGAGAGAGAAACGAGTGCACCATAGCGGGGCGAAGCGGAAGTCTCCGAGCGGCCATTTTGCTGCGCGCCGTCTTTATGTATCTCTCTTTACGTGCCTCGCTTGATTCGTGTATGTGGCGTTTGTGTGAGCCGAGCGCCGCCATTCTTTTTCTATTTTCTCTCGCACCTCGTCAGCGCGGCATTCCGGAGCCTTTGTCGCTCCGCACGTTTTCAACTTGTACGTTCCATCTGTGCATCTACTTCTTCACAAATCAAGCTTTCGGATTTTGCCGATTTTTTTTCGAATCGTCGTCGAGTAATATCAGCGTGTAAACGCACGTTTTCCATCGCGTGTCGTCTCTCCCTCTCCGTTACTCCGCGTTGCCTGCAGAGCAGATACTCGGACGGGATCGCCCCTTTCACGCTGTTTGTCTCGCAAATTTCTCGCGTCTCCGTGATCGCGGCTTACCCACGATTCAACGTTCCGCGGTGAATTTCTCGATCGGCGACTCGAGCGTGTTTAAGTGAAACGAGTGTCATTCGAGGCATCCGAGTTTTCGAAATCGGTGTAACAGCTATAGCGTAAAAGGGCTTCGCGCGTGCGAAAAGCAGGCCCGATCTCCTTTGTGCGCTGACGGAGTCGTAAGCTTGCATAGTATATGTATATCTACATCGGCTTCTCTAGGCTCCATCCGAGATAGAGAAAGACGACGAGGACGACGACGCGTCGCTCGCGCGGAAGCGTGACCTTTCGACTTGGAATTTTCCCCCCCACCTTGAACGTCGCGCGCGCGCTTGCTCCCTCTCTTGAACGGAGTTGGAGAACCGTCGATCATCATCGTGTGCTCCTCTACATTCACTCTTCTTGCTCATTTTACAGTTTGCATCGAGGAAGTCAGCAGCAGCAGCAGTAGCAGAAGCTAGTACGATCATCTATTGTCCGTATTAACGCACTTTTCGTTCGACGCTGTTTTGAGTTCAGTCGTGCACAGTTCGACCGAGCAAGAGTTCTTGTCGTTCTCAACCGTACAATATATCCATATACTCTTGTGGTGCTAGTGCGAATAGCAGAGGCGAATTCTTTGAGGACTATAAAGAGTTTGAAGAATTTTTTGTGTGTCAACCAGTGTAGAGCGAGTTCCTACGACAGCGCTACGAAATCTACGCACCGAGGCGGAGTAATATGAGTAATGCAGACAACCAGAATGGATCAGGTCTAGAGCAGCAAGTGAGTATACAATGGCCACCCAGCCTTTTCTCTATTCTCTTTCTGTGGTGTACTTAGTCTGCTTCAATTTTTTTTCTCTACTGCTTCTCGTACACGTGTATCCCTCGCGAGCATGAGCTATCGGCGATATCTCTTTTTGGGATCAAAGCTATCGCGATCATGCAAGGTTGATGTTCAATTTTTTTTTCTTTGACAATGCTTCCGTCACACCATGTTGCAATAGTTCCGAGAAAATTGCTCGATTCTCCGTATTTGGCTCGTAAGACTGCGCATTTGAATGAATCTAGAATTCAATTTCGCATGCAAAGTCGGCCTGATTATACTCGAGAAATGGAAAGACATCCGGGGGGGGGGGGGGGGGGATCTACGCGAGGCATTACAAATATTTTGAAATTGCAGCATGAATCACGTTCGATTCTCGGAAGCGGTAGTAGCGTACAAAGCACCGAAAACAACCTCGTATACCGCACTCGAGATAAAGCGACTCCGAAAAAAATCTTCCGTAATTTTAGTTGACACACTTTGCGCGCATCTTTCACTTCGCCTATAGCGCTCCCTATCTCTCTCACTCCTAAGCGTCTCGAATTTAGGTTAAAGTTTCGCATAGGCGATTTTATATAAATAAGAACCGTCCGATTCTTCGGCGAAAAGAAATCGCCACTTGAGCATTTTCCGAGGTGATTTCGATCGAAGCGCGCACGGAAACTCGTACAACGCACTGATGACTCAACGCGTGTATTTCCCGAGTGTACCGCAATGGCCGCCCCCTCGTGCAATGCCTATAGCCTTTTCATTGCCGAGAAAAGCAGAAGAGACGCACAGCTGGACCGGTCGGGTTTTTTTTGAGGTTATTCCCCTCGCGTCAGTGCGTTAATATACCGCGCGTTGCCGATTTCTTATATGACCTTTTTTAATCTCGGGGAATTGTGAGCCGCCGCGTGTACGTATATATAGGTATATTACCTATATATGATGATGAGATGTTGCGAAACCGCGTTCGCGCGCGACGTCTGGAGGCTCCGAGCGAGCGAGACGGATAGATATGGCCACGTGGAAGATAAGAATAATTTTTGCCCGATTCACGCGGATGCGAGGTGAAAGTCTTTGTCGTGCACCTACACACTTCTTGCATGACTAGTGGCTCGTTTTTATACAGAAAATGATGAAGTTTATCTGCGATATTGTGTAAACTCGAATATTAATTAGACATCGGCGCTGGTATATTTATGTATGTTGATTATTCGTTCAATTGTTCATGGTAATTTATTTATTTATTTATTGTTTTACAGTTAGCTGGTCTGGACTTGCAGGACTCCCGCCAATCGAGTGGGGGTCGCTACGTTCCGCCGCACCTTCGAAACAAGCCTGCAAGTAAGTATACAAAGAAATCACCGACAATTTATTTGAACATATCACTGAAACCAAGTGAATTTAAAAGACGTATAAATATTGATACTTTATGTAACTGTGAACATAGCTAGTAATAGCGTTGTCGACGGATCAGACTCTTTTTCAGACAGTCCGCAGGGCGGCGATCGTCCACCTCTCTCATCTCAGGGAGGCCGCTTCGGAGACCGTGACCGGGGTGGCGATCGCGACCGTGGCCGCGGCTTAGGAGGCGGTGGTGGTGGTCCTGGTGGCTACGGCCGACGCAACGACGCCGATTTCGGCAACTTCGGCGGACGCAATCGGCGCCAGGAGAATGGCCGTGACTATCGCTACGAACGCGATGGCCGGGGTGGCGGCAACGATAGGTGGCAGGAACAGCCGCGCGGCAACGACCGTTGGCAGGACAACGGCAGGAATGACCGCATGGGAGGTGAGTCGTACAACGGTATGTGCTTGGTCGACTATTCGCCACCATTTTATTTTTCTTTCTTTTTATACCTAACAACCTGTAAAAGGCGATAATGGGTGACATGTTTAATGTCATAGTGGATTGTTCGAACACACGACTCCATGTTTTGACTGTTTGATTTCAAAATTACGTTTTGTTTTGAGAACGTTAATACCATGGTAGATCAAAGACGTTTTTTGATTTGGGAAATTGGTTACTTTGGATGTCCTTTTTCTCAGTGTACAAATGTAACAAAATTTAATGATAACATCGGTAGTGCATAAGCCCACATTTCAGAGTTATGTTTATTATAATATATCTGAGTGATAACAGGTGGAGGCGGCGGAAGATGGAACGATGACGATAGAAGAGGCGGTGGTGGCGGCAGTAAACAGATTGACTGGACCATACCGACTGCAAGAGACGAGAGATCTGAGCTCGAGTTGTTCGGCGAGAGAAGCACAGGCATTAATTTCAGCAAATATGAGGATATCCCGGTTGAGGCATCGGGTGAGAATATTCCACCGCACATCTCATCCGTGAGTATTCTTTTTTTTATATTTTAATTTTTCCACGGGTTCAACTTTAATTTAAAAAAAAACGATGTTCATATCGCTTTGAAAAAATTGTTACCGTGGAATATTAATAAACGTTTTTTGATTTGGGAAATCGTTGATGAAATCTATCCATTTTCTCAGTGTACAGACGTAACAATTATTAATGTATCATACCAATAGCCTGCTAATGTTTTTTCTTCTTCATCCTTATAAATTTCGTCATTGTCTCACAGTTTGAGGAGGTTAAGCTGACGGAGATAATCAAGAACAGCATTAACTTGGCCGGATACGACAAGCCGACCCCTGTGCAGAAATACGCTATACCGATCATCATCGGTCGTCGCGACGTGATGGCTTGTGCCCAGACTGGCTCAGGCAAGACGGCCGCTTTCCTCGTGCCGATTCTTAATCAAATTTACGAGAGCGGACCGCCACCGGTACCCCCAAGTGCCAGTGGTCGGCGCAAGCAGTATCCGCTGGGTTTGGTGCTGGCGCCCACCCGCGAGCTGGCTACGCAAATCTACGATGAGGCGCGCAAGTTCGCCTACAGATCACGTATGCGTCCGGCCGTCGTCTACGGAGGCTCCAATATGGTCGAGCAGATGCGTGAACTCGACCGTGGATGTCATTTGTTAGTTGCTACGCCTGGTCGTCTTGTAGACATGTTGGGCAGAGGCAAAATTGGTCTGCACAATTGCCGGTAAGTGTATTCATCTTATCTTTACAAACATTTTTATTGAAGTATTTACTGTTACTTATGTTAACGATATATTTCTTTTTTTAGTTACTTAGTACTAGATGAAGCCGATCGGATGCTTGACATGGGTTTCGAGCCTCAAATTCGACGCATCGTCGAGCAAGACAACATGCCTCCCACTGGGGAAAGACAAACCCTCATGTTTTCTGCTACCTTCCCTAAAGAGATTCAAATGCTGGCCAGAGATTTCTTAAGCAACTACATTTTCTTGGCCGTTGGCAGGGTCGGTTCGACCTCTGAAAATATTACCCAGAAAATCGTCTGGGTAGAAGAGCATGAGAAACGATCTTATCTTCTTGACTTGCTAGGAGCTTGTAACTTCCAAGAGCCAAGTAAGTTAAAGACCGTAAAATTTTTACTTTTGAAACTACTTAAATGGTATATTAATTTACACTGTTAATCCATAGCTCAAGAATCATTGACATTGGTGTTCGTGGAGACTAAAAAGGGAGCTGACATGCTGGAAGAGTTCCTGCATAATCTTAAATACCCGGTAACCAGTATCCACGGAGATCGGTCGCAACATGAACGTGAAGATGCACTGCGTCGTTTCCGCTCTGGACATACACCGATTTTAGTAGCCACTGCCGTCGCTGCTCGTGGTCTTGATATTCCCCATGTGAAGCACGTTATTAACTTTGATCTTCCTGGAGACGTAGAAGAATATGTTCATCGTATTGGTCGTACCGGCCGTATGGGAAATCTAGGTAAGAATTTAATACGTTGTTACTTAATTATTATTTCATGTACGTTAAAAAATGAACACTAATTACAATAATTACAATTAAAATAAATAACTTTGAATAATTTTAGGTCTGGCAACATCTTTCTTTAACTCAAAAAATCAGAATTTGGTGCGTGATTTAGTGTCATTGCTCGTTGAGGCTAATCAAGAATTGCCGGCCTGGCTAGAAGATATCTACTCTGATGCTCGACATGGTGGAGGTATCAGCAGGCGACCAGCCGCCAAGGGTCGCTTCAGTGGTGGATTTGGCGCTAGAGATTATCGTCAATCCGGTGGTGGCGGTGGACCACCCAATCGTAGCAGCGGACCACCTGGTAGACCCGGCGGTTATGGAGGTAAATTAATTTATATACATACACTAATTGAAAAGTATTAGAAATTTATTGATACGGTGCGACGATACAATTTATTAAAGGAAGAAATACTAAAGTCTTGATTTTCTTCACCTTTAGGTGGTTATGGAGGTGGCGGTGGCTATGGCGGCAACTACAACTCTTCGTACAATTCCAGTAACAATAGTGGTGGTGGCAGTGATCAAGACTGGTGGGCATCATGAGGCAAATAGAGGCAGCAATAAAAAATGCACCGCCGTCACCGCGCTACCATTATTACTACTACTCTACATGCAAATTCAACTATATGTAAGAAAGTCACACGAAGAAACACGTAAAAGAACACTAAAACAAGATTTAAGCGGACATCCGCTAGCGCGCTTGAGAAACAGAACAACAAAATTATCGATTGTACGACGATACATATAAACTTACACATAAACAAGCACATTCAAGTATACACACATACACGTAAAATGGTAAAAGAGACGCGCGCGATAGACAGTAGGCAAACATTAACGAGACCTTTGCAAGTAGTATATCACTTCTATCGTGACTGCCCAGATGCACCTCTGATGTGTCATTGCAGTAATGAAAAAGTAAAATGGTTATAATCGCTTAGCATTTCACTTACAATGAAAAGACGATGAACAATGATGCAAACCGTAGATCAAATCGACGAAGCGATTTTTTCTTCTTTCGTGAATAAGGGTCTCGTTCTTATTCAGAAAGTCTCGTTGTGCCAACTGGCGCACGTGTTAGTAGAATCATTACTTATCATCAAATAAATAATTGAGCGTCGAAACTATGTTCTTAAATACAAAAAAAAATAGAAAGAAAATGAGATAAATGAGTATAGAGCGATCAGCGTAAAACTGCGCTCATAAAACAGAATTTTCGGTAGCCGGATATTCGTTTCGTGACGATCATTAACGAATAGTGCGGCTCGTTGTGACTTTTTGCTAAGTAAAGTTTTTCTTTGCTCGGGATTGAGCACTCGTGCGTTTTAAAAATACAAAATATGATTATTTCTTGAATTTATATAATTCAGAATCGACGAATGGTACTTTTGTCCTTTGCCGTCCCTAAAAATAATAAAAGAGACAAGAGAAGAAAAAAGAGCATAACTAAACAAGTAACGCGGCGAATTCCGTCGAAATCAAGTTGAAACATGATACAAGCGACAAATAGAAAAATGAAATGTAACAAAATCGCGCGCCTTCGTTAAAAAGAAGAGAACCGAATAGAAATCCTAGACTTTGGGAAGTAACAGAAAAAGCATTTATTTGCTTCGTTTTTGTTCTTCCTTCTTTACTACTATTATTATAATTATTACTATTATTATTATTATTCTTTCCTCTTCGCAAACAACGAGCGGCCGGTACATTTGTATTGAGCTCGACATCGATTTTTTACGCGAGACGCGATTCGGATCTCAGATAAGTAAAGTATATACGAGAGAAAAGAGAAAAAGTAAAAGACGATTCGGTGATTGCATCAACGAATTGTTCTTTATTACGTGAGTTTTCTCTTGGCTATACGCGCAAATTCGTCGTTTGCGGCCAGGGATACGTATACACACAAGCAGGAAGAGAAGCATGTTCCGCATTGAGCGTATTATTTTTTTTCGTTCATTTATTCTAAGAAATGAAGAGCGCGGTTAAATGTAACAAACATTAAAAGTGGGAGATAGATGGAAAACAAAGGTTGCAGTTACAGGAGCAGCTTATATATGAGGGAGTGATGCAAGAAAAGTGGAAAGAGAGAAAAAGCAAGTGAGAATGAGAATTCTGTGAGAGAGAATCTAGTGAAAAAGTGGGTGCGTGAGTGACGCGCGATTAATAAACTTTTTTTGCGGCTCGTCGCAAGCGAAAAAATAATAAGATAACCCCGTGTGAAGCCGTCGAGCATTCGCATTACAATTTTTGTAACTGTATTTAAAAAACGGTATGACGTGCGCTATAAATAATATAAATAACGTTAAATACAATAATCATAAAGTTAACGTACCGTATAAGTAATTAAAGAACAACAAAATAATTAAACAAATGAAAATAAAAGACGACTGTGATATTGAACGATCTTGTAACATTCGATTAACGCGTTTCGAATCGTTTATTTTTCTTTTTTTTAAAGGGAGACACGCGAGAGTAAAAATGTTCCGAGAACAAACGTTCAGCGAAGAAGAATATTGAATATACAACCTTCAAGTCGCTACTGGAACAGGACTCGAATGTCTTTCTGTGCTATTCGAGACATACACGTATAAAAAAGTAAACAATTTTTCGAGTCGTTCTCTATTTAAAGAAATAACGGTAAAGTTCGGAATTTAAAAAATAATTAATGGAAAAACGGGATGCGCTAGGTCGAATATAGTGAAGAATACAAATAACGAAGCTAAACTGCGATGTGTTGTCCGATATCTCGTAAGGGAGGGCCGAACGTTCATTATATACACTAGGTGACGTTTCAGAGGATAGAAACTTCAGATGTGAGAGAGAGAAAAAGAGTGAGGGACCGCTGTAGCGAGGGTAAGATATTGCTTGCAATCCTTGAGATCACACAGTTGATCTGTAGTTTTAATGTAAATACATGAAAATTCATCGCGAACAGATAATTTTGTTTTTTCTTTGCTCTTCAAAAAACAATGAGCATTGAGAAAACAAGATGACTTTCCGACATATGTACGAAAAGTATACATTTGATTTTTGCCAATGAGAATCTGCTCTAGCCAGTATAAATGTAGTTTTAAAAAATTTCGTCAGAACGTCTAATTATACGAAAGAAATTCGTTGTTTCTAGTAAAACGAAGTCAAGTAAAAAAAAGGAATGAATTTAAAATAACTTAGCTCTGTAAAGTCTGTAACATTGTAAGTGATATGTACTAGTCTTCGCAGAGTCAAAAGAAATTTTGTTATTTAGGGTCAGTGCAAGTTAAATACTCTTATACAAAAGCGCGTTCGTTGCCAAGTATTGCATACTCGCGTGCGCTCGAGTAAGTTTTAGTACTTCCAAGTAGAGTGCAAATTTTGTCGAAACTGAACAAAATATATGATAAATAACGAAAAAGACTGTTCCCTCTCTCTGTCTTTCTCTCTCGCGAGCATACACAAGCAAGTAAACAAGCATAACCGCGTCGACGAATTCTCCAATTCTTTCATCGCAAGGATGAACACAAGAGTACAAAAAAGTCGCAATTCGCGCGTTAAGAGAGTAACTCGAAGCAGTGTAAAATCTCGGAGTTGATAAACACGAAAATAGGCAGAGTGCGGAAGAAAAGTGGGCGCAGGTCGCGGCGCGTTCGTGGACCAAGTGGTGGTATGCGATTAAATAATTGTTAACGTCCTCGTCGACGAGGAGTTGGAATTATTCTTTTCTTTATGTCGCTGCATTTCTTCTCACTATAGAAGAAAAGCTAAGCGTGTATATTGTGTTCATCGAGTTTTGCTCAGAACGCGTTTAACGTCTCTCGAAATTTCTCGGAGTAAATTTATATGTTAGTCATTTTACCTGCGCGTCGCTCTCATACACGGCTTTTTCGTGAGAGAGCTCGTATAACGTACGCGCTCACGAGCTAGAAAAAGTATTAAACTGTTTGATTTTAATTAAATGATTATTTATTCTTGTGATAAAGATGAAAAATTTTGTTTTCATTTTTGCAATTAGCTTTTTATGCTTCCAAATTGTTATCTAAATCTCTTACGAAAAGTAAGTCATTACAACTAGAAATTTAGATAAGAATTTTCGAACGTACACATCACAGTATTTTTATTCCAACAAAGATGGGCTTTTCAGAATGAAATGCCATCTATTGGAATGAACATTACACGGCAAACATTAGATACATAATTATGCAGATACTATTGAATGCAACAACAGGACTCCAAGAAATTTAGAGAACTAATTGGTCGTTGGACTCTCTTTTTGCAAATGCTTCAGATCTTGAACGTTTTGCATTTTACCTTTTATTTTCAACTCACTTCGTTGTTTCATTTTTATTTATTTTTTTTTTTTTGTGAATACATTTTACAACTATTCACTTATAATTTAAAATTTAATGGTTCATTATTCTCACGACTAACATTGAATAAGCGTATCAAGTACATAGTTGATGAAAGATATGAGCACTTTTCTAACACTTTTCTAAGAACTAATTGTTAATCCAGACTTTTGAAGGCGTGATTCTCAAAATTTTACAATAGAATAAAAATCGTGAACCAAAGTAGCGAATAATAGTCTTGACTTTTCTTCGCTATTTTTGTTTTATCAAATTTGTGGAAATCTACAGATGAGCTTTATTTATTCATTTAAGAACAGATTTATTCCAAACAGTAAGGAAAGGTGCTAATATCTCTAGCTCGTATTTGTGTAAAAACAAGACAGATGGGGATAAAACGATCCCAGAAATAACGTCGCTTTTGTACAAAATTCCAGGATTATATTCCAGTAAGAGAATAAGAAAGAAAGAGAGAGAGGATGTATAGCGTTACGTAATTAGTTGCAAATTCCGCTGGGACGGGGGGCAAAATAGACAGGAAATTTTCAAAAGGGCCAAACCCCTTTACTGCTTTTCGATAACGCGCGACGTATTTCATATATTGTTATCACTACGTTTTTTTTTTCTTTTTTTTCTCAATTGTTCCTCAGCCGAATTCTTTTTTCCTCGGCTGGCGGAACTATCGTCGTTTATTAAATAAATAAATAACGGAAAGGCTCGAGCGCATAACGACGCCGCCACGTGTACATATGTAGGACCATTCATTTTCCGCGAGTCAATAGTCGAATTTATTAAAATAAAAGAAAGGTATAAAGAGAGTCGAGAAGACAACGGAGAGAAAGAGTTTTAACGAGGATGAGCGAGGATAAATACGAGTTTTTTCTATACAGATACGTTTAGGATGCGCGTATTTTTTTATAGTCAGAGAAGAGGGCAGGAGACTATACATATAGAAGTTTGTCGAGCAAACGAGTAAAAAATAAAGCGCCGCATCATCGGTGCCTTTTCCGCGGATATTGAAAACGTATAGAGGCAGAGAGCCACGCCTATAGTCGTAGCTCTCGTCGAGAAAAGTTAACGCGTTTAAACAAAATGACAATTGTTTATTCCTCTTTTTTTAAATCCCCGATGATTTATACTGTGTATGTTCCTATAATAGTTGAAAAGTAACTAATGTCGTTTCTCTTACGTTCATTGTCCTTGTTATTTTATTCCCTTACGTATATAGAACATTTATTATAATATTTAAACGCGTCTCTCGCGATGATCGTGACTTATATGAACTTTTTCTTTTCCGTTGCGTTTAGTCCTCCGAGAGTGTAAAATCGGACACGAGCAGTCTCACGTTATATTGCGATAATACAATGTCGACGGTCTCATATTGTAAAGAAAAAATAAAGGAGGTGGATGTATCGAGGGTACGTCCTTCGGTATGTGCACGCGCAGCAACATAAACAATACATAGCAAAAATGAAATAAAATGTCGCCTCGAGCAGGCGACTTAGGACAAAGAATCACCGATTTTTCGGGGGCGGGCCGAAAGTTACGTGAGCCTTCTTCTCGCTTGAGTATATTTAAAAAGAAAAGAGTGAGAAGCGATAATTATATATACTTTGGCGGTGTTAGGAGGCATTAAAACAAAAAGACGATTTAGAGAGAATTTAAAAAGTGCGGTGCGCGATGATTTAAACAAATGTGTGAGTGATGATGATGATGATGTGCGTGTGCGAGATTCGGTGAGAAAGGAAAACAACAATTGGGGGGCTATGAATATCACAACCTATTATATTATAAATAAGCATAGATGAGATGGAGGGAAAAGACGTTGACTGTGACTGCAATCATATAATATACTGGAGAAACACAGAAAGGGAGTATACTGAGGCATTGAAGGGATGGAGCAAGGGAGAAAATTATGAGTATCATTTTTGCATGACAAACAAATGCGGCGTGCGAGATAAAAAGTAATACAAGAGGTAGAGGTATGATATTGGAAGGATTATTTTGTGTTGTAAAAACTGCTTGCATTGCCGAGATAATAAATGACTGTCTGCAAGCCGGAAATCCTGTTTTTTTTTTTCGATAGTATTTCTAAACCACTTACTAAAAAGACAGAATTTTCACATATTTTCTTGCACACAGTCATTTATAAGCTCGAGTTTAGAAATTATCGGCGAGTGTCTATCATCGAAATTTTGTTCACATGTTTGCCTCAAATTAGAAGTGAAAAAATTTTAAAGTAAAAAAGAGGGAGAGGGAGAGAGATAAATAGAGAGCAAATTAGTGTGTTAGAGAGAAAGAGAGCGAGTGGAAAATGAAAATTAGAGCGAACGAGAGGAAAGCAAGAATATGAAAATAGTCGCGTTGGCGCGAGAACGATGCTAAAATTTATTTATTTCTCAGTATCATTATACACGTGAATTACGAAAATTCGGTGGTCTTTTAGCGGTTATTAATCACTGTCTGTGCGTGAATAATATTTTGTTCGCATGCAAGCTTATCACATACCGCTCATTCTTCGTTTATTGTATTAACGAATCAAATATAAGGAGATCGACTGAGTCGATTTGATTTGAACTGTGCAATCGACGGGTTTGATTGGCTATAGTCGAGTTCAGTTTTTCTTTTTCCAATGGCTCTTAGCTGTATTATTACACTGAATGGCACAAATACAGTTTTGCCAAACTGCACTTACGATTCAACGCCCAATGTATTACATTTTTTTGTAATTTTGTTTTCCTTTTTTTTTTAAATACGCGATTAAACTTTTTTCTACATAAAAAGTCTACGATAACTATGTAAAAATTACAATGTAACCGCAGTGAGTGAATGTTTTTTTTTTATGTTAAACGGAAACTTGTACAATCTGTGGAAGATTCTGGCAAAATCTTTCATCAGACTTTTTTCGTAATTTTCGCGTCGAGCAGCGACATGAACTCTCGCACGTTCGCCGATTATATATTCACGAAATAAATGGAAAAATAAAAATTTAATGAATAAATAACGAGAGTAATAGGAGAAAACAAATTTATGATAGATCGCGAGGAGCTAATGTAACACCGATTCTCGCGCTGTGAAGAAAAAAAAATAGGGGTGTTTAGGGGGCGGGGAGAGGAGTGCGTTTTAAAGCGGAACGGTGACGTACCATTCTGTCGGTCTTATACTAGTAATTAAATATTTACACTCTACGTTAGTTGACAGGATGTGAAATGAATACAAAAAGTAAAAATAATAAATGAAAGAAGATTAAAAAAATTAGATGAATCTACAAATCGCTGTACGTCGTACACGTGTAATGAAAATGAAAATAATAAAGAGAGTGGTATCTCGACAAATGATGCCAATTATGGCTTTCACGAAAAAAAGAGCTTGGTTTATTATTATATGTTTCTATTTCATCCAATAATTCCACTTCCAAACCTCCTACCCTGGTACATCTATCGCAATATTGTGTGGAAACACGAGAAGTTAGAAGTGTAAAAAAGTGACCTTTATTAATATTTGTCAATAACCCAATAACCCAATAATTAAATGAAAAAACAAATGGTCAAGGTTTTTCCTTGTACCAGTTATCCCGCAATGTTAATAATCTTCAAGATCGTTTGAAAATACGATATTGAAACAAAGAATTAATACATCTTCAAAATTTAATTTATAAATATTCTTTACTATTCATGCAAAAGTGCAAGCTCATTAACTAAGTTTAAAATTTTCTCATGCCTGTTGATTCTTGCATTTACAGCAATACGTGTCGTATTAATAAAAAAGTCAATTTCAAACCTATCCCTTAGGCAAGAACGCAAAAAATAACACTTGCGAAATGAAAAAATACCATAATCAGGTAGGCTCCAATAACAACGTCATCGTCGCATCATCGGCTACGCAATACGCCAGTCACCGAAAGCGGGGATGATTACGAAATCCACACGCGAAAGGTGAGCGCACGTCATTCTCAATATTCAAATACACGCCAGCTGAACACGGCCAGAGAAGGTAAGGTTAGCAGTCCAGCGCACACGCGTCACACATAACGTTTGTTCGTTGTCGAAGAAAGTGGATGGTACCGTGAGAGCTTAATAATGATAACAGACATTAGTCTTTTAAATGGAATAATTCTATGTTACATAATGCGATAAAGTATTGTGTACTGTAATTACATAGATTATGATGTTTTCAATATTTCATTATTTTCTTTTTATTTAATTAATAATACTGAATGCGAAATTTTCAACTTATTGAAATCTAATTTTCAAACAAAAGTCTTATCGAAGTAATAATTAAATGTAGTTAAAGCTCGTGGAAATTTTCAGGAAGTTTTTTATGATTTATCCAGTTTATACGGTAATAAACGTTATCAGCCACACACGCAAGTGTAACAAAAATACTCAAAAAATTGTCAAAACGAATACTTTATATGTAACTTCAACGTATGTTATCTCTTGTTTCCAACCATTCAAATGGCTCAGCTCTTGAATGACGAAAGATGATGTAAAATAACATAAGAGGCATCTCTTTTAAACAGCTGTTATTAGCAAGTAACAATACGGGGCCGAGCTTTCAAAACACAGTAAGTACTTATATACTCTATACTAGAGAAGTCGAAGAGACGAACGAACCCACGTAGCGCCAGCTGGTTTGACTCGACTCGCCGCCGAGCGATATGCGTTGGACCAATCGCGTGGGACCACGAACGCGATGGCGCGGCGCGCTCTTGTCGGGGTTCGTTTTGTGTTGCAACGACATCGGTCATCGCTCGGGGCCGCTGCAGCAATAACGCGCCGACCGATCCCAAAACCACGACGACAATCGCTGTCGTTCGTGTTTTCGTAATTGCCGCAACGGAGCCAAAACTCATATTCGCGCGAGCCTCTGTTCGCATAAATTACACATAGGCATATTTCAGCATTGGTGTGACACATAGCGGAGTACCACGTCGATTTCCCATAAGTAGCCAAGCAGTAGTCATGTATCGTTGCGGATTGTTGCTTGTTCTGCTGAATTTCAGTCATGACGGTAGGTCTTTTGTTTGTTTATCTGCTTGACTCTGGCACGAGACGGCATCTCTCGTGTCTCAGCTGCGAGATTTTCCGCGCGATGCTGTGTATATTTACTCACTGGACTGTTCTAACCTCTTTTGTAGTGACCGCGACAACGTCCAAGGGACTCGATAAGCTTTTGGAGTTGGGCACAGATTTCTTATCAACTGGAAGATATCAGGATGCCTTATCGTATTTTCACGAAGCTGTTGGTGAGTATTGTGATAACGAGTGCATCTGGTGTTATTCACTCTCGTTGACTTTGACAAGACCGACAGTTTGTCTCCATTGTTTTTGCAGAGGGTGATCCCAACAATTACTTGACCTACTATAAGAGAGGAACCGTTTATTTAGCTTTAGGGAAGGCTAAGCAAGCCTTGCTAGATTTTGATAAAGTTTTAGAATTGAAGCCAGATTTCACTGCTGCCAGGATCCAGCGGGGTAGTGTGCATTTGAAGCATGGTGATCTCGACGACGCCGAAGTTGACTTGACCAATGCTGTGAGTACTTTTCCTACAGCTGAGATTGAACCAAAAATTGTTTTAATTATCAACCTTAACTCAACAATGTTTGTCCTTGGCAGCTAATGATATATCCTGACAATGAGGAAGCCATCAACGGTATTCATAGATTAAGGATAGCTAGAGAACAAATAGAATCTGCAGAAAACTTGTACCTGCGAGGAGAGTATCACATAGCTGCCGAAACATTAACACACGTTATAGAGATCTGTTCATGGTCATCGTATCTTAGGAAATTAAGAGCAAAATGTCGCATGCAAATAGGAGATTACGCTGGCGCAGTTTCAGATATTAGATCTACGACCAAACTCACATCAGACAATACTGAAGGGTATTACGAGCTTGCAAATTTATTATACCAGCTAGGTCAAGTGCAAGATTCTTTAAAGTAAGTTTCTAAATAAAAGATTTGCTCCTAGTTCCAATTATTACCAGAATATTAATCAAACTTTACGTTTTTTAGAGAAATTAGAGAATGCTTAAAATTAGATCCAGAACATCATGATTGTTTTCCATTTTATAAGAAAATCAAGAAAGTAGCAAAATTCATAGAAGATGCAGAAGCTGCTTCAGAATCAAACGATTTAGATAGTTGTATAGATAAGGCTAATAAAGTACTTAAGAACGAACCAGCGATAGAAAACGTGAGGGTGACTGCACTACGATTACTTTGTAAATGCCATACTGCCAATTCCGAAGCTGAACTAGCAATCAAAAACTGTCGATCGGTGCTGGAAATACAACGTGACCCTGACACTTTATGCGACAGTGCAGAAGCATATCTTTCAGCTGACCAATTTGATGATGGTGAGTACTTATCAAAATAATACATATGGTTGAAGCTATATAAATTAAACAATACTTCAAAAGTACAATAGAAGATTGAAAATGAGTAAAAATGTTATTTATCAATTATATCAGTAAACGTTAAAATTAACGTTAGGAACATTTACAAATTCTTGTCACTTTTTGTACAAAATGCATTGTCAATTTTTTCAAACATGCGTAATGAAAACGAAAATATATAAGACGAAAACCTATAACCGACAATGAATCTGCATACATATAATGAAAGTTTTACTATATATATTCTTTAAATACAAGTAAAGTGTAAAATTGGCATTTATCTTTTCATACATCAGAGTATTCATTTTTCGTATTCCTTTTAGCCATACGAGATTATAAGGACGCGTTAGAGATCGACTCGAATAATCAGCGAGCCAAGCAAGGTCTGCAAAAGGCGCAACAACGGCAAAAAATCTCAGAGACCAGGGACTACTATAAGATCTTGGGCGTACCACGAACGGCGAAAAAGCAGCAGATCGTCAAAGCTTATAGGAAAGCTGCACAAAAGTGGCACCCAGATAACTTCCCAGATGAGGAGGAGAAAAAGCGCGCTCAGAAGAAGTTTATCGATATCGCAGCTGCCAAAGAAGTCCTCACAGACGAAGAGAAGCGTGCTAAATTCGATAGGGGTGAGGATCCCCTTGACCCCGAATCTGGAAAGCACCAGGGCCACGGCTTCAATCCCTTCCAAGAGTTCCACCACTTCCAGGGTTCGCCCTTCCAGTTCAAGTTCCACTTCAATTAGAGATTCTGGTGTTTTTACCCCTATTAAAATCGAAAATTATGAAAGCCTCACAAAATTTCAAGGCTTGTGGGATAAACAAAAACAGTGATGCATGTACTGTAGTAAATGCAAAAGTCAATGCTCAGTGATCGTTTCATCGAAACTTTGATTGTCAGTTGAAAATTAAACTAAAAGTGAATTTCCATTTTTTAAAATCAATTTAAAGAAATAATCTTCATGGTAGGAAAAAGTTTTCTTTTATACAAAATTTTAATTTTGTTTATACTTACAGTTTGATTTAATGTTAATTTTTATACAATCAAAACAGATGAAATTAAAATTTTTTTTATGGAAATAAAGCTTTTTCCTAATAAGACAAAAAATTATAATATTTGTACAGCATTGTACATTTTGCGAAATATTAACTAATCATTATATTAATTAACAATCAAGGCTTTGATATTTTCGTTAGAATTGTAATAGTTCACGAAGCAACATTCACGGAGTCTCAATTGTTAATATGAATGATAAAAAAGACTCCAAAATTATAAAGTAAATTTTGATCAGGGTCGTATCTCAGTGAGACAGACTGTTGTGAATTTTGATGCTTTATAAATACGACGAGCTTCAGAAAAAAAGAATTTTTTGCTTTTGTATGACTGACTAAAATACGGCTCGTCTGTTCAAGTTCCAAAGACAGTGGTGTGAAGAATTTCTGTTATTTTCGGTCCGACATGTAAAGAAATAAGGACTTGGAAAGACTATACATACTTCCACGTGATTAGAGTGACAAGATAAGTGCGTATCTCTATAATTCATATAGTGAAATCGCGTGAATCTGAACATCGGGTATGGGTAGAATGTTGTAATTTCTTTGGCAGCAGATAGTTGTTTATTTCTTCGATTTGTATACATTTTTTTACCGATACCCGATGCTTTTTCGACTAAAAAGACTTTCGAGGCAGTGCTGTGCGCGTGTCGCGTGTAAGCAGTGTTTGTGCGAACTAATATGAGCTGTTTGTAAATATTACTTGTAATCAAATTATCCTGACAATTGTTTAAGAATATATATTTCAATTATTTATACCAAAACTAAGAAGATAATGTTTGAAGTTTTTTTTTAACAACAAAGGTGAAATTTAGATTTCGATGTGAATCTAGTTTATTACTGAAAAGAGTTCCTAGTTCTCTTTTTAGATTTTTTCTTAGATTTATTTGGCTTCTTTCCAACTGTCTTCTTGAGCCCAACAAATGGACCTAATTCATGCCTCACCATGTAGCCTCTCCAGACTGCTTGAATCAACGTTGCAGCACTATTCACCGCATCCCAATAATCTATTTCCGATTTTATTTTCTCCTGTTCCTCTACATATGCATCTATGAAAATTTGTTTCTCCTTTTGCAAATTACGCGATTCTTGAATGAATTCCTTTATCTCCTCAATTTTTTCCTGAAATTATTAACAAATAGGATAGCATGTCAAAAGTAAAAAAAAATCAAAATAGTTGCTAATAACGAGAACCTGAAGTTCAATTGTTTCTTGTTGTCGCCTTTCGAGTTCATCGTTATAACGATTAGACCAAACTGTTATTTCTTCTTCGCAATTATTTATAACCGATCTTCCGTAAGTTTGTAGAGCTTCCGACACTTTTGCGTCAATTCTCTTTGTCTTTTCCAGTTCTTTGATTTCGTTCAGCAGTGATCTTTCACGAATTGACAATCGAAGGTTTTGCTGCTCCAACTTCGATGCTTCTGTTCTGCTGATATAATCTGTTTAAAAAATGTAATCGAATCGCAAGTGTTCTTTGATTAAGAGATCGTAAAATACGTTGATAATTACCCAACTTGTCAATATTATCGCAGTAAGACGTATCGATTTGTGCAGCCAATTCACTAATTTCTTCCATGTACTTTTTCTTCCGCGTTTCGAATTCATCTTCGAACGTTTTCTGCGACTCGCGCAATCGCTTTGCTAGTTCTGTCCAAATTTTCAAGTTCACCTCGAGATTAAACTCTTTTTCTTTGGATTCAACGATTGCGTTGACTTCGCATCTCAGCCAATCGCAGCTATCGGTGCGCTCGAGTTCGCAAGCGACTTTTTGGAAAACATTGAAGGCTAATTCTCTGTAAAATAATAATTTGCACTGGTTTTATCATATCTATGTACACGCGTACAGATAACAAAATCTGATCGTAAGAAAATTTCTTTACAAAAAATCAACTGCACCTATCTCTGAGCAATTTTTCAGGAACGGTCAGAATCACAGGCAGAAATCCTGCATCCCTGCCATAAATCATCATTCTTTCATCCTCTGAAGCACAACTGTGCTTTTTTCTGACAGCTTGACGACTTGTCAACCCTTCATCTCTTCGTAATTCGTTGTGGTCCACTCGTACAGTGCGACGTAGCACTTCGAGAGCGTCTGCGGCTTCGCGCAGAATTGCGGCAAAGGCTGTTGCTTCGAGACTACCCAGACGTTCGCCAGCTGCAAAGTCGATGGACATGCTACGAACACCGATATTGTCCGAGGGACAAGGTTGCAAGGCAGAGTGACCGATGCTGGGATTCTGGAGAACGGAGGCCACTGCAGAGTCATCGAGACCCTGATTGGGGATTATTATTTATCTCGTATGATTGCTCGATATAAATATTTGCACAAGAATTATAATAGCCTACACATTTAAAGGAATACACTTTAGAAGACGTTTTATCCGTCGAGGTACTTCTTCTATGTTTGTGATCGACATTTCGATGACCCGATCTCTTACGAAGCAACTCATTAACTTCTATTATGCTAATTTTCTTCTTCCTTTGATTTTGAAACTCTTCCTCTGTCTGCGAAGAATTCTCAGCTTCTGTTTGTGAATCATGCTATATAAGATGTGAAGTTATACAGATTAAAATTGTAATCATTTTTAAACATGTTTAACGCTTGATCTTATGATTTACATTATTCATATGTTATCAATTTCGACACTATATTTTCAGCTCTGAATTTGATTTGCCACATGAAGTTACAATCAATTACATTTCTTGATGATAGTCATTTTATATATGGGCACGGTCGCCGCCTTCAGTGTTTAGATACATACATCAAACATGCTGCATCTAATTCTTCTTATTCTTTCGCGGATTTTGAAAATCTCTGCAATTGGTTCTTATTTTATGTTTGTGGATGCTGTGTAAAATATAATATATACACAGATTTAAAAGTGGATCGAAAATAAGCATTTAGACTAGAGATGTTCAATGCTTGATTTATTTATTTAAGTTCTATTTATCAATCTGGACAGTATTCAGCTCCGAACTTGATTTGCTACATAAGATTACAATCAATCACATTTCTTGCCGATAGACATTTTGCTAAAGATCACAATCAACATAATCCTATATATCTATTTTTCATGATTCTTTTAACAACCGTATACTTACAGCGATGATCTCTTACGATTTATATATATATTGACATTCTAATTGTGAAATTAAAACAAGTGCTCCTGAAATCTACTGTCGCCTCAAATATTTAATATATCTATATATAACACGAAGGAACTTCTTTCTATTCTGCAAATCAACATCGATATAATATTAAATTTTTAACATCAAGCGTACCTTTTTCCATTTTCATACTACCTACATAATTTTTCCTCTTGTAAGAGCTTCAAATAGTTTTCGTCAAATGCTGTCATAGAATCAATCATGCGCATTATAATTTGTTTCTATGATTTAAAAAATATAAAAGCTTATTTTAAAATCAACTAAATTCGGCCTACTCTTGACAGCATTTGCGTAATAATTTTATTTTTATCAATTAATCTTTTTCAACCCTATCTAATGTCTTCGAGATATGGCACTTACAAGCACATCAGCAAACGTTTCATTGTTAACCCTTTCATTTTTCATAAGCTCATATTTGTGGTCTGTTTTAGAAAGATTTGTAATACCTACCGAATAACCAATTCACTCCAACGTGAACATTACAATACAGCAACAATCGAAAGCAAATGTAAATTACGTCTGAAAGGCGAACGCTGAATGAAAGGGCTAACGAAGCGCAAGTAGCGGCAAAATGTAATTTCCATTTTGCCTCGCCTACGAGAATTCCGAATTTCGTTTGTACACATGCATATCGATGCGTTGTATAATAAGGCAGTACACTCTACTTAATTAAGCGACGCGCAGTGTCTCGTGCTGCACATTTACGTGCGCGACGCATATCGAAACGCGCTAAAATGTTCCTTCGCGCTCTCTCCGGGGGATTATTCGCCCCTGACAATCGAAACGCGTTGAAATAGTTGCGCGAACTGCTAATCTAGTTTACTTAGTTTGATGAAAAATTAAAGATTCGTGAGTTGAAAATATACACGCAGACACTTTCGTCGTTCTATTTTCTTCGTTCGCTGTACGTCAATCGCTTCGCAGATTAAACGACACGAGAAAACAACATGATTAATTAGTTCCTATTCTAACAATTATGTTGGAATCTATACAGTCCAATCACGATTTTCATTGTATCCACTTGGTGTTCACTAATATTTAATTTACAAAAAATAGTTTTCGTTATTGGAAAAAAATGGAAAATTAAAAACTATAATATTATTTCTACATTTTTGGCTGAACATTCTGCCCCGGAGAATGATTCTCGAGACGGTAGAGATTACTATTTTGTATAATGATACGTCTCGATAACATGCTCTAGTGTATACTTTCATTGGCTGTTTTACAAAATTGCTCAAAAAAAGCATGGGAATATTATGTCGCCTCAATATTAATTAAAATCTTTTACCTCTAGTTCGTATAGCAGAGACGAAACGAGAAGATCATTCCAATGACGGATATCATATAGAATCGTTACGTAGTTTTTCAGCAAAAGTCAGGAACTTACACGACTATCACGTTTACAAGCGTTGGACATAAGTATGCGGAAAGAAACATTTCAACGGAACTTGAAAAATAAATTGATCTATTCCTCGATCTATTCGAGGATCTCGAAAGAAAGCTGCCCTCTGGCCATAGACTCATCGCGGCCTCTCCCGCATCTCTCAAAATCTTCGACTACCCAGAAATTTCCTCCTCGCTACGCATTACATCGTGATCGAACAACTGTATCAAGAGAGCACAGAAAAGAGAAGCGCGCATTTATAATCCAGCACATTCGCTATCATTGTTGTACCCCGAGGTCGAAGAGAAAAACGAGCATCCAGTCGGGAAGTCTTTGGCGGTGCGGCGCGTGACTCGAATTAATGCGCCGGTCTACATGAAGTAGCTGGTGTACTCGTGCGGCATGACACCCCGGCGCGGATAGAAAGTGTGGCTCGTCGAGTAGCAGAGGAGATTCGTGATCGAGCTCATGTAGATGTCGGCGAAACGGAAGAGCCGCCGGGAGAAGTAAGTCGGATTGTGGTAGGTGCGAAATACCGATCCGAATTGCTGGTTGAACACGCGCTTGATCTCGTTGCGAATGCGATCGCGCTCCTTGATCCACTCCGTAAGCTCGGCCTCGGCCTCGAGACCGTCTACGTTCTGGTGGTCCTCGATCAGGGCTGTCAGCATCTGCAGCCAGTTGGCGTTCTCCTTGAATTTCGGGTCGTTCAGCGTCTCGATTTCGTGCTGGAATACAGAGCGTCACGAGTTCGCTTACCGATCTTTATAACGTGTCGCGGGAATCGTGGTATGGAAAACGATTCGAATCGAAAATAACTCACAGCTAGTTCTTTGATGATTGCACCGGTCCTCCAGCCGTGCTCAAGGGTCACATCGGCTAAATCGCTGTACGGATGGTCTCCAAAGTACAGCACCTGGTGTCCGCGCCAGCCCGTGGTATCTTGAAGCTGCTTGACCGTACCCTCGAGGTAAATCACTCCCTTCTCCAGTTTCGTCACTCGGTCCCAGAGCTGCGTCTCGTTCTTCTCGTCATAGATGCGCAGAGGTCTTGACTCCTCGGTGAAGAAACGTGGCTTACGAGCCTGGACGATGACCACGTCGAAGTAGTCCTTCCATTCGTCACCTACGAGGAACCTCATGCCTCGATCCCTGTGTACAACATATTTCAAATTATTTAGTAACGTGCTTTGTAATTTGTCTTTGATTTAAGGACATCGTTATAATTGTAGGCTTAGTTACACAAAGTGAAAAGGACTATTCGTCACGAGAAACATCTTCTTGTTCGCAGCCTTTAAACGATCGAAAAACCTATTGAGATCCTTGTTCGGCTCCAGGAAGTCAGCGACGTTTTGGACAACTTGTTTGTGCATTATTGGGTGACAGCTTTGCACCGAGTTCTGAGGAAGAAGTTCCATATATTATAAGGACGAAAAAAAACTACAAGTTAATTGTTTTTGCGTGAGACCACGTACCTTGACGTCTCTAAAGAGAATCTCCGGATGGTAGTCAATATGATTCTGCAGGAAGAACTCGGTAACGTTGCACAGCAGAGCCATTTCCGGGACGGAGAAGAGATCGGCTAGCTGAACCATTTTCGTGCGGCGAACGCCATCCTGTTTGAGAAAATAACGAAACATCAGATCGTCGATGTCGGTTCTACTGCGACCGGTTTGAAAATTATATTAGAGAAGCATAAGGCAAACAATAGATACTCACATAAATGATTTTAGTAAAAATGAAATTTAGTAGTGGAAAAATCAATGATATACTACAACAGAATAACAGGCGGGTAAAACAAAAATATTTGCGTCATGAATATATTATTATAATGAAGGTTATATATACACTACAATGTAATTGTACGATTTTTCGTTTCGCTTATGCGTGCCTTGGATTTTGGATACAGCGCACAAATCGAAATGATCGATCATGATTTTGGTTTGTCGTCTGCGTGAGATGTACTTTTTCAGCAAGGATGTTCCTTTCATGCCATAGCAGCAATTGGGAGCATGAAAAGAATTGAATCCGTCTGACATTTGTATGGGCATAGAAATGTACGACGTCTACAGCAGCACTTGGAATTCATGATTCTGTAAACGACTGTTCATTGTTACGCAATCTCAATTGATCGTTGTTAAGCTAGTTGATCATAGACTACTTTTCAATTTCAGCCTATAGACTCACTTATGCGTACTTTCATAGCATAATTTTTTTGTTGCCGTCTCCGCGGAGACTAGCAAATTGAAACTCATAAGTGCGAAGAGTTGTGCACTTTAGCACTGATAAGCCAGCGTATTGATTGATTCTAAAAGCTTGTTTTGAAAAAGATACGCTCGAGAGTTGCCGAGCGATTTGCATTTTATGTATGTATGTTATACCCGAGAAAAAAATGTATTATCTACGATTTCAGCTCGACGGAGAAAATAATATAGTAATATAAAATAATAATCAACGAGCGCAACACAAGAAAAAAATTGGCTAAAAACTAGTTTGTTTCGTTGTTAGTGGTGATGGTGACTTACCTTCTAACTCCTCAAACAAATATCCACAATCGCCGTGTAAAAGGGAGATCACACACCGGGAGAGCCAAGACATGCAAGAAGACAGTCACAGAAGAGTTGCACGAAAAACCAAATTTAGTATATAGTGTGATAATCATCGTCACCGTCATCAGTACGTCTATCCCCATTTATTGTTTAGTCAATGCCACGCAGGGGAATCGTGACATTGATACATAAGTGTGATATACAAGTGAGACATAGCGATTTATAATGCGTATATGCAATAGGGAGCGATCATACGTGTACAGGAAATTCGCTGAATAGGAGTGTGAAGATAAAAATTACGGTACCAGAGGATCACGCCCTATTGATCACGTATATTATGAATCAGATGATTTTATAGAGATTTTCGCTCTTTAAAAATCAACTGATTTTTTTTCATTTTTTCAGCACAAAATAACGTTGCAACTTACGTGCGAGTGTTTGTAAGGCGCCTCGACGTAGGCGATCGGTATTATGCGATTCTTATAGAGCCTGAGCACTTCCTCGTCCGGCACCGGATGCAGTCCTCGATACACAGCGCCCAGTTGTATTTGCAGAAAGCTGTCGAGTTTCAGCAGCAGTCCCTTTTCGATGTCGTAGTGGAGACCTCGCACCGCGAAGTCCTCTCTGTACTCCAGGTCCGCGATGCCTTCGGGATACTGAAAAAATGTTTTACGTTAAAAATAATACTAATAATGACGAACTTTAATTTTCGCACTCTACTGACCTTATATTTTTTTATGAGCATATCACGGCCCAGGTTGTAGAGGAGATAGTCCATGCTGGGTTTGTAGCACGCCAGCGTGTAGTCATAATCGAAGCCGTAAACCTGCACTTCCCTCAGGTCCAGCTCGTTGCAGGCGAAGACTCCGCGAGGATTGACGTCCTGCGGCAGCTTTTTGGCTATTTCGTTAATCAAACGTTATCGTTATTACAAATTTTGAAAATTAGAATACGAGTGCGCGAAGCGTAATATACAGCGTCGGTTTAATTCGAAACAATGCGTTACTATATGCAAAGTAGCTTATAATACGTGTTAGAAGTACGCATAGCTGAACAAGAGGATGTTTTATGTGTGAATAACGCCGACTATTGTGTGTAGTTTACCATATTATATACACATAAATAGGGAAGTCGCCCATGAGAACAGGCCTGCGTTTGTTTTTATTAGGAATAATAATTGCGGCGATCCGGTTTACGATAACAATGCTGCATCGAGTGTGTAAATAGTTTAACATATTCATAACTCATCCCTACAGAATAAGTCTATCTCGCAATCTAGCATCGGTATATACAAACGTATCGCCGAGAAGATTGACATTGACCATCATCACTGCGATATAATCCATCGTCGGTCGAGCGGCTCCTATTTAAAGAACCGCTTTCTGCTATACGCGCCTGCGCGCCTGTACTTATAGTCGTCCGCTATACACACACACACACACACACACACACTTATATATTGTATGGCACTTGATCCCAGTGACATACATATAGTCGCGGGCATGCGCTCACATGTGCGCTGTGTATATACTATATATCTCGGCTCTGACTATACCACACAGAATGATCTATCCTCTCGGATACTCGAGATCGTGTCTGGTATAGTCTCATCCAACCTATATACTCGCTTTTCACACGCATACACCTATATAGACGGTGTATACAGAAAAAAAATCCACTCCCCCACCGCAGTTCAACCGAGGTTATTTTCGTCGTCTATTTCCCTCCGTCGCATCAACGACGTTGTTGAAACAGTCGACATTGGCCTGCCGCATCGACGAAATCGAGAATAACGAATAAATATAAATACACTTTACGATACATCGCGCATAGGTATAGCAGCCGACGCGCAGCTCTATATACGCACGTGTTCTCTTTCGTTCGATCCCGCACTCACACACACACGCACACACAGCGAATCTATGCATCACATATATACATATATATTCTACTCACACTTGCACTTCTCGAGCATCCTTTCGTAGCTTCTGCGCATCCGGTCTTTGGAGACCTGGGGCGCCTCCAGGCAGAATCGACGAACATGACGAGTCAGGCTGGTCGCTCGGGGCTCGCAGAAGAGGAACAATGCCTGGACAGAGGCCTTGGCCGAGGAGGAGCACCGCTTGGCCCGCGCAAACAACATGACGGTCACGCGGCGGATGGCGCTCAACGCTCTCGGCGAAGAAGCGCGTGCGCGCGTTTATATAGAATGTATATATCTATAGAATATTCGCTCCGTCGCGAGTATTATATCGTGCATACGGCCGTCCTTGTCTAGCCGCGCGCGCACATGTTGATACAGTCCGTTGATGGGGGAAGTGTAGAGCATATGTGGCTTTTCGAAAAGCCGGGGGAGGAGGGGGGGGGGGATTTTTCGAATTGTACGCGATATTATTTGGGAGAGCCATTTTCGAAGTTGTTTTATCGCCTTCGAGAATAACAATGTTTCATCGGATATGCATATTGCCGCGAAGTTTGGAGTTTGGAGCGCGCCTCACCTGTTCAAACTTTATAGCCGCAAGATCGAGATATAGCTGAAGCACTAAGTATATATAAAGCGTCTTCCGAAACTATATTATACTGCTTTTTGAAAATTTTCGATTCTCCTACTCTCTTTCACAAACTATATAATTATATCACTCCCGAGTTATCGTTATCGAAACGAAGTCGTTTCGATACTAACAATAAACGCACCGAATTAAAATACCCCCCCCCCTCCCCCTCCCACATCTGCGTTAATAAGCTGGGAAGAATTTCAATAAGCCCGGCTGCGCGCACTCTCAAATATTAATCCTCTTCATAAACTCCTCGAAACTTGGAATCCATTTTACGATAGTGCACTTGATGTACAAGTATATAGCTCCTATATACGCGCGCTCGCTCCAAGTTATACCAAACTCGCGCAGTAGCGCGTATAAGCCTTTACTTATGGCTCTCTCGCGCATTATGCTGAATTTCGCCTGTATATACGTGCGTGTGCTATTTCTACTGAATTCCAATCGCCGTTCTATAATAGTAAACTTTCGGTAGTATAGCGCTGGGCTATATACGCAATTGAAAAGTAAAAAATGGAGGGAATTAACATAATCGATATCGAGAATATTTTCAGGCGTAATCGCAGCGACGATATATATATATATATATATATATGTATAGAGAGCTCGCGCTGCGCACCGACGATGGAGAGGACTAATATAATTTGCATTGCTATGCGCGACGGTTCTTTTTTATTTCCCAACTTTTTTATTGATCAACTTCCTTCCATTTCGCTCGATTATTATATTTGTGTTCGGAAGGATTTGTCCGATCATTCCTAATCGTAATAAAAGGAACCGAAATTACGAGCTATACTTATATTCCCCCCTTTCGTTATTAAACCCGACTATATATACGTATATGGTGAATCAGCCGTTTCTTCATCGTCGTATATTGTACAGGAATATAAGCCGCGTCGATATATCTCTTTCGAATCACAATCGTCCGAAGCAATTTCGATTGACTGTACTCGCCGCTATTCTAGAAAAAAAACCAAGCCTGGCCATTTTTCGATTCTTTTTTAATTATGATCGATTTAATTTATCTTGCGTGTGAAATCCGGCCCCGATGGTGATAGCCTCGAGTTATACTATATACAGCTATAGAGTCACCCTTATACTTTTTCTCTTGTAACCTCAAAAATCGAATTAAATCGGATATACGTAAAAAGAAATACAAAAAATCGTCCCGCGTCCCATTTAAATGATACGTGCAATTTTTCCCAACACAGGTTTGTCCCGGAGTCGGGGAAAAATGACACAAAATGATCTTTTTCTGTCTACACCAAAGGAACTAAAAAGCATTTAGAGTATTATGCATGTCTACATCGATTATAATCTAATATGTACGCAGGTTACCCATGAAAAATCGACAAAGCCAAAGAGTGCAATTATGCCCCACTCTCCTCTGTTCCAACATATTTATCACTGCGATTGTCTCGACAAACGTGTGTTACATTCTACGCACAATAGAACGAGTTTTATATGCGTGTATTTTACCATGTTATTTAAAAACTTTGCGTTTAATAGATCACCGCGATATTGTACAATGTATGTCGAGCGGTATGCCTAATTGCAGGCGTATATACGCGGGTTACAAAAATGCTCATACCTTACAAATAAAAGGCTCTTGTTTTCTTCCTCCTATTATGGCAGGTAGAGGGCGTGTATCGGTTTAGGTGTAAAGGGGTTGCGCGTATAGAAGCTTGTCATTCCAACGAGCTGCGGGAGATGCTGCTCGCTGCTCGTGATGTGGTGTACAGGGAAAACGACTATAGTGTAAGGATTCCAGCTGAGGCTGTTTCCTCGTGCGGTCATGAGATCACGCCTATACGATCCTCTATTGCAGCCGGCATAAAGATTCACGTTTGCGTCGTTAATTGAAGTATTACGTAAATGGGTCAACAGAAAAACGCTGAAATCGGCAGAGTACCGAGGAAGATTACCGCACTGCGAGCTGTGGCTTCTTGTCTCTCCTTGAACTGAGTAAGAATAAGCGCCGTTTCAGCCTCCCTAAAGGGTCTTCTTTTTATTAATTAAGATCGATCTCTGCGAAACCCACCGCTGATGAACATCAAGTCTCCGTATATATATATATATGTATATTCACACACAGCGGTGGCTTCGATCTCGTCAATCGCTCTTAAATACTTAAAAGCAGGCCCCCCGTCAACCTGCCACGCTCGTTTATACGTGAATATATGGGATTCCAGGTCAATTTAACTCGAGTATATAGGTGTGTGTGTATGTATGTATGTATATATATCGGGAGGAAAGAGCCGCGTTGAAAGTTCGTCAGTTTTATGCGCGAGCTTAATGATAATATGCGCCGAACGAGACGCAGCTAGATCGGTATCGATGTGTTTAATGCTATATATAAGCGGCGTGCGTTATGTCGGAGATTTATCGTCGAGCCGTAATTTGAGGCTTGAATTACACTGGCTTAATTTATATCGCTGCCGAAATCGCGCGTAGTTTATTGTTTATACTGGAATCCGCAAGATTTACAATACGCCGCGGTGAGTTTCGTAATTATATAGGGTTGCACGTAATTTTGAGCATATTTTATGTGCCATAAAGAATAAAGAATGTCATAACGCACGTGTAAATGCTTAATATATATGTATATCGAGCATCTATTCGGTAAATACTCGACGACATGTATCTCAATAGCACGTGTAATTTGCATAACGATCTTTTACTCAATATACGGCAAGTTGATCGAAAGTTGTATCAGAAACATATAAACGGAACACGCGGCGTATAAAGTAGGAAACGTAGTCTGCTATAAGCAAACCGAGCTTTTCATACGGTTCTCAGCGTGAGATATCCGCAGTAGCGAACAATCAGCATCTCCTCTAATTCCCAAGAATATCTTATTTTTATCGAAATACCAATCTTCTATTTTCGAGGCTATATTATGAAATGAAATGAAACATATAAAATGGAGCATTTTTTTCAAACGCTCGTCTCTCTGCCATCTTCTCTTCAATTTCAGCAACGCGATTACGCATGAAAACAGTTCCTTACAAGAGTTTCCATCAATTTCATAATTGCAGAAATTCTACGAACGCGTTTCATAAGGGTCTCATTATCCAATGCGATTAATCGAAGCACCTTTATATTCAATTAACTCGTTACAAACAACTATACGCATATAAACGACTTTCGAAACTCGTTTGAAAACAAAAAATAAACAAATAAATCGCGCGCGAATGTACAATCCACGAAATTCAATTCGACACCGGCAAAGTGTCTTTCACCGTGCCCAATCGGCGCAAACCCCCGTGGCTTGTCCTCGCACGTTTATACGAGAGAAAGAGAAAGAGAGGAGGACATCACGGCGACGACAACGTATATATACAGCGCATCGACATCGAGCTCAGGTAGAGAGGCAGCATCGCTCGCCTGACCCAATTGCCTTAATCTAGCGGCTCCGCCGCGGGCTCCCCTACTTCTCTCTATCCTTTTTATCACACGAACTCTGTGTGTGTGTGTGTGTGTGTGTGTGTGTGTGTGTGTGTGTGTGTGTGTGTGTGTGTGTGTGTGGAGGTCCAGTATAGGTTTGCGACGTTGATGCGTTCGGCCGATTGTGCATCTAGAGTGAGTTACGATGCCATGAGATTGGAATCAATTTTCAATGTGTTTTCAATGGATATGCATCTGTATTGTTCGGAAAAAATGGTGTATGGTAATCGTCTGGATATGCTCGCTGTTGCTGTACTTATGTGTAGGATCGGATCATGCTCGACTGCGCGTTTTTTTATCTTCTAATATTCTTTCGATGCGGAAAGTGCTGCAGGAGAAAATCATTTCAATACAATGGCTTTCGTTGAAAATCGATTCTGGATAAGAAGACATTACGGAAGGTTATCCCGATGTTGGAGTCAGTCGGGCTCAATATCCTTGTCTCTCTTATCTTCGCTGAAACACGCGTCGTGCGGTTGGATATATTCTTATATACTCGTTTTAGTTTAAATGTTTTAGCGTTGCTGTGGTAACCTTGAAAACTTGGATATCTTTCAGATAAGATACATATAGACAGTAATGGTTCGAAGAAAAATATACTTCGTACATATACGTCATAATTATACTAGTTGCAGTTTGCATGTGTAGAAATAAACACGAGGAAATACCGCCCAGAGGCGATAAATTTTAAAAACTAACATAGCTTACTATATATAGACTTGTGTATATACGAGGTATACATTTGTATAGATATATTTTTTGTAACAGGACTTGTAGACTTTACGAGAGACACTCCGACGGCAAATTGAAGAAATTTATTGCTGCATCTCAATCACGGAAAGCAAGTTGTATGTTAATCCTCGTTCACGTCTTTGTTTTCACTGTCTGAATGGATTTAAATTTATTTCTCGTTCTACAACCAGTTCGAGCCTTATCGCATGCTCTCACTCGCCACTTTGGTATTCGCATGTATATGGGTGACACTTTAACCAAAATTATCATTAATTATCATTAATGAATATTACAACTGAGAATACAAAAAATGTATTACGAACTTTTCTCATGCATATATATCATTTTTGTTTAAATCATAACTAGTTCGCAGTCTATTTAACATATACGCGATATATTAATGAACGAATACGCGATTCAAGATACGAGCATACATACCTATACTTTCTAATTTATTGTAAGAGAACATCCTGATCGAAAGAATCGTATTAACGTTACTCTCGCGAGCGTATAAACCTCTTGCCGATGTTCTGTCGCAGTATCTTTAATAACCGCATATCCCACTTATTTCCTGCTGATGTTTTTTGTACCCCTCTCTCCTGTTAGATTTCTCGAATGCAAAAATCACGTCTACGCGAATATGTCCACTTAATCTTTTTCCTATATGATTGCATATAATCTCCCGACTCTTTCAGTCATCAATTCTCATCGCCTATCAATTTCCCGGCGATTATACAGCCGCTATTTTTCAAATTGAACTTTTCCTACATTCTATCCCGAAGATTATGCGTCATTATACAGTCGCTCCATATCATTGATCATTCTTCGTACGAATAGCCAAGAATTTCACAAAGGAAACCATAATAAAGTTTGAATTTTTCGAAAAATCCAAGCACAGCGATATATAATACGCGTATATATATAATATAAATATCCCTCGGAGCGCAATCCCGTAAGCTATTCGACTATTATAAGAAATTTATTAAAGCCGCCTGCGCATCTCAATTTCCCACCTCATCGACACGCGCGCGCACGAAACCGTCCGTTTCTCTTTTCCCATCTCCTTATATTCCTTCCATATAGACTCCCACACGCTGCGCGAGGCAGTAGTCGAACGTGCGCGAATGCGCTTCTTCGCCGCGATTCCGTCACGTTTGCCTCTACTCTCGCGAAAAGCCAATGCGGGACGAGAATATCAGGAGCGGAGATAGAGGAGAGAGAAATTGTTGCGGACTATGTTATTGCTTATTTGCCTGATGGGGTTACGGACTACTGTATGTACGTACTGGCTATAAGTGGGACTTTTCTGTCATAAATCTATCGGTGTTGCTTGCTCAGGTTTTTAAGCAAATTTTACTCGACATCTAGCCAAATACCATGAGGGTTTGTAGAATTCAAATTCAAAACGGCAATCAAAATTAATAATAAAGTAAGTCACCGTAAATACACCACGGCTGTTTAGCCAAAAAAAGTATCGCAATTACGAACTTAACGACTTCAGCCTGATTCCTTAAAAATCGGTAACATTCCGTCGATGAACAATATCGCATGCCTGCCTCGAAAATCCTCGTTCTCGAGAATTCTAGCTCTCGCATATAAATAATCCGAGCGACTCCGCTGCCTCCTACTTACTTTTATACACTCGCGCGCGCGTCAACCGGCAAAAAGTCCGTTCCTAATTGCATAAAATTCATTATAATTATTATAAGCCAGGCCGCAGAAGTTACTCCGCTTTTTCCGCGACGAGAAGACAATGCTGCGTCGAACTCAAGCGAGGACAAGGGCAGCGCACACGTCGTGTGGGAAAATAGCGTGGAAAGTCTCGTTCGTTAACCCACAGCAGTAGAGTCGGCCCATCGGGGATGATCTCCTTTTCTCTACGTGTATTTATACGTTTCGTCGAGTCGTTAGCGCTAAGTGTAATTGCGACCGGTGGCTATCCGCCCACTCTCGAGGGGGGGAAAGGTCGGTAATAGAGGCCTCGGCCCTGCGACTTTCTCACGGCGATTAAGTTTGCGATGCTCTTTTGCCGATTTTTGGCAGCGGCATGCGATATGCCGTGAAGAAAGATGTGGGTTTTTGGATGTGACTATAGGGAATTTCGCGCGGGTAAATTGTGAGAAACCGCGCGAGCTTTCAAAAAATAAAATAACGAGTGTTCAGGATGATAAATTTTTTTTCGTTCGTGTAACGAATATAGTAGAAGATCGACAAAGTTTTTCGTTTATTATGAATGCTTGCATTACAAACGCACGTGCTTTTTGGCCATCTTTTTACCAACCTTAGCAAATTACACGCTCGTAATTCCGCATCGGCCGGTCCGATAACGCGCATTGTTGCGTCCGGGCAAAACAGCGCAATCGACCTTGTATACTCTCGTTGGTTGTTCCATCATGGTTTTGCTGCAGGTGTAATGCGACTAGACGCGCCTCTTTTTTTCCTCGGCCGATTCGTTCGGCTTTCGTTGTTGCCGCAAGAAATTTTCGCGGTTACGCAAAGGCGCTTTTTCTCGCCGGATTCGATGCATCGAGAGGGTAAGTGTAGAAAAACTTTGATCTCGTTTCGGCTGGAAAGCGAGAATGTTGAGTATGTTTAGAGAGATACCTTTTATACCGATTTTCGCAGAAATTTTACGAAATACTTTGCGTTTATACAAACGCAGCGGTATTTTTTTTAGAACGATGTTGTGAAAACACCATATACAATATGTACATTTCGGTATTTGAATATGTGATTAAAAAAAGGTGGACCGAATGGCATTCATCAATTTAAAACTGACTTCCACAATCAACGTCACAATCTGCATACTCGAAGTGTTCGACATTCCAAATCGGTCAATGGTAACGAGCGTATCTCCGCAGCATCAGGAAATCTCTCTCTCTCTCTCTCACTCTAAACATCGGCTCTTACATTACGAGCGCCTTTTATAGGATCGGCTGCGCGTTTGAAATTCTATCCGCAATTCCGAATTTAATTCGAGCGTATACGATCGATATTCCTCAATTTGTACTTGCAGCCAACAAAAATGCTCGATTGAGCAAAAAATAATAAAATGCACCGTAAACAACTCCCGACAAATTCCGCATCATCCTGCACAGGTGCACTTTGGCCCGACATGATGCGCCTCCGAAAAGAAGAAAAAAAAGTGCGGCACCGTCGAGATATATCGAGATCCGAAGAAGAAGAGGAGGAGGAAGAACGCAGATCGCCGGCGGCGCTGTTCCGCTGACCTACTACTCGTCGTCGTTGTCGTCGTCTTCCTTCGTGCCAACGCACACATGTACAAATACACGTACGTGTGTGGTACCTGTTCCCCGGATTCCTGCTTCGATCCCCTCTTTTCTCTTGTTCACATTCACACACACACACACACACACACACACACACACACACACACACACACACACACACTCATATATATATATATATATATACTTGTAAGCGAGCGATTCTGCTGCTGCGTGAATTCGTCGCGAATATATATGTGTAGCCACGAGGTCTTGTTTTTCAGACCGCGCATCAGCGTCGACGTCGCGTACACGCTCGAGGTATTTTCAAGAGCATCGGTAGCAATTTGATGGTTTTATTATGTATATAGGAGGACGAGGAGCGCACTTTGCTTAATTTGAGAGTTTATAGAGTTCGGAGGGATTCGCGACGACCCTCTTGAATTTTTATATATAGCGCGTATATAGTACACGATGCAGTTTTCGATTTTAAGGAGACGCGGACTGGTATTTAGGTCTCGCCGCCTTCCACTCGCTGAAATGTATTTTTGGCCCGTCTTCGAACTCGGAGATGTATTATTTTTGTAAACAAAGTTGACGCGGTACACGCGGTTTGTATTTCGTTCCCCGCAGCTGACAAATTAACTCTTTCTTCGGATATTCCCGAAAATATATGTAGATGCCACTTTTATGCACCATGTCGCTTAGCACCTCGGAATCTGGTTAATAAAAAGGGACTTACAAACTCTATACTGTCTTTGATATACGCGAACCCGTCGATGTCCCGAAAACCTCTGGCTTTGTTAATTTTGATTACGCAGTTCTGCACGTGGTTTGGGATAGTTATTTTCATAAATAAACTATAAAGAACTAAGCCAGTTTCACTTTTGTTTTTATTTTACGTTATGTAATTTACAAACTCCGAAAACGCAACTTTAGACAGCCTTAAAATGTGTCTGATTAAAAATATATAGAGAATCGTGCGAATAAACAAAACATAATCGTCACTTTATCTCCTCTCCATACATTCACAAACGCACACACGCACAGACGATATTTCATCTGTCGACAGGTCAGCCCCTTCGCTCACATCAGCCGCAGTGACACAGTATACCAAACTGGGCCGAAACGTTCCTACTTTATGTCCGGCTGACCCGAAACAAAACCGATGATAAAAAAGCCAAAGCCGACGCATGCTAATTAAAGAAACTCTGCGGCTACGGCCACCGCTAATGTATACCTATATACCTGGTCAACAGCAACCATGTATGCCTTATTCGTATACTTCGTGACGAGCTCGGAACGTTTGATATATTTTTCAAGACCGTTTAACGAGAAGATCGAGAGAGAAACTTGTGCACTTGTATCTCTATAGGTATACATTTTATACACTGTATTTACATATTATAGTTTTAAAGTCCAGTTTTAATGACATTTAAAATACTTATAAAAGTATAAAAACACCAGAACAGTAAGTCATCCGATACACGATTCGTAGCAGCGATCCAAAGCCTCGAGACCCTCCGATCGACGTCTTCACTCCAAAAAATGGAGAAAGTCCCTGCACATTAATCCACTTAAATCCCGGGCCCCTATAAATCCCTCGTTCGTCCGGTGATGAACTCCGATCCAGCGTATATAATGCGAATGAAAGAAAAGCAAAAAAAAAAGAGGGAGAAGCGCTGTAGCAGTATTCACATAACGACGAGTCATTGGCGATGGGACCGCCGCCTCGAATAAAGGCCAGCCTTGACCCAGTCGGGCCCCGCAGATGCAGGAAGCCAACGATGATGAGCTGTAGATACGCGCAGTCAACAGGAGCCAACCAGGAAGATCATCCTTTCTTTGTCCGGCGACGGCGGCGGTTTATTACTTTCGTCGCCGGCGTCGATGAGAAAAAAACCTGCTGATGTAATCGAGTAGGAGGCATCAGCTATATATATATGCACTGTATAAGCTCTTTTTCCCCCGGAGAGATGACTTTCTTCGGCGATAGTAGCTGCCTTTTATGGGAATACTTTAATTGCTTTCGTGTAGTTTTTTGAGAAGCAAAAAATCGGGATATTTGGGTTATCGGTGAAGAATAAAAGTAAAAACCTGCAGCTGGCCGTCGAGTTGAATTATGTTTGATTTACCGATTTTTAAATGTAAAACTTCGCGATACACCGTTCGCAAGCGCGTCGAAGAACTTCCGCGAAAAAGCAGCTTCCCACGTAACTCCTAAACCATCGAAATCACGGTAATAAGAGCAGTAGTCGCGCGTCTTTATTATCTCGTTAAACAGAGGGCTCTCGATCGCGAAGAATCGTGCGCGAAATCGCGTGTACCGTTGAGAGAAAGGTGAGCCGCGGCGGCGTGTCAATGAAGCCGAATATGAAACGATTCTCGATTGTAAACGGGAGATTTTCGCGCGATGCATCAGTCGCCGGTGTGTATATAACTATAAGCGGACTAGCGTAAGGTGGCTTAGATTTTGGAAGCACAAGGTGAATCGATAGGTATCGATATCCCACGATGCGTGTAATCCAATAATTCCCTCCAGTTCGGAAGAGAAAAAGAAAGTGCGTACGCGAGTAAAAGCGAATCGGATATCTAGAACCACGAAGTAAACTGGATCCATAGCTGAGTAAGTGCCGAAAAACGAGAAGAAAGTGCCTTCACTCGCGGCTGTGTATAATATTTTATTATATATATATATATAAGAACCTGAAAGACAGGTAGAAATGTTTAAAATTTGAAGAATGTTCCAGTTACATACTTCTCAGGAGCACGACCTTTTCTTTTTTACTTTTCTTTCGTTATTCCGACTGTGCAGCTATATCACGACAGTCGTATTTTTTTTGATAGCTTTTGAGAAATCCGAGTAAATGGAATGACTGGAATCGCTGGCAGTATAGATAACTGTTTTTACACTATGATGTGATCCAACGAATACATACACGAGTGATACAAATGTATCGAAAGTCAAAGGAAGGATTCGAGCCAGGGTAATTCGATCTCGAATTAAAATATCTCCCGCACGATTAAAAGATTTAATTTAGTACAAGAAAAGACATATCGACCCAGTTTCGAAAGGATATTGATCAATTAGTCCAGTGCTCTGGTCAGCATTGGAGGGAACGTTTTGAATCCTCGATTGCAGTTGAATTTCTCGGCATACACGTATAAGAAGCTCATTTATCATTCTCGGGTATATATTTCGTGTCCCAACGTACACACACTGCACACGAGTCGCATTTAAAAGAGCGAAACGCCGAAAGCTACAGCACCTCGTTAGCTTCCGAAGCATCTCGGAGAACACGCGAAAATAAGGGAATCGCGTTATATACTTTCACCCATAAAACAATTACACAGCGTTAAAATACGTGAAATAATTAAGCCTGCAGCTAACAAACAGCGCTTTGGGTCACTCCGCCGGAAGCAACTAGCACAAGCAACATCCTTCACGGCTGTATACCCTCTCCCCTATGCCAATTAGCTCAATTAGCGCTAAAATCAGCACTTGACCTACATATGCATCGTTTAAAGAGAAAAAAAGGAAGAATCTAACACCTCGACCGAAACTTCCTCATCTTCCAATGAAGCTCGTACGAGCCGTCATAGTTGATCAGCCGAAACACGAGTCACACGCACACAGCTGCGACGAGGCACAAGTGAATTCGCGCGTGGTGTATGTAAGTTAGCATATATACGGAGTCGTGTATGAGCAGTATATACGAGAGAGAGAGAGAAGCGAGAGGAGGTATGGACCTTGCGAGCGGTCAAAGTCGTGGCCTACTTTGCGCGAGAGCGACTCGCCGGAACTTTCTCCGCGCGCATATATACACACGCTGCTCTGACTCCTTCTTTTTCTTCTTCTTCTTCTTCTCGCAGTTCAGGTGAGGAGAGAGAGGGAATGAGCGTAGTTTAGGCCCTTTTTACGCTGCCGAGCCGTGGGATCTGGGATTATTGTTCGACCGCTGCGGTTTTCGTGCTTTTATGGACCTGTAGTTCGCGGTAACGCTTCTATATACGTATATATTATATGCATATAATGCCGGAGCTCGTTTTAGGAGTTCGCAATTTTGAGAGCGTGTTATGCGACGAGAACATTTTTGGCGGAGAGAAGAAGGATTTTTTCTAAACATTTATTTTCTAACGTATACATTATAGATAGCTGCAATTATAAATTGTCATCATTAAAGGACTTGGGCTGTACTTGAAATAAATTACCTATACGCATACAACGAGGTTCTCACATAAGCAGTTTGCAAACTACAATCAGTTTATTAAAAAGTCGCAAAAATCCGTTCGGACACCCCGATGATATCAGCCGTTCAGGACGAAATTTACGACGGCTGTACGCGCGAGTCATATCGCGAGCGTAAAAAGGGCGCCGAACTTTATTTCTCGAGCTCGTACCTTTCTCGCTCGTGCGCTCTCACACGCGTATATATAATTATATACAGGTATACGTACACAATACCGGCGGCGAACACAAATTCCGTCGGGCAAAGACAATCGAAGCGCAAAAAGCGTCGTCATTAAATATGTAAACGGTATTCGATCGGACACACGTCGTTTTTTTTTTACGAACTCATTATACGAGCACGTTGCCGTGTGTACTTTGAATCTCGTCGTCTCGGCGATTATATATATTAAAGGAGATAGGCATACGTGTGCGAGATTTGATTGAATGGGTGTGTTGGGTTCAAGGACACACTTGCGTATATCAGTTCGATGACTAATAGCAATCGCGACTCGAGCGAGCGAATACAATAGAATATGTATAATTAATAACCGTAAAATATGTCACGAGTACGAATTTCAATGTATATAGGTATAAGTCGCGCGCGCGAGTTTAACTGCGAAGAGAGAATGATTTATGGTGGTGGGTTTGCAATTTAAATAGGATGTGGTTTATAACTGTTACATGCGTATGTGTAAGTCGCTTTAGTTAAGGCGCAGGATCTTATTATTGTAATTAGACCTACAAATTGAGTGTGGAATGCATCGATAATTGCAGCTCATTTTTGTTTGCGTTTTATTGTCGTGTGCTGTCTGCTCAGAAGTGGCACTTTACGCACACTCTATCGGAAACAATGATTTATACATCAGAGATTTATATTTGATGGCGTTGATTAAAAATGTGTTTATAATAACGCCCTGAGGCTAAATACTCGATCGATCTATAGGTCAAGAATATTAGAAATTATGAAGTTTAAAAGTATAATGCGTGCGGTATGAGCTGCAAATAGACGCGTTATTGGAGATTGTATGTATTATTTTTGTATTACGAAAATTGAAGTCGACTATCTACACTTGCCTGAAAATGGAGTATAATATTGAAATGCTACTATTTGGCATAGATTTCATTTTTCGCGAATATAAAGCAATAACGCACAATTTTACGACTTCAGAAACAAAAACTCCCGAAACAAATTCCAGACGGCAATACAAACAGCTCATGCGCGCGATAATTAAGCTCCGCAATTGCATCCCATCCCACAGTAAACGCACTCGTCCAATTATCACCCGATCGTACTCTCGCATTTACGCGCGAGAAAAACGCATCTTCCGTAAACATCCCGAATCGGATGAAGTCGTACACATCTGCCTTATTGCTCTACTGCGCCATTATTTCTCCCTTATATACACACCGGCGTGTATGAATTTGCATACGAGGAACGTCGTGGCCTTCTACTTTTTTTCTCCACCGTCGAAATATTATCAATCTTTTTTGTTTATTTGTATATCTCGCGCGGCGGATGAATAATTCATGAGCTAACTGTCCGTAATGAGGAACGGGAGAGAAAAAATTCGGTAATGGGAGAGAAAGAGAATTCTTTTTGCCCCGCGTGCGCGCACTCTATTAAATTAGTAATTAATCGATGCAAAAAAGACTATACCGAGAGGATCGGATGAATTTTTTTGTGTTGCGGAAAGTTCTAAGCTCGCGCGGTTAGATAATTATGGTTTTCGTAGATGCGAGAGGTATTATACATTATAAAAATTGTCGGTCGCTCTTGGGTACGTGGATATACACGCTTCGTTTATAATAACCCAATAATAATATTCCGACGCATATCCGAAACAACACGATTGAGCAATTATTTTTAACGATCTTATCAAATGGAACTCGCAGCGCTAAAACTTTCGACGATACACTTTAAATCGAGCCGGTCATTTATACTTTTTGATTCGTCGCTGTCACCAAAAAAAAAAGAAAAAAGAAAGTAAGCGCAACACATCGCGCGGCCCGAGTAAAAGCGAAACGAATCCTCGGGACCGCACGAAACTGGATCCATATTCGACGAAAAGGAACAAACAGTCCATATCTTTGGCACGTTAATGTCAGTCTTCGAAAAAGCTGCGCGGTCAAAATAAAAGCAGCGTATATATATGTATAATAACGATAATGAACACGCGAAATACTTTTGAAAAACTTAAAGAACTGGTACTGCCGGTACTTGTAATATACGTAAAAAAGTTTTCTAAATCTCTCGCAATGAGGGCCACCCATCGTTACACTTTCGCTGCAGCGGCTCCAAACTGGTAGCCGTCATATGGGTTATATGAATTTTGAACCCGTAATAATGCATATACGTATACACATACTTTCTCCAGCTATATACATTTTATCTCTCTCTCTCCCCTTCATTTTTTCACTTTTTATTCGTATACACTTCGAGCTGCATTGTTTCGACGGCGCCGCGGTGCACACTTTCAAAAATTCCAGCCGTGCTCCGAAAAAAAGATGTATAGAGTGCGCAGGAACTTTCGTCGCGCGCTTGTCCTGCAGCGCGAAATTCACTATCGCTGCTCCGAATTCATACCGCGCCTTATATAAACGCCGCGTTAATGGCCATGAAATTCCAAGGCATCAGACGCCGAGGCGACTTTTCTGCTTGGATGTGTATCTCGGAGTATATATACACAGAGTCCATTGTGCCAATTCGCCCGATAAATCGTCTCGAGGTGCGCAGGTCCGTTCGATGCAATGGCTTCTTTTGGTATGCGGCGCAGCTCGTATATGTATAGTGCATAAGCGGAATTATGGATGATCGAGATTGGATCGCAGTAGACGCTCGAGATTTCGGCCTCTGGGAAAAGGGAAAACTGGAGTGGATTTTAGATTCTTTGGGAGAAATTTTACTTTTGTTCGAGTATATTGGAAAAGGATCGAGGTTTACTTTAGTGAAATATCGACAGTTTGAAATAATTTATGGCATAGACAAATAATCTGAAAAACAATTATAATTAACCAACTGATTTGCGTACTCTCTACAACATGGCCAAAAGCTATATAAAGTCTAACAAGTCCTCCTGTATCGAATTTCCCTAACTCTCACAAAAACTCGCCTGTGCACGTATATAATACAAAAATCGCTCTTCAAACAAACGTTAAACTCGATTTTTAGCGAGCGTCTCTAGCATCAGCGGCGCGTCGCTATTTTTTTCGTCGAGTGCGCAATATAATCGCTTTTACGGCGCACAAGACTACGTCCTCCTCTCGGCACACCTATACCTGCTACCCGCAGTGCAGTCTAGTGTCCAGTATATATAACGGCGGCGGCGATATTTATCCTCGCGCGACGTGCAACGAGAAGTATTTGGAACGTTCCATTGGCCGAGTATCCGCTCTGCCGACGTGTGGATGCTATATGTGCGCAGAGCCAGAGCAACGATGTGTGCAGCGAAATACGAGTGTTATATATATGTATGTATGCGCGTAGGGCTGATTTTGGAAAATGAAGGTAAATATATTTTATTATTCGATGGTTTTGACTCTGGGCTATACCGTGCTATCGGCAGTTTGAATTTGGAAGTTTGTTTTTTAAAACGGTATACTCATTGGTGCACTTGTTTTCTAAAACACTGAGTGCAGGGGACTTTTCTTACTATTATTTAGAATTTGTTCAAATCCACATAAAATTTTCCACGCGCAAAATCGCATGATTGAGATCTCGTCGGCGCGTGCAAACCTGAATAACCTCGAAACACTGATATTCGAAATTTCACCGAGCGACCGTGGAATAAATGCGTTCCGATTGAAGAGTCACATGCAGGTTCTCTCCTCGTCGCCGCGCGGCTGCATCGCTATTCACTCGCGCACTCGCGTTCGCATTATAATCTGCGTCGATAAGATGACAAGCATTGATATGCAAGAGGCAATTTCGAATCCTTTCCGCGGAGCGATATGTATATATATATATATATATATATATATATATATATATATATAAAATACGTAAATAATACGTGAAAAGTAGCAAGATTTATCGATCGTGCTTTATAAATTACCGATAAAATTATCCGCGCTCTTTAAAGAGCAATTGAAAACAGAGATAGCATTAGAATGCGAGAGAGCAATGAGATTCATTAATTTGTATTCTATAGAAATATATGTTCATTATTATCGTGGCTGTCTAGTAGTCTGTGAAAAATAAAACCTATTGAGTAGTATAACATCGTTAGGACGTAATTACACGAATAGACTACTTCTTTTTCGGAGTTGATTGAAAATTCATCATGTGTGGTTAAGAACATAGGAATACTCAAATTTCCAGATTTCACGTTGATGGCACACAATTATAGCTTGCTTTATTTATCTGGATGCTCAGGGTATGGCAGTATATCGAACACAATAATTTTGAATAACCATTGATACATACGTAAAAAAATAATAATTATATTTTTTATTATTGTTGATGCTTATAGATCTCTAAGGAGTTACAATTTACTAATATCAAAATCTATTCTATTACTTATATACACAGTTTATATAAAAGTTCAATTATTAAATACTTATTTAGGTATTCAAAATATCGAAGAAAATTTATACGTGTGGACCAATTCAATGAAAAGTGAAAAAAATCAATTATTTAAAATATAATATACTATTGGGAAATACCCATGCATTCATTAAACATGTTGATAACTGCGATGAGGAATCAAAATTTTCGTGTTCACTATGTGACAAAATTAACAATCGAAAAGTAAGTGATGAGGTACTGATTAAGAAGGTACAAGATAAAGGGCCATCTCCATTTTGTATTTTGTAATTTCAGAAGTTAAAATAAATAAAAGCCCGCTTAACATTTTCATTGGTAAAATAATTAATTAAGACGATTTTTTATTACAAATTTTTTTTTAATAATAATGATCATTTGAAAGCAGTGTTTTCATCGCCATTTAAGCTTGGTCGTAAAAAAATCGATAGTAAATGCTAAATATTTCATGAAATAACTTTGACTTCCCCCTAAACATGCTGGCGATACTTTGCGCGTTTAGCGCCGCTCTCGGCGTGCAGCACGTGCTTCAGCAAATGCTCGGCATATGCCCTGCACGTGCCGACGATCCTTGCCGCCCCGATGGTTGGACAAGCACGCGTGCTGCATGTTGCAACTGAAATGACCAGCATTAGAGACTGAGAAGTTAAAAATTCTGGAAATACGGGAAAAAAAGTATAGAAAGCTGCTTGGGACATTATTAGAAAGCATACTGTGCAATAATTTGTTATAAAAGTAGTGCTAAAGGGGCTTTTTTTATAAAAAAAGGGACCGATATTTGGACAAGCACGCGTGCTGCTGAAATGACCAGCACGTGATGTTATGGGGGTTATTATGTCTATATGATTAACGTATTTATAAAAGTTTGCTAAATACCTATTTCTACTATTCTTACATTATAGAGGACAGACAAACAATATCGCATTTAAATGCGATCAATATCATTCATATTTATATTTATGTACGTATCTAACACGTATTATGAATTAGAACAATAATATTGGTTGCAGAAATTGTTGACATTTACATTATTGACATATTATGTATTATAATAATTTATACTTGTTATAAATTCAAGCATCATAAATACTAACGACATAAACGACTACTCATAATAATTATTAGTTGAATTTAATATAAGAGAACACACCTTCTATATACTGTAAAAGAATGACGTTCGGGAACCAATAGGAAGAAAATGTTAAGAGGTTGTATTCTCAAACTAGAAGGGGAAATTCACCTGCTACTAACCGTTGTCTCATATAGATTGACTATATTATTTTCATCTGTGGTAGTCTTACTGTATAGCAGCTTGAGTTTACAAATAAACGTAATTTAAAGTTGGATATATTTATTTGATTTAATGAATTTCTTGTTACTGTTTTTATACAGTCTTGTGTAGTTTCATTTCACGTAAATATTGAGCAGTTAATTCATGCTAGAGAAATATTTTGACAAAAATTAGTATTTTATGATGGAGCAGTTCAAAATTAAACAAGAGCCGTATTTTTCTCATGAAATGGGTTTGTAAATATCAATGGAAATGTAAAAAGTGAGAATTCGAAATCTAATTGAATTTTTTTTCTGTTTTAAAAGAATTTGTTAACAATGACAACAATCATTCGATGATAGATGAAAAACCAAATTACATAAACTTTGGTGAGTGCATTAATGAAATAGAGAAACAAAGTTTATTCCTTATATTATAAAAATGTTGACACATTTTCAGAGTATATAGATAACAATACAAGTAATATACCTATTTGCTTTGAAAATTATTCTGAAATCAAACAAGAATTAGATTTCTCATACGAAGAGCAGTCAATATTCAAAGTCAAAAATGAAGATATAGGTAATTTTCCATTTTTAAAATAGCATATTCAATTTTTAAATACTCTTTTATTCTGATCACAAAAGTTTCACATGATCGGTTATCATAAGTTTAAAATCTAATCGAGCTTCATTTGTCTGTTACAGAAGCAAATATTGATAATTATTCATTGAAAGATGAAAACCCAAATAAGATAAAGTTTGGTGAGTACATTACTGATATCGGAAATTATTAATTTTTTCTGAAACCGTAACAAATTTACGTATATTTTCAGAGATCATTACCAAAAATACATATTCAGTGGCTTTTCATTGATTTTTAATTTTTTTTGCAGATTGTTCATTCTTAAAATTAAGAAATGCAGCGGTTGTTTTGGAACGGATGTCAACGGTGCAAATTTTAGAATATACTAAAAAAAGGGAAATTTCAGAATTGGAATCCATTAAATTAAACGGTAAAGTTTAATTGTTTACTATTCATTCTAATATTAAGTACACTTTTCTGTAAATTTAAATATGTTTGTAGTTGATGCTATAAAATATGTGTGTAAGTACACCTGCTTAAAATGTGACAGCACTGTTAACATCAAAAGTATCTGGAATATAATAAATTGCCCCCCAGAATGCGAATGTATACCAACTCTCGCATATCAGTGCTTGAGGTGCAATAAATATTTACTTAGTTATAGTGGTATGCAAAAACACATTAATAACATTAGCTTATGTAATTCACAAAAAAAAAATTTACTTCTAAAAGGATTTAATGATGATGAATGGAAGAAACTAAATTGTCCAAAGTGTAATGTATCATTAGAAAATATAGCTCAATTTACTAAACATGTTAATGATTGTGCTGAGGATCCAAAATTTTGGTGCTTACATTGTGACTATGGAGGAAATCAGATCCGTAATTTTCGAAATCATTTAAAATTACATGATTGCAAAAACAGAACAAGTAAGTTAATAAGTTACATAAAATATTTTGACATATTTTTCTACTAGGGTAGTTATTTTATAATTTAATATAAAATCTCAATAAATATCTATAACTTTGTTCGTTTCTAAAATATATTTGATTAATTAATTTTTGGTTAATTCTTTATAGCTTTTATTTGTAGGACGACTATTTGCTATTGTTCTGTCTGCGATAAAACATTGGTTACCAAGGGATTTAGACGTAATCAAGTTTGCAATAAGTGTAGAACGCCATATACTTATCAATGTCCAACGTGTAAAAAGCGATACCGGACACTTTCAAATGCCAAGTTTCACATTGATAGTAAATGTCATACTGCCAAAAATCACCGCTGTTTCATTTGCAATGAAAAAGAATTTTCAACGAAGCACGCATTGAGGAAACATATGAATAATAATTGTGGAAATGCAAGATATATGTACTGCAAATTTTGCTCTTTTAAAACCAAAATTAATTCGAGACTTAACGAGCACTTCAAAAGATATCATGCAAAAGAGCGCTGTTTTATTGATCAAGATCGAGACGAAAATATAAACTACGCAAGTAATAATTTTCTTTGAACTTAGCTTTAAATATTGTGTTATGTTTTATATGTTATATTTTATAGACTTCATTGTAGATAAATTGTCCAGCCAAACAACGATACTATTCGGTCCAACTATCTTTGTAGCCTTTCTTTGAAACGTATATATAATTTTAAAGATTGTAACTCCTTTATATGAAAACCTACTCGAGAATCTTCAATCTCTATCTTCTATCGTGAAGGATTATTAATATAATAAGAATTAAATAGAAAACAAAAAAAATTTTATAAATCGAAAACAGATCGATTCCGAGCATATCACAAAGCATGATATCGCCACATAACTCTTTAAAGTTAGGATAGTTTTAACCAATTAATTTATACTGTTTTCGTCATTCCTTTGAAATTAAACTTTGATTTTCACTCACCAGATCCGCCATATTATTTATTCTGCGAGCAGTGCAATGAATCAAAAGAAAATGGAGATGACAGAAAGAACGACTCTTATTATTGCCTGAAATGCAAGACTAAATTATCGTTGCAGTGTCAGAAATGCAACGTAGTGTACAAAGCACGTAGTCGTATTATAACTCATATCAAATCCAACTGCGGGTTGAAAATCAAAGGCGAACCAAAAGAATGTCACAAATGTAATGGAAAATTCATAAGACTGAGGGAACACATGGAGTATTGTCGAGATAGGACGATGTACTGTGCGCACTGTTCATACAGCACTAAGAAAAAATTTCGCTTGAAATGTCATTTATTCAGTATACATAAGAATGAATTTAACGGACAGGTATACGTTAATTTGCTGCGGACATAATACCTCTTTACACTGTTTTATCAATTTGGTTTACCTAAAATTACAATAGCATGATAGCATATTTCTGTTTTGCAGCAGGAGGAACTTCATTACTGATCAATCAATAGACATCAAAATTAAGTAAATAATAAACTAGTCTCGCAGTATACGCAAAGAAAATTCCATATCAAGATTTTTATGCGTTCCTTGTTTTGTAAAACTAATAAACAATGATGCGAGCTCAAGATTCAGTTCCAAGAACCTAAACTAATTGACAATTAATTAAAAAATGACAAACCTTGACCAGGTGTCCAAAAAGTGTCTAAAATTGTACAAAGTTCTTTATTATATATTTTTAAACTAGCATTATTTATTATTGATGCTTCGTATTTGTAATAATGTTTGATTATTATTTATTTGAAGTATCTGACTAATAGCCACCTCACCCTCATAACTTACATGTCAGAACGAATTCATTCGAGCTACATCTTCAAATAAATTTAAATAAACAAATTTTACCGCAACTAAAATTTTATAGTCGAACAACGAAATACCATCAGCACCAAAAAGTTCCCGATCCTCATGTCGTGCTCCATCTAGCACATATACGTCGCACCGACACATCCGAAAGCGGAAGCGGCACTTCTCAAGAAAATCGCTTTCGCGCGTATCGCTTATAAGCGTGCATTTTTTCGCCATCAAGGCCAACGATCCGATTAAACGCAGTGCACGCACTCACGGCGATGATGATGAATGGCGAGCGATCAATGAGTGCCGGCTGTAGTGCACTTGATTATACGCGCGAATATATAAGCATGATGCCGCAGCCTTTGCCGCTGATGATGATGATGATGATCGACTCTCTCCCTTGCGCACGCGCGTGAAACGTGTATCCGCCTTGTTTGTACGGAGCGCGGGATGACCGATAGTTTCCGGATGCAACTACTGCTGCTATTGGAAAGCTACCGCGAGTGTAACAGTCTTTTCTGGATGTCTTGATGAGATTCCAGTGAGAGGAGGGCTGAGAGGGAAAATTCAATTTTTCTTTCGGATCGGTCATTGATCGATCGATCAACGATTATTCGAGATTTTAAATTGATAGCGTGTCCAGATGTATAATTGGTACAGCGCGTTCTTCTCGATTTAAACTCGATAAAAATTTGTTTGAACGAAAATAAGGACTCGTACACGTACCATATAAGATGCAGTAGTAACATTCCGTGCTCTAGTCAGACGAGCAATAACAGTACTTTTCAAAGTTATTATTGCCAGTTTATTAGCATCTTTATTGATCAACATGCTATTAGCTTATATAGAGTGCACTGCTAATTATAAATTCATTCGTAAATCATCAAGCTTGCATCATAACTCCACTTCGAATTTACGAATCCCTTTGTAATATATACTCTTCATCCGATATCTTCGCGTAAATCACTAGATTTCCCGACGACAATTTAATCAAGCCGCACAGTCAAGATTTTCAAATGAATTTTAATTGCCCGCCTCGATGGAATTTCCTATGCGTAAGCGGGGCACGTCTAAGATTTCGCGCGCGCATTTCATTCTCCGCCTCGAATAATTTTCCATTGCCGATCACGAGTTTTCCTCGATGAAAATAGAGAAAAGTCTCCCGGCACGCCGACAACAATAAGGGAAAAAAGGAAAATCGACATGCCCCAGAAAATCCAAATCGCGCGCGATCGCGACATTTTCCCGTAGCGGTCGTGCGATGAAGTCTTGACTAGCATAGAGGATATCGGTATCGAGCATTTATATTGCTGCTGCTGGCTTTTAAAGCCGCGTAGAGAGTCAGCGGCGTTTTACAACGCAATAACGACAGTTTCATTAAATTTCATTGCTTTACGATGCGCCTCTCGGCTAATGGCTTTTCCAGAGAGTATAGGCGCGCGACACCTCTCCGCGGGTGTCTCTCGTATATCGGTTTTTGCAATCGTGCTTTATTGGACGCACGTGCGTGCCGTCGCTTCGAGTTTCTTTCACTGTGCTATCTGGAGAGTTTTTACGGCTTGACATCATAATGCAAGTAGATTCCAGCCGCGATTGTCGCTTTCGGAGGGATGTGTGTATGTATATAGACATCGTATTGTTTCGCCGGATTGGTTTCGTGCTGATGCTATCTCGTTGAGCTTTACGAGCGCCGATTTATATCTGACCGGTAACAAAACATTCGTTCTCCTGCTATATATAGATATATCGGGAAAGTATTTATCCGCCGGCGAACGAGAGTAGAAAAGCGCGCGTATAATTTCAAGTCCTAGACGCTAATGCTTCTGTTTACAATAACACCATCGCAAAATCCGATTCAGTTCTAAAAATACCGATTCCAATTAACCCCGCAAAAATGAACGATGCCCCGTCCATAAATTACGCGAGCGCTCGGCATTGCGCAAAAACGCGAGCCGCCGCGATTTTCATATGTATACGTAGATTTATAAAACACTATAGGCGCATAGGAACACTTACATTGCCCCAGCAATTACTCTCGATAACACGCGCATAAACCCACATTCCCTCCTAATAATACCCCCCGCTAATCACGCGATCGAATTACCAGCGGGAATATAATAGCCGAACGACGTGTAGTATTATACACCGCCGCATCTCTTTGAGCTCTCGAACACTTTCTCTCTAAATCATGCAAATACCTTAATCACACACAACGTACTCGCATATATAAAATATTCACGAAAAGTGTACTGTACATACACCCCCCGCGCGCATATTCAGTAGGTTAATATCAGCGAGTATATAGGCCGATTCATCCTGGAAACATGGAGAATCGCGCCTCGTCATCGCGGCAGCCGCTGCACATGTACACTTTATAATATGTGTATATATATATATCTTGATCGCGCTCGAAAGATCATACGCTGCCAGCAGCTGCGTTGAAGCTCGTTACTTTACTCCGAAGACTCCGGCTGCACTTGCTTCCTTCCTTCCAGCCATTAATCTCGAAGAGCAGTACGTGTGTGTGTGTACGCCGACAGAATATGGACGCGTGCATAATAATGATTCGCCTAATTGCTATTTAGGCCGAGAGGTAAAAATGCTCGTAAAAATACGATGAGAGGGGAGCATACGGGGAAAGCTTTGCGAGCTGTGATGATGTGCAGCTCAGAATTTTTAATGGAATGCGCGATGTTATATGATTGAAGTACTCAGTTTTAAGTTTTGTAGAATAACTAATAGTGTAATAAGTATGTATGCGGTGGTCTTATCTCGAAAAATCTTTGACCCGGATCTCGCAGAATCGAAAATAATTCAAACCGATAAACCCACATTGCTATTACGCAGAATACAAAAAGTACACTGCGTCAGCTGATACATATATACTCCACTAAACGCGTTAAAGCAATTAACACACCTCTTTGTATTATCAATAATCCACGATAATTATAAGCCGTTAAGCCGCTCGAATTCGTCCACGCCCTTCACCCAGATACAGTAATGAAATTATTTCCACGGGAAGAAGGATTACAAGAATCTCGAAATATATTCGTATTTATACACTAAACACCTTCACCGATCTCGTCCAAGCGATTCCGGATGCGCGTCGAACGCATAGCCGCGGCTCGCTCGCGGTGAAAGTGATGCGCAGATCGGATACTCCGCGAATATTAGCGAATACCGAGCTAGCCGCCGCCGCGGAAATTATGCGCCTATTGATTATATATGTATTGGGATATGCGCCGATTTATCGCCGCGCGACTGTGCGCGGGGAGTATAATTACGAGCTTATATCCCATTATTCGCATACGTGAAATTACGGGAAGGTTTTTGCGCGCGCGATATCGATCGTAAAACTCAATTAATAATATATATATATATATATATATATATATATTCGCCGTTTATATGTAAATATTTAAGTCGCGGAATTGGTTCGATCAGTATATAGCTTGTCGTCGTTAATCACGATGAACTGGGTGTAGCTTTTGGAAAAAGAAGGTATGTATATCGATCGATGATGAAATTGCCTTTTTATTTTTTGAAGCTACTCTATGTACACTCGATCAATAATAATCGCTGCGTGTGCTAGATACATCTGGGAAGTGTGTTTTACGCATGACCTTTATTTGCGGAATAATATATTGGTCTGCATACGGGAGATGAAAAGATTTCGCTTGAATACCGTTACGGTTATTAGTCAACGCGTGTTGTACTATTACTTAGATTTTATGCGTAGCAAATCCTTTATTACCATGACAAAGGGGACCTCTCGGTGACTGTAACACATCTCGCGTCGAATGAAAGTATTCCGAATGTCATCCTTGAATTTCTCTTCCCTAACAAACCCACACCTATACATACATATAAGATTTCATATCGAGGGCTTTGTTTATAAAATAGCTTCAAAATTAAAGAATCAAACTTACACGCACGAGTCTTCGCGCTTATTCTCTACGAGACAGCCGACACAAAGCCTCGTCCGAAAAAAAACGGCTCGTGTCCGAAAGAAAGCAGCCCTAACTCTTTTTCTCAACACAAAGAGCCGCAGGACAACCGGCTGCACGTCAAGGAGGTGAAAGTGGATCCGCTCACGAATATTTTGCTCCGCAGTGTACGTCGCGTGACAGTTGTACGCTTGCGTGGGCGGCTCGAGACGCTGTTCTGTGTAGTGTGTACCTATGTTGAGGAGACGTTTGAGAGAAAGACTTTCGCGAGAGAGTCGGTCGGTCGCATGATTCACGGACGTTATAGTTAAAGATTTGTGGTGGTTTTTGTCGAAGGATCGAGTATTATCGATGATTTGTTGATAGGGAGATTATTTGGCGTAGTTATTCGATTCGTAGAAGTTTCTAGTGTATATTTGCTGTTGGATCAGATTGTTTGCAGCTTATTTGTGACTATACGATTACAAAATATTACGCAATCGTATTATATATACTTGCATCTATGTATACATTTATATATACTCATCGACAGTTAGTTTATAAGAAAGAGATGTATAAATTCGGCGCATAACTATTAAAGCGAATTGCTTGATTTAGCTGCAGAAGATACATTGCGCAATAATATAACGGTACGTATAATCGGTATAAAAAAAGTCGCGTCACACTCGCCAGCCAGAAGAATTCTCGTCACCGCATTTAACCCATATTTCTCGTATAAATTCCTTTCGTTCTCTCAATTCCTCGAATCTATGCGTGACATATCAGAGTCTAGAACAGTCGTGTGTCACTTTTAAAATTTTCGGTTTTACAAATGGAATGTACGGAAGCTCGTGTTTTGAGCGTAAATACATTCTTAAATTCGGGGAAAGTTTTTCCTCTTCTCGGAAGTAACTGTTCTGTCATCGACGGCGAATAATTTAGTCATTTTTATTTGAAGCTATGCCCATATGGTCTGTCTCGAAATGACCGTGTGCGCAGACACTTTTGATTTGTATGCTAATAGACGTAATGCGCGTGTGATTAATACTTAATTGGAGTCCTAATTTTCGAAGGTATAATAACAGTGTTTACGCAAATTGCGAATTTCTACGAGTCGAGTTTATGTTATGCATATTTCGCTGACAAATTATCGGCTAAGATAAGTGTTATGATATTTTTCGATTGCAATCGTTCACATTCTTTCTTTCAAATATTATATACACAAGTAATTATTTATCTTCTGCAATGTGAGTATAAGGCATAACAATCCAAGCGCCAAAGTGAAATTCTCAAGACAATTAAAAGTGCGCACTACACTCATTACCTCGATTTCAATCGCAGTTTCCTTTCCGTTCGACCCATCTTACAAACCACAAAAGCATTGAAAAGTATAAATCGCACACGTACTTACCACCCACTTTCCGTGACACATTCTCAAACGGCCGAAGAAAACATCTCTCTCTCTCTCTCTCTCTCTCTCTTCCAAGCGGTCAATCGTACGGAAAATAGCAGTTTCCCACAGTAGGTATATAGCCTATACACAGCGGCATCATCAACAACAATAACTCGCGGCGGCACAGCGGAGAGAAAGAGAAACGTCTATACACATATATATGAGAGTTTGCATATACCGTAACACACAAATGCATTCCCTCTCGAGCCACTTCGCTCCAATTCCTCCTCGCAGCAGACTATATGCAGCCGCCCCCTCGCGAACTCTCTTCCGTCCGGCCTCATCACGATATGGGATTTAATTAGTATCCGCGGCCGCCCGCATCGACGGATTGCGGCGCTTATGTTTTTTTTTCTTTTGCTTTCTTCCACGTGCAGAGCTATGTGCATTGTCCGTGAGTACACGTGCTCTGGAGAGTGTAATCGTTGTTGCGGGCGCATTAATGAGGGAGTGGCGCTGTGATTTTGGATTCGATTAACCGCGATTTGGGCCGCGCAGCCGACTGATTGCTCATTGCAGAGGACTGCATTAAGTTGAGTAGTCGAGGATAATTGTCGGTTTGCAAAAGTGTATCAGTGCAGGTACACGTGAATGATTAAAGGCGATTTTGACATCTCGAGCAGAAGTGCGTCGGGCGATATAAACGAGAGAAATTTTGCAAAAAAGTCGTTCTGACATATATGTAACGAGAAATCGGCCAACCGGTGACATAAATCCATTTTTGAAAAATCACGCATTTGCATGCTCGACGAAAAAAAAAGAAATTCCAAAAGGCGTAGTCGAGCCGTCCAAATAAACTCGCGCAAATATATGTAGCTGAAGTGCACACACACATATACGTTGCCGCGCAAGAGAGCAAAGCTACCGAAAGAAAAAAAAGTAGGCAAGAAACGACGAAAGACAAACTGCGAGTAGCCACCGACGACACTCGACTCCGCCTTCTAAGTGCCTCGAGAGAAAAACGTGGACACGAGAAGACGACGAAGATTAAGGAGGAATATAAGAGTCCGTAAACGCCCATCATGAACCGCAAATGTATATATATATACACTCGAAATATCAAACTACTTTCTACGGCCGTGATCCTCTCGATTCCTCTCTTATTATCATCATCATCATCGAGAAGACTATGCCAACGTATACACACCTGCGCTGTGCGTATAATATATACCGTTACGATTCGCATATACACACTGTATACTTTCTCGACTAGCAAAACTTGATTGTGCGTTTTATAGGTGCGTGAATACACACGAATGTGTACACCAGATGGATATTTTCCACGTTGAATAGGACGTTTGAAGAAATGGAGGTTTACGCTTTGTTGGAACAATTGCAGACAAACGGGTTTATCAACATAAACGCTTGTGCGGTATTCATTAAAAAAAGTCAACGATTCTCGATTGATTTTACATGCTACCGCAAACCGGAACAACCCCGCATTTACTCTCAATCGTCTTAGCTTAAATCATAAACAAATCTACTTTTCAATCGAAGGAATCAACATACGCGCACGGCAGATTCGCTAAGGTTAAAACTCGTCTCGAGCGGCGATCGACGGGCGGCCGTATACAGCGATTAGCATATAGGCACACTGACACACTAAGATCCCGTATCGCCGCCGCCGTCGCGATCTTCGCGCATTTTTCGATTCCCCGATGCTTTATTTTGCCATCGTTGTACATAAGGCGCGTGTCTTTCTCCTTCGAAGAGATATGACGCTTTTTTGCTCGGCAGCAGCGCAGCCGATTGAGACGTTCCCCTTTTTCCTATATAGCTTGTGTATATATATATACGTACTCGTGTAACTCTTTTTGTCTAATTGCGATGCTTGATATATAGACGACTACTCGTTTGATGCGTCGTTTATATATACTGTGCGGATGATGCCGGCGCAGGTATAGGCTCATTACGATGGATCGGATGGGTATTAATCTGTGATTTATTATACTCGGGGGCAGCTTTGCCGGATGTTTTGTAACTTTCCAGCACGAGTAGTAACGAGACATCTTGGTATATATACGAGGTGATGGCTATATGCTTTTTGGTGGACTTTTTCGCTGAGAGTCTATTAAGCTGTGGTTTTGGTTGACAAGAGGCAATATTTTATGCGTCAAATTATACGACGATTATTCGCATGCGTATAGTAAAGGTGAACTTTTTGGAGATTAATAAAGGCTTCTGATTTGTTTCGATCCTCGGGTTTGAAGCATTTTTTAATTCAATCCTTGTCAATTTAATTTGATATACTAAATTGTATTTTTCCCGTTTTATGATACTTACATTAAAAATAAATAAGAAACACAAAAGAGCTATTGTAAAATAATACTGAACAATTTTATCTTGCAATATTTCCCGAAATCTATGACTATTTTATTTATAAGCTCACGGTTAATTAGCGATGATCGACAGGTTGACATAAATCACAGCTTATACTTTTTTAAGCGAAATACACGCTGAAATTACATATAAAAGCGATAATTTACGATGAGCATACTTGTTATCTCAGATGGATAAAATGGATATTAAGATAAATTAATGTACCAAATATTTACTAGAAAAGTTACAACAGATACACCAGTTTTCGTTTTTGATTTGTGCTTTATTAGGTCAAGTGCTTTATATGAAAGTAGATATCTGATAGTAATCACCGTAAGTAATGCACTTCCGCTTTTCAGATCATCATCTATAATATAATATGTAATTCAGTTCAGGCATAAACATTTCGAAATTTATTTCAATATTATATACATGGCAGATCTACGAAATTCGATTAAATCATCATGTTATAATTACATGGTTTATCGATGTATATAAGTGCATAATAATCACAGAATGAAATTAATCGACGTGACTTTGCACTTGTTTGATAACGATTTTACCTTAGGTAAAATTGATGTCCTATTATCGATTACTCGATCAAGAAACTATATAAAATTCCCTGTCAATTAGTTTCAGAAATATACATTTACGCCGTATATAATACACACGGCGCGTAATAATATAACGATAACGATCGTCTTGATGTACATCATAGCTCGGAATCTCCGATAATTAAATGTCCACATCATTACAAGGCTCAACGCTTCCTATGTTTAGTTATACCGCAGCAGCGCCAAGTCCTGTCTGTAAACGACAAATGTATCCATGTAAGCTTCTACAATTCAAACAAGATAACTCCATTGTTATTCACACTCAAACATAGCGTCGCAACGTTCTCAAACTCGCGTAACAATGACACACGATTATCGACGCTCTGTCACTCTCAATTTCGCTCATTTTTATCATTCCCTCGCGCATGCGTAACGTTGCGAAACAAAAACGGGCCTCATGCAACATATGCGTCAGTGTAATATTTTCGGGCCCCGCAGAGGGAAAGCCTTTCGCTTTCACTCGGATGTCGACCCGATGAATCATAACGGCATTGACGCACGAGCTATATATCTATATATATACACACCTTTTGTCGTGAACCGCCTCCGCATCGGACCCGTATGTTCCGCGGTCAAAGTGTATACTGCACGAGGTTTTATATGGTAATGTCGAAACGCGAGTTTCACTAGACTAGGTGCGAAGTGGGTTTTCCCTCGAAAAACCGACTGCTGAGATTAATCGGGTCGAACGTTTTATCTATCGGAGTTATGAAAAATGAGGCGATGCTCGCGCTTCGGAGAAATTCTTAACCGATGTTATGCAGAGTTCTTCATGGCGATGATTTGAAAGTGAAATTCTTGGGTGTTTTATTATTTTTTTTTATGGGATGCAATTCTTTTTCTATGCTAAAATATCGATTTCATTTTCTGAATGTTCCCAGAAGAAAAATTAGAATACAACATTTCTACGCGCTGCTCACTCGGGAAATAATATTCGGTTTATTCTTTAAAAAAAAAAGTCAATTATATTCCTCTTATACGTGTAGGCTCGTTATGGGCTAGCGGGGAAAGTCGCGCGAGAATCGCGGTTTATAGGTTTACGAAATAAAAGAAAATTATAACTATATTATTAAGTAATAATGGTAACGAGCGAAGAGTTATAACGACGCGGACGTGCACGCATGCTTAAGGGATATACATGTATGAATGTATATATGTATATAGACGGCCGATACTAGCGAAAATTTATGGTTGCTGTATTATCGGCTTTGAAGAACAGCGAAAACTAGGAGAAAGTCGCGAGAGAGGAGAACAAGGCTGTTTAAGGTAACAAAATAATTCTCGAGATTATAGACATCCGCGCGGGATTAAGTGGAAGCGAGATAATTATCGGTCAGGCTGATGGATGCAATTTTTGACTTACGTTGCACGTTGCGCTTTGCTCTCCTGCATTCCTCGGCCTGTTTTTTTCGCACATTCGAACCTCGCTGATCTATCCTCGGCCTTTGCACTATATGAGTACTCGAAAAATATCTTTGCTACGGTGTAAACAAGATAAATATCGTATTCGTATTAAAAACAAACACGCGCGCACGAGCTCTCTTAGCAATAAGGCCGCGCGCGCAACCTGTTGAATCTCAAACGGCTCGAGAGTATACGTATATATATATATGATATACCTATGTGTACCGCGCATCTGCCGTATCTTTTTTGTCCTTATTCACGAATCCGGCCGTAAATTATAACTTTTACTACTAATAGGACATAAACAAAAGCCCCGCGAGGGTATTCTCGTATTGCTCCGTTAATAAATTAGCGGGAGGCGTATCTCCGGTGCAGCGAAAAATTCGCGGCCCATTACGATTCAATCGCCTGTGCGAGTACATATATATATATATATATATACGTATACAACAAAGAGAGTGCGCGCGATAATCATCGCCGATGATTAATCGTCGGAGAAGCTACGCGTGTGTACGCTTGTCGCGGTGATGTTTCGAGTGAAGGAGGAGGTGCGTGTTTGTTATGGGAGACAATGTACGCGGGAGAAAGCGCGACGAGGATTCTCGAATCGCAAAAATGGTCGGTGAATAATAAGAGCCGCGGTGCGTTATGTTGCAGGATAAATGAGTGGGAGGTGGATTTGTCGCAGTCGATGGGACTAATTGATCTTCTTGAGAGATGTAATGGTTGGAATGTATATTGAGCGGTTGTTTTGGGAAGTTTGGAGATTCGCACTTTTTCTTTAAAAGAAGGGTAGGTACAATGCATAATCTACTTTTAAAAGAATAATTTAAAACTAATCATTTTCCACGATAACTAAACGAAGCTTCTAATCTGTCGATTATCAAGATAGAAATCACCTCAATCGCCTCACAAAAAAAGTTCCAACCATAAACAATCGTCAAATTAATCCTACGCCAAGAAGACAAAGGAAGAAAACCGCAGACCAAATAACACTCTCTCGAAAACGTATACACGCGCAGTCAGCCCATAGGTGCGAGAAAATTCAGTGACCCAAAATTATCGCGCGAGCTGTCGCCCACCCGTCATTGTCGTGGTTTGTTCGGTATCGTTTCTCTCCCGTCGTCCTCTGCACACGGCGATTTGTAATGCTAATTTCGTAGGTGCGGTGAACGCAGGATCAGACCGCGAAATTCGGAAGTGGGTCGCGGAATTCGGCGACGAGAGCGAGCTCATTAGAAATTTCGCCCGTTTGACACGAGCCGCCGAGCGGATGAGTCTCTCTTCCTTTTTCGCCCGACATGGAAATTCACTTTGCCGCAGATTTTTATTGGCGATCGTTAAAACGACAGTGATTTAGGATTACTGTGCGCGAGAGTCATCGAGATTTTATAGATTATATACATTAGAGGGACTTCGTGTTTTCGGGGGAAAACTAGAAGCGGCGCTCGGACATCATCGGTGAATTCCGAAGCAGCTTTATAACGTAGACGTTTATCCGAAGAGAAAAGCAAGTGAATCTACGTAAAACAAGCGTTCGGTCGTTATATACGCGCAGCCAAAGCTTCGCTAGCTGATTTTCAAGGATACGTTCGCACGCTCTCGCGTCGAGTGAAAATTCGCTACGAAATTTTAGAGAGCGCAGCTGTGCCTCAGAATAGTCTAAATTGCTCGCAGACCGCATTTATACGCATATTAATACATACATATATATATAGGTACCCGCGGGTGAAAATGTGGACTACATGCGGGCCGCGCCATGATTCGTCAGGTATACTTGGACTTTTAACACCGGTGAAATCACTTTTACTACACTGCTCTGCAATCGTAAATTTTGAAATACATTTTTTTTTCGTTATGTTGTTCCATCTTTTACGAGTCGTGTGCAGGGGGCAATCCCGCGCGAGATTGAGAGGTTAATTGACGCGCGAGCTTTAATTTACGACGCGACTTTCTATATATATATACCGATGCGTGCTCTCTATATGCGATAGCACGCGTGCTTTGTGTAAATATAAAAATCGTCGTTTTCTGCCCTGTAAACTCCAACGTGTATAGTAGTTACCGATGACGCTGAGTTTTACGGTTGACTTTTTCATTCTCCGTGAATTATATACAGATTTTCCACTCGTTTTCTATATTAAATAGCCTTCGAAGATCGTATATTTCATTGGAATAAAACGACTTAATGAAGTCACCGGGAGTAATAATATTTTTAAAGAAACGTTAATTATAAGCCATCTCGTCGTCGTCGAGCTTTCGATTCAATAAATTCGTTACACCCGAGCTACTCTTTATTAAATCCTCTGATTGAATCGCTCGTGACGCGTGTCTAACTAATAGAATCACACAGCTCCAACTATATATATATATATATATATACACTCACCGCATCGCGCACACGTCGGCCAGTGTAGACCGTATTTCCCCCCGCCCAGTTAATTTCCGACGGCTCTCATATTCGGCCCGCTTATTTCCCGCGCATAAAAGCGTGGAAAGATCGACGGAAAATTCGACGAAACGAAAAAAAAACACACATCGTCGACCGTTCCGTTAATGAAACGAGAGATATCTCGCGGCGTCTTCGCTGTATAGCCTTCCGTGTCCGGCAGGCGTGACAAAGCCGAGATCCGTGTGAAAGCGGCGCACTCCGCGTGCATTTCTATATACATGTTGCATATATGTATACGCGTTGACGTCAATGCGCGAGCGAGAAAAAAAAATTGTGCAACATTGACTGCTCCGATGGTAATACCTAGTATTATGGCTTTTCTCTGCGCAGAAGATGACGTGGTAAACGCGCTGCTGGAGGTATTCGAGCCGAGGATATATCGCTCATTGAGGTCGTTCGTTTTTGATTTTAGAAAGAGAAAGCTACTGCTCGGAGAGCATTTTTTTTGTGGGTGGCTGTGAGTTACGATCGAATTGTTCGTCGATTAGTCACAGAGGACGAAGAAAGTCGCGTTTTACTGATGCAACAGTTGCGGGTGTGGTGAGTGTAGCTTTGACGTTGGTATCTTGGAATCAAAGTACGTTAATGTATAGGTCTCTGATGCGGTTTAGATGAATCTTAAGATAATTGTAAAAGACAAAAAGAAAGAAAGGCACGATAATGCGTTGTTTACGCGGATTTCAAATGCGCATACTCTCACCCGATTTCTCAACGAAACGATCGACTTTGTTATTTTTCTCTACACATATATATCCGGCCATAAACACTCGATGATGCCCGCGGTGGACTACTGCACGCATCGTCAAACAAGAAATCTAATTTTTTTTCTTTTGAACGTGTACCGAGGTGCAGCTTTATATATACTTTTAAAATTAAGGCGAGTCAAGAGATGGCTTTTTAGAATTAACACCAAACGCGCCGAGTTATAGACCATCAGTATAATATATAGGTGGAAGTGGAGCTACTCTCCTTTTCTCCTCTTTCACACTGTCAAGCTTATAGACGCTTGAAATTTTGCGTGAAAATACAGCACTTACACCGGTTATTCTTTTAAATAAATAACCCTTATTTACGTCGCCGCATAAGATTTTTACGAGCGTAGAGCACAATGTTAACAACATTTTTCCCCTACCTGACGAAAAAAAAGTTAACAAGCCAGGTTGCACGATATTTATAGCTATAGTCGAGGATTCCAGAACAGCAGACTTTCCGCGCAAGCGAGAGCGAGAGACGACCGAGTGAAATTTAGAAAAAAGACAACGCATTCGCGATTTCTATATGTGCGCGCATCAACACTTCCGGCGCGTCGCGGAGAAATGCGCTCACTATAGATATATATATACGCACACGACCTACTCATGCAAATGCCTGATGCGCGCGTATACATACTCTTTTTCTTCTCTCTCTTTTCGGCGTCGACTAATGGAAGGCCGGTTTTCTAATCATTACAATTTCAGCTCGCGTATATACATACGCGCGTGTGTAAAGTTTTGCGCGGATATATGCGTATCATATATATATTTAACGAGTCGCACGTGTGGGAGATTAGAAGGAGAACTGGACGGGATCGATCGATCAAAACAAATATAAACGAGGGAAAGTCGTCCCGAGAATTGGATCAGTCGGATGCATGATTAAAAATTTATGAGCTTGTCGCGTTTACTCGACTTTTATCTTTCCTTTTTCTTGGGGGACGACGGCGGAATCGAGTGTCGAGGATGCACGCGCAAGAGTTTTATGGTACCCGTCTGCGGGCAATTAGCTTTTCTAATGGGACAGGGGTGGACTGTAAATGTTTAGTGCACTGTATAGCTATATATACGGCTTCCATGTGAGAACTTTGATGACTGCACAATTTTGCGATAAGTGCGTTCTAATGAATTGATGGCTGCGATAAAACATTGATTGAATATTGCATTTTTTAACTTTCATTTTTCCGTCTTTCATGTAAATCGAACGGCTTTCCGAGAAAACCGCAAGGTTTTTCACGGGACTATATCAGTTTAGTTTAATTACAAAGGCTGTTTAGTTCTTCCACACCGTACACACCAGCGAAATTAATTCTTCAAATGATACACTTTTTATTTCGTAATTTAGTATAGATTACGCCTGGATATCATTGTGCGTTCCCTTAATTGTCTGCTTCTTCTTCATCAACTGAGAAAGTCACGCCGGTTTGATGATGTATATTACACACACACACACATAGCTATGTCTTTTAATTATACTAATTAAATTAGAAACTCCTCTTTTTTCCAGAACTATATACACGATACAAGAAGTCGCGCTGTGAATCTCGCGCGAGGACAATGACTGAAGGTATATATATATATATATATACAATACGATGAAAAAAAGCATCTTTTATCCGCGTGGAAAAATTTTCAGTTCAGTAGTTCGACACAGCGGTGTCTAAGGGGACAACGAAACAAAAAAGAAAACCGACACCACTTTGGTTTTACTTTCTCCGCGATAGCCGGCTTGAATGAGAGAAAGAAAAAAAGAGTCTACTCATTAGGCACAATAAAAGTATATATTTTTTTTTCGCGATTCTATCATATCTCGTGCAGTATTAAGGCCAGGGAATATGACAGCGCTTTTGTGCGAGGGTTTCTATACGCTTTTATTTAATTAAGACAAGGACGTTAATTATCAAAACTTGTATTCTTTATCCGTATAATGCATGCAAAGTTCGTAATACGAGGCTGTAAGTACATTACACGGAACCGTTTACATATATATATATATATATATATATATATATATATAAACACTCTACAGCGAATACTAAGTGCAAAGCAAACACATTGTGTATGAATGGCGCTCAGTGAAGGATGAAAATACCGCAGAAAATTCCAATCCTTCACGTATATATAAAACGGCTCGTCGAGAGCTTTCCCCAAAAGATCGACCTCCAGATAAAAGCCTCCGAGTCGCGCCTCCTCCGCATCTCAGAAATATCAAGGCCAGTGCGTCTAGCGATATAACTCGCTCAGCTCTCTATAATATACAGCCGAGAAAATTCCTCATCCCGCTAATCGAATTAAAACTCTCTGCCTTGAAGATCCTGTTCATGCCGCTGCCACCTACGCGAGCACTTTCACCGACGCGCGTATACGTGCTTCCGGTTTTAGAACTGTGTATATACTCGTGCCCACAGCCGAACGCTCCGAATATCCACTTGTCATTCCACCCGCGAGCGAGGCGCCTGTGGATGATTCAACCGAGCGAGGATGATTAAGAAAAAAAGAAAGTCGAGAATATCGGTCGACTTTCGTGCGCCGACTCGCGTAACAGGTGCATCGCGTGGATGCTGCTGTTGTCTCGAGCTTCATTTTTTTTTCCTTTTCGCGGAGTTGCAAGAAGTTTAGTTGCGGACTGTAAAAGCGAGGAAAGCTCTCGCTCGAAGGAGAAATGACACGCTGCTCTATACTGCGGGAATAGAGAGAGAGAGAGAGAGAGAGAGAGAGAGAGAGAGAGAGAGAGAGAGAGAGAGAAAGAAAAAGAGAAGCCGGATTTGCGTCTGGGATTTGGATTATGCTCTCTCTGCAGTTTGGAGATACGAGGCGTACACGACTGTTTTTTACTCGGGGAACGAGAACTTTTGGTGTGGTTCATAATGTAGAGTATACTTGACGAGAATGAAGATTTATTGTTTTATTTTAGTAAAGGATTATCGTAATCCGAGATAACGTCAATCACGCCACGATTATAGGATAATAAGAATTATTTTTGGAATGTATTTTTCTATTTTCGTGTTTAAACAAAAAAATGTATATATATGTGTGTATTAAGGCCATGCAATGCCGAGCGATAACAACGACACTATGGCGGAATTTTGTCCTCTAAAGGAAATAAAAGTCAGAATTTAAATACAGCCATGTTCCACATTTTGTTCGCGCACAATTTCCCCACGATTTGATCTTTATATTAGAATACATTTGAAGAATTTTTTTCAGACTCGATCCTTGTGAAGGTCACGAGAATCTTTCACTCTATGCTCGATTCTCTCGATATCTAAAAAGTGTCAGGATAACGCGCTGTTTGTTCCGAAGGATTAGATAATGTAAGTGGGTCTATCCGCGGTGTGTAGGGCGATAAGTAGAGTAGGGACCGGTATGGCGAGACAGCGCGTACGAGCGAAATAGATCAACAGTGTACAAGTTGACTAGATTCGTTCATATTTAGGTCAAAAATTTAATGCCATTTTTCGTCCCGAATCAAGTGTGCTGCGCGTGGATTGTCAAAAATACTAGATTAGCTACTTTAATCATTGAAATAAGTGAGTCAGTCGTCTCGTTATACCGTTAGATTCGCAAATTAGATTACGAAATTGCATCACTTCTACCGACCAATTAACATAATATACACTTTATACCCTCCCATCCGAGTATCGCGTTCTCAAATTCGGATGACTCAGGTCTGGGATAAAAATCAGTCTCGATCGTCATCACGTATATACAAAACTCGAATTCCACCCAAAATGAAATCTCCCTCATCATCTAGTATATCTCAGTTACGCACCGGGTTATACAATCCCTGCGTCAAAGTCCCGAAATCCTGCATACATTTTTCACTTTCTATACGCAACGACTAACGTCAACACTTCCCATCGAGAGAAACATCCTGTTCCTGCGAACTTGACGTCACACACCCTCCTACACACGCACGGAATACATCGGTCCGGCGATTTTTCGGTGAAAGCAGCGGCAGCAGTGGTGGCGGTATCACACCGCGCTCTCGTGTATATACCATCGGAGAAAGAACAGGCGGCAGGTATACGCGTACAGCTCACGGTGTATATAGAGTGGGGGAGCGTATATAGGACGGGCGACGAAACCGGCGGGCTCACAACGACGAACCACCCGATCGTGGCGACGACAGTCCGGGAAATCGAGAGAGAGGAGTGAGAGTTTTTTCGACGGCTCCTTCCTCGGTGCAGTTGTTTCTTCTCGTATAGGAGCAGTGCGCGTGTCGGCGACAGTAGTGTACATTATTTCACCCGTTTTTTTCTCTTTCTTTCTCTCGCTCGCTTTCTTTCTCTTTTCGGAGAAAGATTTTTGTGTGTTTCGAAGAGAAGAATAAGAGAACTCAGTGTGAAGTGTCACGTGTGGAGCAAGAGACTAGTGGAAGAAGAATCGACGCTTTGACGAAAGAGGTTTGTGGCATATATCTGCGATTTTTCACTGATTCTGTAAAGTGCGCGTGATATCGTGCTTTATGTATACGCGGGATATTTCAGTGCTGCGTGTGTGTTTTTTCTTCCATTCGCTATATACACAGCCAGCCGAAAGTTCATCAACTCCAAAAAAGAAAGTCTAGTTCCGCATTCCGCAAAAAATCGCATTCCCGCACAAAACCCTCGAAAATTTCACCCTCACGATTGACTCTCTCTCTCTCTCTCTCTCTCTCTCTCCTGTATCAAAAGCATCAGCGATCCCAACGTCAATCCATCACCTCGACGTGTTATAAAGCCCACACGAGCTCCTCTTCTCTCTCTCTCTCTCTCTCTCTCTCTCTCTCTCTCTCTCTCTCTCTCGTCGTGACACACAGAGAGACCGGGCCACGTTGAATAACAAAACAGCAGCTCTCGAATCTAGTCCCCCCATCGAAAATGTCCGGCGGCGTGTTCGCGAAAATCGCGCGCGATTTCACCTCCTCCTCGTGTGTGTAGAGGTAAAAGGGTATGTGGGGTAGCGAGTCAGTGTGTCAACGTTCTCGCTCGCATCCGAACGCGCGCTCCATCTGCTCTCCTCCTTCTTCTTCTTCTTCTGGTGCGCCGCGAGAATAAGGCCGCGTGTGTGTGTATGTATATATAATACGAAAGAGAGAGAGAGAGACATCTTCGAGAGAGGTGTCTGTATATATATATATACACGTACGTGAGAGCACGTGTGTGCCAGGTTGTACATGTGAACGATCGCAACGGCGGCTCCGCATTCAAGGATCTCTACGGCATTATGTGTGTACGTGTGTTATATATGGATGAAACTGCGTGAGAATGACGTTTTTAAGTAGGCTAATGGAGGATGTGTGATGCGTTTAGTAATTCTTCTTTTCTTCGAGGTTTTGAGATCGGGATGGAGATTTCGATCGTTCGCGTAAAAAGGAGCTTTTTCTATACGAACAATTTTCGTTTCTCTTATCAATCGATGACCGAAGCTCTGGTTTATAAGTTGGAGTGATATGCCTGCTGTCCGTCTCGAGATAATCGCGTAGGCAAGAGCAGCTGCATGCTTGCGAGCGCGTCGACTCCCGGAAGTGAAAGTTTCGTCAATGGGACATGTGCTACTGGAAAAAAATGCTCTTCTGGACATTTCTGCCGTCGCGAGAGAGATTTCTCGGAGTGGCCGCGCGTCTACTGTAATAGCGTATATACAGTGACAATTCATTCTCTCCTTTCATTGTCGCCTGGACGTGAAAGTCGCTCTTTATCGGAAGCTTCGCGCTCGATCGACTTGATTGCCGCTGTGACGTTGTTTACGCGATCCTATAAAAATTCCGGATAGATCCGCGTGTTACTATTCCGGTGACCCATATTCTTGCACCCGCACCTATGGATACATATATATTTTTTAATACACTCTTTGGCGAGAGGTGTTTGCACAGCTAATAACCTGCATAATGCGCATTATGCATGCCGTCGCTCGCCTAAATACAATTATTTAGAAAAAAATAACGAGACCGTGGATATAAGAGAGAGAGAGAGAGAGGGGTCAATTAAAAATCTCTAGGCGAGGGCGTTACGTGGATACAATGATGCCGTGATTAATTAATTCTGCCTAACGAACCGACAATCCGCGTGCGCGGGTGCACCGTGTATATATGTATATATATACATATATATACGTTGAAGGATACGTATATATAAGTACTATATACCTAACTGAATTTATGGAATCGACGATGTCTGTGAAGATGTCTGGACTACATTGCGACTTGGAAAACAATAACTGCTTGTCTCGCTCTTCATGCGAATTCCGATTATTGGCTTTGTGTATACTTTCGAATGCAGCATGCAACATATGCCTTCCCCAGCTCGCGATAATTTTCCAAAGCAAACATCATCATCTGTTTGTAATGTAAGTCTCCGAAAAGAATCATTCATGAATACACACACGTATATACATAAGAGCGAACGCCAACTAGCGCAACGAATTCCCGTCAATTTTCCACGCGGCGCCTTTTTCCAATTTCGCGCTTTCTTCACCGACTGAAAGGGAGTATATAGTATATATACATATATATTCTATATAGCGACTCGGAAGACGTAGAGGCAGAAATAAAAAAAAGAACACAACATCGTGGGCGACAAGCTGGAGAACGTTAAACGAGGCGAACGCGCGAGTTTTGCGGTCCTTAATTAGCTGTAATGAACGGCGCGGATCTTGCCGAGAGGTATATATATATATATATATATATATAAAGGAGATAGAGAAAGAGCGGATCTGGTGCAACGTACGCTCGGCTCTTTCACTTCGACCGGTCGATGCGTAGTGAGTATATAAATCGAGTATGTTGTTATATTGGCGAGCAAATATAGTAAAATAGAACAATAAAAAAACTCGAAAAAAATATTGCGTAAACACCATAACGCTCGCGTAACTCGCAGTCCATATTGAGCCGTCCCTATATGTGCAACTATATATAATACTTCCTCCTCGCACGCATAACACAAGAAGCCCGGTGCACCGCACATGTGCGTGAATTTTTCGTACGGTACTCCATGCCGGTGTGCGTGCGTGTTGCATATATATACGCAGCATATCTCGGATAAAAAAAGACGCTCACTTTCGAGCTCGCGCGTATATATGGGGATTCTCTGTGTGCAGCATATATATATATATAAGCGGAGAATATAACGGTACCGGTCGCTTGCGTCACGAGGAGCACCTGTCGCGCTTCCTAGGTTCGCGAAGGGCCTGTAAGAAAGTGAGGGTCGCCGCGGACAAAGGAGCCCGCCGGGGAGGGGCATACCGGCTCGTTATCCGATATCTCACTTCCGTAAACGAGTTGGAGTCGTGCGCGACTGCGACTAGACTGGAGTAAAGAAAGTAGCTCTCGTTTTATGCTTTGTTTTTTCTTCTTTTGAGAAATATATTTTTCCCGGTGCTCGCTGAGGCTAATATATGTATAGGTTGTGATCATCACAGTATATGCGGTGAATATGATTATAATATCCAGCGGTAATGAAATAAACTTCGATATATTGACACGCGGCGGATACGTAGGCCCGCATGAAAAAAAAAATATATATATATTTCGCGTATAGTAGCCGCATCAATCATCCGGTTCTCTCGGGTATTTATCAATATTCCACACCAGGCACGTGCGAGCGAGATAAATTCCGCTGCGAATTCTAGAGATTCCAGGCGTCCACGCCGGCGCGCAATGAGGTTATACGCCGACCACCGACCGTAATCTTAACGCCTCGTATATGGGCAGCTGTTTACGTATCTCGAAAGTATCGTTTAAGCAAACGCGTATATGTATATATATTTTGCTCTCGAAATCTCACCCCTGGCCTCAAGTGGGCTTTCTCAGCTTTTCCGAGAAATTATTTTCGCAACCATTATATATATATACGCCGTATACATACGATCGTTCCAATTATGTCAGGTGCGATATGGGAGAGTCCTTTGCTCCGATCGCGGACTTTCTCGAATCGTTTTCCCGCACTTTTTCTCGTTGTTTAAAATAATTTATATTCTGCGGTTATTACAATGCTCGAAAAACTGGCTATACGCGTATCGATTATAAATCGGCAGCTTGTCGCACCTTCATTACTTCTCTCTGACTCCCGCGACGTGTTGAACATTCCTCGATTCAAATACTCGCCGCATTCGCCGCGGGGCCTTTGGTATCGATATATAAACTCGAGAGCCTAGCACAAAGGCAGGAAAGTGTGAGAAGGATGATAAGCTGTGTGCCGGTATATATGGAAATCAATAGGCGGTTGTGCGCGACTTCGTATGACGCGTCTCTCCGACAGGCTTGAATGAACTACACGGTTATATATATATATATCGGTTTGACTACACAGCCGATAGGTTTCGGCTTTGAGGTGCGAGGAAGTATGTGCTGCGGACTAGTTTAGAGACCGATGCGAAATATATATATATACACACCGCATTTGAGAATATAATATACTGACCTCTTTTTGCTTCGTGATGGGAAAGTGGTCTGAAAAATCGTAATGGTATATCCTTGGCAAGATGAAAGCACCGCCACGGGCTTATCGACTCGTCTGCATCTATATAGACTCGCGGTAAATCGCGATTCTTTTCGTTCTGTATATGCGTACTATACTTATATATATATGTGTGTGTGTGTGTGTGTGTGAGTGTGTGTGTGAATCGTTGCATTGTGAATGGGAACGTTGATACTTGCTCGTAATACGTAAATGCGAGTGATCATTACGCCGATTTACCAGCCTCTAAAGATTGATGTATTGTCGAACAAACTGAAGACCTATACCGCTCATTAATACCGATGCGATGAAATTGAATTCATATTTCTCATATATGTATACATAGACGACACGATACATAATACCGATCCTCTTCGCGATCGGCAATATAAATGAAACTATCCCAATCAATCGCAGCCAATAAATATCGAAGCAGCTACGAGCTAAGCAATGTCGAAGCTTATCACTGCCGATCTAAACCGCAACGAATCAATTAACCGTTCTCGAAATCGATCAATAAAAAATCGATTCCGATCGCGCCGACTGATATATCCCCCTTCCCTTGCTGTATATATACATTATACCACCCAAGAGCCGGAAGCATATAAAGCGACATATAGGAGGGAAATCTCTCGCGCGTCCGCTGTCCTCCTTGGTTAGCGACGCTCGCTGATGATTACAATCACGAGCGCGCTAAATATGTGGCACGCGGCTCGCCATAACTGGTGCATGCTCGCGGCGACGCCTGATTTTCAGCGTTTTCGAAAAATTCTCTCCTCGTCGCATATTTGCATTTTGATTGTTTTCCGCGCTCGCTTTTTCTTCTCAAAGGTCAGTAGGTCGATCATCGCGACGTGTCTTAATTGCGAAGCTTCGCGTTATACGCGACACGCCATTAGATCTCACCTCGTGAACGACTATAAACACACACAGACACACACCGATAATCCTTATAATCGCACACGGTGTTCCGGGTTTACGCCTGTAGGCTTCGTTTTATCGAGCTTATTATTATATGTTTGGCGGGCGTTGCGCCGCTTGTAAATATCAATAGCTCTGTGAGAAAGTAGCGATGTCGCGCGCACGCGCGAGCTTGGGATTAAGCGCGCGGCCTTTGAAATTACAGTGATTACGCCGATCTGGTGTTACAACGAAACCGCTTCGGAACGATATATAGCGCGACTTTCTCGAGGGTCGGTATGTATAAGTATATCGATGATCGCGTGGTCGGGACATAAGTCACGCGTCGTGCGTGCGGTGATACAAGTCTCGCGTGAATTTTCAAACTGTGTATATAGTGCGGCGCCGAGATATATAGCGGAGCAAAAATATATACATTTACAAGTCAATTATCGCATTGGAAAAGTCGAGTTAAAAGTATCACGCATCGAGTTCACCGAAAAACAGCCCATTATATATACAAAGACCGCCGCTGATCCATGGCTACACACAGCTTCCTCGGTATCCTGCAGCGCAAGCACACGTCGACGATCGTTATCTCGGAACACATACCGAGAGACTCCGCGCTGCATCAGCTGACAAATGGCTATTTACCCGAGTTAATGACGCGCACGCCTCCGGCGCTTAATTGCCGGCAAAAATCGCGCCTAGGAAATAGCCTTGAATTCGAAAGAGCGAGAGAGGTGATAATTGGAGTGAAATTGCTCGTCGATATATGTGTGTCGTGCCAAGCGGCAAATTTACTGGATCATCGTCGTCTCCTTTGTAACGCACTTTATTTTTTTTTACTGCGAATTTACCGCTTCTACGACGCGCTCTCGCGTATGAATATTTCACTCAATTAAAGAATCGCCGAGACACAGGCGCGACAGCTTTGTTTACGGCTTTTTAATTTATTTTACGAGACACTTATGGCTGTGTTCGAAAGTCCGGCTGATGGTAAACGTTACATTTCTCCCCATCGGCAAAACTAATCGTCGGGCATCTATCTTCCAGCCTGAAAAATCACCTCGACGTATCGGCAATTCGATCCGCGCTTGAAAATTGAAACGCGTTTTCAAAATTTCCCGGGTAAACAGATCCGTCAGGAAAACATTCGACGCGCGCGACTCTTTCCAATAACTCATCGGCCGGGTCTCGCGCGTTGCGCGTGAAAAAGAAGGAAAAAAAATACACTGCCATATTTCTAAAATATATCAAGCCTCGCGGATGCTCGCGCAGCCGCGCGTAAAGTAGGCAGTGTGTATATAGAGGCACAGCGTCGAAAGTGTTCTCGGCCCCCGATTTGGGTCTTGAGAACGAGCGAGAGAAGCTCTCATAGTGTGTTTCCGCCTACTCTGCACGGTGAATATAAACTCGCGCATACCTATATATCTATATAGCGGAGGTTGATGTTGCCGCGATGAGTGTTTTTGGGGCCGAGAGAAGCTTTCACCTATAGAGGCCGTGTTATAAACGCGCTGCATGCGGGGATTCCCCCGTTTTTCTTCTCTCTCTCGCTTCGTGCCGATCACCGCTGTGTTTCGTCCTTCGGATGAAAAGCGAAGTATCGTTAGAGTAGAGCAGCCGCGAGTATTTCCGGTTCGGTCAAGGCTCTTCGCAACGCTTATATATTGACTTCTTTTAGAAGATCTTGGTTTCGCTTTATTGTTACCGTTTCAATTTAATAATTTGTAATCGCTCAAATGTTAATAATTCTTTTATTTATAAAATTGGAAATAAGAAACGAAACAAGTTTTCCGACGACCAGTGATAGTCGATACTGTGTCGTAGGCCGCGTGCACGGCGTTCGTAAAGGATCGTCCGGGCTCGCTTTCCTTCTTCGACGATTTTTATATAATAAGTAAAATAAGTAAATCGGTAAATGAGGGAGGGTACGGGGTGAAATGCGCAGAGGCTTTCACGGACGATTGGCCATAGGAAAACTTGTGCTTAAGAGAAACGTTCGAAAAGAAGTAGGTTGCCTAGCGATGAAACAACAATTATTGACAATTGAACGAGCAGGCGATGGAAATAAATGTTCAGATGTTGGCGAGCGATCGAATAGTTCGGACGTTTGGTTTATCAATAAAGTTTGTTTTTTTCCTAATTCAGTGTCTCTGTGTCTTCTTTCTTCGTGCGCACAGCTGATAGTGATCAAGATCAGCTACAATTATATAAAGTCCTATAATAACACACGTGGTGAAGCTCCACGGCAATGGAATCATCGCGGGTACAAATCGCCATATATTATTCTCACACCGCCGTTATGAAAAAGAATCTTTATCGCGAAAGTTCCGATCGACCTTCTTGCTCATTAAAAACACCCGCGGTCGCGGATCCAAAAAAAGTCGCAGGAAAATACCGATCGCTCTCGCGCACGCTCGCTCCACTTCGATAAGATCCTGGCACTCGGCGCCCATATCTACTCGCGTCGTCGTCGCCGAGGCGGAAGTCCATCCCCGTAAAAAAAACGAGCCGCGCAGTAGCGCCGAGCATAAGAAAATCAGCTCATAACGGCCGCGCAGCAGAAAGCGAAAGCCGCTCGTATATGTGCACTCTCTCGTCCTTCGTTAAAAGGTGAAAATTGCAAGAGCAGGTAGACTCCCTTGCAGCCTCGTTATCTTCTTTCTTTCTCCACACGCACCGCGCACGGGCGAGATAAGGTATACACATATATATAAAGAAAGCCCGACGTTTCGCTTTCGCCGCCGGACATATCTCGCTCGCGTCCGCGTTTATTTATCGTCGTTATTACACCCTATATACATATGCGTATATGTGTACACACTTCCGCGTTTAGGCTGGAACGATGCTGTATACGCTTCTACGGATTGTGTATATATATGCGTATACCCGCGGCATGCGGGCGGAAAATCTGGGTCGCGAGCATAGCAGCTTATCTCGCGCGTTATGCAAAATCGCTTTCATCGCGCTCTCTTTTTTTCGAGCGCGCGATTTCGCGGGGCACAGGTGCTATACGCGCCGCGGACGAGTAAGAGAGAGAGAGAGAGGGAGAGAGAGGAAAAAATAGAAACGTTTGCGAGCTCCTTATGAGCATGTGCGAGACGGCGAGTATGTATGTTTTTAGCCTAGATTTGGGGCGGTGAATTATTGGAAAAGACGAGTGTGATTTCTTTTTTCCTTTCTGCGCGACTGAGGATTGTTATATATTTGTTGAATCATAATGCGCGATGCAGTTTTATCTGCCGCTGCTGCGGCTGCTCGAGGAAAGTGTGTTATTGTATACGTAGTTTTGGAATACGAGAAAAAGCTGTGGGTCGAATCGTTAATATGCATGCGGTGTAAATCGCCGGCGATATATCCACAACAAAAGAAAGTCGTGTGCGATTGAGATATATATATACATGCATGCATTGAAATTTTAACGGTGCAATTTTTGATAACTCCGAAATATTAATTATATATATTCCCGAATAATTTCTCGTCGAAGACAAAGGGAGGTATACTTTCAAATTTGTGAAAATATGCAAATCAGCGGTTCATCAGATCGTACGGTATTTACTGCACCAGCAGAGCTCTCGCGATATAATATAACAATGAATATATACATATATATATATATATACACGCGCAATTATCAAGTCAAACATTCATAAAGTAAGGTCATTATCATGGCTTCATTATCAAGGCACAGCAATTACAGAACCGACAGCAATCAAAGCGAAACGAGAACGCGCCGACACCCATGTAATCTCCACACATTACGACGAGTTGACCGCGCGCGTCTCCCCGTGCATATACCGACTAAACACAATATCCCAGCAGCAGCGCTTGTAATTTACAACTCGTGAATATCCTCGCGTCGCTTTGTTCCTTCGAGTGTATTGTTATCAGCTGTTTCGCAACACACAAAACTCTGCTCTTACGCGCCTCTTCTTTTTTCTTCGCGTGTAATCACTCTATACGTGTACATACACGCACACGATGTTCTCGGCATCGTATGAGCCCCCGTTTTTAGCTGGAAACGGATTTGAATGACAATAAGTCAGGCGCGTGCGTATCTCCGTGTAATCTGATTATATACACGAGCTCGCTGGGACGTGCGCCGGCTGTTTTCTTCCTTTTTTCCATAGCTTTTCTCCTTCCCTTTTTTTCCAGACAGATAAGAGGTGATGCATGTGCTCGCTGGCTTTTATTTTTTTGTTTCTTTCTCCGAGTCCTCTGTTTTCCTCTCGCGACAATGTGGGATTCTCTGATTGCCTGGTATATATTTTCCGGCGCGTCGTTATCGCGAGTAATTTTTGTATGTATATGCGTAGGCGGCGTTGGGTGTCGATGATAAAGTGCATAGGACGAAAAACTGAAGGTGTGCTAGCGCGCAGAATCAGTCGCATAGTATAAGCCGTAACACCATTCATATTTCCCTCATCGGTTCGTCACCTTTGTCGAAGCTGCCTTTTCGGGCTCAATATTCTGACCGATGTCCGGGTTAAAGGCCATTACAGACTCGTATTAGTTTCGTATCGTACGTATATCGCCGCAAACAGCGGGAGCGACTCCGTTCCGAAAAAGGGAATCATCAAAGCGGCCATGTTCACCAGCGCCAAAGTGTCAAAATGCAACGCTCCGCGATATAGCGCCGAATCAATTTCACAAAAAAAAATCCAACGCGGAAAAAAAACGACGGAGAGGAAAAATGAGCTCGGCAGAACGAAAAAAGAACGGAGAAGAATACACCGCGATAATTCGCGAGAACGGAATCCGGCGCCGGGTTTATGATTACTTTCGTTTGTAGTTAAACCGGCATACCGCGCTCCACACCCCGGAATATAAAGTATATCAAGCCGCAGGCCTCGAGAAAGAGAGAATAAAAAAGAAACAACATCGAAGAAAGGTAGCAATCACGAGTCGCTGCAAGGGCCTTTCTCTTTCTCGCGAAGGTACTGTAATTGGGCCCTGAGTCTCTCTCTCTTTCACCTGTGCATCGCTGCGTATACGAGGGAGATATATATCGAGCGCAAGCCAGGAAAGAGAGAATATAGCAGCCGCTCTGTTCCGTTTATGCCTCTTGACGCTGAATGCCAAGTTTAATGGTTAATGGGAGGATTCAGCAACGGCTAGCTGCTCGTGCGTGACACAGAGCGAGGAGATAGCCGCGTGTGCCATTGTTGCTTCCTGTGTGTGTGTGTGTGTGTGTGTGTGTGTGTGTCTGCCTGAATTGATGATACACTTTATTCTTCTTTTCGTGTCGGTCGATCTATATATCCGCGCGAATTCGCGGAAGATATTCAAATCTTGTAGGTCAATTTCGCTCGATTGGCTATTTATATATAGCGAGGATATACAGCAGAGATTCGATATTCCTTGTCTAAATTACATTTGCTAATCGGAAGATTCCGTTGGATAAATGGCTATTAAAAAAGGCCGGTGTCCCGCCCCACGGTAAACAAGTGAATTCCACTTTCCATGGGAGGAATTTTTGTTTCTTCAAAAAATGTGAACCTCGCGCGCAGCTATCTCGAAGATACTGAATGAGAAAGAGAAAAGAGGAAGAGAGGTAACTCGGGGCCTGACGCTGGGCGGTGGTGGGGGTAAGCGGCAGAGTAGCAGCGCCCGCGCGGAGAGTAGGTCAGTGGGACACCGGTGCTCGGGCTGCTGGATCGGGGTGCTCGCGTTCAGTCAGTCTCCGTCGGGCAGATACGTCACGCCGCTACGTGTGCTGGGCCTGAGCTGCCGCGAGTTTCGAGTTTTCGGTCTACACACGAGGTGGGCCTCACCGATGAAGCGCCTCTGATTTCCAACGGTTTTTTTCTCTCCTCTCTTCTCTTCTCTTCTCCGCGAGGATTCTTTCTTCTTCTTCTTCTTCTTCTTCTCCTCTTCTCACTTGTCGCGCGTGTTTCGACCACGTGGGTGCACAGTATATAGTCTTTCGGAGAGGAAGATTGGCGTTGGAGAGCTGGAGCAGTAGCTTTGACAAATGTAAGGAACGAGACGTGCCGTCGATCCTCGGTGTGAATATAAAGTTCTGAAAAAGTGCGGAAAGTGTGGATGCGAATTTTTCACGTTCGATTGTGATTTCGCTGAGTGTGCTCTCGAGAATCAGTGTGAAACAAGTGATTACTTTACCACATCTATATATACGTGATTGCAAAGCAGGATTTGAGAAAATCCGTGAGAGTAGAGAGAGATATGAATCATTTATTTTTCAAATATGTCACTCATGGCTTTTCTCGATCAATCAAAATTTGTTGTAATTGTCGATAAAAATAAGCAATTCAGTGCGAGGCGATTCGACAATACGTATACAATCGTGCCGATGTAGAAAGATACACTTAGTACGTGATCTTTTACGCCTGTTGATAGCGTTTCACGTTAATCTGAGTAAACATTTCGCAGTCTAAGTGGAACTACCGAGTCGTTTACTCTTTAGTTAGCCAACTTCTTTTTATGCCACTTAATTTTTTGTAAAGCGCTTCCGTACAGTTCCGCGAACTTAGTATGTAAGAATGGATGAACAAATGTTTTCTTAACGTTATATATTTCTTATTTTTTGATTTACCCAATATTAATTAACAAAAATTTGTTTATGATGAAGCGTAGCCGCGCTCTAAGAAAATAACACCGATTCTTATATAAAATAAATTTGTAAAATTCACGAAGAAATCGGTGATTTTGATGTTTCTCTTATTCTGAATTGCAGAGCGCAACAAACTCGAAGACGATGGACAGGACGCGGAGGAGTTTACGGAAGACGGCCCTGTCGTTATTGCTGCCGTTGTTTTTGTTGGCAGTGAGTACATATGGAACTTATTAAAAAAACTACTTCGAAAATCAACTTTAAACTAAAAATAAAAACAATAACAAATATCATCAATTCACCCAATTCAAAAATGCGACCAGGTCACACACAGCTATAAAATACTAATTAATCGTCGCGCATCGTTGAGGCCCCAATTAAAAAATCCGCGATTGCGTTCGTTAACTCCAATTAACTTAATAAATTCCATCAAGCTGAGTCTTGAGTCGGCTCATAAATCACTGAACGGCAGCAGCATAACCATCGAGGAAACGGGCGTGAACGAGCTGAAAAACGCGGCGCACCATTGCGAATGACATAATTTGATACCGATATTGAGACGAGAAAAAGATCACGAGAGTCGAGCAAGAAGTGAAGTATCCTTGACTCGCTATGATTGCCCTGTAACGAAGTTATGTGTAGAAAACGTAAGGAGAGTTTATATAGCGTTAGAAATAGTTTCGCTGTCATTATTTGCCGATGTCTATCTCGCAAGTCTGACCGAACGATCTGTTACTACTGAAGCATGTGAACTAGTTGTACAATTTTTTTTTCGCGTTTAACATGTTAACTCTAGCTTGAAATAAACGGTTGCATAAATTATCTAACGGATCGTGCGTTGCATTTAGCGAAAAGGTGAATAATCGCGGCGAACATTTATATATATATATACATACATACATAGTGGCAGTATCGCTTCCGCTCCGTAGGTGACTAATAAATTTCCAGCTTTCTAAATACTTGTAACCCACTTCGAGGAAGCGAGAGAAAAATTTCGTCTTCATAAATTCTCATCACGCGTTTAATCGGCATAACTAACGAATTTACATACATCCTTTTTAATAAATTCCGCGATTCTCCTGTGTGCGCTTGTTATACACGAAGACACAGTAAATGTGGGTAACGATTTGTTCTACAAAGTTATGTGAAATCTCTCGAAAGCAGGTTATGTTTGCACGCCTTTGAATCGGATCCTCTTCACATGTGTCTATATGGAAGTCTTGCGTATATATACGCGGGTATAACAGTTGTTCTCTTGGTGCACAATCTATTATTTATCTTTTGTATTGTGTTCCGATCGTTTGGTGCCTATAAAATGTAGTTCTTCGCCGGGAGTTACGGAAAATTAAAACGAACGTATTTTCAGTTTAAGAACAAGAGGAAAAAACATAATTTAGGCTAATGCAGTAGATTAACTCGTTCGCGATGTGTACACTCGATCGGCATATCAGGCGCGGTTTACAAACTCATCCGAAGCATATTTCTTCTGACGTCGATGCGGCAAAAATGATACAGTGAAAGCATCGGCTAAAGTATTTCTTGCTCTATCGCGAAGCAAATCGAGCGTAAATAACATATTTATTATATTCCGCAATGTATCGCTCTATACATCCGTAAATATAGAGAACATTCGCCTTGTCACTTTATTAACCGCAACCATAACGCTTCATAACTCGCACTTACATTCCACCCGTGCGGTCTATAAAAATATCGCTCTTCCAAATTCTCTAAAAAAAAGAGAACCCATTACATCCCAACGATCTCATCAACTCCTCGGAATTTACAAGTCAGCGCTACAGCAGCATCCGAGGTATTTCTATTTTTTTCCACAAAAGTAAAGTAGAAAATACTCGATTCATGCACCTGCACTGGAACTTCCCCCGATCGCGCGACCACTGAAGGGTAACGGCCAAGGACGCCGCTTATACATATCCGTACACACGCGTGTATATACATATATATCGGTGCGCGCTCCGCGGAGCGACGATAGTAGGTCACTGCGCCGGACGCGCTCTGGCCCCTTTCCGCGGGCTCCGCTTAAAAACTCCTCTCGCTCGGTTGCTACTATACTATATATATATATACCGCGCGCTCGGCAATCGGACTGCTTTTTCTCTCTCTCTCTCTCTCTCTCTCTCTCTCTCTTTCGCTCGCTCGCGGCTTTCTTTCTTGGGAATAAGAGAGAAGAAGCGGCTGCGTGGATGTATGTATATATATATGCGAGACGCGCGATAGATGCGTGGTTGATGTCGCGGCGCGACGCGCGTAAATGGTATAAGGTGAGCGCGGTTATGAACTCCTTTTTTTACAGTCGAGATGCTATTGTCGGCGGGTGTGAAGTATGCGTTGGAAGGAAAAAAAGTAGTCTATATTAAAAAAAATTATCTGTTTCTATCCGGGTCCATGCGTTATTATTCGTATATAGCTATATCGGAAAACAGTCGGTTGTATGCGATTAAAATTCGAGCGTCACAGCTGCCGCACCTGCAGTGCACACCTCGCGGCTCGAGTTTCCTCGATCCTCTCTCGCGTAAACAAGCGCTTCTTTCTCCGATGCGTATGTCGGCGATGCGACACATTTAGAGTAATCGGCGCGTGTTCTCGTTCCCCGTTAGAAAGCGCGCGAGCCCCGCCAAATTGATTGCTCGGCTTGCGCTTGTCGCCAATTAAAATAACTTATCAATCACCTCAGCACTAGAGAGAGAGAGAGAGAGAGAGAGAGAGAGAGAGAGAGAGGCTGCGTATACGGATTCGCGCTCTTGGATAAATATGATGATTAATGCAAAAGGAGGATCTCATAGGATTCGAAGTGGCCTGGGAAGAAAAGGGACGCGTGCGTGTGCTTCATTCATGATGTACCGTTGCTCCGGGAGAGAAAGATTCGTAAGCGGCTCTTGACACCTCGTAGAGAGAGAAAAGACTGTGTGTGTACTTTGATCTTGTCGAGTGTGTTTGGCATTTTTTCAACGGGACGCCTTGATTGAGAGATTTTTCGGTGGGCGAATGTGTAATTCGTTAAACTATGAAAATGTCGAGTGTACGCTTATGCCTCGTTATTACCGGTTATTATACGAACTAGTAATAAGCAAGAAGCTCAACAGCCGGAAACAAGGTAGTAATCTAGCAATTCCGATAATGAAACTATCCCGCGCGACAGCCGGTGACGAGCCGTAAAAACCGAGTGTCGCGCCGCCGGCGGCTGTATATAACGAAGTGCGCGGAGGCGTCGTCGACTCTATCGTGCGGCTATAGTAATCTTGCGGGACGCCGCAAAATCATCGTCCGCGTCGCGGCTCTCGTTCCACCTGCTTAGGCACGACGACGCGAAAAACGAAAGTGTGCGCAGCGTTTATAGTGTCCGAAAAGCGTGTATATAGAGAGACTTTCTATACGAGGCAGTTTTTCGTACTGATGTATATTATATATCATTTATACTTTATTTACTGGAATATGCATATACGATAAATAAGTTCCAATTATAAAGCGACGCGACAAAAAGCCGGTATATATAGTATTGAATTCAAACTCGCGGTTATTGGGCATCTACCGCGAGACTGCGCGGGGGGAATTAATGAAAAGCCGCGCGGAGAGAGCAAAAACCGGCCTGCGCATTTAGATTCAATCTCACGCTTTTCGCGCTCGATTGATTAATAAATATTAAGAGGGAATATATGCACAGGAGAGATCTTGGTTTCTCTTTTGGGAGCGCAAAAAATTCGCGAAAAAAAGCTCGAGGACAGCTGGTTGTAATTTGCGCGGATTTTGTGAAATAGCTCGAAAAGAAGCTCGATAAAAGCGAGCAAACGCGTAACGAATTATATCCCGATAAGCCAGGTTCATTAGCGAAGTAATTAAAGCTGTATATTATATACTCGCATATCGCATAATACACAAACTGCTCGCCATTCACAACGGCGTCAATGCAAGATATTTCGGCCGATTGGATTATGCAAAAAGCGCGCGATTCATCCTCTTATAATATATAATACGGAAGCACATCACGCGCATATCGTCCAATTAAAAATTAACCTGGAATCGAAGCGACTCCCGCAGCCTAATTCTCACGAGCCGCGTGTAAACATTGCGCGCACTGCACACGTGCGCCGCATCACAATAATATATATAAACTCGGCGCGTCGTCGCATCTCTTTCCTAATTAGCCGGAAAAATGCTTCCGCAAAAAAAAATAAAGAATCCGGGGCGAATAACCTCGCGCGACAGTTTCCCCACCTTGTTTATATATAGCTATATATGCAGCAGTGGCAGCTCTCTAGGACGTGTAATAGGAGAGTCGGTTGACGGGTTGAGCGCTCCACTTTTTCTTCAGGAAGAAGAAGAAGAAGAAGCTGCTGCTGCCTATATGGTGTGCGCGACGACATCGTTCCCGATTTTCTCTCGTGAGATATCCACTCGGAGCAGCTTCCATAATATATCCCATATAGCAGGAGGTAGAGTGGGAAGCGGGTCGGACGGGAGGAGATTTTATCGAAATTCCAATGTGTATGTGTGTGGGACTCCCCAGGGGCAGAGCCGGACTTCGATTTTGCCGTACTTGGCGCTGAAAGCTTGACTGGCTTGGTTAGTGCATGTGTGTGTGTGTAGAGAGAGAGTTGCTCACGATGCGCGCGCTCTGTGATGGATAGATCCACTTCCGGCTATTAAGCTGACGTTTATTTTAGAGCAGGATATATACTCGGGGAGGTTATAATATCGAGCTCGATAAGAGAGATATCACGTTCATTCTTTTTTTTTTTTATATGAATTATTATCGCTGATGCACGCGACTTTTATAGCTGCGAGATAGCGCATAATGCAGTCGTTATAGATAAACCGATGCGAGTGTAAAATATTCTCTCCGATTAATTATTCATTCGAACTCCCTGTGCACTCGGTCGCATTCCGAACGGCGACTTCTGAAAAATCCACTGCACGGAAAGGTGAAGGTCCCTGATAATTCCCGTAATAGCGACTGCGCTTCCGCGTATAACGCGACCTTTTACTGCAGTCGGAGCTTATGTCACGTGGGTCAACGCCGTTCTTTTCGTCCGCCCGGTTTTACAGTTACGCCAAGGTTGTGCACAGGTGGGGTCTTTGATGTTACGTCAAACGCGGCGCGACTTTTCGAGTGCATTATTTTTTTATTCTTCTAATTCATCGAGTTCTCTGAAATGTTGGAAAATATAGAAATTACGTTGATGATTTTCTAAAGATGAGGAATCTGTAAACGTTTACACACATTACTCGTATCGGCTACCGGCATCTCGAAACCTCAGTTGTACACATAATATTCGCACAAAACGAGAAAATTGCATTTGCATAAGTATACCAGGCTCGGAACGAATCGCCGCAAAACTTCCTCTCTCTTTCTCCCGCGCCCATAAGCAATTTACCTCTTACACACACACACACACACATACACACTCGCTAATCGCATAAAACTGGCAAATAAACGCGTATACAATATCCCATATGTACAGCGTCGAAAAGCACATACCCGCTTTGAGCCTCGCACAATTTTCAATGCGAAATTTCCGCGAAACGCGCTCTTGCAATTACCGCGCAATCATTTCTTTCTTCGAGTTTCTCCCGACTCACACCGCGCGTGTATGCCCGGTAACCCAGAAAAGCCACGGCGTCAGAAGAAGCGGTCGCAGAAACCGCCTTGAGGCGATATCGCGACCGGCCACTTCTTCTTCTACGGTGTATACCTGTATACATAAAACTGCCGGCGAGAGAAGAGAAAAAGAGCAAACATACAGAACGTCGCCGAGCGTTAACTCCTTCGCTGCGCGAAAACCCGTGTGCACGTGTATACCTATATACGTGCGGCAAAAACGGCCGAACGTGTAAATTGGCAAATTTGTTATCCATTATCCGCGTTATCTCTCGTTACGTGAATTTAGCGCGGCTAATTTTCGCGAGCCGAGATTTATCCTTGTTTACGCGGCGGCGGCGGCGGCGGCGGCTTCGGGCGCGCAAACTTTTTCGATTTCTGCGCGCCCGACGCGCGAGCTGCATTGTATTAGCACACTTTGTAATCGTGAGTTATTCGACAAATTTTTTATCGCCAGTTGGTTTCGAGTTAAGCGCGTATGATGAATCGACGCACGCGTCTTTTACAAGGAAGCTGGTATATTTTTATCGCGATCGAGCATCGACGCGCTTATTAACGGTAAACTGTATGGAAGAGCTCGTCGAATCATCAGGAGTTAATGAAAAATCTCAAACTTTCCCGCCGCGCCTCGCATCAACTCGTTCATCTTCATTCCACGACGCTCGGCACTTGTTCTCGTGCGTATAAACCGGAAACGAGCGGCTGCCGGTGACACGAGATCGTTGCACATTGTTTCTTCGAAATTATAACGTCACACGGCGGCACCTTGTGCAATATCGCGATCAGCCGTACGGGAACCAGCCGCGGTGTAACGAAATGTAATATCGTCTCGTAACATCACGAATCTTAGTTCCGTTATTCTTCTGGCCGTCGCTTGTTTTGGGGACCCGCTCGACTGCATAACGCCTTACGGGTTTAATTATGTTCGTTGCGTCACTCGCTGTAATCTTCGGCTTCTCGAGTCACTTGTTGTCTTTTTTTTTTTCTTAAGTTTAGCTGTCTAACGCGAATACTTCTCTCTTTCCAGAGCACAAATGGCGAGGCGCCACTGGTGGACAGCAGCGCGTTGCCGCTCGAGCACCGCTCGGTCTACGGACCCCCGGCTCAATACGGTGCACCGGGAGGTGGCTCCCACGGAGGCGCCGAGGAGAACTGGCCGCTCGCCTCTCCCGATACGCCCCAGATCAAGCATCTGCAGGTGCAGTGCGAGAAGACGCACATGCGCGTCAACATCGAGTTCGATCGACCCTTCTACGGGATGATTTTCAGCAAGGGATTCTATTCCGACCCTCACTGCGTTCATCTGAAACCCGGTACCGGCCACCTCAGCGCCACCTTCGAGATCTTCCTCAACTCCTGCGGAATGAGCTCCTCGGCCAACCACAATGTCGCACCCTACGGCTCACCCACGCCCTCGGGTAGCTACGTCGAGAACACCATCATCATCCAGTACGACCCTTACGTCCAGGAGGTCTGGGATCAGGCCAGGAAGCTCAGGTGCACCTGGTACGACTTTTACGAGAAGGCCGTCACCTTCAGACCGTTCCAGGTCGACATGCTGCACGCCGTCACGGCCAACTTCTTGGGTGACAACCTCCAGTGCTGGATGCAGATCCAGGTCGGCAAGGGACCGTGGGCCTCCGAGGTGTCCGGTATCGTCAAGATCGGACAGACTATGACGATGGTCCTGGCTATCAAGGACGACGAGAACAAGTTCGACATGCTGGTGAGGAACTGCGTTGCTCACGACGGAAAGAGGGCGCCCATCCAGCTGGTCGACCAGTACGGATGCGTTGTCAGGCCCAAGATCATGTCCAGGTAAGTTGTCTCATTCTTCAATTTAAGTAGCATGGTGCGCTACGGTGAATTTGCTAACCTCGCGCTCTCCTCACGCAGGTTCCAGAAGATCAAGAACTTCGGACCAAGTGCCTCGGTGGTGAGCTTCGCCTACTTCCAAGCCTTCAAATTCCCCGACAGCATGAACGTGCACTTCCAGTGCGTCATCCAGGTCTGCCGCTACAACTGCCCCGAGCCCAAGTGCGGCCATCCGGGTCTTGAATACGGCGCCGCCTCCAACTCCATCTCCTCCGAGTACGGAGCACCAGTTCACCAGGGCCTCACATCCGAGTACGGAGCGCCTCCGGTACCCGAGTACGGAATCCCACCGGCATACCCTGATCCTCGTCATCCAAGTGGACCGGCTGGAGCGTACAGGTAATGAACTCGTTTGAAATCGCTGAAGGTCAATTCCAAGTCTACTCGCTGTGCAATATAATAACGTAATCAATCGATGTGCACAGTGAGCCGAGTCCCGACGTAGTACCAGCCCCGCAAGCTCAGACCTCGTCGTCATCTCCAAGCTCGACGTCGACGGGTAACGAGGCAACAGCCAGCAGCAGTGCACCCCAGCAATCATCCCAGCAACAGCAGCAGCAGCAGCAGCAGCAACAACAACAAGACAGCATTCACCTGCCACCTCCTCCTCTACCCGGACATCCCGCGGCCGCTTATCAGACCGTCAAGAGGAAGGGAACCGTCGGCAGTGACGAGCTCGAAGGCAATCTCGCAACGCTCGGTGGAAGGCCGAGGTCCGTCGAGGGACTCCCCGCTGAACTTCGTGGCGCCAGGAAACGAAGGAACGTCATCGCTGCTGACGAGGACGTCGACGACAACGAGGTACTTTATTCAATTTCCCATCCAATCGCTCGTCCCATTCAAGTCCGTATAAATTCTCGGAATTCGTCTGCGACTGATTGCGTCTTGTTCCACAGAGCTTCTTCCACACGGTGACGCTCGTCACTTCGCACGTGTACAAGCGCGCCGCCCAGGAGATGACGGACGTCAACACCTCGCGCATAATCCAAGTCGTGGCTCCCGGAGACGTGAACTTCGCTCTGGGCAACACGAGCTCGGACAACGACACGACCGTCGTCATCCAGGACACCGCGTCGCACAGCGACCCCGAGACCATCTGCATGTCGTTGCCAGGCTTCGTCGGCGGTCTCGTCATGCTGCTGCTCGTCATCATCGTGGCCTCGCTGGTCGCGGCGTTTCTCTTCGTGCGCGTTCGCGCCGTCGATCGTAAGAACGCCGGGATCAGCTTGGGCTTCGCTCATCCGGCTTACGTCACCGAGAACCCCGAGCTCGTCAAGGTCGCCAACTGAACGACCGGCTTTTAAAGCTCGACTTTTGTCTTGACTCTTGTTAAAGCGACGATCAAAGAGAGAGAGGGATAGACGACGGTAATAGTCGTTGATTATTCCGTCGTTGTCGATTCGAGATCTGCCGATGTTTCATGTTACTATAAACGTTCATAAATCTCTCTTTCTCTCTCTCCCGCGTAAACGTGTCTTTTCCTCCACATCCCCCTCTCTCTCTTTTCTCTCTAACTCTCGCGGCAGCTCAGACAGCAAACTATACCTTCCCTCCGAGCTTCTTGCAGCGAGGGGATAATGGTATGTCACACGTGCCAGGGTGACGATAACGATGATAATTGGGGGGTTTCGGAGTCCTATTATACCGTAGATTCTCCGCGAATATTCGCTTGCGGGGATCGATATCATATCGTTTGATCATAACGCTTGATAAATAACTCGGTCCGGCGAAGCGAATATTCACTCCGTGCGGGAGATACGTCGTTTACACCAGCGGTTAAACGACGGACAAAGACTGACATCGGTTTTCACTCCTCGCGAGAAGCTCGGGGAGAAGGAGTTGCTGCCCTTTCCTCTCGTTGACGAGAGCGAGAGAGAAGAAAAGCTCGCACATCTCTGTCTGGTCCTTTCAGGTGGGACGCTCCGATGACGTGTTCGCTGTGTAAATATTGGAGAGAAACTCGTGGGGAGAGACGGAGATTCGACGATGCAGAGAGAAAGAGAGCGAGAGAGCATATAAAAGAGAGGAAGCCCGAGAAGGCGAAGAAAAAAAAGAGAAGAAGGTTGAGAGCTTGAGGAGCACTCGCGGTGTACATATTTCTTTTTGTCGAGAATGCGAGGCGCGGACGGGGGTGTCGGTGCTCCTCAAGGCGCGGAGAAACTTGCATATGTTATATATATTATATATAGCCCGTAACTTTTTTCTAATTCTGTCGTTTGTTTGTTTTTCTTTTCTCCTCGACGAGCATGTGCGCGACGATGAGCTCGATCTGTCTCTCGCAACATCATCGACTCTTATACGTATATATATATATACTGTACGCGTATTACGATTGTGTATCGAAGAAACTACTCGTCCGATATCTCATCGCGGATGTAGTGCACGCAGACCATATTTATATGTATAGCTGCTTGTGGTTTTGATAGTTCCAGTTTTCGATATATATACAACACTCACACACTGCGAGACCGATCTGCGCTCGCTGCCTCCGCGAATCATTCATTGTTTGTACTATTTCATTTCGACGAGTGACGACGCGTGCGCTTCGCGCAATTATTATACATTGTATTATTCCCTCTATACCCTTGCCCCCCCCCCCTTTTCCTGTCATTCTATCATCGTCCTCATTTGCCATCGAACGTCGCTACACTCAAGCGACGTAGTAGTCTTCTATTTCCCTATATATTTATTTTCTATTTAAATTAAAATTTAATAAAAGAAACAAATTAATGAAATCACGCTACCTCAGCGCCTCGTTATCGTTGTCCCCGTAAATACATGCGTATCGCCACCTTTATATCTCTCATGTGTTCCTAATATAGGCATTTTTCCTCTTCGGTCTAATCTAAAGACACTAATGCGCACTAACCTTAACTTATTGCTCTATCCCCCCCTTGAATGTCCTTCCTTTCATCCCCCCCCCCTCCCCCTCGATCTGCGAAACATTCTCGCGATGCGAGAATGTGGTTTACGTACGTGTCTTTTGAGCACACGGCCCTAACACGATATTATCGTATTATCTAAAATACCGTAAATACGATCAAGATAATATTGTAAGGATTTTTCATGATTATACAAATTATATATATACTACTTTTTATTTATATAAAATTAACCGTTTTTTGTTCTTTCTTCATACTACCTTGTCCTTCATGTATAGCTTTCACTAAATCTGTATATACCTCTCATCAGCAGAAAAACCGCATGAAAACATCGCGGCTGTAAATAAGTACAGAACTCGTGATTACTAGACTAGCATAACTGTATACCGAAAGCCGGCGGTGTGAAGCGCATTAAAATGAATTATTACCGTGTATCCGTAAAGAAAGCAAAAGCGCGAGAAGCACGAGCTTTGCGGAAACTTCTCTCGCGGAATATATATGTACACGAGCTAGCCAAGCCGCGAGAATCAAGAGGGATGAAGGCGCAGATGAGAGAAGGGCCGGATGAATAATAAATCAAGCGAGTTCTCTTTATCGAAATACATAAAGCTCGAGTATATCGAGTATATATAGTTGTGGCTACGTCAGCGCTCTGATGACGAGCCTTTGCTTTTTCCTTATAATTTTCTCTCTAACACCACGTATGTAAAAGCCGCGTATTTTACGAGAGTCGAATTAATATCGCTTAAATTTCGCGCTGTCGGCGCACGCGTTTCATCTCTCGTGTGATGGGGTGGAGAGAGAGAAAGACAGAGAGATGTGCGAAAAGAATTTCACTTTCGCCGAGGACGTGTCTGAAGTGCTCGCGCGTATCCATGCGCGTAAGATGGTAATGGAGAAATTTTCGAGGAAAAAATTCTTGGACTCGGGAGCTGCGTGCATATTAAGAAATTCTCGTATACGCGAGTGTCGCGCGCGCTCGTAAAAATTTTGTTCAACGCCGCTATATACTGCTGCGCTCGCTATATATTTCAATTCACGCATCAGTGGCGACTGGATTATTTTTATGATTTAAATATACTTCTATCTATATAGATATGCACAATAGGAAGTCGATGAAACCCTCGAGGAAAACCACAAACGCAACGAAAGCAATTTCCTATATAACGTTCTCCCCATTAAATTAATCAACCCTTCTACCTCGGCACAATCGCACCGACTCCCGACAACGATCCCTTCAATTCCCACCCTCGACATCGATCCAACGTCTCTAATCCGACACGTATACGATATAGACGCCCGATGTAACGTTCCAAGACGCGTCAGACACAGGGCTATTCTCCGCTAAACCATCGCTAAGTAGTCCACTAAATAAGGGCTCGCGAAATCAGTCACACTATGGCACAGCCCGTATGCGTATATTCGACGTGCTGTGTGTCTTGTGCGGCTTATATATATAAAGAGACTTTTCGTCACCGTAGGGAATAAAGCGAAAAAGAGGCCCGTACTATGGCGACGATGTAATTGCGGGAACATAAGCCGGCCGGAAGATTTTCAAAGAGACGCCAATTAAGGCGCCGGCGGGGGGAAATTACGCGCTGCTTTTCGCCGCCTGCAGCCGGAAGCTGTCTCGCGCGACTCGTGTCGGGGGTTGGGTAAAAGAGAACCCGAGTGAGAGAGAAAGAGCTATATCATGAAGATGTGGCGTGAAGTTGGGGGGAAAAGAGAGAGAGAGAGATGAAAGTGAGAAGCAGGACGGAAAGAGGCGTTGGCGGGGAAAATTTGTTTAAGTTTGCAGCGCTTTTGTGTGATTTAAAATAAGTGGAAAAGTTTCGAGCGCGCGGCGTCCACGAGCTTTATGTAAGCAGCTTGTGTCGTAATACTTTGATGGCTAATAATCCTACGGTAGATACCCTGTGACATTCACGGTATCTTCGCGAGTCTTTTGCTTATGCACAATTTAATCATCGATATTGCGAGGTAAAGATCGTTCAAAGTAATTGGATCAGCCGCATCAAATAATGCGAGATATTGACAATTGTAAATTACACTCTTCTTTGTAGCCACACAAAGCTCATTGGAATCATAAATGGAAATAGATGCAAGAACGGAAGCTCTTACAATTAGCCGCGGTCTTACATCGAATAAATAATTGAACAGCGACCGCGGAAAAATACGAGAAATAATGCGCATACACAAAGAGAAGCAAAGTTCGGAGACAAAGACCACGACGAGCTGAGTCCTCTTTCCTTTGATCCCGTAATTGGAGGTGTCCAGAACCGAGGGGATTACGCGTATATATATATATATATATATACGCATGCCCGCGATTGCTCGCTTTTTGCTGCCCAAGGGCAAAGAGGGGAGTACTTGCTGTTCGCCGGGTGGGAGATTAATTTTAACGCGCTCGTCGAAAGAACTTTAGCAAGGCGACAACGCTGCTGGTGGTGACTGCGAGAGATTGTTTTATGATTCTTTTGTCGCGAGAATTGAGTCACCCCGCGGTGGTGAATTGTATAGAGTTATCGCGTAATGTTTTAGTCGTCGACTCGTATTTCTTTCCGTTGTGTAGACAGATTTACAAGAAATCATAGTTTTCTAAGGGATGAAATTATGTTTTTTTTTTTTTGATATTATGATAAATCGAGAATGATATGGAAAAATTTTCGCTAATGCTACATTTGGTGGCACGTGTTCTTTGTATGTTTAAGCTACTACATTAACTGGTTATAACTTTCATAATGGGAATTAAAGCACAATGTGAGTAGCATGTATAAAAATAAAAAAATACTCAAACTCAATGCCAATTTATATAGAGAGCTCGGACACCGAACAAAATCGAAAAGCTAAAGGTAACATAATTCCATGCGTTTCGCTTGTTTCTTCCCGAGATTTATCGCGCGCAGGCGTCTCGCCCGCGGCGCAAATGGCTCATCTCAACAAAGTGCTCTCCAACACTCTCGGATAAGCCGCTCGCGCGACTACAGCAACACGGCACATGTAGAGCAGCAGCCGGAGCAGTTAGATTTTACGTTTATCGCACTTGCGATACTACACGCTCGAACCGGCCTGCGGCATATTGGCCGCGGGTCAGCCAGCCGTCTGCAGTCGATTGAGCGTCGCCGTAAAGCCGTCCGCTGCATCTACGCGTGCATGTATGCCCCCTTGGGTATGTATGTATATATATATACCGCATGCTTTGAATGCTCAAGCTTCTGGAGCATCAGTTGTCGAGCTGCTAAGGGTTGAACTGTATCGCTATAGCTGCCGAGAATCAGGTGCCCCGCTGAGATATACGCAGACAGTGTGTGTTTGTCGTTATAATACATATCTATGCAGCTTATATTATTATACAATTCAGGAGCTGATTATGAAATTGGAGCTAATAGTACAGTATAATACAATGTATATAAAGAAGATGAAAACAGATTGTAAATTTTAAGGAAGTAAAAAAAAAAATTAGTTGGAAAGATGAAAAAACACAACATTAAATTACTCGCAATAACCATAACGCCTAATAGAAGCTCGGAAAGCCCTCGGTATTAATCCGTTTTCCGCACGCAGCTCGGCTCAATTTCTCTCGCGAGATATTGCGCAATCAAATAAATGATAGCGTCGGCGCTCGTTTCTTTGCACGATTATGGACGGCATTATAAAGAATCTCGACTTTTCCCCCGTCGGACGCAACGCGGAGAATGGAAAAATGCGAATTAAGGAAATTCCCTCGCGCTCGGGCATACCCCGCAGCTGTGCAGCGACGGCCGAGGCGTTATCGCGAGCTCGAGACTCGCCTGCAGTGGGATTGGCGACCGGTGAGCTCGGATATAACAATATAGCCGATGCACTTTTTTTGCATTTTTTTTTCGTTTCCAGGAGTTACAAAGGAGTATCGACCGCAGACTTCTCGTATATTTAATAAATACATACACCGTCTGATACAGCCTCTGGTGGTCCCGACTCGGCAGACAGATAGACGTCAGCTCTGGAGGCACATTAGATTAAAGCTCACTCGCTCGCTCGATCCCTCGTCATTAGACTGAGAGAGGGCACAGCGCCGCGATGCTCTAATCAAAGTCGATCGCGTAGGCTGTTTGGTTTACGGCCTCTTCGGCTTGTTTGCTTTCACTCAGGAAGTTCCTTGCGAAGAACGACGACGAGTCTGAAGAGCCGCTCGTTCTCTTGTATACACGTGGAAAAAGGGAGGATTTTGCGGCTATGCCGACGGCTATAGCTTCTAGCTCTCATTCGAAGCTCCTTATGCTATGTGGAACTAGCTTACATAAGACGTTCGTGGAAAAAGACGAATTTTCAAGTTTCTGGAGGGGTCGGATCACAGAGCGCTCGAGGATGCGGATTGAGGCGTCGATAGGAAAGATAATCACTCCGGTTGGCGTGGATGATTACAAGTCTATGATGATTGATATTAGGGTATCAAGTAGGGAGAAAGGAATTTCCATTGTGATAATTGTATTGGGATTTTTTATATAATTAAAGCTTGTCTTTTAATACTGAACTATATGAATTTTTATTTAAAACATCTGAGAACACATGCACGTAATAAGATATGTTCTAGAAAGTAAGCAAGTCTGAAAGTTTTGCACTACAATCTCCTTACTTCCGTGAATTAAAAATCACTCGATGAGACAAAAGCCTATTACAAGCGCCCATGCAATTTAAACTGTAAGGCTTAATTCGACTGCATTATTCGCGCAGCTTAAGACGTTGCGCTTATTTTTCCCTCCGATAATAAATAACGAGGACAAACTTCTTCTCCGCGCATGTCTAGCCTTAAACACACGTATACACGTATATACATACATAGAGGGAAGGCTTTAAAGGAATTTTCCCCGCCTACGAATTCAACTTTCCTGCGCTTGGCCCGGAGCCACGGGCTGTTCAAATCATTGTTGTTGTACGAAATAAATACGGGTAGATTCTTATTCCAATCCCCTCCTTGTCTTTTTCCCTCTTACTGCATTCACTAAAGAAATTCATCCATTACAAGGGATAGGCCTGACTGAGTCAGGGGGAAGAGGAAGTACCATAGTGGAGGAAAAAAAAGGAACAAGTCCAGAGAAACAAACAATTACGTAAAGCGATGAAACAAGTTTTCCACGGTATATAGAGGCCTCCGTTTGTTTGGACTTTTCGTGATGCAATTCGTATAATATATTCATTGAACCATAGAAAAGATAGCTATAAACCAAATGGAATATAAATGTGACGCTCGGGTGAGGTATATTATTTTCACTTTTTCGATGTTGGCAGGTATGCATAGGAGAAGGAGGAAAGTAGAAAAGTTGAAATACTCTTTATAGAATATAAGTATATTCTCAATGTGGATTATTTAATTTACTCCTCAATTCAATTCCGTTTGTCTACCAAAATCATGCACTGAGACAAGTAGTTCTTTACTATAAAGAAACGATTTCTTAATAGTTAATATGCGAACTTAATTCACTACTTTTAGTAGTGAATTAGACCTTTAATTACAATTTCCAGTATGCACAACTAACTAAAAATGTAAGCCAAAGTGTTGTTAACATTATTACATAGTTCGAATGTAGCTGTGAAGTTTATATTTGAGAAATAGTTATGTGTGAACAAAAAATTATATATTAATATGAATAATAGCGTATTAAGTTCGCGTATTAACTATTAACGGATGATTTCTTTATATACAGTAAAGAAATACATTCCCATGCATTCATACAAAATAAATAATAAATTAACGAAAGAAACAATAAACTTGCACAAATGATCAAACAATTCCCTATAACCCATTCTCTCCTTCGCTAATCTTCGTAGCCCTCTCCGCAGCGTCTCATCACTGTATCCATTTCACCGAGCACTCAGCCCTCGCTGACAGAGCAGCAGCAGCAGCAGTCGTCGAAATCGAAGGTTACCGTTGATGCCACTGCGTCTCGGGTGGGCGAGAGAGTGATAAATCGCCCCGCGGCCGGCGCACACGTCGCGTCCAGCGTGACAAAACGTTTTTCATGGGGCCGACTTCGAGATCGGATGCGCTTTTATACTCACACCCCTGTGTACAACACTGCGCTCTTTCTATATGGCGCCTGTATAATCGCCCGGAGGAATCGTGGGCGGCCAGACAAATGGATTTTGCAAAGCGCGTCTATTCTCTGCGGTCGAGACAGTGCGTGTATAGTGCGACGGTTATTTGCGCGCGAGAGATGCACTCGGATTTTATCCTGCGTATAGGGGATACGAGAGACTTTTTGATAATCACTGCTGCTGGATGATTTCGACGTAGTTTTGAGGGCTATGAATGCGTGCAGGAATTAAAGCGGGAAATGTGTTGATATCTCTGAGGTTTACGGATTTATTTCTAATCGAATGTTTCTAGTATCTTATTTATCGAAGTGGTTCTCGAGTTCGCAGGAATAATTATAGAGTTAATGAAAATTTGCATACGTATCGGTTTTTTAACCGGAAATTTGAGAAGCCAAGGTATTTGTAGGTACAATTATGGAAGATAAATGGTGTATAATAATATTGATAATTTTAGACATTTAAATGGTTTAGTGAAGCTTTTATTAGAAACGGAAAACTTCTTACCAGAATGAAGAACGTTCTAAGACTGAGTGACTGATACTCATATAGAAAAATCTCGTACAATGATTTCGTAAGCACCACATTGCAACAAAAATTGGCTACTGGTCTCACGCAAGCTAATTATTTGTAATCAGATTAGACTAGTTCTTATGCCTTGTATTTGATCGTATATCTGATAAATAACATTATTATTATTTTTCATTGCGATTACATAAAAGTGAATTGTACAAATGTTACAGATGGTATTTTCCGTGTAGTATGAATCGCGTGCAGTTTTTCGCTCCTCACTTATTTTGCACATAACTATACACATGTATATAACATAATTTTCTTTTAGGCGGAAAACATTTGTAGGAATGACTAAGTAATTATTGATAACAAGTGGTGAGAACATTAGAATTTCGAGTATAAATAATGGATGCTCGGAGTCGGAAGATATCAGTACCAAAATGAAATACTTCTTGCTTGGCTTTGTTGTTGCACTGTACCTGGCTTGTGCTTTTGCGGTAAGTAAACAGCTCAGAGTGTATCCTAATAGATACAAAGCTCAAAATATTATATTAATCGTTTGTTGTCCCATGGATTAAGTAGCATATACTTTAACTAGTTAATAAATTTAATTAAAAATTGCAATTTTTTTGTTTTTTAATAGCAAATGCCTGGTATGCCTGACATGGGCCAAATGATGAACATGATGAGAGGCATGATGATGGCATCAGGAGGTATGCCCAGCGGTGGCCCACCTGGTGGTAATTCAATATTTTCTCTTTAAAACTCACATACTTTCGTCAAAGGAATGCGAGAAGCAAATGCTTCTTTCAGCTCTGACAATAAATCTCGCTTGAGAAAATGAACTGCTGCAAATTTTTCAAAACACAATATGGTATGCTTATGATTATCGCACTCGTCACATGATATACTATCTGAATTTTCACAATTTTTAAAACTAACTTTTGTAAAATAGATCCGCATTGGTATTTTGAAGCTTTAGTTCCCACTTTATGATAAAAACAAACATGTTAAATTTTTTGACAAATTGTGATTACTATAATTAACTAGGTGGGATGTTGGGCGAATATTTTCGTGAAAAAAAGCGATGAGAATAATCAACTGGATCGCGAATTATCATAACTCGTGCCCTAAGTCGTCTTTCATAGCAAGGTGTTTAAGCGTACTCGTTGCTTTCGGGTGCTGACTACAAGTCGTTCTGTGAAAGATTACTTACGCCACTTTTATCGACATGTAATACACATTAATAATTTTATTACATATTAAAAGAAATTATATTTCATATTCTTTTTGTTCGAATGCAGGCCCACCACCAGCGCCTCAGGGAGATTCCCAGCCGTCAGCCTAATTTCGAGACATAGCGTTCATCTTTTGTTTTCGTTAGTTGTTTTTCAGAAGAATCTGTCAATATTGTACATTTAAAATTGTTGCATTAAAAGGGGTAAAATAAAACTTTAAAGTTGCACATCATGTTATTGAATTTTTAAACCATTTTGTTCTTTATTTTCTAATACGTAATTTTTCAAAACACGTCACATATCAAATTAGCAATTCACACGTTGATTATCCTATTGTTCTTCTACTTGTGCCAAATTATTGTTTACCTTATCATATTTTATTCTGCGACAAGTGTATAATCATTTCGCAATTTCTGGAATCTCACGAAAATCGAAAAATTTAAAAAAAGTATATTTCCCGAATGATACACCGATTCTTTCATATAAAAAAACATATAAAAATATCGAAACAAATCATCGACTCGCGTAGCGTTTTGTACCTCGCCTCGTAAAATCGCGGGGAAAACTCCCATCACCATTTTTGCAATAATACAGCCTCACGCGCATCGGGCAATAAAAATGGTAATCCCTAGACTAATAAAAAAAACGAGAGAGAGAGAGAGCCGAGCACGCGTACGTCGCGGATCCTCATGAATAAATTTCGACGGGAGAAGAGTGAGTCGCACAAAATCGGCGAGTAAACGAGTACTGCATGCGGCTGTGAGGGTGACTATGGCTGCGGCGGGCCTTTTACTACTTCCCGTCTTGCTCCAGCGGCTTTCCATCGGCTGCACGTCATTTACATGCTGCCCCGCGTGGTGTACACACCAACCAAAATCCCACTGGCCAAGTGCTCGTAAAAGGATCTGTACGCAGCTCTTCCTCTCTCTCTCTCTCTCGTTTTTTGTTGCTCTTGCCTCTTCTGCCTAATATACCGGCGAGGGAGAGTAAGCTACACAATGCGAGCTTCCTTTGGCGCTTTTCCCGAGAGCAGAGCTTCTTGTGCGCGGCTCTATGCTCTCGACTCCTCTGATGCGTTTTCGGCCTGTCGCCGTGTTATTGCGCTTCGAGAGAAACTTTTCAATGGACTTTTCGCTCCGGCTTGTGGATTCTGGCTCTGAACTCCGCTGTTTTTCGGCTTGTCTTATTGTCCTATGCGGCTGCGCTTGCTCGCTCGGTTTTACCCGAGGATTCGTGACATTTTTACTGGACGTGAAATATGCCGGCAGTTGCGAGCGGAAAATGGCTCTTGGACGTCATATATCGATAGGAAATTGCAAATCAGCTGGGTAATTTTATTCGTTTCACATATTCACTACATGTAATTTCGTAACTTTCAGAGAAGTACATTCACGGAAGAATATATATACGTTTAATGCGCGTGCACTATTTCTCGGCGAATCGAAAAATAATCGAAGCCCTGTACGTTTTGGTTAGCATCGCGTAAATATTTGAAATCCTATGTAGAGATCGTTGGTAACTGCGCGCGCTACGCGTACTGTTCGCTCAAAACAAATACAAGAAGCGCACGCGACTGACAATGAGCACGTACAAGCGTGTACATACACAAATGGAAGACAGATGCTTTTTCGCGCGTGTTTATCTCCGCGTCTACATACCTATATATGTGCATGTATCGAGCGGTATTTAATACCTCGACGGTGATTTTTCCTGCAACGCGTATATACGCTTTAAATGTATATATATACTACTGCAGCGCACGACAGGCCGAAAAATAGAGGAGTCACAGGGGTGGGCCAAAAAAGCTCGCGCTTATATACGCACACGAGGTAGCGCGCGCGGAGCTGAAAATAAAAGTATGCCACGGCTCCATCCGATAAAAGATATATATATATATATGCATATCCGACGTGATATTTAGTCGTCGCTCGTAATTCAAAGCCAATATTCGTTCGCTCATGAATTCAACTTAACAAAGGTATAGTTGCACGGAAGAGAGAGAGCGAGAGATGGGGGAAAAATATCGCGTTTCAGTCTCGCGATATCAGAAAAAATTATATCGGAAAACGTCCCATCGCTTCTTGTAAATACAACTTGCGCGAGTTTACGTTCCTTCTGACTCCTGATTCCGGGGAGGATTTGGTTTATCGTCGCATTCCGTGCTACGATCGGAGTGAGAGACGTGTTGAATATTCTCGTTTTTCTCTCTATGTATTTTAGTAGACGTGTATTATATACCTGCAGTGCGTGTGTTTATTGAATAACATTTCACCGCGCGCACATATACAGAGATCTATCATCGAAATTCCTCGCGTCCATAATGCTTTCCACGGCACAAAGGTATACACGCATACTCATAATAAGGAATATTCGAAATTCCGAACTTCGATAATTCCACTTCCTAAAATGAAATTTCACTGCGCATTTGCCAAATCCCGATAGCAAAAAAGAACTTTCAATCTCGTCCGCGTGCGGCAATCCCACATCCCTTCTATATAAGGACTGTATATATGTATATATATATTTCCCGAACTCCACGCATACGCGCTGGATTGTACAAAATCCTGGAAAAAAAGAAAGCAACAATAAACGCGGGAAATTCTCCGTCCGCATAGATCCGTATATTGTACATATATTCAACAGTAATATCTCACCACTGCATCGCGCATACAAGCAGAAACAGCAGCACGTGTCCAGTCACAAAGCATCCCGAGGCGCGCGCGGATATATTTCGCCGCCGCGTATGGAAAATGGAGAGACTTTGACGGGCAACAGTGCGCACCGTCGAACGGGCCCCCGTTCAAGGGCCTCTCGCAATATGCCTTTATTCAATTTGCATGTATATGCGCGTTCGATAACGAGAGAGAGAGAGAGAGAGAGAGAGAGAGAGAGAGAGAGAGGGAGGGATAGAAGAGTGATTACGCCGAGCACCAAAGGCCAGCGCAGCGATGCCACGATTATTAAAGGGATGGGGTGAGGCGGAGATATATATATAGAGGAAAAAGCGGTAATGCCGCGCGCGTGTGTATGTGCGCTGGTCGAGCGCAGCGAGGAAATCGATATGCAGAGGGGATATACGCTGTAATCTATATGCGCGCCGAATTTGCATGTCGATTATTTTTAATTGATACCTGAAATAAGCGGCGTTTTCGCCTCTTTTTACGACGCGCGAGCCCGGATTGACTTTTCCCCGGGCGTGATTTACGATGGATTTTATTGAATTTTTATGGACGCCACGAGGAGGAGGAGGAGTGCGACGTTAATTTAACGCCGCGTGAGCGAGCTTTTCGCGTTGCGTTATAGAACGACGCTTCGCTTCATTAATGTTAATCGCGCGTCATTGTTGCTAATTTCGGATGATCGTATACAGCGTGTACATATACATCCGTTGCGCGCTTTTATTAACTCTGTAGCTGAAGCGCTTTTTTTTCGTAAAATCGCACGAAAGCTCGCGATATACAATATTATCTCCTGCGCCAATAAACATCGAGCCTATCCAAAACCGAATTCACTCCATAACCAAAGTGACCTTCGCCTCGTTAGTTCCCCCTGTTCTCTTTTACATAACGACGCGGCAAAGTTCACGCTCCGAGCGACTAACTATTGCCTGCATACGTGACCGGCAAACGATCGTCCGATATCATTACACGTCGCTCACGCGACACCGGCGTCTGTGATTCGCAACGTGTTCGTTGCATTAGCGGAGCATGTCTGTGCTCTTTTTGCACGTTTCGCATTGCCATCCGCATATATACGTACGTATATCGAAGTTTAGCCGCGCGAAGAATTAAAAATCCGGATGTAGTCGTGCGGACGATTGCGCAACGGTCGTTAGTCGCTGCAGGCGATTATTATAGATTTTTTTACGCGAGTCGGGCTTTTTGATGCTATACCTGTTTCTGCGCGGGGATTAGCGTGAATCCGGACTTGAGCTATGTTATGTGTACAGGGAGGGACATTTGAACGAAGTTTTGCAGAGACTATATCCCGGGTAAAACATCATCAAACAGAACTGGGAAGTCACACCAGCGGAGTGTTGGCCGAAATCGTGACTCCAGCGGATATGAGAATATTTTATTAATGAAGTATTGTAATAAAAAAAGGCGTCCACCAGTCGCCTACTCTCATAGTTTTATATTAATAAATATCCATTACAAAAAAATAACAAACTAACATCCGCGGCACAGCGAAACATATTATGAAAATTCAAACAGTACATTCGTATCGCTTGCATTATTCAGCTAGCTAAATTTGTTTGCGCGCGTTACTATTGTTACCATGGCAACGAATTTACGATTTATTCACACCTCAACTCATCCACATAGCCAACTTCAAACGTATAGGTAAATATAATTCACTCATGAAACTATGATATTCGAATGCAGTATCAACTTCGAGAGCCTCTTGTATTATATATACATTTTTATGGTAAACTTCGCCCAAAGATTATTGTAAATATTTATAACAAAAATTATACGCGTACAGCATAAAAAGTGCAATATACACGACAAAGCTCCAATAATATATAGCGAAATTTAATAACGGAAAAGCCGCATAACAATTCTCACAGCACGCATTTCCATTTCAACACGCCGCAAGAATCGTCCGAATAATTCGACACCCATTTCTCTCTCTCTCTCTCTCTCTCTCTCGCTCCACGCTAAAGTAGACACGTCGGAAAGCGAAATTCACACGTCGCGTCATCCGCGTGTACAGCCGAAAGACGAAAAGAATACATAGCGCGCATATTGCGACCTCGGGAATTCGTTCTCCCTCCCATACACACGTACATAGAATTCGAAAGAGAGATTTGTTGCGGAGATCGCGAGAGAGAGAGAGAGAGAGAGAGAGAGAGAGAGAGAGAGAGAGAAAGAGAGCCGCTTGTCAAACGTTTTGATTAATTTTCGACGAGGCATATACACGTATATACACAAGTGCAACGGATCGGAAAGCGCCGCGTGTAAATCGGAGAGCAGCGCGGGAATCGCTGTTATAATTTATACGTTATCGCCAATTCGAGGTATATATCTGGAGAGAGGGAGAGAGAAGCTCGAGCGAAGCGCGATATTATTGTTTGCTTTTTATTTTTATGAAGCGCGCTGGAGTAGAGCATCGATGTAATTTCGCTGGGGATGAGAGAGCCGCGCGGGAGTAATTTTTCGAGGGGGTATACCGGATTCGCGATTGCAGCTCGATTGCGTGGGTGCGTGTGCGCGTTATGTATATCGAGCGGCGCTGCGCAGCAAATTTTTCCGAAAGGAAAATTCAATTGGACGGTAATAATTCTGTGTATCGCTGTTGCAATTGTACAGCGAATCGCGTTGAATTTTTTTGGGATCGGCGTTTCAATAAAACGATGATACCGAAGAGAAGCAGCCAGAGCTTTTGTTATATACGCCGCAGTATATACAGCAGCTTTTAGAGCTTAATTTCGTTTTTGTGCATTATAAGATCGTACATACAGTTGGGTGATCATCATGGAGCGAATATTCTACACTTTATTTTTCGTTTATTTACATAATAATGGGAGAACGGAATCTGTATATAGGGTGCGATGTATGGGTTTGTGAACATGTAAAATCGTTCTAATCGAGTGCATTTTAGTCGATTGCACGGCGTATATCCCTTTATCGCGAAATAACGCAGTGATTCAAATGAACCCTTTCACGGAAATAATCAGACAACGGGGAAAATTATGCATTTGTCCTTAATGAGGTGGAGGTATGGGATTTCGATTTGCCGAACCCAATCATATTCGCAAACATAACGAGAGAGTATAATAGTGTATATAGTATCGCTCTCGGAAGATATCACGCTGTACGTTCCGATAATTGCATAAATTAAAAGAAAACGCCGAGGCTGTCCAATACATTCGGTTCGATCGGGATTATCGCATTAAATCGCGACGAGACTAACAATTCGTCGGATCTTCAACGGCCTCGTTAACTTCGACGTGTTTCGGATGCGGTGCGCGGGAAAGGGGGGAATCTGCTCCCCCGCACTGCGGAGCCAGAAAGTTAATAATGGAAACGGGAAAGTCGCTTAGCGTCTCGAATCGATCATTTAACTGGCAACGAGCAATCGATCTCCTTTTTTTATATACAACTCGGCGCCATGGAGCTATTCCGTTAAGGAAGACCGATTAACAAATTTTTACGGGGAGAGCTGTCGTTGTTTATTTATTATAGCAGCCTGGGGCTGCTCATACGTGCGTTTGGGTTTTGGGCTCGTTTTGGCCGCAACTTTTTTAATTGACGAACCCTTTTCAATTTTTGTTACGAGTGACTGGCAAAATATTGCATATTGGCACATATATATGGAAGGTTGTAGTATGCGTGATGCATTTTCTGTTTGAGAGAACATCGTGCTTGGTCTCTTGATTAGGATTCTGATGGAAAATCGCACATTTGCAGTATTCCATGCGAAACTGCTGGAATTGTTCGAATTCATATCATTCACGATGAATTAAATCAAACAACTCATATACCGATGCGTCGAAATCATTGAATTTCCGCCATTCTTTTATGCAAAAATTACACAGGTGAGCAGAAAACGTAATTATACTCGCAGTAATCAATTTAATTATACACTTTGGGCCGCACGCAATCATCGCTCCCATTCGCAAAGCATCGAACACCATACGATATAATTGATCAACTGAATTTTCCTTACTCGCGACTTTTTCCACCCGCGCATTTACAAAGCACGCACGAGTACAGTTACACCCCCATCTGGCTATATACAAGGAAAACACATAATAATGCAGCCCGAAAGCATGGCGAGACTCGCGAAAGTCTCCGAATATAGCCATTTCAGATCTATCATTTAGTAAATACCCCACAGGCAAAAAAAGTCGCATCGATCTCCTGTCTCTCTTTTCCGCTGCGGCGGCGGCGGTAGAACGAGTCAAACGTCGGGAACTACTACTCGAGGATTCCCCTTGACGTTGCTTCGTTCGGGCTTTAAATAATGAATCGCCCGTGGACGGTCTATTGGGGATCGATATATATACACACACAGGTGCGTGTATGCCTTTGAGTGTATATACTTGGCTTCGCGAGATCGACTGTCGAACTGCAGCGGCGGGACAGACTGCACGAAGCGATTCTCCTGCGGCGACGGGTCGATGTCGTCGTGTTGCGAGCGAGTCGTTTTGTGGCTACGGGCTCGCGCACTGCATTGCGGTGAATTTGTTTTTTCCACGGGTGAATAATTTTTCTTTCTCTCAATATTCGCAGCCTCTAGACTCAATATCCACCCTGCATCAACTCTCTCTCTCTCTCTCTCTCTCTCTCTGTGTTTCTCGAATAAATCAATCTAAAACTAATCCATCTCTCTTTCACTCGTTTGACGATTAATCAGATTCCGGAGCACAAAAGAGTGACGATCGGGCTCGCTCATCAGAATTCCTGCGAATCCTCCTCTGACCCGCGCCCCGTCACCTTTAATTTCAGTGCTATATATACTATATATAAAGGCTCCCCCTCGCCGATTATTGATTCTTACTCATGGGGTTGCATATCGAAAGGGAGGCATGTCTCTCTCTCTTTCCCTCTCTCTCTCTCTCTCTCTTCTACCGCAGATAAAAATGCCGAATGGAAATTATCCACGCGGGAGGGCGAATACATCAGCGGATGCAACGAGCTGACTATATACACCGATCGGCCTTCGATCCGATCGTGTTAATTAGTTCTCTCGCCTCTAATTAAACTCCCCTTTGTGCGTGTGTGTGAGAGAGAGGGGTTTGACTCGCTTTCGATGTCATCGCGGCGAGGGGCTGCCCGTAGATTTTCGTCGAGGTTGAGATCAACCCGCGAGTAGGCGTGTGTGTACGCGAAAATGCCTGGGTACGCATAAGGGTTGGCATGGGATGATAGAGAAAGAGAGAGAGGATTATGCGTGCGTATGATGGATTTTGAGGGACAGATGTAGGTATACACGGGCTTTTGTCGGGGTATATGGAAACAAATAGCTGTTGCGTAAATGTTGCAGGACTCGTTAATCGTATATATAGGCTGCGTTGGGGAATTGTTGTTTATTCATGGGATGAGGATTAAATTTTCTTTAATACGAATTTGATTGTATATGTATGTAAATGACAATATAGTTTGATGCGCATATTATATCAAATGGTATTGTACCGAATGTTTGACAATCGAAAACCAACAACATGAATATACAATGCACAGTCTACGAAAGTGTCTATATACTGATTTTCCAATGACAAAACGTTCAACGCTCATTTTCGCACTCGACACGAGAGTTCGCATCAAAGCCGCAGCAACGCGCAATAATACTTGATACCTGAGAAATAAGCCAAAAGCCTTTTTCCATCCGTCAAGTCACTTGCGGCGTTAGCGACGTTGCGATACAGACCGAAGATAAAGGCCGACGCGACGGTTCCTGTGCACGGGGGATGCACGAAGGGGGCGGCGGCGTACATTTCGGTCCTATTTAATTAAATTCAAACGTTTTCGAGCGCGACGGTGCGAGCAAAGCGTCGCGTCCAATTGAAAGTCCACGATTCGCCGAGGGAGTGAGAGAATCAGCGGTGTGTATATGGGTATAAACACACTGCCACGAAGAGGGTAAATTAATAAGCTCTCGTTATGTAGATAATATAATATTTTCCATCTGATATTCATCGTGTTTTAGTCGTTAATGCAACGAAATTATATCATTATCCAGCATACTGTAACAGACGAATATAATTCATTTCCAAAAACGATTTCGTCAAAATCAGCAGATTATCATAAGTTGAAAATTAATCGGACATAACGAGATTCGTTAAACGGCTTTTTGCACAAACTTCCTTCGAGTATAATCCACATCGTCAGAGCAGACTATTCCTTCGCCACATCAGAACCGTATAAATACAAAAAGAAACGAAATCTCGTATATACGGCTCACCGATCCGCAGTCTATACTGTCTCCGCGCGATTGCGGCTGGTCCGGAAATCCGCTGTTTGCATCTCTTCTCGACTCGGCTCTCCTTCTCGCAGAATATCCCCATCGCACACTCGCTACACACACACGCGCGCGCGCGCACACTTGTCGCCGGGGGTGTCGGAAGCGCCTGCGTCGAGCGCCACAGTGCCGCAGAGCAGCTGCCAACGGAATCGCGCGCGCGCCAGTAGTCGCGCTCGGCCGTCCGACCGTCGGTGACGTCTGCGCTGCTCTATACATCCAGGCGCCTCCGTATACGACAGCCACGTGAGAGAGCTCAGTCCCGCGATGGAAGTGCCTTGAAGGATTTGTACATTTCGTGAGCCCGATGCTCGACTCGCGGATGTTCGAGAAGGGCCGATTTATCGGAGCATTAAACTGACAGGTGTCGAGTGCGTGTTCGCCTCGAGAAATCGATTTCGAGATGGGAAGAGGGATTCCGCCGACGTGCGCTGCTTTTTTCGTGTCGTGTAAGCTTCTTCGTACGCGAGTTTGAAAACGAGTAATCAAAATGCAAAATCAAAGTATATGATACATGAAAAGTGTTCGCGTAATAGTGTTACTTCTAGGGAGTAGAAAGTGCCACTTTATGCAGCCACCACGCGTATAACGTGGAATGTAGAAGACTGAACTCGTGAATCAAAAGCGCAAAACATCAAAAACAGCCGAAAAAAAGCTTCTCGGCAAACGAATCAAAAGAAAACGGTTTCCGCGCAAGATCTCCACTCTGCGAGCGATCAGCTGTGAGAGAGCCCGATGTAGACTGTAGTGCTACCGAGAAAAACTTGCACAATTGTCTCGCCGCAAAGTTTTGGCCGCCGAGCGATGCGACAATGCAGCTGGCCGGCAAAAGCTCGTCCTTATCGCTGGCGATGCTGCTGCTCCTTCTGCTGTTCGCCGGTTGCAGCGAGGCTTACCTCGACCTCTTCATCAGTCAATCGCAAGTCAAGAAACTGCTCGGTGAGTACTTACTCGGCGGTTTTACTTTACTGTGCGGGGCTATATTGCTTCGTTTTTCTTCGGGGGTGGGGGAGTACAATATAGAGAATTGTTCGAGCGGAGATTTTGATGAATTACTACTCGGTGTGTAAGAGAGTTTCGGCGGTTGAATGAATGGCTTTCGCGAAATTTCCTGATATCTCTGCTGAAAGCTTTTTGAGAGTTCGCCAGATTAGAAATTATATTATTAGAAATTATTAGAAATTATAGAGTGAATCTCGTTATAGAGCTTGCGATAGTAGGGGAGACCAAGGCGATCTGGCCTACTTTTTATATTATCTGTTTTTACAAAAACTATGAGTTGAATGAAAAGAATTTATAAACTATATGAAAGTAAACGCTTCAAAGAATACACGTGCTTTTTTCAAACTTGTATGATGATGTATAAGAAGCTAGAATCGATTTCGAAAGCATATTTTTTTTGGCCAACCTGCCCCATACCCGGGGTAAATTGGCCGACAGTTGTGAGTAAGTTGCCTTAAGATAAACGCTTATTTTCTCAATCTTGAATTTCAGGATAAAGTAGAGTAAAAAGCAAATATTATTATATTATAGCAATAAATTATTTGAATAAAATAAATATTGGGTGAATATATTACAATAATATTCCAGTGAATAGGCAACTATCTCTGGCAAGAAATTATATTGACTGAAGTAGATAGTTAACTTTTGTTTAGGAATGATTAATTTTAATTTCTCAAGTAATATAAACCAATTTTATTAAAAAATATATACATACAATAATAAAATTTAAGATATTGGCCAATATGACCCAAAGCTGAACAGCAACTTCAAATTTAAGTAAATTATATTAAAAATTACAATAAAAGCAACATAAGTATTTGCAAATATATAGAGAAGTATTCTTTTATTCAATACTAAGTATTAATCGCTCAACTATTATTTTCAAAGACTCAAATAATTTTTTTAACATCAAATATTTTTTCTAAAGTATGAGAAATTTTATAACTCATAGCTTTCAAAAACTATTTCGGCTTTTTCGATGAAATTTAAAATACATCTTACACATTCAATTTTAAGCTTTGGCACTCAAGATTTTTTTTATAAAAAAACTGTAGAGCCCGCACGTGTACAGCGTGATAAGTACAATATAGTAACAAAAAGCAGTATTCGACTAGGCCTTCCCCCACCGCATCTTTCCGAGTCTCTGGCCAGGGCAAATAGGTGGCGCAAAGACGTTTTTCTATTTCCCTCATCACTATCAACCCAATGTATAATATATAGGGCATTTGCACCTATATGTCGAAACGGCCTTGCTGGGCTCCTATTTGGACCGCTCATGCTATAACTGCCCGAGTTTAGCTCAGTCTGCTTACCCATGCAATGAGGTATACTGTCACATAATGAATGAAGACAACGTTATTGGTTTTATTCATAAAGACTGTTATTTTCCTCGACATGATTTTGTTTTGCATTGCACGTGTAAACACTGCAGTATTTGTGATATTATAATATGCCTCACAGCTGACAATCATATACGTGCAGTGTGGTTGAGCACTTTTCACGGATGCCGATAAAAAATCTAATTCTTGGGTACGATCAATCCCAACATCATTGCAAATCTTCTAATCTTACGGATCAATTCTAAAACGTTCCTTCCGCATATGCGTATAAACATCGAAAATCCACATATCATCCAGACGCGGTAGAAACCACATTACCTAATCAAATACTCAAATCGAGCTCGCGAAGCACAAGCCGGCTCCCATCGCGAAACTTCCCGCATATCTATATAGCCTATACACAAGCTTCGCTTCTCCGCGACAAGCGACTCGAGATTTATTGCCTCGACGATCGCACATGCATATATATACACCTAAACCTATTCCGGCAGAGTATAGAGTCGCGCGTGCGTGCATGCATGCGCCGATCGCTTTTCCCGCGGTGATTCATTCGTGCGTGTGTGCATGCACGGCTTCGCGAGAGATTTGTCGCTCTTGCGGGGCAGGGCATAAATTTTTGCCGCCGCGTTTTATCTAATTACGTCCGTACAGTACCTATATATATATGCGCACATACGTATCAAACACACACGTGCCTATCTCCGCAGCTTTTTTCCGCGCGACACACGAGCTGATTTATTCGGAGGCCGCTTTATGGACTGCCCGAGAGCGATATGTGTATATATATATATACGTACGCTTGTGTTTGCGTATAATAATAACGTGGATTCGAGAAACGACGCGACGCTTTTCGTAAAAGAGATGCCCTGCCGAGGTTGTTTATGGCGCGAGGAGATGGAAGAGATTCGCGAAGGCGATATAATTCTTTTTTTTTTATTGCCCGCGAGTATATGGCGACGCTTGAGGACTCTTTTATATAAGAAGTCGAGGGGGAGACTCGTCGTTGCGGTCTATACACACTGTCCGGGTTTACGTCTATAGATCCCTCTCTCGCTCTCTTTTTCTCTGAAGTTTGAATGAGCGTTTAAAAATTTATACCGCGCGAATTGCTTATCATAATTGTCGTTTCCCTTCGGTTTCTTCTTCTTCGAATTATTCGTCCTTCGAGTGGCGTGTAAAGACACCAAGCGGAACAAATTTACTGGCGAATTCATTACTTTAAGCGAGAGAGAAATTTATACAATTGATGTGGAAAAGAAGAAAAAATTTTCTTTTTATCGGGTCCCTTTAAAAAAAAAGGGAAAGAAAGAAACAATTTCGAGTTTACGCCTCCGGGCGAGGTGCGCGAGTTATACAGGCACTTTAGCGGTAGCCGGCTGTCTTTAGTGCATCATTACATTGCGGCAGAATCGTTTCCGCGCAACACTTTTTTCAGCTATTAGAAGGAAGAAACGAGCGAAGTAATCGAAATAAGGGAGAAAAAAAATAGAGGACCGCTGCTGCTGCTGCTGCGCGAGGCGGATCGTTGCGCCTTGATATCATCCACTGAAACCGAGTTTCAGTATTATTTTTTTCAGTTTATAAAGATTACTTAAACTTTGATGCGTCGGTTTTACCTCCTTCTCTTATTTTTATCAGTATCCACATACTGATATATGCAAGGTACGTTTATATTTATCTTTTAATACTCTATATTAGATCGAAACGCTATACATATATGTGATATTCCTCGTTAAGGCTTGCAGAGCAATATATCCCCTCTGTAATAATTTATTAAACAATTGCTGCTGGAAAAAAGTTCGAGCAAAAGCACCTGCAATTCCCAACTATCGATCGTCCCGAGCTATATACCGCGCATATACACTCTCCCCTAGACCTTAGTAGCAAAGCTAGTATAACTATAGCTTCTCTCTCTCTCTCTCTCTCTCTCTCTCTCTCTCTCTCTCTCTTTCTCTTGGTATATAAATATCGACAAGCCCGAAAAGAGCTAAAAGAGGTAAAAAGCAAAAAAAAAAGACGCTCGGGTGTAAAAGTAGAACGAAGCCTAGGAGAATTAAGACGCAATAGAAAACGGCGAGCTCGAACTTGCAGTAAAGAGCCGATCGGCTCTCCTCGCTTACATCGTAAAGGAGAAGAAAGAAGAAGAAGAAGCGGCACAAGAGCGAGGAAGAAGAATCGGAGCGACACACGAGCATAGCGAGCCGCGCGAACTAGATAAAAAGGAGCCGCGCGCTGCAGCCGCTCCGGAACGAGTTTCGTTCTCCGAAGCTCTCGAAAGTCACTTAACTTAGATTGCAGGGACGAAATGACTTTACTTCGCCCTGCAGAAACTTGCGACGCGCGGGAGGTATTAAAAAAAGGACGGCGCAGCAGCGAAGAAAGAGGAGAGACAGAGCAAGAGAGAGAAGAGGAAAAAAGCTGCAGCGTGTAAAGGATAAGGAAGAGAGGTAGCCTACAGCGAGCAAATTCCCATTTAAAAGGACGACGGCTCGTCGCGCAAACGCCTTTAAGTGTTGTTAATACGCGCGAGACACTAATTCTACGGTTAAGCACGGAAGAACGGTCGTCTGCGAATTAAAACTAATGAGGACACGAGCGGAAGTGAGTAAGAGAGAGAGGGCTGTGCTTGCAGCTACTGCCACGCGGGAATGGAAAAATGCGGCAGATGGGGGTTGCAGGGCTTGCGCAAGGCTGGACTTGAGATTTGCGTAAGACGTAGCGAGGGATTAAGGATTTTTGCGGCGAGGAGCTTGCGTTGTTATCAGGGAGGATGAGCTTTCGCATGCGTATTTTTTTCTATTCTTGAATTAATTATTTGAAAATATTCTGTACGACGCAAGTATATACACGCGCCTCAAAATAGAAACTTCCGGAATCAGTCGAACATAATTTCTAATTATATCTAGAATTCGCTGCAAAGCATAAACGCTAACGCGTCCTTGGACCGCATCTCAAAATCTGAGAAATATCGAGTGGTCCGCCTCATAACCCTAGCGCGAGCTCCTAAGAGGATTTCCCGCAAAACCGAGTGGCTGAGGTCGCGCGTAGGGACGCATTAGAGCCGGCCACGAGATTGATTTTTAATTTGGCCCAGCGGGTAGACCCGCAAATTTGCGAAGCTACGCTCGATCGAATAACCGCGCTGGAAAGCCACACTAGAGTTATCCCTTGCACTATATATATGTATAGCCATGTATACTCGATATATCGCGGCTATATGTATATTTATGTATCTCTATAGCATTACCTTCGTGTTTGTATAGAGTCAATATTGTTTGTGTTGATTGTGTTTGAGTTCTATCGTTGATTAATGCGATTCCGGAGATCGCAGGTGAGAGTATAACGTATAGTAGCTTATGTATTTTGTTCTGGATGTCAGATTATATTCTAAGAGAATTTTATTTACGCACAAGTTTGAGACCCTTGAGAAAGTTTCCCAGTCGGGAAAACATCAGGAATAGCTAATCCACGGCATAAACACGGATATAACGATTTTCAAATCACGCAGCTGCGAGCTCGTCCTCTGTATTTTTCTATTTTCTTCTCTACTCTCCCTCTCCCGCAAATGCACATCCACCCACTCCAGCCATACACGTATACCTCCTCCCTTGCCCTTTTTTTCGTTATCGACTTCGCCGCAGCGCCGGCGTATACACGCGCGTTCGATTAAACCCTTTCACGTTTGATAGCTGAGCTCTGGCGAATTCGTTTGCTTATTTAAATTGCGCCGATAAGTATCTTCGGCGTTTCTCTGTGTTTGCGCGGTTGTTCGCGCCATCAGACGGAGATTTTTCCCTGATGCTCTCTCTCTCTCTCTATCTCGACGCGGGGATTTTCACTCCGCGGGGAAATAACATCGAATTGTGAAAAAGTGCTGCGATAGTATGATCCAATAACATCGATCGAGAGAGAGAGAGGGAGAGAGAGAGAGAGAGAAAGAGAAAAAAAGAAAACACACGACGAATATTTATTCGGACTGAAGCGGACTGTTGTTTTCGCAGCGGGATGAAATATTTTTCGCGCGCTCAGCGGAACGAGCTTTTTTTTGCAAGCGAGGATATATCTGAGCTGTGGATTTTTCCGATTGATCGCGAACAAATAATACACACAAAACGAGTATAGTTCACGGTTAAGAGTTTTTATCGCTGGGCATACGAATAATACCTAGAGAATATTCGTAGAAATATTTGCAGCGAATGTTTGAATTACAAGCAGACGACGAGGAAATCGTTTAAACAAAGGAGTATTTTAATTAAGGCGCACGCATGTATATTTTATTGGAGAATGCCTCGAAAAGAGGTGGGAGCATAATTAAAAAAAATAAAGAAAAAAAGGAAAGCTCGACGAGTATAACAAATTGTTACTTCACGACGATCTCTTGGAAAAGGAAAAGCTCCATGGGTAAAAAAGGCCTCTCCTCCAATTCCCAGGACACGAGGGAATCCTCTCCCGCGTACCCGCGCAGAACAAACGTCCGCAGCTCATCAGCCTGTGGTTATTCCGCAGTCTGTCCCCCGTACACTCGTCTGCCTATATATACGCATGTATATCTATATCCATACAAACATCGAGAGCAACAGCGCGGAGGTGAAAATCTCCCGACGCAAGCTTCGCTCTCCGGCGATTGATATTGCTTGCACCGTCGGCTTGTTCCTCTATATATACGTATATGCGCGCGGAGACGGGTCGATGAGTGGTAATTTCAAGTTGCGCGCAGGCCTGACCGAACTTAACGAGGAATCCGAGGAGACACGGCTTGTCGCTGCTGCGGGATGACCAATTTGAACGCGTATATATATATATATATATATATATATATATATATATATATATATATATATATATATATATGCGTATATATAAGAGGCGGAGGCTGATCTTTGTGTTATATATATGCGTGCGATGGATGGCCGAACGTCTATTGGGAGATAGACACACAACGCATGAGGAAATTATATAGAATCGTATGAATATTTTAAAGTTGATTGATGTGTCTGGAGGATTTTATTATTGATAGCTGATTTAGATTTTTTTTTTATAAATAAATACCTCGTTGGACAATTAAATAAAATGAGAGGATGAATTTGTGCTTCATTACTTCATGCTTGGATTAAGCTGGGAGTCTTGGAATAAATTATGTCTTAAGGAAAAGTTTTGGATCTCGAATGAAAGTTTCAAAGCGTATAATGCTGTATTTATTATTTCCACTTGGAAATTTAATGTCGCGTCAGAGAGTATCATTCCGATGAAAGTTATCAAAGTTTGCTATCGCGTAGTCGCATTGTTTATTATATCATTTATGAGAGCGATACATTTGATAATTTTTAATGCATAATACTAATAGAGATAAAATAATTCAAACAAATCGTCAGCTGATGAGATGTCGTGTATAGATTTCATTGACATATTTTAACTGAATTGATGTATAACGATAAATTCAATCAAAATAATGGAAATCAACAAGTGTCGTATTGGCACTTTAATGATAAGAAACAATCAAAGGCTGATCATTGCCTTAATCGATACGATGTGAAAGATAAGTCGAATTATTGATAACATTACGCAGACTGATATTAGATTTCTATTTAAACACAAGAAGTAAAACAACTCGTTCAGTGCATTTTCGTGGAACAGTTGCCATATTACGTATCTATTCGATGAATCACGATGAGGGTAACGGTGATCGTTTTTTTGCTAACAATTAGTTTTTGCGCATCTGAAGATGAGCCATGGGTTTCAACACCATCGGGAAAAATAATAGGATATTATAAAATATCATTTGAAGGGAACAAATATGAAGCTTACGAAGGAATACCTTATGCATTACCGCCAACCGGAGATAGGCGATTCAAAGTATGTGACTTGGTTTTGTCATGCATACATTTTAGTAATATATTTAAATTGATTTTTCATAGCCCCCAGAACCAATAAGAAAACAATCATCAAACGTCACAATCGTTGCCAATAAATTAACTAACCATTGCTTGGAATACGAGCGTATCACATTCCCATCAGGCGGTCATGTCCGCGGAGAAGAGGACTGCCTGTACTTACACCTTTACGCGCCGATAAAGAAAAATAATATTCCCTTACCAGTGATATTCTGGATCCACGGTGGTGCCTTCCAGTACGGCACAGTCTTTGAAGACGAAGCGCATTACTTGATGGACCACGACGTAGTTTACATTTCCGTCAACTATCGTCTTGGTATACTCGGATTTTTAAGTACCGAAGACGGCGTAGTATCCGGCAACATGGGTCTGAAGGATCAAGTAGCGGCGCTGCGTTGGGTGAAGAATAACGTTCAGTACTTCGGTGGAGATCCCGACAGAATTACACTTATGGGCTTGAGTGCTGGTGGGGCCAGTGTTCATTATCATTACCTGTCGCCGATGACTGCTGGGCTATTTCACAGCGGAATATCGTTCAGCGGCACGGCTCTTGATTGCTGGACGCAGACTGAAAATTCACGAGAAAAGGCTGTTAAACTGGGAGAACTCATGGGTTGCCCGATCAACGATATCCGTGCGATGATCCGATGTCTAAAGGGAATACCCGCCAATGAGCTGGTCGAAGCTCAGGTTCATTTTATGGTATCGATTTGTATTGGATCGTGTATCGTAGCTTCGTCAATGCATTGTACTTATTTTCATTTCATATTTGGTACTAATTATATTATAGCCATGGCGATTGAATCCCTTTACACCATTTGGCCCTGTGGTAGAGAAGTTTGCAGAAAATCCGTTCATTGATCAGACTCCGATCGAAATAATAAAAAATGGCAAAGTTCATGATTTACCATGGGTCGTTACTGTGGTTAGCGAAGAGGGACTATATCCTCTTACAGGTGCTCTTATTTGCATTATTCTCAAGTGCATTAGAAATTAGAATAATTTTTTTATTTCTTCTTAGAGTACATAACTAAGGACGAAGCTTTGGAAGACATCGACGAAAATTGGGAATCAATAGCACCTTACCTGCTTGATTATTACTATACTATACCCAAAGATAAACATAACAGTACTGCAAAGCTCATTAGACAGCATTACTTTGGAGATGAACCTATTGGAAAGAAGAACATAAGAACTCTGACGCATCTGGTGGGTGACAGAATGTTTATCATCGATGCGGAGAAGGCTGCCAGAGCGCAGGCTGAAGTTAATCAGAGTCCAGTGTTCTTTTACTATTACAGTTACAGAGCTTCGACTAGTATAAGTGAGAGCGAAACTGGAAGTACACAAGATTTTGGTTAGTTCATTATTTTCATTATAATTATGCACTTCACTGTTCTGCATTATATGTTAAACGATCGTGATAACTTGAAATTCAAACAGGTGTATGTCACGGTGATGACGTATATTTAGTTCAAAAGAATCCTCTTGTTATACCAACGAAAACAGCAGCAGACATGGCAATGCACAACAAATTGGTTCGAATATGGAGGTCTGTAGCTAGTAAAAGGTAATTGAAGTTAAATTAATAGATCTATCATAGTATTTCGTAAAACAAAATTTATATTTCATATAAATTCTTTGATTAAATTTTAGTATTCCGAAAATTGATCAACAATGGCTCAGAGTTAATCCAACGAAAAACCCATTTAAGTATCTTCATATTCGAGGACCATTTAATTTAAAAATGGAGAGCAACAATAATTTAGCAGATAAGCTTTTCTGGGAAACGATCGATTTCAATGAAAACAAAATTCATTACACATCAACTTGATGCTCTCTAGTATACCAAAGAGAGTAATACAAAAGTGTTGTATGAAAAAGCGTATATTGCAACCAAAGAATAAACTTCGTTATACACAACAACCCGCCACTTCAAACAAACAGAACCATCACTCTCTAAAAAGGACACTATTACACATTCCACTGCATCATAGCCCCGACCATTATTGTTTTCGTCCCAACAGCCCCGCCAACCGCACGTACGCATCACAACGATCAAATTGAATCAAAGCAACGCTCCGTAACGCTCGAGCGAATTCATCGCCGCTAATTAGCAAAAGCGTTGCACACCGCATGCACCGGCAGAGCGGCGATCGCCTTCGTTTTGATCTTTCATCGACGCGAGTGTCATTAAAACGCTCACTGATATGTATAGAGCCCGCTTGTATAATATCATATTCCGTGGTTGGGAGGCTGGATATGGACGGGAGAATCGGCAAAAGCCGAGAGGAAAACGGCTCGTTTAGAGCTGAAATTGATATTACGGGAGAGAGGACGGGAAGGAAGGATAAGCTGACGTTGCTGTTTATGCAGGTGGATGAATCAAGATTTTGAGGGAAATGGAAAATGTCTGTGGAAAATCAACGGTCAAGTATGAGGGTAGAAGTGGCAAAGATTTTATACATTCTGCTGAATTAAATTTTTTTAATTATACTTCAAGGTCATATTTAATAAATTATCTCCTGCTGGAAATTTGCCGATAAGTTATCGGTAACTTGTTAATCAGGTGGAAACGTAATTAGTGAATATTGATTTATAATTGACAATATATCAATTTTTATACATTTTAAAAACTGCTATCGTTATAGAATTGCGTAAGCATAACGTTATTTAACTTTAAAAATAATATTCAGAAACCCGGCAGGACTTATAGCAGGGTCTATATATACGTATAAATGTAAATTTTTTGTTTTTCTTTCCATTATATTCACTCTAGAAAATTAAATATGATTAGGAGTTACTCTATTCTTTTTGAGGATACGTTTTCACGATCTGCAATTCTGCAACAGGGCAGATCATGCAAATTAATGAGTAAAAATCAGGTGTGCGTGTCCCATTGCTTTTTAAACTTTATTTGCTAGACACTTTAAATTCTTTTCTTTGTTAATTTGACATGTAATAAATTAACGATAACTAATAATTATTGTTCAAGGGCATGTATTCTCACGGCCGGGTGAAAAAACAAGAAATGCATATTACTAAAATCCAAGATTGGGACTTTTATGTAAGTTACCATTTTGTCTGTTAAAAAATTCAAGCGAGCGATAAATCGTGCACACCTAGTTTTTCACCCATCGAATGGTTCAAGGAATCAAAAAAAAGTGGTCTAGTAGGTATGCTCCCAAAAATAAATATTCAACTTCTAAACATGATGTTGTTTCTATTTGGCCATGGATTTAAATCCATGGCCAAATAGAAGATGTTAAATACATCTTCCATAAATATTTATTATGCGACTTATCTTTATTACTCACATATCGGTTAATATATTACTAAGTGCTCTATATAAAGCACTAATGAAACACTTTTTTTTGCATTTGTCTAGTGGCTAATGTTTTGAAACAATATAAATTATAATCTAAGAGTATATACGTTATTACGGTATGTACTCAAACTTATCAACGCTTATCTTAGTGAAATGAATAAACATGTGGCAGTAGATAAAGCTTCAGTTTAAGAATGCTATATAAGCGAATAATGCAGAAAAAGTTCTGTGTTTCGGATCTAGTAAGTCAAAACTCGTTTTGCGTTTCACTTTATCGATCATGCTTATCATAAGCACGTTTTTCGTTCTCGCAATAGCGCAGTTAGTCTCGTCGCAAAATACACCGACGGTGTCGACTCCTTTGGGCAAAGTCCAGGGTCACTATCTGGTTTCACACAAAGGACATAAGTATAAAGCTTTCGAAGGTATACCCTTTGCGTTACCACCTGTAGGAGAGAGAAGGTTCAAGGTACTTTCAAGTTAATTTTTTTTCTTTGTTTTCCTAATCAACTGTTCTCTATCGATCTGAATACGTTTCAAATAAATCTAGGCGCCTGAACCTGTTAAATCATGGTCAGGTCTACTGGTAGCAGATAAATTCAAAGAAGTATGCGTGAGTCACGGACGTAATCTTCTTCCGACTGGAGGCTACGTATTTGGTATCGAGGACTGTTTGTACTTGAACGTCTACGTACCGAAGAACAAAACCAATGAGCCGTTGCCCGTGATATTCTGGATCTACGGTGGCGCTTTCCAATACAGCACCCTTGGAGGTCGTGAACAACATTACCTGATCGATCACGATGTTATTTTCGTCTCGGCAAGTTACCGTCATGGTTCACTTGGTTTCTTAAGTACCGAGGATGATGTCGTTTCCGGTAATATGGGTTTGAAGGATCAAGCTCTTGCTTTGCGATGGGTTTCTGAAAATATCGAATACTTTGGTGGTAACCCCCAAAAGGTTATGATTGCCGGACTCAGCGCTGGAGGGGCCAGCGTTCATTATCACTATTTGTCCCCGTTGTCGGCTGGGTTCTTTCATGCTGGAATATCGTTCAGTGGTACTACGTTTGACTGCTGGACCCAAGCCAAGGAATCACGCGCAAAAGCCATCAAGTTGGGTGAGCTTTTAGGTTGCCCAACTGACGACATTCGCAAAATGGTAGACTGTCTTAGAGAACGTCCCGCTTATGACGTCGTCGCAGCACAGGCTTATTTCATGGTATGCAATGATGATTTAAGGCTACAGTCAAAGAAATATATCATTTTTATTCGCTTTCCTCGTAGCCCTGGCAACTGAACGAATTCACGCCTTTTGGACCTGTAGTAGAAAAATCCTCGGACAAACCTTTCATTGATCGTTCTCCAATGGATATAATTAGAAGTGGTGACGCTTATCCTGTACCTTGGATCACTGGCGTGACCAGTGAAGAGGGGCTTTATCCCATAGCAGGTACTTTATATACGCATTCAATTGCATATTGATGATTCTTTTCATGGATGTATTAAAGCGTTAATACTTCTTCAGAATTTGCACTAAACGAAACCATTATCGAAGACCTTAACAAGAACTGGGAATCGGCAGCTCCCCACCTACTCCATTACTATTATACGATTCCCAAAGACCAACACGCCAGTGTTGCTCGCAAAATCAGACAGCATTACTTTGGTGATAAGCCTATCAACAAAAAAAATTTCCTTATTCTCACTCATCTTGTGAGTGACAGAATTTTTATTTACGATGCCGTGAAAGCAGCAAAGGAACAAGCCAAAGCCAATCGGGCTCCAGTTTGGTTCTACTATTATTCATACAGAGCTGCAAACAGTTTGAGTGACCCATCGTCTCACAGCACAGAAGATTTTGGTAAATTTAGTTTTATTTAATTGTTTTCTTTTGATAAAAAATTATTATTTTATGGAGAATTGGATTTTTTAATTCCTAAAAATAGGTGTGAGTCATGCTGACGATGTTTTACTTGTTATCGGAAATCGCTATATAAATCCCACAAAGACCGCTAAAGACTTTGCGATGCACAAAGATTTGGTTAAATTTTGGTTATCGGTAGCAGAAAAGGGGTAAGACCCGACAATTATATTTACTGGGACATATTAATAATAATTATATTGACAGTAATGGTAATAAAAATAATTTTTACAGCGTACCTAAGTTCGGGCCGAAATGGTCGAAACTTAATTCACAGAAAACGAAATTTGAGTATTTGCACATGGCTGGACCAGGAAACTTCACACTCGAAATTAACAACGATTTAGGGGAATTGCAATTTTGGGAAACTCTTGGTTTCAACGAAAATAAAATTAGCTCTTATAAAATATCAGTATAAAACGCGCATTTTAAAAAGTTGTGGATCTTCATTATTTGAATATCGTCTATAGTATTGCGGTAAGAGAAAACTTATCCAAACGATGAATGAGTGTTAAAAATAGTGACAAATAAGTACTTTCATTGCTGAATCAGTCCTTTAAATCTTTTATATTTTGTAATCTGCAAGTATCATTCGGATTATTATAAATCATTTTCGATTATAACTTTCATAAACGTGTTTAAGATATAATTGTTTACATTCCCTGGTAATATCGACATCATCGGTTGGCAAATCGTTGGTCAATTTTGTAATTAAAAATCATCTTATATAATACAAGTACTTTTGATATATAATTATAGCTTTAAATCATTTTTATTTAATTTAAATATTCATCTTGCATCATGCAAAAATGTCTCCATTTGATTTACATGTTGAATAATATACAAGTGAATAAAGTTCGACTTTTTTGCCAGGTTTACAGAGTTTTCAACTTACAAAATAAAATAACTATTATAAGAATTAAAATATATAACAACAAACATTTAAATAGTTTATTTTTAGTATTTGAATCACTTAATTTATAACATTGTATTGTGAAACATTGTTATTGACACACACATGTTGTAGATAACGCATATAAGATAATAGTATTTTTAACCGGGATAAAAATAGAAACAATGCAATCCAAAGTAAATGAAAAAAAAAAGAATAACAACAGAGAGCGCAAAAACCTCCTGTAAATCCAATAAAAGAGCGCTACACAGCTCAATAATAAAGCAGCGACAGCGACGATGCGGCAGTACTGGTTTCATCCAATTACCATGCAATTATTCAACGATCGTCGCGCGCAGGCATCAGGTAGAAAGACAGAGATAGAAAGAGCGAATAACAGGGAAAAGAACGTTCTCGCATCTCTAATTGAACGTCTATCTCTCTCCCTCTTCCGTGCGTTTCACGACTTGCCAAAGGAACATTCGTTAGCGGTGGTGTTGGTTTATTCTTTTTTTTCACCTTCTTCTCCTCTTTTATTTCGCGGAATAGCGTGCGTGATAAAGACTAGCTTCGCGAGGATCCGCTAATTCGACGTAATTGTCGCTTTGCGCGCATACACTCTCGGTATAACTCGTTATTACAAACGCGCCGAGGGTTGTCTTCGTTTCTTTTTTTCCCCGCGAAATCTGGCTCTGAAATTACGCGAGCTGACCTTAATTTGCGCAAGCTGAAAAGCAAATTGATTGCGTAATAGTATTGCGCGACACAAGTACAGAACGCGGATTGAAAGCGTAGGAGAGAGAGGGACGAGTTTTTTCTTGCCACGAGCTTTTTCATTGTAAACAAATGACGGCGCCGAGTTTTAACGCCAGCGGGTAAATTGATCGGCGAGCGTTCGTCGGTAATTTTGTAATTTCGACACTGATTGATGCTGGATTTCTACCGGGATTTCACGCGCTGCACCCGCTGGAAACGATTTGTCCTTTGTGGGCTTTAATTGCGCGTCCGGGCTGATTATGTAAAAGCATTCGCAGAGTAAAGAATTATATTATTGTGTTTCATGAGGTATTTGTCGTATCGGTTTTATCAAGGGACGATAATTCTGTGATTGATTTTTGATCGAGGATCATTTTTACGAGCAGCACGAGGTTGATTAATTCACGAAATTTTTGCAAACACTGAGTGAGGAAAGTTATTAGATGTATATCGACAAACGATGCTGTTATTCTACACTTGCGCAAATAACAAGATTATTATAAAAAATTCTTTACATTTCGAAACAGATCAATTCTTGACAGGGGCCTTATTAACTAACTTTAACGAATGTCAAACAAAATTAAAGTGTCGTCATGGATATAAACGTCGAAAAAATTGAAAAACTGAACGTGATGCCATAATAAGCATTACTTATGCCGATAACGATGAACATATTAATTCGGCTTTAAAGAATGTTTTGTCCGGGCATTACTGCTAAATACCGTAACAACCGACTGATGATAACTCCCACGTATACGATACGTTCTTCGCAAAACGAGCATCAGCTTGGCGTCAAACGTCGGAATATAAAAATGGGAAAGCCGAGCATAAACTCGCGCGAACTTCCTCTCTCATAAAACCCGGAAAAAATCGGCTCGGCAGACTCTGAAATGACGACTCGGCGGCGCGTAAATCGTGGCCGCCTCAGCAAATAACTCGTTCTCGATGCGAGAAAGAAGACGTACATTTGGCAAGAGTCCGCGAGGATTTCCATATACATCGTATCGATCGCGGCTCCGTATCATATGCATCGAGCTTTGAATAACTCGCCTTGGAATATGGGAAGTAGTGAAGCTGCGAGAGTGAGATATATATATGTAACTCGCTGCAGAAGGATGCTTTATGCGCTGCGAGATGAGGCGAAATGGGACGAGTGAATTTTGATTTGTCGGGCGCGGCAAAGTGCGTATTGTTGTTTGCGAAGCTGAAGTTATAGGTCAGAATGGATTGGCGAGATTTTCGAGAGTAGAATTTTGGAGACGATAATTTTCAAGAGGTAGACCGTGTCATGTAACTGACCGATTCTCTGGGTAAAAAGTATAATTTATAAATTATTTATTTATTACTCCTTATCAGATAAAAAGATGTTTTATGAAGAACGTACAAAGTTGTAATTTATATGTTTGAATTATTATACAATTATTATACAATTTATTGTACAATGCTTCTTTTTCCGTCATTCAGAGCAAATATTTGCTTCTCGAAGGAGGAAGAAAAAATCTTAATGTATTCAGAAGGAAAGTAACTGTATGATTGAGATAAGTTGAAATACATTGTTATACTTACTCAAACATGATATTGCTTAATTCATCAGCTTTTATTATACCAACGATAAAGCCTACTAATTTCCGCTTAAATAGATATAATGTATATTTTTTGTGTAAATCGATAAAATGTGTATGATTCGACGTCGTCCAAACCTATCCTGTGAAAATGAATCTCCATATTACATTACAAAATAATACTCGCGTAAAAACAAGAAGAACACGACGTCATGTATAAACACGCGTACATGAGAACACGCGAAAATCCCTCATAAATAAGCGCCGCATAAAAGGGCGCCTATGGAAAAAAGGGTTAATGGAAAAAAGAGCCAACGCGCAGAGAGCCCCAAAGGTAAAAATACGTGGGTCGGACGAATGAAATCGAGTACCACTATAGCGCGCTCGCAAATTGCTAAAGCCCGCGCGAGTGGCAGTGACCTCCGCAGACGTGCGTCACGTTACATATATACATACATATATATATATATAAAGACTGCAGTGTATATGTGCGGGGGTGTGCGAATCAAAGAGACGCGCCTCGGGAGCTTTTGCGCTAGCGCGCAGTAATATTCCTCCGATATTTCACGGTTTAAGGGCACAAATATTCTATATATGTACCGTGCGGCCGAGGCGATGCTTTTTTCGGTTACATTCTATGTATCGATTTCGCATTTGTCTTCATTTGCCAATCCCTGTTTAGAATAATCCGAAATTTATGCCGATATGGAGGAGGTAGTGAGTTGAGACGTTTTGGACGCGGGCTGCGTATACGGAGTCTGGTAAAAGAACTTAAGTGAAAATTTCAGAAGCATTTAATGCTCCAAGAGATCAATTTACGTATCAGAGTCGCTTATTTTTAAACGTACGTTATTTGATTGCAAAAACGTAATAAATTCCTCAAAAAGTTACTTTGTCGGTGAATCACGTTTGGCTATGCTTAATAATTCAATGAGTTTTACAAGTATTGTACCTTCGTACGCAAATAACATTTAATTGAAACTAACGTCTGACACATCTCGTTTCATTCTATTCAAACACATCCAGCAGCTCGTCTCGAGACAACGTTACACCGCGATTCTATACGACTTCCCCAACAGTTGTATTAAAATTTCACATTTTCAAAATACACTGTAAAAGCCTTAATGAAAAAGCTTACGATTTCCATAGCCGCGACCACAGCAATAAAGAAGATTAAAACAAGCGCATATATATAATGTATATCTGCAGCGGCGATATCAACCCCTTCATTTCCGCGCGAGCATCTCCGCAGAAAAGGCAAACATTTACCGACGAAAATCCTTTGGAAAAAGAAGCCGAATATAATCGCGAGTATTTAAAGAGCCCCTACCGTACCACGTACCAGCGGCTGCCTATACAATATACCTATATACGGCCCAAAATTAATAAACGACTCGCCGTTATAAAGTCTCTCTCGTCGCGCATCTCGCGAGCGCACTTCTGCTTAATTCAAATCTCGTTCTAAGCGATTTCGAGATTCATCCCCCGGCTGTCGAGTCGCTACGGCAGCCTCTTTTAAGAAAACGCGAATCTCTGCGCTCACGCATGCATAAGTATAGGTATATATATATATATATATATATATATATATATATATAAGCTCGCGCGGAGATGGGATAGAGAGAACTGTCTGGAAGTAACTCGAACTTACCGAGAGCGAGAGCGCATTGTCATTAATGGATGGGGCTTAATTTAAACTTGCTGCGCGCGCACGTCGCCGCGTGTATATAGCTACAGCTGCAGAGCGGCCGCAAGTTTCGTAAACTGCTTTCGATTCGTCGAAGTCGAGGCACTGCTGCTGCCGAGCGACGTGTTGGTGTCGAAGGCGATGTGACGAGACGAGTTCCGGCGCGATTGTGTCAGCGTTGTTTTTGTTTCTCCTTTTTGTTTGCTGACGTACTAGGTAGAAGTTCGGGCTCGTTTTGAACTATCGGTAAATACGTATACGGTAATGACGGAGTCGACGCGTCATGGAATTCAAATGTGTTCGATAGGTATGCAGGGAAATGAATATCGTATACGAGTTATTGGGTTATTGGTGTCGATGAAGGGTTAATTTATTCAAAAAATTTAATAAGTAAACGAACGCTATATATGCTGTATCGCCAAGCTTCTCTCTATACGCTTCAAGTATTAGTCCCGTCATTCATCTGTAATATTTCACAACGTAATTTCTACAGAAATTAAACGAGAAAACTTATTAAGCATTCCAGTCAAGCATCTCAAAAAAATCCAGCTCTCAATCCTTGCCAAAATGAAGTCGAAAAAAAATCCTTTCAACCCTGACTCTGAGTCGCGCCCGTATATATGTATAAGCTTCCGGGGCTCAGCTGCACCGTTACACTCCGTCTCTTTCTGTCTCGCGAGCAGCTATTCCCAGGCAAACGGCGTCGCGGCGACTATGACTCCACTTCGTTGCCAACTGCTAATGAGCCGAATCCCTTGCGTAGCCTGCATAGTACACCAAAGCTCATGCGATCGACATTCCTTCGTTAAGCGACGGGAACAATTAGCGGCTGGCCCTCTCCCGCTATGGAGAAAAATGTCAACGGCAGGCCGCCGAGTAATTATGATCACGTCGAACTTTGCTCGATTCTTGATGAAGACCGCGAGACTGAAAAAAAACTCCCGCGTCTTATTTCTCCCTTTTTTTTCGCTGAAAGCATCGTGTTTTTTTCAATTAAGACGCTTTTTGTATTCCTCTACGCAGAGAGAGAGAGAGAGAGAGAGAGAGAGAGCGAGAGAGAGTTTTTTCTTATTCTCGAGATTTTGCGCGCGCTCTTTTTTTCTCACGAGCCGCCGTAGCACTTGCAGATTAAGAAGCCGGGGGGAGAAGTTGTTGTATATATAAGGAGCTGAGATTGCGCGGAGTGAATTTGCGAGTCAAGTCTCGGAGAGAGAGATATGTATAAATATAAGCGTCGGAAAAAATATTCAGAGATTTTCAATTTTGTCCTTTAAGCGCGCGAGCTTTACTCGGAGATTTTTTCTTTTCGATACGCTGCGCGACACGGCATCCGTACCTTGCAATGAGATTCGCACATTTTGAATAATTAATTCGGTCGGTAAGTGAATGGACGTGGATGCAAAGAAGAAAAACAAGTGATATAGTACTTTTTATAATTGGGGCTGAATGAAGAGTGCGGTATGGTGCGTGCTGCCGTTGGCCACTTTTGTGTATTTTAATCTTTTTCATGAAATTATTGAGCAATAAACAGTAGAATACCCATATAACTTAAACGTTTAATTAAGCCCCAAGAACGCGAAGCTTCATTTGTAATCATAACTCAAGCTTTTCAATAATTACACGATTCTATAGTATAACACAAAAGTACTCTGCCAGTTAATTCCGTAATTAACGATTCAATTAACACTCTCCTGTAGCAGGCAATTTCTCAAGAGCGCATCTCGTGTTTCGCATGCTTAAAAGCTCCTTCGCAATCGCCAAACAAGCTCTCTCTCTCTCTCTCTCTCTCTCTCTCTCTCTCTCTCTCTCTTGCGATCATTGAAATTCCTCGTCGAAATTGCCTAACGCCGCCGGGCGCGGCTAATTAAATAGACGACTACGTCGTAGCTGTGCAGATTGATCGATTATTAAGCGCGCGCGTATACGGTATAACGAGATGGTAGAGGCGCCTTCGAGGAATCGAAAGCGCGCGCGCGCGCGCACGCGACTTTAATTAAAGACAAACATCCGCGAGAACCTCCGAAGATTCTGGGAAATCTTCGGGATTCTGTTGTCTCGTGCGCGTACCGAGGGAAGGGAGTTTCGGAAGTGGTGTGAGTCTGTTGATCGTGTCGAAGACGAGCGAGGAAAATGCATTTAACTTTCGATCTTGAGGAATTTTTGTCGGTGTGGGAGAGAGAGAGAGGCGCTTTAATCAAAGGGTTATTGAATTTGGAAGGGCCGGATGTTGGCTTTGAGCTGAATTGGCGTTTTTCGCTTCGTAAAGATTTTATCGGGTATATAGAAAGAGAGATACTTGTGGAATTCATGATTGTTTACCCAAGTTTTTCTGAGGGCATGCATTGCGTTCTCTCGAGAGTCTCTTGGTATTGGACTTTGGAAAATAAAAATTAAGCTTATGCTGTCACTAAAAGTTTTCATTAAAAACTGTTGATGTTAATCAACCCAAACTAGACCGCGAAATGACTGTAAAATAATAGTTTTAGTTTTTCTTTATTCATTAAGTGTATATATTGTGAGGGCAGCGATGGAAAAATGAACTTCGCATGAATAATCTTCACCTTCGATATTATAAAAGTTATATTATCTAGCTCTTCGGTAACCTTTTGGGAACGAGTATATAGAACAAAAGAGAATTGGAAAATTTTGCAAAATTTTAGCTAAGAATTAAGTGCAGATCAAGCAGAAATAATAAACTGATACGTCCAAGGCATTTTTGCTCTATAGGCCTTAATTCGCCAATTACAAAACGAGCTTGCGCTATACCTTTTCCCCATCAAAAAGTCTAACTCTATCTCGAACTCATTACCGCTATTAGCCAATTCCATTAGTATATGCCATTGAATTAATTCCGAACTAATAATATCAAAAGCAGAAATAAACTCCCGGAAGCCAGAGAAGCCGCTTTGGGAGCAGTTACCGAGGAAACTCTCGCGCGCAAAACAGGGAACATTCTTGCAAACAGCCATTTACCAGCTTTCCCTCTCTTACACACACGCCCCCTGCATTCGCAGCACCGTTAATACATTCATTTACCGGTTTCCCGCTACAACAACGCATCCTCCTCCTCCTCCTCCTCCTCCTCCTCCTGAGGCGATTATTTTCGTCCTTTGCCGCAGATACACAGAGACGGGCGCAGCCTCTGGCACAAAGTGCGAGAGTAGGAGCTTTGAATTCGCGCGGCGGATAATTCGTGGCGGAAGAACCACCACCGCAGCACCGGAAGCTTGCTCACCTTTGCTAGAGGAGGACTGCTGTGCAGCTGTGCAAAAGGTTATTACACGGACGTCGTGCGCCGCAAAGCTCTATGTGTACTGCGACGAAGGTGTGTACGAGTGCTTCGGGCGCTGCTGCAGAGCTCGACTGTTTTTGCAAGGGGTGTTTTTTAACCGAGACATATATGCACGTGTGCGTATATATGGATGTAATGGGATTTTTAACTAATGATGCGGTTTCTGATACGGGGATATTTGATCAAACGATGCGTTTTCCACGCGTATAAAATGGTATATATGTAAATACTTCAAAGGGCGACGCGAGAGCGAAACAAAATCCGTCTGACTGCAGGTTATAGCGAAGAACATGTGTATATATGTATGTATGTATGTATGTATGTATATATGGCGGGCGATGAAACTCGGCTAATTAAAAGTCTGTCAGTGTTTCGCCTTAACTATCAAGTGCGAGTGCGAGCGCGAGCTCTGTGTAAAAGGGCTGTAGGAAGGAAAAAATGAAGTGCTGATAGATCGAAAAGTTTTCAGTGCCGGGGAAATTCAACGCCACAGTTTTTCACGGCTTTCGCTCCCTCCCCCCCTCTCTCTCTCTCTCTCTCTCTCTCTCTCTCTCTCTCTCTCTCTCTACCTGTGTATGTGTGTATAAAGTCCAAAGTTTCAACGAGCTTGCAGCAAATTTCGCGTGTCAAACTTTCAAGTGCCTCGCGAGCAATTTTTTTCTCTTCCTATACGTGTTCCGCAATATACTTTCGCATCGGCTAGATAATAATTAGTCCCTATAATTGTATCATCAATGCGTACGATTGTAATAAAAAAAAGTAACTGAAAATTCAACGCGGTACATCTAAACCAATCTCGAGCAAATTGAGTTGCGTCTATATATCTTTATTTCCCGTCTTAACCGAAACATATCCCGTCGACTATCTCGTACGTGTCTGCACTGCGCGACGAAAGCCACCGGTTCGCACAGCTATATATACGTATACATAGCCATAGCTTTCACTGTGGAGGCTTGAACCTCCGTCTCGACTCGCTCTATATATATATACAGATGCGCGTATATATACTAGCGAAGCGAATGCCTGTATACTTAATGTATTTACTCCGGGGCGTGCTTTCAAGGGCCGATCGTTCGGCGAAAGCTCCGACCCTCTGGCTTCTCTCTCACTCGTAAGTGCAGTGCGATTATCGCGACTGTTTATCTTGGAGCCTTGAGGATCGCGTCTGATTCGATATTAATTGAGTTTTTACGCGTCGGCTATATGTATATATATATACGTGCGCGAGGGTGAAACCCGATGCATGGGTGGACCGAGATTTCGAGGATTTTTTCTCAGTCTTCGGTGGCGTTGTTTGCACACTTGGGGAGAATAGAGATATCGGTTGCTGCGCTGAGTACACATATGGGGAGGAATTGATTTATTTTTGCGTCACCAACTTTTAATGGGAGTTTGATGAAGTTTTGTTTGCCGAGGCTTCCAAGCACTTCCCGACGCAAAAATCAGGTGCCGCTGTAACGAATGTGTTCGGTATATAGATTGCTTCGGCGGAAAGCAATATGTGCTACCCATATATCGAACGTCTTATATTTTCCGAGTGTATATGTGGGCAAACTTTGCACGGCTTTGAGTCGTATATGGACCAACGTATTGGAGAACGCTCGAGATTTGCGTATATACATATTGAACAGACACGAAATAACCGTAAATATATACACTATCCAAAAGCTGCATGCAATTTGCTGAAGTTACATTTGCTTTTTAATAAAAAATAACCAATCGCGGAATTCATAATTGTAAAGCCGGAGCGATGCCGGAATGTTTTTAAAATGCAATTCCCGATAGCTCCATTAATGAAAATTCGAAAACTCGTTGGTTCGATACATCCTCCGTAAATTAACACCGAAAATCAAAACCAAATTTCAATTAAGCGAAAAATAAAAATAGTAAAAAAAAATCCAAATTCAAGCCAACCAAGACCTCCATCACGCGTTCTCTATAGACTATTATTCGAACGCAGCAGTGCTCGGCAATAATAACGAAACGCGCTCTATATACACACGTATAATCTATACGCGTGCGCGTGCATTTTCGCGCCATCAAATATTAAAATCCAATTTCCAAAGTCGCACCGGTAGAACTCGCGCGACAATTTACCAAGCGCGATCTTTGCATTCTCTCCGGCGGAGTTAAACTGTAAAACAAATATAAACTGCGCGCCCGCGCGCACCTTATTTCTCTCTCTCTCTCTCTCTCTCTCTCTCTCTCTCTCTCTCTCTCTCTTTCTCAGTATTTGGCGCCACACCAGTGCTGCTGCTGGCGTCGTTTCGTGGGAGCTCTCATAATCTCTCTTACGCGGCATGAATGTTTCAACGATTTCGCAGGGGAACGCGACGTTGCTGGAGAGAGAGAGAGAGAGAGAGAGAGAGAGAGAAACCCTTTTTAGATTCCTCGCGACGTGCCGCGAGCACATAGCGCCGGATTCGCCTATACTGCTGCTTGGTTGAGTCTCCTAAGTGCTCGAGTCACGCGATCTCGCTCTGAAGGATTGCACTTTGTAAGGAGCATACAAGCCTGAATGAGATTCGAATTTCCCATCTCGTTTTTTTTTAGCGTACATGTCGATGAAGACGAATGAGAGGAGTTTAAGCCTGTCTTCGTTTGTGAGTTTCATTATGGACATTTTAGGGAGATTGAATTTTAAAGAATGATGGCGAAATAATTAACTTGCAATTATTAGTTATGTATTTCGCTAATGGACGTATTGTATTGTGCAAAATATTATTGACCATGGGTAACTCAATTCCCTTGGCGCTGAATAAACGTTAAAAATGCATTGGAAACACGGTCCACCGCCGCAATTATTTTCTGAACGAAATGCATCATTATAATCTTTCCGTAGCGCAGCTACTACAACTACGTGCCAATATATGTTTTTCTCTGATGGACTTCCTCATTATTTTCCGCGCAGTCCAGCACTTCCTCTAGAATACAATCCTAAAAGTATATATAATAGAAGGACCATTCCTTTCCAAAGTACAGGCAAAAGAAGAAAAAGCCGCATCATCTGCACAAGTGCATTTGTTCACTTCTAGTCCTGCCAACTCTGCGTCTCGAACCTCGCGAGTCGACTGCTCTCTCTCTCTCTCTCTCTCTCTCTCTCTCTCTCTCTCTCTCTCTCTCTCTATAGAGATATATATATATATATAAAAACGTATATATAAGGGCTCGCGCGCGTTATGTTTTTAGTTGGCTCTCACCTCCGCCGGGATTTCCGCAAAGATGGGCTGCAAGGGCTCGCATCCAACTGACGCCATTAGCCTGCGCGCCCCGGCACCGTTAAGTAGAGAATCGTGTCTGCCGTATGAGCTTGCGTTGCTCTATATATACTCGAGCGCCAAGGAGCAGCCCAAATCCACTTCGTACATATATATAGACACTCGCGCGAGAAGTCAGTCGACGAATGTATATATGTCTAGTGTGAAGAGCGTCCCGCGGACGAACTGCGAATTACGTTCTATGTGTATATACTGGCTCCGAGCTGATGTCTATGTGTCTGGGGAATTAGGGGTGTGAATTTTTTTCTTGAGGGGGGAGAGCTGCGTTTTAGTTCTTTTTCTCGACTGGAGCTGATTGGGGAGTAATTAGATGTAAGAGATGGAGAAGTTTGGGATGGAGAAGAGATATTTCTTTTCATAATCTTTGTAGCGTTTGAGATTCTGTGCTCGTAAAATTTTAGCAACGTTTGTCGCGCTGCAAGCACGAGATACAAGATTATTCCATTATGTTCTCTGGGGTATAAGAGACACTGTACTCTAAAGTTTCGTTTCTCCACGGCATCGTATCCAACCTACTTTTCGTATATACGTGAGCGCGTATACATTAAAGTTCGAATGATTTATTTAAATAAACTTTTCAAACGTACACCTCGATTATAATCCTGCACTTATTGGTATCTTCACTTCCATAATTTCAACGGACAGTTGGTCGGGCTCCAAACTTTTAACCCTCGCCGGACGCAAAAAACCTCCCCGTACTCACTACTCCTTACTTATCTCTTTTGCACCTTATATATATATAGCCTCCAACCAAAGCTGCTCCGCCACTACGTCCACCCCCGAGATCGAGATCCCTTTTTGCACCTATATAAGCCCACCTCTTAGAATCATCCTGCAGTAAAACCGCGACTTCGGCGCAAAAAGTTCACTCGACTATAAATCTGTCCTCCAATCCCCGCTCGAGCATATATATCTTCGTGGTGTATGCGCAATCAGGGGTAAAAAATAAAATAAAATAAAATAAAATAAAATGAGCCCGCGCAGGTGGAAAAGTCGAAGAAAACACAAGGCGTTTCACGACTCGTGATGAGCCAACACACACTGTCAGAAGGGGTGGTATAAAAAGATAACTCTGCTCGGGGGTGAAATCGTCGGGAAATTCAAATCCCTCTAGAGAGAGAGAGAGAGAGAGAGAGAGAGAGAGAGAGAGAGAGGGGGGGGGGGAGGCATCGAGGCCGCGGATTTTCGCGAGGTATCAAAGCCGACGACGAAGATCTCTCTTTCTCTAGCTGCAGACGGATGAGCCGCCGTGTGCGAGAGCGGAGGGAAATGAAGCCCGCGAATCTCGAGATTTGGCTCGGCGGAAATTTTCCGACTCCCCGGTATATGTATATGTTCTTTTTTTCTTTTTCTCTGCGCGCCGGGGAGAAAAAAGTCTCTCGTCTTTACGTTCTTTATTCTTTTTACGTGAGCGCACTGTGTTTTCGCGGCTGAACTTCGGCTTGAATTATTTTTGCATGCGAGCGAGCGAGCGGCTTGGATATCCGTTTTATTACGTGTATATATTTCGCGCTGTGAAGTAAAAGTCGTTGATTCATGGCTCAGACTGCTACCGCCAGGCTTGATATTTGCGATATAATGCCCGCTCGTTCAGCCTGTATAAAAGAGTCTTGGAAATGATTTTTAAAATGCTTTATGGATGGCGTTGTAAATTCGAATAATTTACGGACTATGGTATATATATACGATCACGCAGCAGTGTAAATTTGTTGCAGATTTATTACGTCATCTCGCAGGATTAGAAATTTACTTTTTATTAAATATATGAATATAATTTGATATACTTGTTTATTTTTAAAACGGCGAATCACGTCAGGACAAATTTTTGAATCTACCAAAAGTATAGAATAATTCAAAGCTTCTCATCACGTAGAATTTGAAATACTCGATTTTGCAATAGTCACTTTTTTGCAGGACTGGACGGCGAGCTGTTTTACGTGAGAGAGGGAACCATCAACACCTACGCGATGAATTTCGAGGTACCAGTTCCAGCTGTCATCGACGATTTGGAGTTCACCTGGCAGAGCCTCGTCGGACAACCGGTAAGTTATTTAAAACCCAGCAACAAAACGATTACGAAACACGCATAATTCTGCCAGTGCGCGATGTAACCACATTACAAACCTCAATTTTAACGACGCCCCCTCCTCTGCAGGTTGACACATATAAAATTCCAGCTTCGGCAAAACTGTCACCCCGTCGGAGCATCGAAGCCACCCCCCGGATTCCAATTTCACGCTCATCAGTGCGTCCATTCACGCACAGGCGATATCCAATATCATCGATTCTCGACCCCATAATAAATTTTCGAAAAAAACACCCCATCACGGCAAAACCAACAGTCTCCCCGCGATATGACGCTAAACAATCGATCCGTCATCGACGTCGAAATAAAAAATCGAACAGACGTCCCTCTCGGCCGACAAACGTCATTAAAATTCAGTTAATCCAGTCGCGCGCGTGTGGCTGGGCGCGAAAAATCACGTACACACACACACACACATACTCTCCGCCTAACTAAGGACGCTGTGCACACAAGGGGTTGAAATGAGCGAACCAACTCGTGCCTGGGAAACACTATACGCATCAGCGAGACGACAGACAGACAGACACAAAGAAAAGCAGCCCGTGTCCCTTCTGCTCGCGCTGTGTCCATTAACGTGGCTTGAAGCAACAATGCGGAACCGAGTAAACACGCGCGCACCTCTCGAGCTTTCTCTCTCGCTCTGATGGGACAGGCGTCTCTGCAGAGGCCGCCGCTATCGATGCTCTATCAATATGAAACACAAACAGGCTGGTTTGCCACCGTTGCAGCAGCGGTCCGTCGTCGCCAAGGAAACCGCTCGCAGTACGCACCCTCTCCGAAGCTCGTCCTTTTACTCCGCTGTCCCTTTGGCTCGCGCGCGACAGCTTTCGGAGAGGACGACGTTAAACGACGAGGAAATTGTCCGAGCGACCGGCCGGCTCTCGAGCGCGAAATCGCGCGTTCTCAAGTACGTGTGTGTGTACGTATATATATATATATATATATATATATATATATATATATATATATATATACATATATATATATATATATATATATATGTATGTATTCATACGACCCATGCGTATATACTCGTATAGGTATATGTGTACAGACAGGGTAAGGGCTTGGCGAGGGTTATTATTTCACGGATTTATGCGCGCGTCGCGATGCATTAATTGCGCAGCCCGTGGGTGACTGTTTATATACGCGTCGATTCATTTTCATTCGAACGATGATGGATCTGCACGAGAGGTGTAATTGTTATATGTGTTTTTAGAGGCAGGGGGTTGGTGAAATTTTCGATCGATCTTTGATACACCCGGCAGCAATATCAGTTCTGGACCTCGTCTGAAGCACTGCGTAATCCGGCAGAGTATATGCGCAAATACCATTATAGCCAGGAAGAAATTTGCGCTGTAATCGCAGTGCGGCTAAGCGCATTGAAAATGCTTTCGAAGAGAGCGAGATAGTGCATTTTAACAAGCGAATAATGCCGACCGATGATGCTGCATCCCCCGCTCTTGACATAACTCGGAATTCCATTGCACCGCCGGTCTCGGCTGTTACACTACTGTGTGTAATTTGAAGTCGCTGAACGATGCGGTTGGAAAATTGTTATCAAAAATTAAAAAAAAACTCGCCTATAAAACCATCCCAAAAGCAAAATCTCCCTATACCATTATGCGCCGCTATATTATATTCTCTCCCAGCGAAACGTTGCGTTGCATCCAGAGAGAGAGAGAGAGAGAGGGAAACGCGAAAAAGGAAGAAAGCAGCCATCACGTGCATTCATTTCCTCCCACACCAGCAGACGGGCGACCACTCTAGGCTAAGTACATTTAAAACGCTTCATGAAGAGCCATCATACCGCCCACGGACCGACAGCCTCGCGGCTCTGATGGAAAGTGCATTTAAAATACAAGCGTGTATGTACAGCCTCTCGCATCAGGGCGTTAATGACGCATCAAGATCGTTATACTCGCGCCTCACTAATTATATATACGCGGAGAGCACAGAGCGTTCGTATATATAATCGATGCGGGGGCGAGCTATACGCGGCGACGGTGTGCATGGCGATGATTTATCCACTGGATGGGTAGACTCTCTCTGTGGGTATGATGTAGGGATATATATATATATATATATACGAGCGCGAAATTCGGCAGTAGGAAGCGAGATAACAGGTCGAATTATGTAGGCTGCGATGTTAATTTGGGAGGTATATACTGGTCGGGGCTTGATTTTATTATCGAGATTAAGGTTAATGTCGGTGGCTCTACCCGGACGAGAGTATAGGGCTTCCGCGGAATATCAAGCGCTGCGCAGGTGGATCATTGCAAGGGGTTGCGGGAGAGCTTTGTCGATTGTATTTCGAGAATTAGCCGGAATTGTAAGTTTGAATTAGAGATGAGTTCGTTAAGTGCCGTCGGTGCATGAACGAGGCGAGCGCACGCGCGCGTTTTGCGTAATTAAGTGAACGGCCTCGGGAGAAGCTTGTAATTGATTTGATTTCGCGAGACCGTTTGTCGTTGTTATTATTATAACTGCTTTACCGTGAGATTCGATTTTTGATTTTTTTTCACTTTAATTGTATGCTTTATGTATACGTATAGACAAAAAAGAATATACTCGCGAGATTCTCTCGCTGATAATAATGTGTATATATATACACACACCGAGCGAACACGTCAAACGCATTAACAGCCCTCATCCTCGCGATCAATCAAGCTTGCAAGCTCATAAAAAATCCGAAGTACCTCGTCACCTCCGACACTAATCAAGATAAAAGGCTTAATAAGATCCAGCCTCGAAAGTGGCCACTCGATGCCGCGCACCCCCCCCCCCCCTTGTTATATATATAGATACACTACTCGCGCAGTGAAAAAAAGCACAGGCTATCAATAATCGAGCAACACTCGGGAAGTACATATATACACACGTATAGTAGGACCCTCACACGTTGCACTCCTCCTCCACTTGATCTTCGTCGTCAATGGGCGCCGCAATTCCTGCGAAAGAGGCCGTTCGTGAGCCGAATGCTCGAGTAGACTCGTTTGCAAAATCGAAGGGGTTGCCGCTTCCGTGTGCAGCCCCCGGTCGAAATTTTCGGTGCGGTCCCTCGGACGAACGAGAAAAAGACGTGCGGCGCCCGCTATTCCAGTGGCTTGCCCGAGAGAATTTCGAATTTCAATGGGAAAAATTGCTTTAAACAATTGAACGGCTGCTCGTTCGTGCGACGTTGTATATGTATTATGGCAATTGATATACGAAAATGCATTTGTTTTGTAACGAGTCTTGCGTATACGTGCGTATGTTTGAGAAATGTTTTGCAGTAGCACAAGGCATATATGGTCAGACCAGGTTATTGTGGAAATATACTTAACCCGTCATATTAAATAAATTCGATTCCACCCCATCAAAGACTGCCATTCCATTGTACCAAAGCGGACCAAAATACCAAATTAAATCCTTCTCCGAGTCATTCCCACAACCAGGCGGCCAAGGCAATCCTCGCAAACGAGCAGCGAAATTCCTGCGCAGCCAACCGAACTCCTCATTGTCTCCGACCCCCCACATGTACACGACAGTATATAGTCTTAGCTGCACTTCCCCGCCTCCTCCACCGCGTAAAGTCGTTAGGATGCCCTGTGCGTACGTGCGATGCACGCGTTCGATACGTGAGCCTCGAGTCTACTCCACCAGACTGTATTATAGGCATATAGATGGACCAGACTGTCCACCCACGCACACTGCACTGCTACTCTCGATGTACTGGCGTCCGGTGCTATTATACACTGCACCTAAGTACAAACACACGCGGCGCAGCAGCAGCCGGTGTATCGGTGGCGGCTGTTATTGCTGCGCTGGTCGGTTGTTTTCTTTTTGCCGAAAAATTGCCAGCCGACGATCTATGGCCACCGACCGGTGCATTCTTCTCGCGGGGATGTTTTTTTTCCGCGGCATATTCGATGCGGGGAATTTTTGGATTTTTGGCTTGTTGCGGCGGCGGAGGGACTCGGGAGTTGTTGGTCGCGAAATTGTTCCGAGAGTGAATTTACGGCCGTCCGCGGTATAAACACCAGTCGTGCTGAAAATGGTTTACGTCGTCGTAAAGTTGCGGGGAGCCATTGTATGCTGCGCATATATACATGCAAATGCAGGATTAACCGTTTAGCCAAGTATATCTGCAATTATTGAAGTATAAATACGAATCGCAGCATCGCCCTGAACGTTTATTGGTTCATTTCAAGGTATAAATGACAGTCGAACATTTTCGTATAACAATTCTAACTACGTCTGATACAAAAAGTAGATTAAGTAAATCTGCTTACAGGTTTCATCGCCAAAACGCTAAATTTTCATTTCCTCGCGAAATTTATTACGAACTTCAAAATTTGAACTATATATTCGCAGACGTCAGTCTCGTCGAATTTCCAGCCACCGGAGAGATGGAAAATTTCTTCAGAAACTCGAACTCGAATTTCGAAACAAAACTGTACAGCGCTGAGCACTATATACATTACACCCACGCTATCACATGCAAAATCAAGCTCGAAACTTGAAAGCTTCCGAAGCTCCTCCGGATTCCCATACACACAACACGCTCGCGCAGGTTGAGAAAATTCCAATTACACGTGCGCAAAGCAAACACGCAGCAAACTAGCTCGCATCGACTGCCGAATATTTTCCGACACAATTAAGCTAATACCACCACCTCCTCTCAATTTCTCCCTGCAGCCCCGAAAATCAATTGTTTTCCGTCTGGGAGGGAAAGGGGAGCGCAGTTACGCTCGGATCGTCGAATTCCGCAGCGGGAAACAGCTGTGCAGCATGACGAGAATCGTCCCACGGGAGCATTTTCCATCGCGTTATCTCCGCCGGCGGTTTTCGCTTTTCGACGCGAGAGTCCGCAAGGGTCGTTCGTTAGCGCGCAGCTGCGGTATCGCGCTCTCTGTGTGTATACATATATACACACGGCCTTTGTCCTGCTTGCGGCGCAATTTTCCCTGGGCTACTGCTACACTCGCCGTTTTTTGCTTATCTCGATTCTGTTTTTCCTTGCTCGGCTTTTTAAGGCTCTCGCTTGCAGAACTACCGCCGCGTATTTTCATGCGCGCAAGGGTGCCGGTGGGTGGTATTATTTTCTTTGCGCTCTTTCTCTCTCTCTGCTGCTGCTGCTGCTGCTGCTGCTGCTTAGAAATGCGTATTGTATGCAGGAGGCTGCTGCTGCGAGTTTATAATTTTTAGTTTCGCGTCGTTTAATTATGTTAAATTTAACGGTCTGCTGCTTAACGCGGAGACGACTAAGAAAGCGAAAGAAAGAAGCGTATAAAAAATCTAAAAAAACGTCTTAGCATATCGGCAACGAAATGTCAATTACTCGTCTTCAGTCGAGTACGATACACTATAGTACGGCTCTTTCATTTTCCACTCAGTTCTCGTGTTTTCCCAATTCCCGTTCCATCTCTCCCCGTTGCGCCACAATCTTACCCTCGCGCGATTGTGTTCTCTTCCCTATATAGCTCTATAACTCTATCTCTCCCCCGAATGTCCCTCCACCTATACGTACAAGTATCTGGCTGGTCGCTGTGCGCGTATATAGAATAGAGTATAGAGAAAGAGCAGCGCGTATAGAGCGAGAGAGGGACTCTCTTATCGTGATGTCTTTGTTATCTCGGCCAGCGGATATTAGCCCGCGTTGTTAAGCGTTTCTCTCGCTCACTGCTGCGGCGCTGCTCTATCTGCGAGCTATATACTCTCCTCTCACTCTTCGGAGAATATTGGCCTCGCTCGTCGCTCGATGGCACGTTTATATTTGTATCCAGCTCCTCCGCCAACGATATATACGCCGCTTTGTGTTGGTGGTGAGGCTGTGGTCAATAGATGATATTGTCGTAATATAATTCAAAAACTCAAGGTAGAATATACTTATCTTAATATGTAGGTCATACGAGGCGAACAACAAAGTCGTACAGAAAATTCTTCGAGAATACTTATAATATATCCTGCAGAGAACTATTTTCATCTGGCTGGTTTTCCATCAGGAATGACTCACTTCCACCACAAACGGCACAGCCAGTCAAGCCGTAACGCAGCTCTCGGGTAATTTACTCGTGGAAGAAAGAGAGAGAGAGATCTGGAGAATACGAGGGAAGTCTCTCTGTCTTTCCACGTGGAAAAGTCGCGAATAGCGCAGCGAGGGTCTGCGGAAGACCGAAATAAGAGCAGTTTCGCGGTAGATCGACGGGACCATTAAAGCGTGGAAACGTTCCTGCTGCCCCAGAGATGGTCAATGGGAAAAGTTGTCTTAACGAGGTTTTTCCTCTTTTTGTGGCCTAGCTAGTTTTATTTTTTTTTCTTCGGGATAGAAGTTTAGTTAGTCCTGCACTTCGTACATTACACATGAGGCAGCTGCTAAATATTTATTTGTTTTGATAATTTTCTAGCTTGGGAGATCAGTTTTATTGCGCTGTTGAGTCAGCTGTCGTTAAAAGAACTATTTCGAGTGTCATTAGCTTTTTTTCCAAACAATCATATTACCTTCACCAAGATGATATTTCTAACGAGACGTATATAATACAATATATAACAATTATTTTCTGATTTATTGTATCACTATATAGTCCCATTCGGAAAAATTAATGTTCATGAAAGATTTAATTTTCTTAACTTTGTTAAACAGTCGGTGTATATAATTATAACGATGTATCATTCTTAATTAATGTATCAGGCAGTCAATAAAGCGCTTACCCCCGCAGCCAAATTGACTATCTCGCATAAATCCTTATCCGTCAATAAAGTCAAACATCCCCGTCCCGCAAGTTACGCCGATCTCGTCCGAAAACTAGCTTCGCAACATAAACACCATAACGCCCCATTTGCTTTTATATATACGCAATCTGCTGATTTGTACGTCGGTGCGCGTCTTTTATCTCTTTCTCTCGGACCTTCTATACATATATATACTCCCGAAAAGTTACGCGCGAGACACACGTATAACAGCAAAAAGTCCGAGACACATACGCGATATTCATCGGCTGAATAGACGTTTGCCTCCGTAGATTTATAGAGCTAATTCTTTTTTGTGTCTTCGCTCTCTGTTTCGATGGAATCGCTTTCTATCTGATCGGCCAAAGAATGTATGGCCCGCGTCCTCTGGAGCATTTCACTGCCTATATCCTCGGCTATGGCTCGTATATGAAGTCGTTAGCCTCCTCTCGGTATTCACTATATGGACTGAGTCACTCTGTTGGGTTGTATATTATAGTCATTCCCGGTTATACATATATATGACGTTATATTTTTAACTGTTGACACACGCGATGACCGAGCTGTGTGTATAGATTTTAATACCCGTTGGACCCTTTCTTTTTCATGATATTGAAATAAGCGATTTTACTGTATATGGATTTTTATGATCATATACGCAAAATTCAAAAGTCCAACGATTATGATAGTACACGCGAAAACGAAATATGTAAGTAGTCGCGCGGAGGGTTCAAAATTGAGCAACACTTAGGTGGCCATTGTTAGCGTGTGTAGCTGCTAAATCGCCATTAAAAATTGATCCCAGAAAGGAAAAGCCCTATCAAGTATTTCAGCCATAAAATATTGAAATTTCTCAATGATTCAGAGAGATAAAATTTTTAGATAGCATTTTATCGCCGGATATTTCACATACATGCAAATACATACCTGACAGTCAATAAAGACAGGTTTCCGCCGCTGCTGCTGCTGCTTCTTCTTCTCCTCCGTTTTTTCGCTCGGGTAAGAGATGCCGGAAATTTTTAGCCTCTTTTAAGCCCGGCTTCTCTTTCTCTCGATCCCGTGAATATTCCTGCCGGCGGGAGAAAATTCGCCTCATTCTTTATGAATAAGGCCATTTCCCTTTACTTGCCGAGCGAGCGGCCAGCATAACGCATATATGTATATATATATATATATATATATACATATAGGAGTGTGTATATACCTGTTTCGAGGAGGGCGAGAGGCATAAAGTGGAAAAAGGGACAAGAGAGTAAGATGGAGAGAAGAGTATGAGGGTATTTTCGAGGGTCGCGTCTGTTAATAATTGATTCTTGTATTAATTTTCCTGCTGCCTGAAATATTGAATGCCACGTCCTTTGTTGTACTATTTGTTGAACAAAGTCAACAAAAAGTCGGCCTCGCTTGGTTTGGTTATCGAGTGTAAATGGTGCGCGCCTAGCAAGATTTACGTGTTTAATAAGCTCGAGCCTCATTTCGTTTATCCGCTTGATACATGTCTGCGAAGTTCGAATAAATTCTGGGTTTTATTTTGAGCTTGTGAACGGAATTTCTGAAAGTTAGCCACGTACGTCCTAACGGATTATTGGCCGTATTTTCGCCGCGAAATCTGGTGCGATAGCAGTGAGAGGCTTGATTAACGTTATTGAATTCTGTAAGCACTAACAGATGCCAGATTCTATAACAACAACTTATTCATTGTTTTATCGCCGAATACAACGTTTGATTTTTGCAAAAGTTCTCTAGTGTAAAACCAGTATCAATCTGCCGCATCAAAAGTCTCTCATCTCCGCCCAATCTACCCTCTCTCTCCCTCAGCAATAAACAGTTATTAACATAACAAAATTTTCCCTTTACAGAGATCTCGTCTCCCCTATCTTAGACTCTCCATCCCGATAGATTTGTCAGCTAAAAGTGGGGTCGGTCGGCTCACCCCCGTACACTGCCATACGCCCCCATGCAGCCCACTCCCCAATTTCGAGGGCCTATTACAGTACTTTGCAATTCCAGAAGCCAAAGGCAGGCAGAGGCCTCGTCATCGCCTGCCTCTACGCATCTTTCCATTTTCGCGAGCAGCCCCGCAGGCGCTTTTCCCTCGGCACTTTCTCTCTTCATATTACATCGGAGGAAAGCAAATACGACAGCGAGAACCTTGGCCTTAACGACTATATAGCGCAGGACCACGATGATTCACGAGTCATTGGTCCAAACGCTCGGCTAGCTCTATACTTCTTCTCTCGTTACATGTGCTGCGGGGGTTCGAGCTTTTATTGTATATATATATATATGTGTGGGAATCGCTGCTATTGTGGTCTATATACATGGTCTTCATGCGGGTGGCGAAGGAATGAATTTTCTCGGGGACACGACTATATATAAGCTGGTGGTTGCGCCAGACTGATTACTTACGGACTTTTCGCGTGAGATTTCGTGCTCGAGTCCGATTTCGTTTATTCTATATTATAAGCGAGCTGAGCTGGATTTCGAGGGTAATTAGCGTGTGCGGCCGATCGTGTGTATAGAGGCTTTTTGGGGATCTTTTATCTCGCTAATGGTTATTGGTTATATTATGTGCTATGATAACATTTATCTTTTTCCCGTAATTACGCCCGAAATGGCCGCTATAAAGTATCATGATTACGGTATCTTTTTATTTACCTCGCTGCTTTTTTTCAGACTTATATATAATCTACACGTTTCCGGCTTTTTATTTCACGCTGTATAAAAACGCATTAAAGTTTGTTACTGCAATAAAATTATAATTTTTAACATATCCGCAATGGCACTGCTGAGCTTTCGAAAATTCGATCAACCGCAAATATAGCGCGCATTTCTATTGCTCGCGCGAAAATACGCGGCCTAATCTCTCAATCGAACCGAAAAACTCGATTCTACTATCGACTGCAACACAGACGCTGCCGCGCGAGAATCCAATCGCGCAAATACAGTATGAAGATTCCTATCTAGAACACCCATCAGCCGTCACATCAGAAAAAAGGGACGTGCACACAAAGATAAGGAGAGAACAGAAGCCCATACATAGACAGCCGAGTTAGACCACACTCACACTTACGCGAGTTGGAAAAATAGAAAGGGCGGGTACGTGAGAACTCGTCGGGTGACAATTACTCGATAATACCCTCACATGCTCGTCGATGGGGAGACTCGAACGCGCGGGCGGCAATACAGGGGGGCACGGGCACTTCTCCATACACTGTCGGATTCGAGTACTTCACTTGATAAAAAGGATATTATTGCGCTCGCTTCGCCCTCCTTTCGCCTACGTCGGTGGGTGTTGTCCCAATGAGACTATATATGCGTCTCCCCAGTAGTAGTAGTAACAGCAGCGCGTTGTGTGGCACAGCCTGGACGTGTCAGTCGATTCGCCGCACCACCGCGCCGCTAATTTCTATTCGCTTCGACGCCGCGGCAGGGGGTTCCCTGCCCACTGGCTGTGGCATATGGTCCGCTGCGCGTTATTGACGATGCGGATATGGCTGCACGCGAAATATCGCTAACGAGACAGCAGTGTGTCCGCCGTGCGCTCTGATGCTGTAATGCCGGGTGGCGAAGCTCAGGATGGTGATATTGCTGCGTACACTGATCGATCGTCAAGGTATATATGCGGGGAAATTTTGAGAGAAACGTTCGGATAGCGGGTTCGCGATGCTTGAAAAAATAATGAGTGCTACGACTCTGGAAAGTTTTTCTTAACTCGTGTTTTGGAGGATATTTAGAAGACTAGAAAAATCGTGATCGATGAAATCGGTATCGACCTATTTTTACTAAGTGTGAGCCTGCGAACTGAATATCTTTTATGAATTGTCGAAGATGATTGCGAATCGGCTGAGTATAACGTCGAGAATTATATACAATAATGAATTCTAAGAACTTGTGGACTGTTGTTTCCGAGCTAAAGAATAGGGGAAGTAGTTCTTTGAATTCTGGCTGAATCTATATTCCGTGCGGTATAACAGAATATTATTATACGGAGACATTTGATGGGGAAATTAAAGAATAATTCAATACACGCAAAAATGACAGTAATACACGTAGTACAGAGTTGTCCGACAAGTTTGTTGTAAATAATACACAATTATTCACGAGCAAATCGATAAATACATCGCTCGTTTCGTTACCTGTGAATGTCTTCGTATGTGTTAAAAATTGGTCTCGTAAGACATTCGCGATTGCGAATAATTAGTTTTCATATCGGTGATAATTTAACGCTATACACGTTCATGAGATTACATTGGAGAGAACCTATGCAGGAGGGATGCTTGCAGTGTGTCATTAAGCGCGCGCTCATGTGGACATAACGACTATGTAGGGCCATTAACTGTCAAGAATTAACGGTCAATAGTGCCTACATAATAGAGGATATCTCGAGTGCGCTGTAATTCGAGGAAGTGTTTTCTTCCAAAAAACTTGAAAATAATTGAGTGTCATAATCTAGAGGCACATATATACGAGAGAAATTAATTTCGTAAAAGCGTCCGCGTTTTGTGTCTAAGGCACGACCGCTTACGCTCGCGATGCATGCTCGCTCGTCGTTTAGATCATCGCATACATGCGTGCGTGGAAAAGTACAAAATATGACAATAAGTTTTTAATGATACAGGATATTCCTAAAAAAATGTTGGACTTAATTGTGCCTGTTACGCCGTAATTTTTTTGTTATGTGTATCAACAATTTGTTGTTTATTCATTTATCCTTATCTTTGACCGCCTGTTATAAAACACTTTTTTGAAAAACTTGTATTTTATCATCAGCAACAAGCGACACACGCTTCAGTCCTTGAATCACTGTATACGCGTCCCTCACAGCCACTGATTTAGATCCCGTTTTGGCCTGATCAAGGATGACAGTTGTTCATTTCGAGATAATAAAGAATGAAGATTTAAATATCACATAACTTTTTGGTAGATTTCCGGCTGTTACACTAGACTCCAATAATACTTTTATCTTCTTTTTTTACTTTCCACTTTGACGTAGGAGGATAACAGGCTGTCTCGTCGCAGTTCCCTCCACTTTTTCGAGGTAATGAATGAGAGATGGATCTTTTTGATCTTTCAGGGTGTATTCTACAATTCATTTCTGCAATCACAATATTATTCAGTCAAAATCACGAACTCGTTGAACATGACATTTAGTTTCTGAAGACGTTCGACACCTTTGAGACCTGATAAAATTATATCCAATAGAACCTATAAAATTCCAATCACAAACAATCCACTCATCCGCTACATAGTTACCAAGGAGCAGCGAAAACAACGAACAAACAAACAACTAGCAACCGCAAACATATCATAAAACACCGAATCAAAATGCAAATGCACTCGACTGCACAGTACGTGCACGAGCAAGAGACGGAGGGGGGGGGGCTGAGAGAAAGAGAGAGGGAAAGCAGACAGCAGCTCTCTCTCGTCCAACCGCGGCTTAATTAAAGTACCCGGAGGCTAACTCGCAGACGGCATTACAGCGTATTAACTTGCCAAACATTTCGAGCAGCCCTCTCCTATATATTCCAACCAGCTATATATACATACATACACCTGCACAGACTCGCCTCGCCGTTGAGAATCTCGGTCTCCTCTCTCTCTCTCTATATATATACCTACCTTTGGCGCACGCACGAGCCAACTCTCCTACGGGGATAACAACAGCGCTCGCGTTTCGGATAGCGGCGAATATCGCGCTAGACACTCGACGCCCTTCTCTCTTTCTCTATACACCCCCTTCTCCAGGACACTCGACACCTTCCGTACGCGTGTATACGTGGAACGCCCAGAGAGTGACAAACAGCGCGAGTGTGCCCGGTTGGATTATACGGCATAATCGCGCGCGAAACCCGAGAGGCGCGTGCGGCGCGGCGAGTAATTCCTCGAGCCGTGAAATATCCGCGAAAGTCCGGATGGCCTGGGGTGGGTATATGTATAGTATATATACGCCGCGACCGAAAGTGCAAGGGGGGTGAGCCCTGCCGCCACAGTGAGCGCGATAATGAGAGACGAAGGGCTCGTTCGTGCGCCACTGCGAAGGAGTGGGAGGAGGAATGAGGTGTGCAGGGTATTTAACAAATTGGCTGTTTCCCGACAACGAGACCGAGACGGTTTTTCATCCGACGGATGGGTGTGTTATTGGAGTTTGTTTTACGGAGTCCTTTGAGCGTTTTTAGTGCAGTTTATATATACGGAGTTGGTTGTTTAGTATACGGTCTGATGATTACTATGCAAGGGTTGATTATATTTTGTCACAACAAGCTATCGTCTCTGACTTTACCCAGAATTTCGACTAGATTGAATGCATCATAATTACCAACACTTAGTTTTCACGCTGACAAATCGAAATCGTTTTTCTCTCATCGTGAAGTTATGATGTTTGAATATGTGCCCTTTTATACTCTCTTAGATACATCATTTATTGCGGCATTCATTGTATTAACGAAATCATTTAAATCGTTGTCAAAATCGCAAATAATTATAGCTCTGTAAATATAAAAGTAATTTCACACACCTCATCTCGTCACCGCAGACGAAACGCGAAGCGCGCAACTTTAAAAAAACCCCCAAAGTTTCGACTTATCAATGATAAAAAGAGCTCGGCAAACTTTCCAACAGCTTATATCGCTGTAACTAAGCAAATTGCTCGAATCATCCCGCAAGTTGCGATATAGCCATCATCATCCGACCTTAAAATTCAATTCAAGTTTCTCTCTCTTACTCTTCCCTGCAGTCGCAAAGCCAGCCTTACAAATTTCGCGAAACGAGGTCCTTATCATTCCCGGTCAATCTCCATGCACATAATATGCTAATCCCACTTTATCAGGTACACGCCGGACTCGCGCGCAGCTCTCGCCCTGACGGCGGAGCGGGGCCCGCCCCCTCTTTATTACACGAACAGCGTACAACGCAAACTGCGAAAGTTCGTCCGTCGCCCGGCGAAAAGACGGCGCAGACTTCGACGCGCCTTATGAGATCGAGTCCGCCGCACCCTCCGTATATATACACACACACACACCGAAGCTTATATATGTAGATATAGCGATCGACTACTTCCGCGGGAAATTTTGTGTATACCGTATAATACGGCCTTATTATGTTAAAGTATACGAGGCAGACGGACGCGTCTAGTCGAGAATAAGGCTGAAAGAGGGGGGGAAAACCGAATGCGTAATTTGACGTTCACACGTGCGCGCACGAGGGCTGAGAATATGATTGCGAGAGTGAGAGAGAGAGGGTCGATGTTTCGCCGAATGCGACTTTGCATCTCTCGCGCGACGGAGTATCCTCCAAGTCTCGTTTCTTACTCCGTTCAAGTTTCTATAGTTGTAGAGAATACTCTGCTGGGAGAGAGTTGCGAGTGTGTGGAGAGCGGATCGTTTTGCTCGGAAGAACGCGAGGATGTGTGCGGCGGACTGAAGTTTATATATATTATACTTTCCGGAATTTTGTTTGCTAGTTAGAGCAAGTTTCCGTCTGTAGCTGTAGTCGTAGTAGTTTGGCTTCTGCGCAGCTACTTTATCACTTTTTATCAGTACAGTCGAAAGATAAGCTGGTCTGGTTATTACCATGCGGATTGCATCCAAAGTTCCATTTGATTTTCAGGTGAAATCAATGTTAAAAACAATATCCTATCCTTTTGCCGATAATTCGCAACAACTGACGCTTTCGAATTATATACCATCAAAACTTTTCCCGCCGCATATACAATGTATAAACCAAACGAATTTCTCTCGAACGAGTCGAGCTTCGCGCACGTGTTACGTCAACCAAATTTCCGTTCTATGCAAATGAAGCCCTGCGAGAAGAAAAGAGAAAATTGTACCGTTCCGCAGCGAAATCTCCAAAAAAGCTTACTAGCTCGTCGTTGAACGAAAAAAAGAGGAGCAGCGCGGAAGACCGCGATTGCTATCGTTAATTCAGCCGGCGGGACGCGCGTCGCTCTTGAGCGATCGTCTCATCTCTCCGCGAGAAAAGTTAGATGAGGGAATTTGTCGCCGGCGATGGCTTCGGCGATAGTTCGCCAACTCTCCTCGTGGACCTTGAAGCTGCAGTTCTGCTCGTTGTTCGAGTAACGAGTGCTGCGGCACATCGTTGCCGTTATATATCTATATATATGTGTGTGTGTGTGTAGGAGTGGAAAAAACGCGGTGACTGCGAGCGCGTTTTGTTGGAAAGAGAGAAAATTGGCGTAACCGAACATGCGGTTGGTTTTTTGATTATTTTTATGCACTGCGCGGAAGCGTTGCAGCGGCCGGCTGTTTTTCGAAGCGTAAAATTAAAAAGAAATGCCGTTTATGGCTGAGTCGACTGCGTATAAAATATGACGTTTGAAATTGCTTTGTTTGCGTAACTTGTTTACGTAATGGAAATTTTATAATATAATCTCTTTTTAATTTTTTTTATTCGAATGAGATAGTATAATTTGTTCATGCTGCAACACTGTGCAATTTCCTTTCTGAACAGACAGCAAAATAAAGTGCATTTGTAAAATTTAATAACGTACTCATACTCGGCAGTGTTGTAGGACCGGAAAACAGATGGACGAAAGAAAATCGTGAGAGGTAGACGCGGAGAAGAGAAACGAGCAAAGAGAGTAGAGAAAAATCGTGGATGCTCGAAAAATAATTCAAGATTCTTGTTTTTCCGGGAAGCATACTTACGGATACACTTCCACGAAGAGCGTACGATTTTTCCTCCCTGCAGAAGTTTGAATGTATAGAGCTCCACATACACACACATACCGTATCTCGCTGCAGTCTATACGTATACTCTCATCCGAAAGAATTCTCTGGCTGATGAAGCGGAAAAATCATTGCCGTCCGCAATCTACGCGAATAATTTTTCTATAGACACTCCAAATTCATTTGGATGACAGTTGAGACTTCAAAGTGCGAATCATCGAAATCCAACGGATTTTTAAACTCTTGATTAATTAACGCCTTTGTCAAACGCTTTCAACCCGAGTTGATCGCAGTTTAATTAAGTCAGCGCAAGTTTGTCTCTTTCGCGCGCGTTTGTAGCGAAATTTACTGCAAAGTGCAATAGCTGTTTAGCGCAGAGAGAAAGATCAAATAAATGTATATAACTTTCCGCGTCATAATTAGCTATAACTACGAAGTAAACTCTGCTGAACTTTCGCAACGTTCGCTCGGCAGTTTCGAGGCGACGCGCGATAAACTCCACTGCAGCGTAGGATTGGAAGTTCGTTATCCGCGCCGCGGCAGAAATCGAAGAGCAGCTCAACAAAAAAAAGCGCACGAAGCGTTCGGGGATTAAATAAACTGCACTTGAATGCTCGGAATCACAGAAAATCGCTGTCCCAGCGAAAATAAAATCTACGCTCGCAGCTGGTCGTTTAGCCGAACGCTTGGGAAAAATAGCTTCATTTCCACGCAGTATATTTATTCGCTTCAAATTAGCATAAGATTCCAAAGAGCTAACGATTCGATCTTAATTTTACGTTTATTCGGCCACTTCATATACATCTTTAACGTAAATGCATATATTCGACTCAGCGTCAATACACATGTTTTAAACAAGCCAACGGGTAAAAATTGCTCAACGAAAGCCAGACAGCTTTCTGCACACACGTATACGAATACGTATATACACGAGGATGGGAAGAAAGACACACAAGCAAAGCGTCACCCGCGAGACGCACTATATGGAAACGAGATCGGTCTCGTTCATCTTTGCCGAGGATTCCGGCGCGCGTCTGTCCCGGCCGGATGAATTTATCGGGTTTATAATTAAGCGGCTGAGGCTATATACATATATACATATACTCGCAATGCGCGTGCGCTACTGCAGCTCGACTCGCTCCTAATTTATATCTCTCGTCGTTTGCCGGAGCGTGTACGACGCGCTGCTCGGCGCCTACTGTGCGCATATGTGAACGCAAGTTATATATTATATACCGCGTGCGTAGAGCGAGGCGCGTTGGTTGACGAGGTTCCAAGCTGCTCCCAGGAATTCGCCACAATTTCGAGGCTCGTCTTTTGAAGTTGGCCGCGTGATGTAGCTTTGATTTCGGAGGCTCTGTATACGTTGACGGAGCCGAGTTGATTTTTTTCAAATCAAAGCACATCCACTTTGAATAACCAGCCACATCGAGTGCCTGTACAAAGAAATGCGACTATACGCGTGAAACCAGCCTCTCTCCTCGCCGACGTTATTAATTTTCGCGTCTCCGAAGACTACCACTATTCTCTCTGGCTTTTAAATCGTCAGTTTCCCTCGAAATGACAAACACAATCCCTCCACTCGAGGCGCGCGTACGCAAATTGATTTCCGCCGCGTTATAGCTCGAAGAAAAAAAATAGCGAGGAAAAAAAGTGGGGCGCATAATAATAAAGCAGCGACGTGTTATACGCGCGCGTATATATACTTTTACGCAGAAGCGCGGGCGTGGAAACGACGCGATTGAAGGAAGCCTCACACGGGGGGAGAAGCTGCGTGCGAACATCAAACTCATTTGCTCGCGAAGCGGAGTTTCAATTACGGGCGCTAATGGAAATCCGGGAGGACGTGTGTGCAAGGCTGTGGAGGATGTATGATGATTCGTCTCGAAGAGGGGGGTGGGGGGGAGTGTGCAATACGCGCGATTTACAAACGAGCTGCGGTGGATGACGCGCGCGAGAACGGGTTATTACACGGGCCGCGTCTACATAATTTCCACTCGATTCGGCTTTATTGGACCAAGCCGGGATTTACTCGTTTTATATACACGGAGTATATACGGGCGTGCTCAGACGGCGTTAATTCGCGTCGCTGCTAAATCCTTGGCATGTGTGTTGGTGTGTCTGCGAGAGAGAGGGAGAGAGAGAGAGAGAGAGAGAGAGAGAGGTGGAATTAAATTCTCTGTCGCAGCGTTGTGTAAAACCTGGTTGAAAGAGAAAACGAGGGAATGAATATTTATGGATTGCTTGGGGCGCCGGTTGCATCAAAAAAGCTGCACTTTGCAGTGCGCGAGGAAACTGCGAAGTTGTGCTGTGTGGGATTGTTTTCTAATCTTGAATTTTACGTTTTTCACTACGTGAAATGTATATACGAGTGTCGAAATACGCGATGGGTAAGTTCGTATGAAAATGGGTAAATAGTAGAAAAATCTACTTTCCTGTATTGCGGATTTTATGGGACGAACGTTCGAACTGATTACCATACTACATAGTGACAATGTATTCAAGGAAGCAGGACAATTTGTTTCGGTACTTATTTCGGCTCGTGATTTACAAACGAGGTGTCGACGGATGCGTCTATTACGCTTTGCCTCCATAATTTCCACTCGATTCGGCTTTGTTGGACCGCGTCGCAAGATTTACTCGTTATGTCTATACCATCTCCCTCGGTTTGGTCTCTTTCACCATATTACTCAGAGACGATAATTCATATCTTCGTTACTCTTTGTTATACACACCATTGCGAACGCATGGATATATTCGTCGTTGCACTACCCTCTTGTCGCAGCCGTCAGAATCATATAAGTAGTTATTGTGCCGCTAGTGCAAGAGTCATAATACGCTTTTTAAAATCAGTAGTGCAAGTCTGCGTGTGATGAGGCGCGTGCGAATAATTGATTCAATTAATTTAAAACATAAACAATAATGAAGAGTGCAGTAATGCACGTATTAGATCGGCTTTAATAGATTGGAATTGCGTTGCGTACAATCAACCGACGACACACTCATTAATTACTTACATGTCGGCTGCACACACGCGGAAGCATAAAGGGATAATCCTGAAGGGACTAATAACTACGTCTAGCTTATACCCAAAATTAGTATAGGCTCATCTCTCCCCCGATAAAACGAGCCCGGATATAATGCGACTACATAAACTAGACTATTGTCAACGGCGAACAATGTTCCGAATATATTCCCCGCACATACAACTCAATAATATACAGTAAAACATAATATTTGTATCTGATACTATATCTCGAACGAAGTATCGATATAACCGACCGTCCCAGCCGCTTAGCCAAATCTCTCTCAGCATCTCGTGCAGCAAACAGCTCTAGCGCTCAGGCGCAATCGCGTCCGTTTGTCGCTAATCAAAGCCCGGGCCTATAGCGTACACCCCCAGTACTCACCGGTGAAACAGAGAGCTCACACCCGAGACTGCAAGAATCGAGGAGAGAGAACCTAAACCCAAGCGACGGCATCGAGTCGGCTGATCCTCTCTCGCTCTTGCAAACGGAATGAAGATCGACGCGTTAGCTATATATGTATACAATACAGTACGGCGAGCGTCGCGTTCGAGAGCCGTGTTTGAACAGGCGGTCCGCATGTTCGGGAGAGAGAGAGAGAGAGAGATCTCGCGCGTGAGAGAGGTTGCTATGACGATCACGCGCGCCCCATCGAATTACACCGAAAATTGCCCTACGCGTCCTTCGCTCTCTCTCTCACTCTCTGCGTGCGGCGTGGGTGTATGCATATATATCTCGCTACTTGCTTGCTTATACTCTCGGTTACGAATGCAGAAACGATAAACGCCCTGTTAAACTGTATTTGATGAACGTCTTCTCTCTCTCGGAGCTACTGTACCGCGTGTCTCTGACGCGAGAGCCAACTTCGCGTGTTCGATTCTATACCTCTTCTGGGGGAGGGGGAGATAAAGGCAGTAGTAGAGGGGTGAGAGATGAAGCGAAGGTACTGCAGGGGAATTTCGGTATACTGCAGCACCGCGCGGCGAAAGTGATGGAGTTTGAGTTTTGTAAGTTTCTTGAATTAGACGCGCGAATTTGCAGCCGCGGAGCCGAGCCTCTAACTGCTGCTGCTGCTGCTGCTGCTGTAGTTAGAATTTAGGATAATGAGATTTGATGCTGTGTAGGGGAGGGATCGGTTGTTGAAATTTTGAATTGATTTAATCGCCGCTTTTACAGAGTACGGCCGGGTCTCACTGAAAAGCTGAGTTTATAATTAGAATACTTCATTGAAGCCTGTAGTCATCGTACAAGGGCAATTTTCACGATTCTCATCAGGCTATAGATAAGAATTTTCAAAAGAGTAGAAAATTGAAACGATCCCAAAGCATTAAGAAAAATCAGCAGAGATACCCTTAATACAAAACCGTATACGCCGCGCGTCTCTTTGCGTCCCGTAATACGAAAACATAGCTTCCAGGCCTCTCTATCTCCTCGGCCGTCGCACGAGAAAAAGAGAAAGACAATGGCCGGGGGGAAGTAGAGGAAATCACGTAAAGGATGACGAGGTCCACAGGGATCTTCGCGAAACGACTCTCGCTTACGCGCTTGGTCTATCCTTTATACATTTGTGAGAGGATATATTTATATATATGTATAGAGGTACACGTATATACGAAGGATAGCTCTTAATCCGTGCAGCTCGGCTGGGCGATGCATCGGTCGGTGGAACGATTTGTGGAAGGCAGTTTTTGTCTCGAGAATCGGTTTCGCGCGTTGTAATCCTAGCGTGTACGGGTCGCTCGGGAAATGGAAGTTTCTTATATACGTGATGCGCTCTCTGCACTGCTCTCCGGAGAGAATATAAATAAAGAGGATTTGTAATTAGTTTGGCCGAAGTGTGGACGGCTTTTTGTTCTCTCTACACTTGTGTATACTTTTCTCTTTTTGCTCCCGGCTTGGTCGTATTGACTGTTGGTTCGATCTGGGGTTGTGCGAATGGAAATATATATATATATATATATATATATATATATATATATATATATATATATATATATATATATATATATATATATAGAGAGAGAGAGAGAGAAGTACACTTTTTGTCGTTGATCAAAGTGTCGTCAACTCAATTACTTTCTTCACTCTGGTCTTTCAGAATTCAATATAACTACCCGGCGAACTCCTAAGAGATCGACTAGGATTTCAAAGAGGCGCGCGACTATATTCTATTAAGTTTCATTAAAAAAAGAACCTCTTCAGCTTCTATACGGTATAGTATGTAAGTACAGATTTTGCTTCTACCTCTTTTGAGATGAAATTGAAGATGTCTATATTGATTTTAAATTTATGTACGGAGCCTGTGCAGTGTATTGGTTAACTCGATCCCGCGACGTTATTCGATAAGAGCAGCAGGGCATCTATTACCCTTATAGTTTCTTATATATATGTATATATATATCAAGGGTTCCTCAAAGCGTTATCAGACCCAATTACTCTCGGTACCTGAGTCTGCGTCTTCAATCTAGAAACGCCGAGGATGGCACCTGTGATCTTGTCTTCGCAGCGTCGTCAAAGACGCAAGGTATACGTATATATTATTGAACGCATTCTGTATGTGTGCTGCTACCGGCTACCCCTATATAGAGTAGCAGATATTCCTGATGAATCGTCGTTTGTTTAACTAAAATACTATTCACTATTTCTACACACAAAAATAAAGTCAAGTCATCGCACCGTAAAACTACTTACGAGAAAAAAAGGCTATAACACTATATACATTAGCAAAACTCTGTATTAAAAAGTTCGGCTGAGTAAATTCTATATAATTATTTAATTCTACATATAAACGTAGAGTTCACAGTCCACATCAGAATTTACTCAGATAAATCAAATATACAAAAATCTTTCAAAAATCTTATATATTTTATAATATTAACGAACTTGATTTAGACTTTTTTTCAGAAATCTATAATATAAATATAATATAAAATATAAATTTAATACATTTGCCGGTATTCGCTGAGAAATTTGAAAACTAGTCCTCACATGGACCGATGATATGATAGTGTAGAGATTTACAATAAACTAATCAAAAATGTGCGTAGGGACAATTTTTGCGTAAAAAACTGTACGACATTAAAATTTTACACAAAAAATTCTACTTACTCTTTGCGCTTTGAGGTGAAACTCGTAGGCTCGTCTTGCAACGCGGGACTTCAAAGGGCTAATTTATAACTCGATTAACAACAAATATCCTGAATAAACTTCAACAAGATTATAAGTAGTCCAACCGCACGTAACCGAATAATTCAGTTTAACATGACCGCTCATAATTCAACGCGGATACCAAACGCTTTGTCGTATAAAAAAGCCGGGTCCCAATCGAGTTATCCCACTTTCAAAATCAAGCTAACTCCGACAAAGAACTTCCACGCGCAGCACCATACAATATCGGTACGATAAAAAGCCGCGAATCAAATCTACAATCAGGCCGCTTAGCATAAACCCTCCATAACTCTCGAAAAAGGCAGCAGTCATAGCTCATCCAAGTCCCTCGACGATAACACGCTCCCACACACACAGCGACGCGTGACAGTACTGTCTGCGTGCTCGCACGCAAGACATCTATACCGCGGCCAATTAGTCGTTTCTCTCTCTCTCTCTCTCTCTGGTGTCGCGCACACCAGGGACTAATGAAATCGAGCGCATCAGCCGGTTGTACGCGCAGTCGTGCGTCTGGAATGGCGAATGAGCTGTATATATAGTATATGCAACGGATGACGGTGGATATGAGAACGAGTACTTTATAGTCGCGCGATATGAGGCGTAGGAGGGAAAAAAGAAAGATTCGCCCTGATTCTAGTCGCGTATGTGCGCCGGTGTATAGAGGAAGAGAGAAGCGCCCGAGGCGCCTAATGGCTCCCCGTCACGTATCCATTATCCGTCTGACACGATGTTTCGGAGATTAGGGATCGGGGTGATGAATCCCTTTTTTTCGGAGTCATTGGGAATCTGCGGCTGTCGAGGATGTATTTATGGCGCGCTCTAACGGATATTGGATCAGTCGCTCCGATTAGAAGCCGGCTTTTTAAAGTGAAAAATTAGCCTCGCGATAAAACTAATCTTCAACATTGGAACAAAGTTGTAGAATTTATATTTCCTGCTTTTATTTTCCTAAACAGAAAACGCGTACAAAAATAACACAAGAGATCGTCATCCGCTCTTTGACATTTGCAAATCCTCGCGAATATAGCATAATGTTTTTCGCTCGAAAAACAATGCGCACAAAGCGCCAAACAACAGAGAGGCCGTCGCTTGGCTGCTGGTAATATTCCCAGCGTAACCACGAGGCAGAGGCGCAGAACTCGGCGAAATTGCTCAAAAGAAAGCGTGTAATTAAACTCGACGACTGCAGGCCCGCGCGGGCCATTAAAGCAGCGGAGAACGAGCAGAAAAACCAGCCCGTCGTCGCGCACCTGCCTAACTATGTGCGCGCCACACGTGACAATGAGTTTCTTCGGATCCCGCCCACTTGCGCGTGATACAGCGTATACATGTGGATACAAACCGCTGTCGCAGTAGTCGCAAAAAAGAGACGCGGCTTGTGCGTTTCAGGAATTCCATAACTGCTGTCGGAATTTAATAGCGGGTGTGTAATACATATATTCCTGTTTGACTTTTGGCATTGTAATATAGGTTTTTGTGATGAACGTTCATAGAGCGCGATGTGAGAGCGTCGTTGGATATGTAATAAACATGGTATATATAACACAGTTGAAAAAGTCGTATAATTTAGAAAGTTGAACATTTTCTTACCGCGCGCAGGACGATACGGTCTGGCAGCGGAGTACTATTATGTATACTTCTGAAAAGTAACAATGAGCTTTGCATCATCTCGAAGATATAAAACTTTGACACGTGCAATAAAACTTGCGGTTATATATATACATATCATAGTTTTGAAAAATGTATGACAGTCAAATCAATAACAGGATACACGCACGCGCTCCAACTCGACTGCAGTATCCACTCAAACTTTATACATTTGTTCGCCGAACAACGTTGTATTTTAAAAACTGAAATAATTATCCGAAAAACAAAAGGAAAACGCTACGAGAACCCAAGAATTTTAAGGTATATATATAATTCAGCCTCAAAGGTTTCCATTTCTCACCTCAACGTACATCCCAATTCGTGTACTCGCTCTCAGCCAGCAAGCGCGTTCAGTCAAAGAGAAATCGCTCGAAGTAACGCGCGATTGCACACGCGCGCAGGTGTCCACGTATACGCCCACACACACATACACATATAGAGCCTATATATAATATACACAGTCGAATATGCGTGAGCGCGCGGACAACAATGCCGAGAGACGTCGGCCAGACATGGCAAACGGCGTTTATCCGTCCGAAACGCGCCTCTGTGTTTGCCGGGGCGTATGCGCGCCTATATATCTGCGTGTATATGTATATATGTATAGGTGAAGGCGCGACGTTATTATACGAGTTCTCGCAGCCCGATGGAGCGACGTGTCGACTCGTGCGCCAGCCGAGGCTGCGAGTGTATATATATATATATATGTATATAGAAGCGCAAGGATGCGATGCGTGCGCAAACTTGTGTTTTAATATAATGAGAAGGAGAATAATAGGTCGCGTCGGAATATATGTCGGGAAAGTTCCGTGGCTAGTTTGTTTTAATATTTACTTAAAGTTTCGGGGATATCGACATATTTATTTCATTAATATAATATTTCAATTTTTTTTACCCGAACAGCGAAAATCGTGCATTTTCCCCGTGTCACTACACGTATATATATATATATATATATACAGGAGACCACAAATAATTCGAACAACACCAGCTCTCTCTCTCTCTCTTTCTCTCTCTCTCTCTCTCTCTCTCTCTCTCTCTCTCTCTCTCTCTCTCTCTCGACAAAAGCAAAATCGTTCAGCTCCAAGTTTCATATCACCGGCGCGCAGCCTGCAGCCAGAGAGTGGCAACAGCGTTAATTAAATCCGCAAAACCGATAGACCCTAACAATTCCATTTCCCGGCTCGCTCTCTGCCGCAACAACGTTCGCGCGCCACAACACAATCGAAAAACTTTACTTCATTTCCAGCAGAGCCTCCTCATTCTGTCCCAAAACTCCAACAAAACACACCTCGAACACAGTGGCGAAACAAACCGCGTGGCGAATAAAAAGAAAAGCGCCGAGAGAGAGAGATAAAGGGAGCCGTAGCTACAGGTGAAAAGTTGTCTTTGCAGCAGCTACATCGCCACACCTTTGCGACACAATGAGGCACACTCCACACAGCGACATCGCTCTATCTCTCATACGCGACGCGCCAAACGGGACTTTGGTATGCTGTGCCGGCGGAGCTTCCATGCGCCTCTCCTCGTCGTCATCGCACAGCCTCTCTCCTGTCACAGACATCGTTCTGCCGGGCGCCAGACGACGAGGGCGACTCTGCGAGGCTATACGGGGGAGCGAGAATTCAGAAACGGAGAGTTTGCATCCCACGCGTCGGTGTGTCTGTGTATAAAGGAGCCAAAGAGCGAGAGAGAGAGAGAGAGAGTATATTGCGCTAGCGTTAACGCCGAGGGTGCAAACAGTTCTCCGACAGCTATCTCGGCCGTACAGTCGAGCTAATAATTAAACGGCTTTAGAGCGAGGTACGCGTGGGAGGGAAAGCCGCGCGCACGGAAGAGAGGACTAATATATTGGGGATTAAGAGCGGCGCGAGCGAGCTCTTTGAGCCGGCGTTTTATTCGACCTGATGTACGGACTTCCGGAGGCTGTAGTTGTGTGTTAGTTGCTCAAACTATACTGGGCTATACATATCGAGCGCGAGCTGCGTGGGCGAGTCTTTTTTGGCTGAAGTTGGGTTATTTTAGTGAAAAAAAGCAAAAGCTGATATTATTTTGCTTAACAACATACGCGAGTGCATAGGTGCTATCGACTTTTACATTTGAGGAGCCATCAGAGCTTTTAGAGCGCTTAATATCGAACTTTCACGCGCAAGCGTTCGCGCCAGCTCTCTATTCAAACTATTATATTGCGCGAAAATCACGGGAGCTGCGCGCAATATAATGACAGAAAGCCGATTTTTCCCTAGCAAAGAGCCCGAGCGCAAACCCGATCAGAATTAAAAGAGCGTCGCCCCTACGATATATACACGCGCACAATGTACCAGAGAGGCGTAGTGTGTCGCGCTACATTATAATCAGCGCCGGAATAATCGATTCTCGCTAGCAAACGAAACAAGTGCGCGATGAATCCCATTGTTTTCACCGACGAGCTTTCGCCGCTGTGTCAAAGCCAAGCTTTCTTCTCGAGACGAGCTTCATTTGCAATACTTGTTCGCTCGCGCATTATCATGCAAAAATCTTCGCACTGTCCCCCTTCGGATGTAGAGCTCTCTCCCAATATCCATTATATCCGAGCTTTTGCTGCATGTGTACGGTCGAATGATTTTTCTTAATGACGCGCGCGAGGGCTGCACGCTAGTAGATAGCGTATGGAGAATTGAATCGCCGGCTTATTACATTACGTATCGCCGTCGCTTTCCAGTATATATAGACTCTGTTCTACGAGGAGCGACGCACGCAAAGCCCCTTCGATCAAATATTAAAGCGGTAATACTCGAGACGCATATAGCATTGTTTGCCGTGACGTCGCGAGAAAGGGTTCTTTTCTTATACGCTATTTTCGGCTCGAGCACCGAGTTATATTCCACGGAAGGAGTCGTAATTTCACGATGTCGATAGGAGGAGGCCCATTATGCATTATTACGTTGCTTTTGTATGTCTATAGATATGAGAGAATTTCGTGTTTCCTTTCTTTTTTTCGGAATGAATTATATAAAAATTTGAAATCTAATTATTTAAAATTATTTTAGCAATAAGCTGATAAAACTGCTTCTTCTGTATAATTTCAATTTTGCTGCCGATGCCGCGTATATAGCTTTGTTTACTTCCTCTATCATCGAATGAATACACCGGCATAAAAATGAACCCACAACAGTCGATTAAATGCGATGTCAACTAACACACGCGCCCAATAAAATTTAAATCCAAGACTTTTTTTCTCTCCCTATCGCATAAAAATCATCAAAGAACACCACTGCAGATTTCACATTCCAATAGCCACGCGGAGTGCCTTTGACGCCGCGAAAAAAGGACTTCACCCCCGAGTACTAAAACTCCAATAAGCGTCGGGGCTGATCGGTCTGAAATGACGTCTTATCGCAGACTTTGCAGAGCAAGAGAAGAGAGAGGGAGGATAGTCAGCAGCATGTCACCGACGCGCTCGTGTAATTCGCTAAAAAGCTCGCAAACGAAGCTCCATCCACTCGCTCGAGTGTAATTCCGAAGGATCGTTAACGAATTCCCGGCAAGCCAATCTCAACGACGACGACTACTACAAGCTCCGCTCGCTTGCTTCCGTCAAAGACTCGGATTTAATTTCTCTCGCGGCGTGACGCCGAATCGTCGTCCCTTGGAAATCCCTGGGATGCCGCAGAGCGGGGAATCGAATCAAAGCGTAAACTCGTAACTCCGATGCCGTCGCTGAGGAGGAGAAGGAGGAAGAAAAAAAAAGAAGCGACCGATGGCATTCCGAGTTTATTGCGCCTTTTCTCGAGAGGTGCTGCTCAAGCTCTATATATACGCGCCTAGACCATCAATCCACGTGCAGCTCGCACGCGGGGACTTTGCTTTTGTTTTCTTTTTCGCGTAGAGCCGCGTTCGTCGGGGAGTGACGTCGACGTTCCGAGGGTTGCGGTTAATTTGATTCCCCGCGAGCACGTATGCGTCGCTATATGTGTGTGTGTACAGCAGCTCGTGCGCGGCTTACATTTTTCGGATTTTCCGCGCTCTGTTTTGATATCGTGCTCGAGCGTGAGGAGGGCGCGATTGGAGAGCTATTTTGGTTGGGGGGACCCGATGTGCGTGCCTATATCGATAAATCAGGGTTTTGGACATTTTTAAGGGTACAGTGCAGTCTTTAATTTTTACAAAGGCACCGGTTTTGAATTTGCGATCGAGTTTCGATAAGTATATTAATTCATTGCGGCTAATGGAATATTTTTTAATTATTACCGATAATAAAGTCGCATTTCCCTCCAGAAATGGACATCCAATCGCTAATTGATCATGCATAATTCAGCAATTTTGCTATATTAACGTAAACCCACAGTAAACTCCAGCAACCGAAAAAAGAGGAACGCCAAGAAAAAAAAACTCGAGAGATCTCCGCTCTATAACTGAATTCGCTCCCGTCGCGCTGCGCTTGTAAAAACGAGCGGGCGTAGAACAAAAAGAAAAAATTGAGAGCTTCATAAAAGGAGAGAAAGGAAGAAAGAAAGCAAAGCATATAGGGGGCGGGAGAGAGAAGAGAGAGAGAGAGGAGAAATTCGTTAACCCCGGCAAATTCAGGGCTTTTAATACGTCGAACGAGAGGAAAAGCGCAAAGCTCGACGGCGCAAGAAAGGGAAAAGCGAGCGCGTCGCTATGCTGCGGCGCCACATATAGAGGGAGTGGGAGTATAGGACGAAGCCAGATGAATGGACGTGTATAGCCGAGCTGGCAAAGTTTGTTCTGCAAACAGAGTGCGAAGCTTTCACGGCGAAGGTATACGGGCGTGTGTATATGTATGTATATATAGCGAAACAGGATAGACAGCGCGCGGGGTTAGAGGGCGAAGACACGAGGTAAGCAAACATTTTTGCGCTATTACGCGAATCTGAGAGTATAGTGGACAGGGTATTATGGGAAAAAATTATGGATAATGCTCGGCGCGGTTTGTGATCCTTGAATTTACGAGCTGGCGTGTATTTTCAGCCGCTGCGCGCTGACTGAATCATGCCAATAATTCGAAAATATGCGCGTGTGTATAGGGGATGTAAATAAACGCTGCTTCAGCGTAACTGCAATTTTTTTGCAAAATGCTATTATTACGAAGAATATATTTTATACGCGAAGATCCATTTACGCGCAAAATTTACTTAAAACTTTAGCGAATTAGCTTAAAGTAAGGTGAGCCGGCTCCCTCGAGTCTTAAGTAAATTAAAATGGATACGCGCCTCCCGCTCGATTTTTAAACAAGTTTACTCACCTCTCACGACGGCATCATAAATCTCGGGGAGGAGTAGAACAGCGCGCGATGCGCCGTTCCGCTGAATTTCATATTTTTCTCTTCGAGATATCTCGCAAAGATCACAATCGACAGTTACTTGGCGACTGGAACGCCCAGTGGTTGTCGACAAAAAGAATAAGACGTCGCGCGATCTTGGAAAACGACGTCTCGGAAGAGGAGGGAAAAAAAGCGAAGAGTCGAAAGAGAGAAAGGCCAAGATAAATCGAGAGCTCGCCGATAGAATTTTTCGGGATGCGCTCACCGTACGTTTACGTATACGCTCGGGCCATTTTTCTCTTGCGCTGCCGGGCAAGTGTATATTTTTGCAGGCGCGTCCGGGCGGATAGAACAAAAAGAGGCGTTAAAGTTCCGCTGAGGAAAAAGGAGTATAGGACGCGCGCGCGTCTTGTGCAGGAGTGGCAGATGCAACGTGATATTTTGAAAAGTTGGAGTTCACGTATAGTGAGAGGTGAAAATTGAAATAAAACGAACGCGGGTTTGGCGGCGATGTTGTGAGATGAAAATTTTTATATATAAAATTTGGAATAGTTTCCATTTCTATTATTATTATTCTTGGATCTTATTGGATATACGAGGAAATTTTAGTAGAAGTATTTATTGTTTACAAAAGCATCGATTTAGCATACGGTTTTAGTACACTGATTCTAAAAGAGACGTGGTAAACGTACAATTCTTGCTCTACTGATTATGGTTGTTGCGATTAAAAATTAGAAATTGAAGAAAATATGATAACAAGGAGTCGTATTTGGTTATTGTAGAAAGATTCTTGATTTTTTACTGGAATCCCATCCACCGCATAGAAATTTCCCTGGCCCCTCCCCCCACATCCATATCTACGTGTAAAATTTATATAGGATAGTCCCTCGACGTAGACGCACGGTTTTTACTTAAATAAATGCAACTAGGTTCTTAAAACTTACATTCTCATAAAAATTCTAGGAAATTTACTTTTAATCTCTAAATTGAATCACATACGATTGAAATTTATGGCAATTAACAAATAAGCATTATACCATGTAGACCTCACAAACGATGAACATATTTTTATAGAATTTTACAGACACTTCTCAAATGCTTGAAATTCCGGCGAAATTGTATATTTCCGGTCTCGAAGGGCCACCTTGTTATAAATATTTTCAATTTTTTTACGCTTAACTTGATTCAGTCCCGAATAACCGTAAGATTTGCGACGAAGAATTCAAGTCCTCTAGAAAAAAGTACTTCATCAGCGTGCAGCCACGTACACTCAACAAACAATTACCTCACCCCTTTCGCCAGCAATTTCTCGGCAAAAACCTTTCTCACAACCCCTTAACTTTTATACCGTATCCTCCGCTCGCCATACCTCAAAGTAGTATACACACACACGGCTAACCCAAGGTAATAGCCCGAGCAAAGCACCCCGTGCGTGGATGGCGTGCGCCGCAGCTCGAAATATTCGAGCAGACAGCTGCGGGGAGTCGCGGTGGTGAGTGACCGACGCGTCGCCCCGTATAGCTTATATACGCGCGCGTGCCGGCGATTTCTTTCCTGCCGCGATAAGACTGCCGGCTCGCGCGGACTTTTCGTGTCTTAATGAAAAAGCGACGCGTAAGGGGCTAAACGACGCGGCGCCGGGATTAATTTACCCCCGCCTCGCAGCCCGTAATTAATTGGGTTTGCGGGGCCGCCGTTATTTTTGTTTTCCCCGCGCTGGGTTAAGGTTAAACGCGCGCGCGCGCGCGACTGTTGCTCGGGCTTTTCGAGATAGCGCGCCGAGGAAATGTGCTTCGAGACAGGCGACATTTCTCAAATCGTTCGTGCGTGTAATGGAGGGCCATTGTGTACGGGAGTTGCCGTCGCACAAGTGCATTAAACGCATCTAAATGGTCTGATTAAAACACTATGATAGCGCTTCTCCGTGTGAGCCTTGACCCCGCGCGTGCAAGCTCGATTAAATATCCGACACGAGCTTCTCTGAGCCCGTTGTTTCGTGCGGCCTATTTTCTTTTTTAGACGACGTCATTAACACGAATCATCGATATAGCCAGGAATAAGTATAAACGCAACGTCGTATCTTTCCACAGCTGGCCTACTCGATGACGCTCGACTACGACATGGGCGCAACGAACTACAACACAGGCATCAGGGCCCTATTGCCGCCGAAGATCAACGTCTCTTCTCGGGGCTTTGTGCCGACGCAGCAGCAGGTGTTTGCCATCAGATTGCCCTGTTCCGGCCTCGAGAGCGCCGAGATAAAACTCGCCCTGAAGCTCAACGTTACGGCGCCTCCGGAGCCCATGTACCGCGACACGATTCTTGTGTTTAAGCGCAACAAGATCTGCATGAAAGGTGAGTCATGCTTTTGTATAAAAATCCGAATATACTGATATCGATCGCGGTATAGAATTAATAATCAAAAGAGAGTAGTCAAGATGTACTTTCTGGAATGACAATTTCCCCCTTTACGTATATCCAACACTCAGCCCTCGAAAAAGCAATAACATTCAATAAACAAACAGCCGATTAAAAGCCCTCAATAATCTCCTCTCGTCAATCTCGAATACACCGCAATCAGAGGCTACCTGTAATATAACCGAGCTTGCGCTCGGCAAAAGCAATAAACCCGTCGTTAAACGCCCCTATACATCCGCCCCCGAAAGTTTTAATAAGCCGTCAAGATCTCGACGACGACGAGTCGAAAAAAGGCCATCATCTCTCGCCTGGGTAAGACGAACCCGCATAGAGAGAAGGGTATATATATATATTTATAGAAGCGCAGCAAAGACTGGGCGGAAATTGACGCGGACGTGCGGGGCGAAAGTGCGCAGAATAAACGAGAGGCGAGCCATCCGATAGCTTCGAGTTGACAGACGCAGATCCGGATCCGATTACGCGCGAGCAAAAGCGATCCGTCGCGGCAAATGAAATCTCGCCATCAACGCGACTACGGGATTTTACAGCAACGGAAAATCCGACGGCAGTAGTAGTATATTCGCAGAGCCAGCAGATCGGCGGCGGTGGTGCTTGTCTTTATGAAGTCGATGGGATGAGACTCTTTCTTTCCATCTCGTGTTTGATATAAAAGAAAGAAATTTTACGCTGGGTGTGTGTATAGATATAAGGGGGAAAGAGAAGCATTAGATCTTGTTACACGGTAGACCGACGGAAGAGATTTTTCCGCGAGGGGAGAGAGAGACGATGGAAGTTCGAAATGAAAGTTCAGAGAGGAATTGTTTTACGCCGCGTTTCTTTTATTGGCTTCCGTATAATACCTGAGTCTTTCTGCCACGGATATATTTGATTTGTTTTTAGCATTCTTTTATATATACTGAACTTATAAATATGGATTTTAAGCGCAGAGTGCATTATAAACATTTTTCTCTGCGCAGCTACCATGAATCAAAGAGCATATCGCGGGGCAATTAAAATTTTCAAGATTCCCCGCACGCTCGCTCGACAACATTCAAAACCACTTAAGCAGCTTTTATTACACTCGCCGCAGTAAACGGCGCCGTTATATAACCTCCGCCGCGTGTGTCTTGCGACTCCCGTGCGGCGGACCACTTGGTCAGATTTATTTCCCACTTTCAGGCTGGTTACTCGCTGCTCCGGTTCTTATTGGCTCCAGCCGACGTTATATCCATCAGCTCGAAAATCCTTCCGCTCCGTCTTATCTCTCGCGGCCCGCTGTCGAAAATAATCGAATCTCGCGCGCTCGAGAGGCTTCTCAACGGGCCGGGATATTGCGATGAGTCCTCGATATACCCTCTACGCCGGCTTCGCCTAATTCTACTATACGTATAGCGCGGGAAAGATGGTACACACTGCTGTAGAAACGCGAGATTTCGAGAGAAGGAAAAAGAGAGAGAGAGAGAGAAAGAGGCTTAATAGAGCCGCCCTCTAGATTAGCTGTCGGCGCGGCGATAAAGTATATATATACGCGCAAGCGAGCACACAGGGGGATCAGTCGAACACATACGCTTTTTTGTTCGTCTTTTATTTTCGTTGCGAGTCTTTTGCGAGAGAGAGAGAGAGAGAGAGAGAGAGAGAGAGAGAGAGAGAGAGAGAGAGCGTTATTACGAGTCTTCAAAATAAGTTGAGATTCGTCCTATTTCGTGAGGATTATCCATTCTTTATTTCAGCACACGAAAGAGGATATTATCCGGGCTGATATACCTTCATCATTTTCTTCGAATTATTTTTTTCTTTCGAGCGTCATTACTTTCGTATACTTGACATAATGCCGTTACATAATCGCTTCTCGCATTAGCCGTTATTACAACGATCCGGTCACAGGGAGAATCCCTTTCCAAAAAATGAATATTCCAAGCGATCTCCCCAACGCGTTATAACCACCGCAGATCCCCGAAATTAAAGTTAATTTTAATTGCAGAAACTTACCCACCGTTGAGTCCACTCTCATTTCCCGCGGCGACGATATCAAGTGTCGTACCTATACACCACCAGCTCCCCGTTAATCCGTCGGCGACTCGTAAATCTCGGTTACATCGCTCGCACCGCACGTGCTTTCGTCTTGACCTTGTCAAACTGCGCCGGTGTATGTGTGTCTGTGTGTGTGTCTGACTATCGCCGAGTATTTTCTACTTGCCGGCCGCGTGCCATTCCACTATATGTGAGAGCCAATTCGTTCAACGCTCGGCATCAAAGACGTGTCGGTCGTGCGAGTCGGCGGGATGGTTGTCGTGGAATGCGTTTTGGCTCGTCGTTCAGTGACGTACGTCTGACTGTATACCGCGCGAAGAATTACAGGCTTGTGTCAGTGCGTGAAGGGAGACGCATTGTTGAGGCTGTATAGTTTAATCGTATTTTGGGGGAGTGTCGGTGCGACGGGTTGCTTTATTGTGGTGGTTTGCGTGAAGAATTTTATTTGAATATTCGTTTTAAAAGTATTGAATGTAAATGAGGAAATTTCCGCGTACAATCCTATACCTAACGATCCAAAATTATTTCAATTTTCAACCATCCGTCAGCGTATCCCCAAGCAAACCAACTCCTAAACTCACGATATTAAAACGATTATTCTTTTCGCTGAAACGCGCGGTTTGCGCAAGAAAACACCGCAACATCTCGTAATATCGCTCAGCCGCAATCCGGAACAAGCAAGTCCGAGAGCTCGCCGGATATCCATTGCTCGAGAAGTATCAGGCCTCGTTCTTCTCTCTCTCTCTCTCTTTTTCACTTATAAACTCGCGGCTCTTTTCCGCAGCAGCCGTTTCCTCGCAGCGAAGGTATATTATATGATCCCTGCGGCGATTTATTCAACTTCGTTCTCTTTCTTGCCTTCCCGGTCTATATATTCCCTACTGTTGCATATAGATATATATAGCCGGGCGTTTGCCGGTTCATCTCCTCGAGTTATTTACTCGCGAAACGGGCTTCGATTTCGCCCCGAAAGCACGCGGATTCGACAGCCGGAAAAATGAGCGCGATAAAGAGAGCTTTTTCTTCCTTAAAAGCCGCTACGCAAAAGAGGCCGGGCACAAAGGGGTTCCTCGATCTCCCGCGGCTCCACGAGCGAGAGAGAATTAATAATACCTACTGAGTTTGTATTATACTTCTTTTTTCTCTCGCGGAGATTTTTCTTCTCGCTCCTCAGCGAGCCGGGCTGTGAATGCGGAATCGAGTATCTAGGGACGATGGAAGTTTTCAATAGTTTTTTAATTATTAGTCCGGGACATTGAGGATCGCGGACGGTCTGTTTGATCTTACTCGGCAGCGGGGAATTTGTTCGGAGGAAATTAAGGAATGAGCGCGCGGATGATCTTTTATATGTAGGGGAAGTATCGGGAGGAGTTTATTGGCGAGGAAGTAATTTAAATTATTCCGATCGGATTGATAATTGATGATTTATAAAGACCAAGCGATTTTCAACGATGCAGCACATCGGAAAAATTCATCGGTGAAGTGGTGTACACTGCGTAGAAATGTTATTCCACCGAATCGACAGTCTGCAACTTAACAAGCACAATTCGCTTATATACGCGCGGATTTACGCGACGCAGCACTTTGACGCGATATATACAGAGATTGACGGAATCGCGCAGTTTTCCAGCTATGCGACAGCACGAATCGTTCTGCTGAATATTACAAAACGCGCTGCACTACGCTTTGATCGAAAATGGAGTTTGAATCTTTTGGTATAGAAGAATATATACGGGCGTTTCACGGATCAAAATTTTTCACGAAAAATATAATAAATTACTATCGTCGAAAGCTATACGCACTCATTATCCGACGTCATTAAACCGAAGAAATAGTCAAACTTTCCAAACTCGAGGGGACGAATAGTCTGTCCTATTAAAAATAATTACAGCTAGCTGGATCGTCAAAGCGCTTCGCCGTCAACGCTTCATTTGCCTCGCGCGTTATTTACTCGCTCGCTCCTCGAAAAGCCTCGAGAAAGAAAAGCTTCGATCTCTCTCTCTTTCTCTCGAGGCGCGGGCAAAGTGTGCGCAGATTCGACGGGTGGGAAACGAGCCCGATAAAGAGCGGAAAAGGTCGAGAGAGAGAGAGAGGAGTAGGCGAAGGAAAGAATGGGGGTGAGAATCGTGCGCCGAACTCGTTAGAAGAGAAAGTCTTTGAGTTCCGCGTATAGTCTCACGGTGTGCCCCCGGGGGGTGGGGGGTTGGCGAAAAAATCCATCGCCACCGGACAAAGGTGTGCTCTGAGCCCCTTCTCTCTTCGATCAAAGAGACGCGCGAAACTTTTCTCGTCGTCGTCCTTCTCCTCCCTATATATATTCGCGCGGAGATCGTCCTTTCTGGCTTGGCCTTTGAGCTTATGTATTCCAAGGCGATTTTGATTTTTCTCCTGGGAAAAGAATAGCTCTTTTTGGATTGGTAAGAGCCTTTTGTACCTCGAGTCTAGCTCGAGGAACGAAGCTCTTCTACGACCGCGCGCATATATATATATATACACTTTTGTGCAGCCAGTCGAGAAGGGAGATAACAGAGGATTCTTTTTCTTTATATTTTGGGGCGGATGGAACGACGCAACTCCGCAAACATTCGAGAAAATTAAGTCGTCGATGAGAAAAATTTTCAATGTAGGGCATACGTTTTCATAAGCGGACATCCAATACCGTATATAGTATATATGTACAAACACTTTAGAATTGAATCATATTCCGCTCGCAGCACGTATAGCGCCATAACGTAATGTAACGAGCGAGCAATAACCGCATAACGACGGCCCATTTCAGGCATCCGCACGCAATCGAAGAACGACTCGGTGAAGCTGGAAGCCGGCCCGTTGACGAACGGAAACGGCGCTTTCTACGTCGCTGCGACCTGTGCCTGTGCTCTTATCTTGGTCGTCGTAAGCGTCGCGAGCGTCCTCTACATACGCAACAGCAAACAGCGCAGCCAGCATCCGAGGTAAGAACTGCATTTTCCGCTTTTGAATATATCAGAGCCATACTGTGGGTGTTATTATATATTGAGAAGTGCGCGCAGGGAAATGGTCGTGATAAGCACGAGGGTATTGCACACATAACCTTCGCGCAATCTTCCAAAAATAAACACGTAGAAGAGCCTCCTCAATCAAGCCTCCCCCTCTTCATCTCAAGCACGCACGTACTCAAAGCAACGCGACACTGTGTAAGCTACCACTTCCACTCGAGCGACTTTCGAGCCCCCGCGTAACAAACACACACGCCGATACTGGCCTCGCGATAAAAAAAAAAGCCGCCGAGGGTCCTTGAAAAACCTACGGACCGATTTCAATAGCCTATGTGTATGTATAGACGAGGATCGCGAGGAGGGTGTCAAAACAAGCAGACGGGGGAAGAAATTCGGAGGAAGAAAAAAGTTTCGATCTCGAGTATCTTTTTCAATAAACGCGCTGATCCGACGCTCGATCGACGACGCAGTCGTTTTATTACTCGTCGGTCGGTTCCTTTGGCTCGGAAAGAAGACTGAAAAGGAGCTTGCGCCGAGGAGTGAAAGGGGGGAGATACGTCCTTATGGTGAAAAAGGGAGCTTTGCTATGGAGAGAAGCGGATGTATAGGAACTACTACGCCGCGGAGATGCTTCAATGAGAGAAGCGCTTTGTGTGAGTACTAGAATAAAGTTAGGAAGTATGTCGTTGATTGGTTAAAAACCTAAAAACACATAATTCGAACTTCTAACATCTAAAAACCTTTTTCTATGAAGTTTTAGCGAAACTCAAAATTTTACTATTATAAAGCTTCCTCTAGGAGGAGGCAATATTAAACTGTACACAATCGTTAGGTAAAAGAAAATGGATTTCTAGAGAATGACCCTCGAAAAACGAAATTACCTTTTACGTTGAGCAATCAATCGAAATAATTGGCGATGATGATGTTTGTGCAAGTCAAATGTCTAAGAGCCATAAGGCAGGCAAATAGAGACCGCTTGGAAATCTGTTTAATAGTAATGCAAAAGATAAATGAAAATGCAAATTTTTTTCAAGTTCTTTGCTGATATTTTTGTTTTGGCTTAAACAAAAAAATAGCTATTTTTGTATTGCTTAAACTGAGCTTTATTAGACCAAATGTGGAGTTTGTATAGTACGAGTCGAAAGATAGTGTGTCTTCGGACCGAAAATGAGCACCGCAAACCACATTCGTGGGTTAGGTAATTTATTCATTGCTCTTCCGTATTCATCATATCGTAGTTATCGATGCAAACCAATTGATAATTAAACCGGGTTTTGCAAATTCGAAGGCTACAAATTAACGAAAGAAACAACAACTAAAAAATTTGAAAAAAATAGTACCTATATGATTAATTCATATTTTGAGATACATACATTGGCTATTTGTTTTTGTGAGAAATTATTTCAACTAATTCTTTTTATCATGCACTTGTTTTTATCATGAATCAGTTGATCAGGTAGTTTTGAAACTTGTGGCATTTTAAACATACATTTTCAAACAGAAGTCTCGCTGTGTGCAATTGCAAGCAAAAAAGGCCAGAAATTATACTGACATTTATATTTTTATAGATGTATAGAGAATAGTGTTTAATACTATATATATATTTTATGTACCCAAGGCGTAAAGTGAGTTTAAAACTGACTTTACGCCCTACGTACATAATATATATATATATATATATATATATATATATATATATATATATATATATATATATATATATATATACTATTGAACACAAATTCTCTATACATCTATAAAAATATAAATGTCATTACAATTTCTAGCTTTTTTGCTCGCAATTTATGTTAAAATACTACAATGTTTAAAATGCCACAAGTTTCAGAACTATCTGATCAACTGATAAAAACAAGAAACGTGTTAAAAAAATTAAATAATTCCTCATAAAAACAAATAGCCAATGTATGTATGTATCTCATTAGCTTTGATGACAGAGCCAAACTATGAATTATCCATATAGATACTATTTATACGGATATATATATAATTAATGTGAATAGCATAAAAGCTTAGTGGTTTTTTGGACCTCGCGTGGTTACACTACTCAGTCTGAAAACACTCACCTTACGCCCTAGGTACATAATATATATTAAAGGCAACGGAGCGCGGGATAATGAGGCAAGAAAGCGCAAAGACTTTTACCGCCAGACTATTTATTTCGTCGCTGAAAGAATCAATTGGACGTAACATATTATTATTTGTGCGCCCAGAGCCGGATCATTGATACATAACGAGAAAAATCGCTTCGTTTCGTACAGGCTTTCAGCCTCGGAGGATAGCCGGTAAATACGAAGGCGGGACTTTAAACGCAATCGTCATGGGACTCTCCGGGGATATATTAGCTCCTTTCAGTCCGCCTCCCTAATAACGCTCGAAAAGAGAAAGAAGGGTCGACTCGAAAATATTCTCCCCAACTCGCGGGGAGAGAGAGATCGACAAATTATTCCGCACTTGCCGAGGCCACTCGATCGAATGTCGCTTACGCGGCTCGTCCCCCCTCGACATAACAACCGCTTTGCTCGGCTCTCACTTTTTTTTCTGTACTACGTCGTGTTCTTTTTTCGCGTTTTTTTTTTCACTGTGTTACGAGCGTGTGTACGGAGAACAGAGTACGCGTCGCTTGTCAAAGGGCCACCGAGTCGAAGAGTTTCCGAATAATTTTGCTAGAGGCAGAGTAGGGTGAGAGATGGTTAGGGAGACTGGATGGACAGAGCGAAATCGAAGAATAATTGAACGGGCTGCGGGAATCAAATCTGTCGCTATTATTATCAGCTGTCCGGGGAACTGAAATTTTCGATTCGAACTGGGTTACATTGAAATCAAGGAGGAGGCTTTTCGAGCTTAACGAACAGCTGATTTTCCATATCTTATACTATTATAGTATGATCTAAGATCTATGCAATTCTCTGAAGTAAAAACGAGTCAATTATTATTTAGAATCATTTATATTTGAGATTTTTATTGTAAAAATAAAGAAAAGCCTGCATGCTTTGAAAAAGTCATGCACAAATTAATCATCGTAAAAAATTCAATAATCTCTCTATACTATCTCGATTTGAAAATTATCAACCACAGACATAGAAAACACAATCACTACCAAAGTGACCCGTTATTCGCGAGCAAATCCAACCCCGGCAGCAAATCGGCATAGCTGCATCGACGATAAGCACCACAAATTAACCAACCGCCCGCGTCTGCTACTCTATCCACAGGAAGAGCCTGACGTGCTGTAGTTACTCGGCAGCGGGTACCGGTGGCCTGGCGGGCAGTTCAGTGCTGGTCAAGGTGGACAATCGGCCTGGCAGCGCAAATTCCGGCAGCTACGCCACGATAGCAGACCTCGAGCCTCTCTACGCCCGACCCTGCGGATCTCGAGCGAGCTACTACGCCGCCAGCCACGTGACCCACTTGAGCCAGGTGAGTGCACGACTCTTGTCTATGTCTATGCGGCTCTGTGTGTGTGTGAATATCTGTGTGCGATGCGGGGGTGGGTTAGCAGTCGGTGATTCGTAGGAGCGAGGGAACGCGCGCCAGACGGAATTCCAAATCGCGAACTGCCGAGCTCCTTGAATTACGGAGCTTCGAGAGGTATCGGATAAGAGTTGAGAGGGTTTCGCTGGTAGAAGATTGTTTGAATTACAGCTGTGAACGCTGGTAAGGAATGATCAAGCAGTGGATTTTTTTATCAATCTGTATGGGGCGCTTGGAAGAAAGCTCGATGTTTCATTAGCGAAATCTCATGTTGACCGCGTTTATTCGTTATTATATCTCATAAAATTACCGTTGCAGTCGCAGGACTATAGAAACAGCTCTTAAAAAGTGCGCCAACCTTCCAAGCTCGCGTGCACTGGAAAATTCTGGAGCAAACCACACGCCGAAAGCCTCATACAAATCCGTCGGAGAATATCGCACAAGGAGATTAACGCTCGCTCCGCAAATCCCAGGCAGCTCTCGGAAACTCTAGAATTTTGGCAGAGCAGAGGACGTGCACACAAGGCAATTCTCGGCTGCGCAGTGGTTGGCGCTCGTCGTCGACGCAAGAGAAAAGCGACTCTTCGTTCGACGCAACCATTGTTTCTCGTCCTCACTCGCCTCCCGAAGCGACAATAAAAGCCGACGAGACGGCACAGCCAAACGAGGAGCCAGTGGAAAGCACCGACGCTTTGCATGACGAAAAAGCGCAGCACGTGCGCGCGTGCGAGCCGAGAGCGGCGGCGACGACTACTACTGCGCAAACGGGAGTAAAAAAGGCGGCGATAAAAAAAAGGAGCGCGTGGAAAGGGATTGGGCTGCTCTTGCTGGTCGCGGGACGGTGTAATCTTTCTAATCGAAGTGGTCGAGCGGGAAACGATTTCTTTACCGCTTTTTTTTTTAATGGAAACTGGTTTTCGAAACAGAATTTATGGCTTCTCTGGCGGAATGGAAGTTATTAAAATTTGTCCATGATAAAATATTGTTATTTTTGTAGGCATATTCAAACGCAGCGAGTCAATTTTGCGAGGTTCACGGTAAACTCCCATCGTAAAGCGAGTAGCCCGATATATACGAGCGATATTTTTTTAAATTTTATTATTCGACGAAACAATCGTTCCATAAAACGTTTTACCCCATGACAGCGCTGAACGCAAACAAAAACATGCGCCCGCACCAAAATCTAGGCTAATCCTCGAGTGAAACCCAGGGCAACAAAAAAAAATATCAACCTGTGCAGTCCAACCAAACCGAGCTGGTTACCGACGAAAAAAAATAGCAAAGCGTACAGAGAGAAAACGCTGCGGCAAGGATATAGAATAGAGACTGCGAAACTGCGGCGACTGCAGCAGCCGGTTCGGAGGTCAAGCGCGGACCGGCAGCCCCGAAGGGGGAGTTTAAAAGGGCAAGCTCACCCCATCATGTATGTGTGTGTGCGCGGGAGGGTAGGTACAAGTGCCGGCCAGGCATTGAAAGCCACTGCGGCGGTGGGATGAAAGAGAGACCTGCAGCAACGGAGGAAAGTTGTCATTGGGAAGCGGCTGCTTCGGCCGCAAACTCGATAAAGTTTTGTCGAGAGGAGAACCGGTCGCGATAGCGCGCGAGCGCCTCCTCCCGGAAACTCGCTCAGAGACAATGGAGTGAGAGGCAGCAGAGGAGACTGACTGATAAGGAAAGATGAAGAGATCGGCAGGAAGAGGTAGCGAGACGGTTTTGTTGTATGAGGCGAAAAACTGCTGCTGATGGAGAGAGGAAAAGCTTGAAGGCATATTCGCGAGGATGTTTATGCGTGCGCTCGTGAAATGGATTGAGTTTCTATGAAGGTAGACGTACTCGTAGTTCTGTTCAGTTTTAAAAATAGGATTGAAAATTAATTGGACTCAACAGTTCAGAGGTGTTAGGCTATGCGCTGTTCTTAATTAGTTCTCAGCAAACTATTTCCACAACTCTGTACTCGTTTGCACCCGAAATCCCGATGTATCAATAGCATTACACTCAGGCGTTATAATAACGCCGAAAGAAACTTTTCTTATTTCGTTCTCAATTTTCTCGATGGCCAAGAAGACAGCCACCAGGAAAAGCAAGAGAGAGAGAACGAATATGAGGATCTAGCAAAGACCCATGTTGTCGTCTCGCTCGGTTTCCCCCTTCTCTAGCCGGCAACTTCCTCGCACCCCCATATAACGTTTATCCAGCAAGCCTCGGCACCATAAAAACAGACCGAGAGCCGGGGCACGAAAAAAAGGCAATAGTCCAGAAAGCAAGTGGATAGCGGCATGCATGAGACTGTCCCACGGAAAAGGAAGCTAGAGAGGCTGCGGCGACGAGGGGAAAAAAAGAAAGGAAAATAGCCGCGCAGTGTAGAAAACGAGAAACTCGCAGAAAAAGAAACAGCTACCAGCTGTGGATATAAACGCTGAAGAGGATAGCGGAAAAGAATGAGAAGAGAGTCGCAGGGTTACAAAAAAAATCGGATTGAACGAGAAAAGCGCGTTCACGCTCCTTCCTCTCATTTCGTTTAACTAGCTTCTACTGGACTTCCCCTCCCTCTATTTATACGTGAGCTACTAACTGGAAAATACTAAAGACGAGAAGAAAGAGGCAAAGTATGTTATTTTGTATCCGGGTATAATGTTCGGAGGAACGTAGCCAAACAATCGCATTGACCAGCGCAATTTTATATTGATAACACGGGGTTCTTCAGAATTCTTTTAACCAACGACTGGCGGAAAAGTCTGAGAAATTTTTACCGGGGATACACCTACTTGATGATAAAGACACTTCGGGAACTATTTTAAGTATTTGGGAAATGTTTATAAGATTCGAAGGTATATATGTAGTCTTATTGAGATTAGGATTTTGATTCGAATGCTGAGAAAATTTTCATCGGTAAACATACTAAATTTTTGTACTACCATATCAACTTATTTAGAAACTTAGAAAAAAATTCTGCAAGTATAACACCTTGAAATTTTAGTCTATAATCCTTGTAATACTTGTATGCCGATTTTCGACATATTGTTATCTTCGAAAATTGGGTATAAACTAATTTTAAAAAATAATAACAAAGCTATTTCTCAGAAAGTCAAAGTTATTTAAATTCGCGGAGATTTTTGATCCTCGCGGAAAAAACAATTTCTTTCAAGCTTTACATCTAAAATCCAGCAATGCGCACCTTTGCCGTTCGCTGCGTCCTTACACCCCATCATCATCCGCGTCTCCCCTGCTCTCGTTCTACCTACATATCTATAAGAGAAAGTCCTCGTCCTTCGTCCCGGCAGCTCACGGCAGTTCCGCGTCTCGAGTTTCCTCTCGTGGAAACGACGCGTCGTCAAGGACCAGAGGGCGAGGGCGAGGCGTACACGCGTATAAGCGGCAAATTGATCCGAGATCAAAGCCAAAACAATCACAGGGCCCAGCTGCCGCCCTCCTCCCTTCGCTCGCTTGCGCTTGCGCGTCCTTCTCTCGCGTTCACTTTCACTCTCGCTTTTCGCGCTGCAGCCTTCCTCATCCTTCCTCGGTTTCGACCCATTTGCCTTTTATTACTTTCTCTCGCTGTCGAGCTCTTCGCCGGAGAACAGGCAAGCATAAATTATATTTTGCGCTGTGAATGGAATATGCTGAGTGGAGCTGGGGCTGTATCGAAAGCCAATTTCCCCGGCGTTTTTGCGTGTCAAAGCGGCTGATGAAGAAGATATCTTTATATTTAACGCGACAAGACGACTTTATACAAGGCATGCATTACATTATTTTTGTAATTATTTAAAAGAAAAAAAACAACATGTTTTTTGTTTCTTATTTGGATTTATTATATTTTTGGTTACACAAACATCGTGAACCTTTTACTTTGAAATGCAATTAAATCGCAGTACAACTACATTGTTTTTTACCCATAGCATCGAAAGAACACGTTGGGCCATATGATACTATACCGGCGCAAGCTGATACAGCGCAATCCATGAGTTCTATATCGTTACATGATCGTTGTGCAAAAACTGTAAAAATGATGGTCATGATTCAAAAGTATAATTTTTACGGCTTATGTATGTACATTACGATATTTGTATTTGGCAAATAAGATGACACATGACCAACTGTTCGTTGATAATTGATCATGATGCGTATGTAGATATTAAATAAATAGTATAGCTAATATGAGGCTAAAACTTCTAAAAATGAAGTAACGAATATTACAAATTAAAATGTATTTTTGACAGCATACAAATATTTTTCATTGTTTTAAATATGTTGAAAGTTTTACTTTCGACTTGATTTTCATTTTACAGTAAGCTTTCATACATGGAAACGTTATTTTTACACAAAACAAATTGTAATTTTTTTCAAATTCCATTTAACGAGATATTTAGATATTAGCTTTAAACTTTGTAAAATGATAATTACAATTCGGATAGCAACTGTGGCGTAGTTATCGTAATTTGGTTTTTATTATTGGTATAATCAAATTAGTTTGACTATATTGACTAGTATTGACTGTAGGACTCTCTAAGAGAAATTTATTTTCCACACTCGGTATGGCACTATTAATTTCACAAAAATAATGAGAAATATTCAATACTATTAAGGTTATAAAAAGTTAACTTACTCTGAACAGTTATGACAGCAATGAACAATAGAACAAGCAAGTACTTCATAGTTGATTGATTCTTTATTGCGTATTGATAAAAATGTTCTGTTCCTCTCTCAAGCCGAACAAACTTATAAGGAGAACCGTAATGTTTTTATATTAAAGAAGATACAATGGAGATAGTGTTAATTTATCAATGTATTTCTTTAACTGAATCGTATAACAATATTTATTGTATTTCAAGTTGTGAAAACACGTATCGGGTTCAGCTCAAAGATAAACTATAATAATGTTTAATTTTTAAAAAACTCAAACAATTTATTATTAGAACACGAATAATACATTTTATTTAAATGGTGTTAAAATTCATTCACTAAGGATAAACTAGATCTGTCCCGGTAACCTTCGACTCGTATTGCCAGTTCCACACTCGGTTATTTACTATTTCTTATCACTTACACACACGCACATGGATTAACGAAAAGATATTTCAAAAGCAATGCATTCAGTTGAGTTTGAAATATCTGAAATCTTAAATTTTTATTCGTATTCAAAGCTTTCTTCGCACGAGAAGAGAACGTTCAAAGACTACGCTAGCGCAAGAATGCGTAGAAAATATTACGCGGCAATCGTCGTTCAAAGTTATTTACTTTTCAACGAGCACGATTTCTCTCTGTCGTCCACAAGCTACACAGGGAGAAAAATCTCGCAGCGATATAAAACTCCGAGAGAACATCAAAGTATTCAATTTCCTTTCCCCTCGAGCTTCCGCAGGTAAAACTTACTGCATCTAGTCCAAATTCTCGGCAACTCTCGCGCGACTCTTCTCCTCGCTCTGTATAAGTACTCGAACGATTCATCAGGAAGCCGCAAGGAAAAAAACACTCATCTCATCCGCTCGCCTATAGCTTATAAACAAAGCAAAAAACAGCAAACAGGCAGCGACGTGAATAAGACAGCAGGCAGCGCTCGCAGCCGCCCGCTTCCTTCAGCCTATAAAAAATACACGTACATTCGCCGTCTTCTTCATTTATTCACCTACGCGTATAGAGTCTCGCGCTACGCGGCACCCTCGCGCTTTTTCCCTCTCGCTTGCCTACAATACGCGCGACTTTCTCGCCAGCGTAGACGCGGAACTCGATCTCTCGGGCGAGGCGTAGCAGAGACAGACTACCTCGCGCACACCCACTCGAGGAGTGACTTTCGGGGGGTGGCTCGAGACCCAGCTAACCGCGTGTGTAAGCTGCCGTCCTTCCTCTTTGCCTATATATGTATATAGTCTCGAGGGAAATGGAGAGCAGCAGCTATATAAGTATATATATACGTTTCTCCGAGTCGGACTAACTCGCTTCTATGCCCCGTCTTTTTCCGACATGGGGCTTTAATGTATAAGTCTCAGCAGAGGCTGCGAGTGCGTGTTTACCGGGGGCTGTGTACGTGTGCGTATAAGCGTTGTTGATTACGCACGGGCCGGTGCAGGTCCGCGAGAGCTGTGGCGCTCGGGCAATTTATTGCGCCACTGCATTCGCGCAGAGAGAGGGGCTGGGGTTCATGTTTATGGTGTGTGGGTAAAGCGAGTGGCCGAGTCTCTGAACCACTCTTATTTCTAGCTCGATTTTCATCTCGATGGCCGTATAGTCTTCGTGCCGTTACATTTATTTTATAATCTTTAACCTCGTTGCGTGTAATGACTATATACAATGCAAAGCAATACAAATATAAAAATATCATGTAGACCAGTATATGCGTAATCTACATGAAAAACCGTAACGACTTTTATTTAAAAAAATACATATAACGCTTAATATATAATTACCAACGAGAAAAATAGCGGCGCGAATATAAGTGAATAAAATATCATGTCAAATCTGTCCCTCGAGTTAAAACTTGAACTGTAAAAGTCTCGAAGAGGAAACGAATCGGAAAAGTTTAGAGTTGATTTTTTTTTCTATCTTCCCATCGCGAATGTATATATACATATACGCACGCACAGAGCGGTGGCGTGCGTCGAGCTGGAACGGCGCGCCGGTGATTCGGATTCAATTTTTCGAGCTATTCGTTATAAATGCGAGCCTGTCCCTTCATGCATGAACAGATCGGCGCAGCCGTTACCACGAGTTCTCGAACGTGCATATATATATATATATATATATATATATATATATATATATATATATATATATGTGTGTGTGTTATATACACGGACTCTAGCAGCATAATGCTCAAGTATGCGCGTTTGTTTGGACGATAATCGCTCGCGCGATGATGATGCATCGGTTATTTACGTTGAAAATTTTCAGGATTATTTATATATTATGCTGGAATGCCTTTTTCCGTTCGACAAATAACGTGTGTGTACATCGTTGAGAGATAAAATTATCTAAATCAACAAGAACACTTGTCTCGCCATGTCGGGTATACTCTACTGGAAATTTATCGCTGCATTATCAGTATGCTATGCTGCATATTCGAAGTTCCGACTCATTCTTCTTAATTCTCATGGTAGAGATCCGCGTGGAAAATGCTTACCCAAAATGCAATTTTCCAAGCTGAACGAGGTTATTTTTAAAATTTTTTTGACACGCAATATATTTTTATCACAGTTTAAACTTTACTCCCAACAACTTTCAATGGCACTTTACGCTCTTACGCATAACGACAAGACTCCCCTTTCTCCGGCAAAGAGTCTCTCACGATTTACACATCAAGAATTCGCGTCGCAAAGCCTGCCGAGAACCTGCGAAAACGCAGAACTGCGTAAAATTGAAATTAATGAACGGTCGCGAAGGGTGGCTAGCCGTAAAATTTTGGATCGAGAGCTGCGGGGATGGCGAATGAATATTACACTTACGAGCGTCGAAAATGAGGCAGGAAAGTGGCTTCACGAGAGAGAGAGAGGTCTCGGAAAAAAGGAGGACGTCGGAGGAAAAAAAATATCCAGCCAGCTGGAGATCGTCAAACGTCGCCCCCTGGCGTTAGCTATATATACTGTACACGTGTGAGCGACCGGAAAATTTTGGCTGATGAAGAGCGATCGCGCTTGAATTTTTCATGCTTATCGCCGGTAATCACTGGACGTGGCGACGTTGCGAGGCTTCTTCTTGACGTCGCCGCCGCTCTTCTTTGTTCGGCCCTCGTTTGTCAGGGTGTTTGCGCGCAGTGGCGGTCGCTGCGAAGAACTTTTGAGAAAGCGCGCGAGAACGAGTTTATATTTATAAATTGCCGAGGCGGCTCGCGCGACAACGCCTTTCTTGATTAGCGCTTGATAATACAGGAGGTGTGTTTAACGAGGAGAAATTTCGGATGCGAAAGATCCTTTGACGTTGTAACGCGAGAGCTTTCGAGCTGACTGACGCTCTCTTAGAGTGAGAATAATGAGTCGTATTTTTGTTGTTCATGCTCGACTGCAGCGGACTAATGAGTGAGCCTTTGTTACAATGTACACCTTTTGTCACCGTTGGCTATATTCAGGTGTTACCAAAGTTTGTAAGAACAACTTTACGCCTAGGTAAATAGCATAATGGTTTACTCGAGATGAAGTAGGCTAGAGTCATTTATTGTGTGCATTTAATTTTAATAATACATACATAATAAATACGTAAAATTATTTTACCAAGCCAAAAAAAAATATTTTTCTCTGTTTCAGTCAACTGACCCCTGTGAGAAGGCCCGAGCAGTCGCAGTGCCCAGGTCATCGTTACACTGTCGCAGTGTGATACAGGAGGGGACCTTTGGCCGGGTGTACCGGGGAGGCTTGAGCCAGGCGGGTCGCGAGCAGGAAGTCATCATAAAGACAGTCACAGGTAGGCAGGCTGGAGCACCGAATTAATTTAACTTTTGGCTTGGATATACGTTCATGTGCGAATATACGGGGGTATGGTATAGTGCTGAATTTTCCCGGCGCTCTAACTAGGCGCGGAAACTAATCATAAACTGACCAGGAGTTGCCCCGATGACTATGCTCGTTCGTTAATATTCCGAAATTTAACGGAGTTCCGGGTTATAATGGACACTTAAGTGGTACGGAGTGCAATTTGGTTGCGCGTATTGTCCGGGCATTTTTGTTTCGTGATTATTAATTTGAGGATATGTGGGTACTGTGATTTTATGTAAATTGTATGTAGAATGATTGTGATGACACGTGAAGCGGAATTCGACTATTAAATGTATATTAATTTAACTAAATTTTAATCATTCAATAATTTTTGTTGATATTGGTTGCTAATGACTTATTATCTACATAAACGCAAAAAAAAGTTTGTTACTGTGATATATAAAATTAGGATAGGCAATTTTTCTACATTATTTACTAGACCTTGTATTATCAGGTGTTTTAATCTCGCCTGTCACATACTGCTAGTCTGTGTTTGGCCTATAAATATTGCACATAATTATGCGAGTACCTAGTTCTTTGTATCTTATCACGCTTTGTTTTCTTTTTTTTTCTTAACAACAGAAACGTCAGTAAACATCTACAATATTAGACAAGTGTCAGACATAAAGTAATATCCCGGTTAGACCTTATATCTATATAAAAAAGGATGAATACCTTGAATTTAACTCAAGTAGTTTAAACTTCACGATTTCATTTACATATTTTCTAGAAACTTCCTTATGAGATTTTTTTTTACATTTCCAACTAATAATTGCAGGAATATTAATTCTTTACTTATTTAGTTTCAATTCTATTAACAAAACAAAGGTTGTATCATTATACGTTTGTAAATACTTAATGGAAATCATAGAATAAGGTGCAATGCTTATTTACCACCCTGGTAGAAGTCTTCACGGGTTTCAGAGTAGAAACCAGCAATATTTTTTACTTAAGATCAATATTTTGATAATAACATATTATATTTCAAGTAAATTAAAGTTCTGAGAAGGTTTTTGTAATTCTTTCAAGACAACTGTTTTTAAGATAATAATCATAGTTTCAAAAATGAAAATATTATCAATAAATAAATATTAATAAATAACACCTCCATTTGATTAACACGTTAACGATAAATTATCGTGAAATTTCAACCAGAGTAATGATTGAATTTGAGGCACAGGGCATTGACACTCCTCTATTGATGATTATAATAATTAATGTGGGAAACCCTAAAATGGTTTCTATTCTTGATCTCTAGAAAAAAATTAATTTATATCTCTATCTAGATTTCACTAATGCAGTACAAATGTTAATCATCTTCATCTGTAAAACAATATTCTTAACCTTTAGAGGGCCGGAATACGCCTCTAGGCGTAAGGGGTCTCACTCACCAACATCCCAACTTAGTTTGGCTCTAACTCAGGGAGCTTAGACCACATTCCTATAGAAAAATGCGATTTTCAAATTTTTCAAAACCCCGGCCCTCTACAGGTTAATTTTGTACAATACTCGAAAAAAAGTCTATGAGCGTCAACTTAATCAACTTTAGATAGGAAGGAACTCCACATTACCCACAATCGTTCATTTCAACAAAATATACCGATAAAATAACCGCACGAAAAACGTATAAAAATGTTTACAGACGTAGCCTCAGCGTATCAGGCATCGCTTCTGGTAGTGGAAGGTTCTCAACTGGCCGGTTTGGTGCACGGTAACATTGCCACCTTGGCTGCCGCCTGCCTCGAGGGCACCTGCCCGATGCTCGCTTATGCCTGTTCTCCCAGCGATCTCAATCTCAAAACCTACCTTACCGACGGCAGTCATCATCCGGTGACGCGCGACCTCGTCAACATTGCCGTACAGGTGGCGAGAGCAGGTGCTTTTCTCCATGGCAGAGGCATTTTGCACAGGTACGTTGGAATGCTCAGATTTTTGTATACTTAGCGATAGACTAATTTGATGTAATAAAATAATTGCATTCAACATTTATTACACAATTCGAATAAGTTTTCGCCATCCTATGCTACTAACATTCTTTTCCAATCAGAAAAAAATATATCCCCTCAGCAGCCCAAGTATGCAATACATGTTTGCGCTGCTCTTAAAATCCTCGAAGCAGAGTATCAGGACACCTTTTATTACACACCCAAAACCGTGCACTTTCTCACAAAAACCAGTATTTATATATCGTCGGTATCAATGGAAAGTAGTATCACCTCGGCACTAAGCAAGTGACTTTTCGTAACGGAATTACTTAACCATTCTTTCACGAAACTCGGAAATAACCGATACCGGCCCTTGTGTTAAATAACAAAACCAAAATTTTTTATTACAGGGACATAGCAACACGCAACTGTCTGGTGGACACGAGCACGTTGAGAACACGATTGGCGGACGCTGCGCTATCGCGCGATCTTTTCCCCCAGGATTATCACTGCCTGGGCGACAATGAGAATCGAGCTATAGGCTGGATGGCTTTGGAGACGCTGCAGCATGGACAGTATAGCACAGCTAGCGATGCGGTGAGTATATATAAGCTTCGTCGAAATTCGGATTTATTGGTGTCTGCAGCTTTGCAGCAATTGTGCTCATGTCGGCAAATTGAAAAATCGTGGGATGATTAAATTAAAAAATAACTATTTCCAACTTACGTTTTCTCGTTTTCTCACGTGTTTACGATGATGCTCGGAACAACGCATTAATCAATCGAATTTACGGCTATACTCGAGCGATTCTGAAAAAGAAAGAAAAATACTACGATTATATTATCGTCTTACGTCTTTTATTCCTCATAAATTGCTGCTATATACCAAAGACTAGCTAATTACTGGAAAAGGCATCCAGTCCGTTTTTTTTCGTTCTTTTTTTCGCGTTACGTAATCTTTTCTACTTCATCGACTTACGGCAATAGTGTTTTTACGATTTTCAAGATTATTTTTCATGCCTTACAAGTTCTTACGATTTCAATAACGTAATCTCATCTGCCAATAACGATAGACACCGAATATATTAATTCGATTACAAAAATCCAAATTCAATCTGGTTCACAGTGGTCCTTCGGCGTGTTCCTCTGGGAGCTTGCGACGATGGGTCAGCAGCCCTACCTCGAAGTCGACCCGTTCGAGCTGACGATTTTCCTGCGCGACGGCTACCGGCTCTCCCAGCCACGACCCTGTCCCGACGAGCTTTTCGCAGTAATGGCTGTCTGTTGGCTGGGCCCATCCAGAGACAGACCCACGATGCCCCAGCTACTCGCCTATCTTCAGGAATTCTACGACGCGCTCGGCGGCTTCATCTGAACCCGAAACGCGATGTTTTCGAAAATCGATACACAGCTGCATCTGTACGGTGCGTTATAAGTGGGATGTGTGTGCGTAAGTACGCTGTGAGTGTTTTCCATGCGAAACTTTTGTACTTTTAAAGGAGCCGCGAGAGCGATACATACGGACTGAGGAATGAATCCACGCGCTTTCGATAGCTTTTTTCCCGCGTCTAATATGGTTTGTTTGATATGGATGAAGTTTCGTTATATATATTTACTGCACATTTCGTTCCTACAAGAATTTCGCGCGTATAATCGATTTTTACACGCGGTTTTTGCGCGCGCAACACGATGCGTCACCTCTCGCTGTGCATTACTAATAGAAGCACGAGTATAATAAAGTATCCTAGTCTTTTTTTTTCCCCGAGACTTTTCCCGGCTACACAGCTATATAGCTTTAACTTCGCTTACGCGACTGTAGTAGTTTCCTCGATTTTCACATTTTCCAAGCTGAATCAGCGCTGTAAAAACTAGCTTGCGTAAGGCAGCAATCTATAGAATCAGAGTTTCTCGGAAAACACTTTTTTCTAAAACTTCTCGAGAATTTTGCCTATCTCGTTGTACATATACATAGACTCGAATCAAAAGTCGAAACCGCTTCGCCAGTTGAGCACGAGAGTCAAAAGTGAAAAAAAAATCGCGGATAGTTTTCGAAATCAAAAAGTATTATACGTATAAAGCGTCAAAGGCATCGGTACTTTGCAATGAACTTTGTTCAAAGCTAGCGAAGCGGCTTACGTTCGTCTGTTTATTTTACTCTACTCTTTCGTTGCGAATTCTGCGGCGAAGCAAGTTTCCTCGTCTTTCTCTCGAGCGCCTGTGATCCGCTTTTACGCGCGAACGAACTGAGCGCACCGACGACGCCTGTAAGTAGGCTGCGCTTAGAACAGCATTTGCGACGGCGGGTGTTGCCGGGAACGCAGACGTTAGCCGTTGCTCGCGGTGTAAGAGATACATTATTTAGAGTTGTTTCTCGTGGAAACGGAGTACTGAAAACAAGGGGAAGCTTCTGGTCTCTTTGGTGAGGAGTTAGATGATCCTTCATGTATTCGCTGTATTCGTAAATGCTAAATTATTGGAGTTAATTTGAAAAGACTTGTGTTTTGATCATACTCGTTATAGATCGATATGATTAATGGGAATGAAGCTTTCTTTGACCAGCAAATTTTGCAGAGAACAATTTTATTGGCGATTATAAGCAATGCAATATTTTCTAGTTCAATATACTTATTCATGAGTATTCGATGAAGAGGACTACTTAAAACTCAGTTACCATTCGATTCTTAAGAACTTTTAAGTGTAAATCGTAATATGAAACTGTTCGAACATAAAGTAATATATGCCTTTTTCCGAGAAGTTTTTCATTGCCTATTACGGCCTGTCGATTCTAGTCTATAAAAGTGAGAAATCGTTTAAAGAGGCAATTCTGCTTGGCAAACTCGCCAAGCAGACAAAACTGTAAATAGAAAAAAAGCTTTTCATCGGCACTCTTGGATTTGAAGGAGAGTGATAAGAAAGGTAGTTTTATGCGTATCACCAATAACCGATTCACGTCGCGTCTCTCAAATCTCGCTGTCGATTCACGCACACTATCACATTGTCTTGCTCTTTATCGCAATATACATAAAATTAATACCAAATCGATTTTACACATCTATAAATGTCTGTACTCTTGTCAATTGACGATACACGCACATTAAAGTTTCATGTAACCATTCAAATTTTAATCCATGGTATTGTTCTGTACTTAAGGTATATTGTCAATTTTTTCCAAACTTAATTCTATAATTTAGTGACAGTTTTTTAATTTTTATTCGATTTTTGTAAACGAAAGCTGATTCTAGCCATAGCTATAGTATAACTATTTTATTATTTACCAATTTCTTTTTTAAAAATCAATTCCTTGACAAAAAAGTTGAGAAAATGCCTCATGCACCGCAAATAATATCTATTTTATGACTATGATCTGACCCAAATATCATGAAAGTCTAGAGTAGCACTTTCAGCATACACTAAGACTCAAAAAAATTGTCATTGACCGATACGGGAGACTGAGACGCTTTTCCGCGTTCGAAGTGTACCACACTATTATGTATTATATCTCTTCTATACCGCCTAACTATACATGTGCCCTTAATTCTTTGCTCTCGAATACGCGCACTAATGCGACAAAGGCCACTATTTTTCCTATTTTTTTTTGCATCCTTGTATACCTGTTTTTGTACAAAATGAAAATAATACGCGACCCTGCGCTTCGCAATTGTGATATTTTCCTAACAGTTCTAAAGTGAAACCTGTAAAATTATTTGCAATTAAAAGTGAATAAATTGAAATACATTTTACTTATAGCTTCTGTGGAAAAGATATTGATCACGACTATTCGTTTATGCTTTTAATAACGGTGAAAGCTTGCTATAAAACATTTAGAGAGTATACACTTGCTAGTACCGTCGTTTGTCTTGTGTTTCAAATTTATACACAAGCTTGGAATAGTTGCGGCACACGTTGAAAGTAAAATTGCGTAAAAGTAAAAAGGATCTCCTCAAAATGAGACGGTATATAGAGAGAATTTTGCGCAAGTTAACCGCACGTTTGAAGACCGCGTCTGTGAAAATTGAACGATGAATTTTTTTTAATTCCGTCGAATTATAGTACATCTCCATACGGGCGTGAACGGTTTTTGCACGATCGAAACGATTGCAAAGAGTCACACGAGGTAAAACTCACCTCCCTACCGCAGTATCGAACGGTATTTTATACCACGAGAGCCAAATAATCGAATGAAGTCTTGATTTTTAGTTGAAGGGTGCAAACATTATTTTGATGAAGTCGCGATGCGCTATAATTATTGACGAACTTTTATTGCATAGTCGCATTTTCATAATTGTATACGTATACGCGTTTAATTGCAAAGTTATTGCAACTAAATTATTTTTAACATAATTGACCTTACAGTAAGTATTATTTCCGTAGAGTTATTAAGTAAATTAGAGAAAAATGTTAAATCGTCGCCAAGAATCGTAAATCAAAAGTACTGGCTAGCTTATCACGCATAGTCTTTCTGCGATATACTAAACGTATACCATACTTCGAAAGTAAATTTTTGCTATTATCTATCTCGCACTCGCGCTCGTACAATTCATAAATTGCTACCGAATATACGTCTTCTCGAGGTCAAAAGAAACGAAATATTAGTCGTCGTAAGTGTATAAAATACTCACTCGCTATCCACTACTTCTATCTTTCTCTTTCTCTCTATGCATATATTTATAAGTGTTTTCCGCTAACTGGAGGAACAGGGTAGACTAGAGCTATACAGGCGCGCGCTCACTCGCTCGTTTCCTTTTTCTCGCAGCAGCTTGTGTGTATATGCGACTATATATGTATACGCGTCATTATTGTGTATTTCGCTGGCGTAATAAGCCGAAGAATAATATCTGCGCGTGGAAACAACGTCGAAAACATTGTTCATGCTGAAGTGACCGACGCCGTTCGTCGATAGAATAAATCGATAGTTTGCGATTCGTCTATAGCATTTGAGGACTGATCAATCCGAGAGCTATCATCGCAGGACTTGCGCATTAGTTGTTAAAAATTAAAAAAAGTAACAGCGCATTTTGTTAAAGCTGCACCTTTTATATATTGACCGAAAACTTTTGTACTTTTATATATATATATATATATATATATATATATATATATATATATATAATTGGGCGAGACAAAAGGCGAGACACAATGCAGTGCAGCTGATTTCCCGAGTCACATTGCGCAACACACTGCCGAACAGGAATTTCGCGCCTCGCGGCGAGCAAAAAAACCGGAGGAAAATATCGTTCTCGCTCGAATCCCGCGGCGGCGATAAACTGAAAATATATTTATAAATTGCGCGAGCTCTCTCGGCGCACAGCTATGATAATACTGTAAATAGAGTCGTCCCCTTGTCAGGCGGCGCACATTCAATATACGTACTTACAATTATACGAAAAAAAAGGAAATGGAATAATTCATTCGTCGAATCGCGCACAATTATTGCGTTATCCATTGTATATCCTCATCTCTTTCTCTCGACGTGCATCTTTTGTAATCGTGCACGTGATGCGAATAAGTATATATATATACGAACAGCGAGTGTATGTGTGATGTGATACACACACGTGTATTATTGTATATGTATTGGCAGTGTTTATTTTTTAAAACGAAAAATATTAGATATATTATATATATGAAGCCGAGTTACGCGGGCGATAAACAAAGGGGAGGGTTACATATATATAGATAATTGTAAAAGAAATAAGTGATGCACGTTATGGTGAAAATAAAAATATAGTAATAATGATGGATGATTGATCGAGTGTGGAGCGAAAAATAAAAGATATATAAGCAAGAAAAAATAATATCTGTGTCTCTATATGAAACCAAACCGAATGTACTATCCTTGTCGAAGCGATTAAACGCTCGCGACGCTCGATTTGTCGGGAGAGAAGCGCATCTCGCGGAGCAGGATTGATTGCGACTCGTTTCAGCTCCTTGTACGGCTCTTTGCTGTCTTGTGCGGTGAGCTTTTTTCGCTGTAGTCCTGCTCCTTTTATACCGCGGGCTTATGTACATTATGCAGCACGTGTACCGCCGCCACGTCGTTCCTCATATCTCGACGATCCTTAAGGCGGCTACTACTTTGTAGCGAGCTTGTATTCTGAAACTGCTGTTAGCTCAGCTGGATGTTGTAGACAAGCTTGACAAGGGTGAAGTCTTTTAGATAGGAGTTTTACAGTTTATCAGTGGGGGGAAATAACATATTTTTATCATCTTTTTCTATTTTGTTTTACTACATTAATGCGAGTTGAAGAAAAACGAGTCTTAATCGAGCATGTGTCAATCAGAGAAGAAACAGAACTCGGCTCTCAAAAAAGCTCAACTAGTGTCGCCCGAGGACTCGAAAAAGAAAGGGAAAGTAGAAGAGGGGACCCGTGTGTATACATCATACATTACAGGTTCACATACATATAGGTATAAATAAACGCGCAGCGTCTCCTAATCTTCCTCGAGCTGTCGAGGAGAAAGAGTTCGAGCCTTCTCTCCCGTGAGCGTAAGTGCGTTCGTCCGCCGCGACTAACGAAAACGAAAGTGACGGAGAAAGTTGCGAGAGCGCATTGTTACGGAGGCACACGAAACTCGCGAGCACCGCGCATGTAATACAGCCGAAACCTCGTCGGAGCTTCGTTTACGTGCTGTCTCGTTCTCTTTTTAATAGATGTCAAATCGTTTTTAAAGAAAAACGCTGAATTTTGTATATAACTGTATATTTTATTTTTTATGACAAAATTCGATTTAATATGTATTTACTCTGCGCATTGGATCGACTATTGGAATATGTAAGTATAGCTATAATCGGCGCATCTTATACATTAAAACATCCAAGAAGACGAGCCTTAAGTACAAGCCATGAGCGATAAGCATGTATTTGATTCTCAGTGTCTAGGTTTCACTACTAGATGGCGGCACCTTACCATCGTTCGTTATCTAGAGTTAATTTTTCTTTTTGAAGAAAGAACTTTTTCACAAATGCAAAACATCGTTTGTTTTATAACTCGAGTGTACCATTTTTATTTTCAGCTTCACTCAAATCCGAATCGATGACTTAACCAAACGGAGCTTCAAACTCCAGAATTGTTTATTCCATTTTTCACGCTTTCCTTAACACCCAAAGTTTGAAAGGTCCATACCTGGCTTATTTCCCCTACTGCAGCTCAACCGATCAGAACATAATAATCGCTCCCCTCCTCGAGTATTTAGCAATGTTTGTCTAAACTAGTGCAGCATTAGCGCCGATTACCGTGCAAATTTACAAAACGTTCAAACGAATTTCAAAACGCGCTCGCGAGCTCCATTCCCTCCTTAACGCGCGCACACACCAGGCGCACTCTCTCGACAAGACTATATATACCAGCAATACCAAAGTCAATTTTTTAAAGGCCGGCCGAGTAAACTTGTTTTCTTTGCAATCAAGAGCCGTTTCATGCAGCCCGCGCGCGACGGCGAAGGTTCGACTCTCCTGGTGTATATACTTTCTCGCGCGCGAAGGTGTAGGAGTGCCGTTGACGAAAGCTGCTGCTGCTGCTGCTGCCGGCTCTTACATAATTTCATTCCGAATGGCTCATTTTCGTCTCTTTTCGACATCGAACCGCGAGCACATGCTTATGCGAGCTGCTCGCGTATACATAATTCCGAATGTAAACATGAACTTTTCGGGCCTCGACGCCAGGCGACATTTTGAGCGATGCATCTCGCGTAAATTGTCAATCACGTGGCTGCCGTGTACGTATCGGAACGGGCTGCATAACGTGCTTGTATAGTTGTTTTATTTTACCGTCGCCGTTTTTCAAAGTTCTCGAATGCTTGAAAGCTCTCGAGTGTGTATTATGAGGGGCTATTGAATAATGACGGCTGAATCGTAACGTGCTTTCTAAAATGCATATTATTCTTTGATTTATTGCATCGCTGAGTACGGCTATTAGAATGCATTATTCGCCGTCAGGATATGTTGACTTTCGTTAAAAAATAAATGAATAAATAAATGATCTCGAAAATTTTAAACGAAGTATAAGCTTCGATGTTTCGAGTGTAATGAACGAATCAATAATCTCTCAACGATCTCAATAGAGAGTTAACTCTCCACACCTTGGGCGCAGAAATCACGAAAAAGGTCTCCACGTACCTCTGGCGCAATTCTTCTTTCTCGCGTCTGTCGTGTTCCGTATAGCTGATATGCAGTCGAACGCTGAAAAGAAAGAGACATACAGGTCCACAATCGCTCTCGACTGAATGGAGCTCGACCATTTCGCCAGCGTTTGAAAGAAAGGGAAGAATAAGAGCGTGGATAGAGTCCATACAGGTAGGTATATAAGGCAAGTAACGGGGACGCTATTTCTCGCTCGGTCGAAAAATAGAGTGCCACTGTGCTCGTGTACAACGGCGACGGCTGTCGCAAAGAGAGAGAGAGAGAGAGAGAGAGAGAGAGAGAGAGAGAGAGAGAGAGAGAGAGAGAGAGAGAGAGAGAGTTAGCGAAACGCGGAGTGTCTTGGAAAGGCGGCTCAAGGCTTGGCTAGCCTTGGACGCGTTAGATTGCCTAATATTCTGGCTCTCTTTCTCGCTCTCTCGAGCATGAGCAATACACCGCGACTCGGGGAAAGAGCTGTGAGAGAATTCGAGAGAGAGAGAGAGAGAGAGAGAGAGAGAGAGAGAAAGAGAGATATTTTAAGTCAGTTATTTGTACATACGTATAATAAAAAAGTATCAGTTATAGAGATGTAAATTTAAAAAAAGACTAATACATTTCGAAAGAGAACTAAATTTTTAAAAAAATACATCCTGAAAGATTAAGTCACGTGCAGTCGAAAAGACAAGCGCGTTCATCAGATTGTGCTTTTTTCTTTAAATTTACATAACTGTTTTTTCTTCCTCTTTTTTGAGCTACATTCAGGAAAGAAGCAAAGAAAAAAATCAAGCAGACGATAAACGTTAAAAATACCATTGACCACACAAATCATTGAATCGCACGAAATAATTAATTTGCTCGCGTTACTCAAGCCGTGTTCGGCATGTCCGGCAACTTCCCTTGTATATATGGGAGTGGTATACAAAGTTGTCAAGACTGTTGGCTCAGACCTGGCTCATTGTATACTTGCGGAAATGTCCTCTGCGGTTTCTATATAATATATACCCGCTTTTTCTTTTTCAGTCTCGCAATCTTTCTCCTTTCTCTACCCAACGTTTTTTTCTGCATTTTTTGATTCCCTCGCTGTATATATGTATGAAAGTCTTTCACGGTGCAGACTCCTCGCAGACGACTCCCATTAATTTTGATGAGCCTCTGACTGATCCAATGTTGAAATGCTTAATTATTGCGAGATCTCCGCGGGATCGAAGAGATTGGAATTATAATCATCATTTAAATTCGCGGCTTGCCGATCCCAATTTGGAAAGAATTAACTTCTATATGTCATATACAGAATCTCATAAAAAATAGCTATATTGTTTATTAATTCAAGACATAAAGATTGAATAATAAGAATTTGTCACGGCCTCAGCGACAGTCTCGTGATCTATCGAAAAATTTGCACAATAACCTAAGCGCACACCCGCTCGCGGTGTAATACGTATATATATATATATATATATATATATATATATATATATATATATTCCCCGAGCAAGTCTTGCTCACGATTTCATACAGAAAACTCTGCCTGTAAACAAGGCAGCGGCGTGGTATTGCATAATTTATCGAAAAGCCGGAGAGCCAATTTCACATTGCGCCCAATCTCTATATATATATATAGAGGGAGAGCCGAGCCCGCTCCTCTCTCGTTTTCGCAAAGCTCTAACCCTCCCGCGGACGTGCCGATCGAATCGTTCCGCGGATGGATAACGGATAAAGAGTCGAGACTGCAGGATGGAAAGGACAAAAAAACGAGCAATTTAACGAGTGAGACACATCGGAGGAGAGGAGCAGATCGCAAATCACTCGTTGCCGCGATCGGATCTCGGTATACCGATCTCTCGCGCGATTTCCAAATTCAAACAGTGCGCGCGGCGAGAGCAAAGGGAGGTGTTTTATAACGACGTAAAAAAAATAAATAACAGTAGGCTTAGGCGGTTTTTCGAGACAGATTTAGGGTTCGGTATGGGCCTGTAGTTTTCGAGGGTGAGACAATGGTGTAACGGTTCAATTTTGTCTGTATGTACAGTGTGAACAAAAGATTTCGATTCTCAAAATTCACTTATCTATATATACACAGTTGTATCATAAGGACAAGTCGCGCACAGAACGAAAAAAAGTTCTCACAAATCTTATAATTATAAATAAATTACATAAGGCGAGAGCACATTTTTTATGCCGTTCGAAGAAAGCGCGCAATCGATTGCGCAAGCTTTCTTTCGAGGCGCTGGAGAATCAAAAAGGCAGAAATGCCGAAATAAACGATACCGTGTGCACAGAGCGTTTGTATGCATACACATTTGAAAAGTAATGGCTTACGTTATCAGTCTCAAAATTTTCATCAGATGGAAATGGAAACTGGTTAAATTTGAAAGCGCGAGGCCAGACACTTCACTCGCATACTATATTATAACGTAGCGTATAAGTGCATGCAGAGCAAGTTTTTCCTCCGACGATTTTCCCTCTTCTGTAAATCGCTCGCGCGCAAGTCTTCGATGCAAAAACAATGCAAATTTCAGAATATAAACGCACACGCTTGTGTGAGTCATTTCTATGAAAAGACGGAGACACTTCGAGGCCCGAAAATGGAAACATTGTATTTTTGGAAGTACGCTCACTGGACCAAGTGTTTTAGGTTTGGAAGGACATTTAAAATGTAAAGAAAAAGGACAGCTAGTCGAGACCATATGGCGATGAAAAGGTATAGCTTATAAGGAGAGCTTCTATTTAATAAAAATCGTTGAGATCGATCGCTTCTACTAAAAGTCACACGACCATTTTCAGATTATTCGTACGACAGCGACTTATTGCGTTTTTCAAATTCCTACCAGTATAAATTTTCCGCCTGTGATCTCAAATAATATATATGCGTGCTTGAACAAGGGCTACTTTACGTACAATTTAAGTGTGCCGAGGTCGATGTGGCAGGATCACTGATTTTCGAGTAAAAGAAAAAGGTCCCAAAAATATAACAGTTAATTTTTTTTAACCGAGTGTGTTCGCTAATTGAATGTTTTTTTACGGATTCTCCTGTATATATCAGTAGAAAATAATAATCATCAAGCGGTGACAGTGTATTACGCATCAGGGTAACCCAAGTATAAGTGGATATATATATTATAACAGCAGACCCGGGCGAGAAAGCACTGCGCTCTCGCTTTCACCGGGCCCCTCGCGAACTCTTTCACCTCTGTGTAGTATAGGCTGCGCAGCTGTGTAGTATACCTACTTGCGCATTTTACAATATATATATATAAGTACCCAGACGCGGTGTGCTGCCATACACTCTTACAGTCGCGCATATTGTAATAATACGCAAAGGAGGCAGCGTATATAGCTCTCCTTTATGCTCTGCTCTCCTTTGTGTAGAACACGCGCACGAGGTAATGCGTATGTATGTGTGCGTGTTTCCTCTCTCGCGCTGCTGACTGTTTTTGGACCTTACGTAATAGGAAGCCGAAACTATCCGGTCGCGTTTCCTTTCTCTTAGCGGCAGCGGCTCGCTTTCTTTCTTTTTCTCGTCTTTCCGCTGTCCTCGAGGAGAGCTGCTGCGCTCTTATATATCGAGCTTGAATGTATATTATAAAGATCCTGTAGATATATGTATACGTCGCGCGTGTGGGACGATGTTGGGTAATTAGGTATATTAATTTGCTTGCTCCGACCAGCTGCCCGCGGTGCGTTGATTTATTTGGCGATTGGTGCAGCTTGCACGCAACCCTGCTTTGATTTTTTTTTGTTGCATTTTCACATCAGTGAAAGGTTATTGTAATGGAAAGAATTCGCTGGTTGATAATATACATATCTATCTGCAGGAGTTGCGGTTAATTATCTCCTATATTTATTTACTCGTTTAAATTTACTTAATTATTATTATTATTTTGTCAAGTCTACGATGAATTCAGCAGGGAACCAACAAAGTATTGATTATGATTAAATTGTCAATAATTACTTTCGGCTGCCAGTTTCCTGAAGCTGGAGACTTTCTATATATAGACTCTGTAACAACATTTTGCAACGTGAAAAGAGACCATTTCATGTATGCAGGGGATGTGTAAAATAAGTATATACCGTTTTATAAACAAGCTCTCAAGCTCAACCACAAACTAATTTAAACCCAACGTATTTTATAGGGATCTAATATATCGCGGCTGAAAACCGACGACCCTATCTTACACTCGAGCCCCGGCGATTGGCCAATCGCTGAAACACACCGTGGGACTTTTGTGTAAGACGCACAGAATTTCCTTGACACCGTGGCTCGAAAACAAAACGGTTGAAGAAAAAACGAGGGGCGCGAGAGAAAAAAAAGAGGCAAAACGGAATCTTTTGCGACACACGGGCGCGCACTCGCGCGTTTAATTCAAGTCCGAGTTCGGTAGAAGGCTTTCAAAAACGAAAAATCGCACGAGAGCGCGTAGTGCAATTAGATTGCTCAAAGGCGTGAATTAGCGCCAGATATGGATCAGGCTTTGATTTATCGGTGGCGTGTGGTTAAGCTCTCGGTATATAGAACTATGAGAGAAGCGTGACTTTTCTGCGTTGGACGTGTAATATACGTACGGTTCAAAGCGTAATTATTTTGAAAGTCAATTTTTCTGGGTACATGTAACGAATATTGAAATTCACGGCTGTCGCAATCGATTGCTGAGTTTTATCGTGACTCGGTACACGGGTCCGTTTCTTGTGAGCAAAAATTATATCGTTTATAAAAGCGTAGACAGAGGAATTAGCGCCAGCAAAATTGTAATTTAGCAATGACCACTTGTTCTGAAATATTGGAGAATTTTGGAAAACAATTGTGTATATATATTTATCATTATTATTATTACTATAACGTAATTAATTTAATCGTGATTTACACGCGCAGAAATCAATTTTAAATATTCATTTTTTAATGATGAAACTGTTGTAACATCTATACCCAAAGGTCAGAGATCGGTTAACCGATCGGTAAATATTCGTGACGCCAAAACTATCGATCCTCGATTGCTTTAGCTGCGTCGTAGGGCCAAAACTTTTGGCGCGAGCGTACAAGTTACGCAAATAAAACGAGAAACCGAAATAAAATCCCATGTCTTCGGCCAAATGCTCTCCATCCAGTGATACGCAAGTGGTCGTCTTGTTTCATTGGGAGAAACGAGTGTATCTGAGTATTATATTTAAGAGACGTGCATATGTATGTACAGTTGAGCGAAGAAAGTATGGCGGTTTAGAATGAAAATGACGCGCCTCTTTTTTTACGTAACAGAGGAAAGTAGACAAATATATATGTGTCTCTCGTTTGAGAGATAGCTTATTACAGTCTCTTCGACCTTTGTTATATAGATTTGCAGAAGTGAATATCGTATGGCTGTTCTCAAAATTTGAAAATCGTAAGTCAAGGATTTCAATTTAATTGTTACGTAAAAAAGCAAACCCAAACTAAATTTTTACAAAAAACGCCAGTATGCATCGATTAGATATTATAAAAGCAAACGTTATCCGAAAAGAGGCGCATAAATATAAACAGCATTCATATACAAATTAGCTTTGCTAATCCGATTTCGTCGTGAGACGATCGTAAACCAAGCCATTAGCAAACGAATATTTCGCACAATAAATTAGAGACGCGAAGAAGACTATAATGTAATACACATATACAGCGTAGCGTCGAACGGACTGGGAAAGGATACGGTCGAAACGCGGCATCATCAGAGATTCGCTTACCTCGATCTCGAAGCGTTCTCGCGCTATAAGCAACGCACACGCGGGCGCATTTATTTTTGGCAGGAATTATTTTCAGGCCACTTTCTAATGCTCTTACAAACCCGCAGCTCGAGGATGCCGTCAAGGACACACGCCAGAGAGAAACTAGCTCTATTACGGTAAGTGATATACGCGGCGAGCTATTGGTATATAAGTATTATTATATAGCCTCGTCATCATCCTTTTATATATTCGATTAATAATAATTCCTCTACCGTACACAGAGAAAGAGAGAGAGAGAAATCATGACGTGCAAATTGCCGTCACTCCGATGAGATCGAGCGTAATTTATCCGGTTCAATTATTCATTACAGCTTTATAATTTCATTCATACGTTATTTCCAGTGTAATTTTCGCACGAAGCTGTCGCTTGTTATAAAATCAATCAAACTATAATACATAAGCATTGTGTTTAAAGACACGATCAATTACGTAAAGAATATAAAATCAAGTCATTTTCTTCCCGATAATAATAAACGAAAAATAGATAACCATGAGATTTTAAGACTCCCCCATAATTTAGCGATCACGTCGTAAGCGTTTCGAGATATAGCTGTATATACATCACGAGAGAGCCGTCAGCAGTCTTTCTCTCGCTATATATGCTCTCGACACGATTAGAAGTACACAATGCGAAGAGCGCGCAACAAAGACAGAAAGGGACTGGGTCGCGGTCGCCCCCGGCCATTGGAATTCCTCGACGGTGCAATATTGGCAAGAGGTATATACATAGAGACACCGAACTCCCGCGCTTTAACGGAGGCGCATTCGCGAATTCGCTTGTGCATAATATCGCGCGCGAGAGAGTGTAGAGTATTATATGTATATATATAGGAAAGGGAGTGCCGCCCTTCGCGACTCGCGCGCCTTTCGCCCCGTTATAATATATACACACGCTGTAATGCTCGATCGAGTTCCGCGTCGACTGGCGTACGTGAATACGTATATACAGCAAATTTTGAGTATAATCACTTTAGATCAGCTCTATATGTACAGGGTTATATACAGCATTATACGCATAGACTTCTTTATCAGCGCTAAAATTTCGAAACACCACACCAAACACCGCGTTCTGACCTTGAGCCCCATAGACGCAAGTTCGAAATAATCCGTCACGCCCGGAAAGCTCGAGACGACGACTCAACATCACTTTCAAAACTCTCGCTCTTTTACTCGACGAAAGCGCGAACGGGCCAACCCACCGGCGCTAAAGAGTCGAGCTTCGTTCTCTCTTTCTCTCTTTCGATATATGTATATATATATACCTATATACCTATATACATGTGTAGTAACGTCGTCCAAGTGTGTGCGCGGCTACACAGCACGTGAAGTAAGGCGGGCACTTTCGAATTGCATAACACGAGCTCGCTCGCGCGCCTCGCCTCGGTTATGTCAGAAGAAAGCCGCCGCTGCCTGCTTGGCTCTTATATTGCCGCCTGGGAAATGTAGGCAGTCTATATAGCTGCGCCCGACTCTTTCTGGCGAGCTCGCGCCTCTGTAATGAGCGCTTGGTTTCGTTTTCGTTCTGCCTGTGTTTTTTCCCCTTTTTCTTTTATTCCCTCGCTCGATCGCCGCGACGGGGACTGTTGTTTTCGACGGTCGCGCTGTTCCGATGACGTTGATTGACGGATTTTTTATGTGCTGTGACGATCATTATATGAGATTAAGTAATTAAACGCTGATTCTCGTGGATGACGGAAAGTTTAGAAGCGATTTTTCGGCGAGCGCTGCTACAACGATGCAATTTTGAAACAGTATATGAGCGAACGCGAAAAGCTGCGTTTTTATTTTGTCGTACTAAACTACGGGTATATACTTAAAAAGCGATAAGCAAACAACAATTCAAAGTGTCGTGCATTCGACGTCATCGCACGCACATTACCCGCAAATTACCAATGTATAATCGCTATAATCAGCCGAAGAACTCGTCCCACTTATCTCTCCCTCTGTCCACTTGTGCCCGCGCTGCAACACACGTGCGCGCACTTTTTTCGCGCTTCTGGCTTTTACTCTGTATACTTTACCCGCCAATTTTCAAAATTGCCCGCGATCGCGTATACGCGCGATATACCACCTGATTTTGCGCACATGGCGTTTTTCTTTGCCGGACTCCTGATTTATCGGATTAACGGGGGCATAATATAATTTGTTACATAAGACGCCGAGTCGCGCGCGGATCTCGATTATATTCGTAGAAAAATCGTAGCCGCGCGCGACCACACGCCGAAGGGTAGGCGCGACCGGTAAAAATGTTAAAATAATAAATTAAGCCCATTACTGCGCGCGCGGGATTTTATGAAATCCGATGCGATTATAAGAGCGCTGACAAAAATCGCATCGTGCAGTGGTGCCTTTGAAAGCACACGGGGCATTACGAAAAGCCGTTTAACGAGTGCATGTGTAAAATGCGCATATACGATCGTGCGGGAAAAAATGCCTCGAAATTTCCCATGCTTTCTAAGTGTATATAACGTGTAACAGGTTGCGGCACATCGAAACCGGGATCGCGCTGTTTTGCTAATTATTTTTTTTCATCGAATTCGCGACGAGCATAAAATTATTTTAAGATATATTGTTGTCGTATATGTGATAAGTTGTCTGTTCTGTACATTGGGTATACCTGGGTGAAAGTCGCGCGATTAAGAAATCACGATTTGAGGGCTGGATCGAAGTTTACCAATGTTTGCCATGTCCAGAACGGCACTTGCCAATAAAGGTATATCGACTGAAAAATATAATTACGCAATTTCAGCACAATATGATGGTTGGAATTAAATGAAGTAATTTTTCTCAGCAGCTTTCGCTTTGATAAATTCAGATATAATGAGTAAATTAAAATTTTCGGTAGCACGTGCGCGGCACAGAGTATAAATGCAGATTGAAAGCGGTTCAAAAACTTGAAAGAATAATCATAAAGTCCACTTACGGGAAACTGGTCTGAAAGAGCAGGTTTTACGGAGGTGTCTTGCTATATGTAAAATGTTTCAACCAAAAAATAATTTAATTTAATAGGTACATATCTCACTGTGTCCTGCGCTATTGTGCAACGAAAACTTATCGCCTTAAAAATACATCTTATTCTCGATTGCATAAAAAATACAAGACCAATACTATGCACTCCGCTTGTAGCCTTCTACTCTACATTTCCTGCTCCCCCGAAATTCTATAGAATAAAGGATTGCCTCAGAAAGGGAGAAAATGCAGGCGACCCATCTCTCGGCTACGGAATCCAAAACAAACGAGTAAACAGAGTAAACACACACATATATAGAAGAGCGCAAGAATTACAGCCGAACCGTGAAAATGCATCGGAAAGTTCCCGAAACGGTGCAATCCTTCTCTCTAATCCTTCAGGCGCAAGCCTGGCCCAAATATTGTGTGCGCCCCCTTCCAGTGTACCTGTTTTTCGGAGGCCAAACAGAAATTAGGCCCCCGCGGAGGGCCCGTCCTGCCCCCTCTCTCCGCCAATCCGAGTCGGCACGCGCACTTGATTTACGAGCCGCTCGTCCAGTGCAATTTGCATCGCAGCGCCGTTACTTATATATAGAACTGTGCTGTCCGACCTTGAGACGAGCTCGACCTATTTTCGGAGATGGAGAAATGCAAGGGGGCGACTTTTGCACATGTATACTTTCGGAATCGAGCGCATCACACGCGCGTCGGCAGGCCTTTGAGAGAGAAATTTGCTGAACCGGCGTTGACTGATGAATTTCGGCGACGCGTTGAGGCATAGCGGGACTCGTTGTGCATTATTGTGTATACCGATATTGGAGCGTCTTCCAGGGTCGCGGAAACTTTGGCTCTTGGTGTGCAATGGGTTCGCGGTAAGTCAGGTATGTGTTCAAGTGAAGGAGTAAGGGTGAGTAGGGCTGATGCGCTGGGGAGTAGACCACACAAGTCAGCTCTCTATAAATAAATCGAGAAATAATTCGGATTTATAAGCTACGATAATGCGTCTATAAATGTCTTAATCGAAATCGTTCTCGAAAATAGAGAGCTCCAATTGAAAAGCCTGGCAAGCTATAGTAGCTCACAAGATTCATTGAATTGTATTCACAGAATACACACAAAGTAGCTCAACCGCATATATCCCTCGATCTCTTCGGGTCATCGCGTATATCCCGCGCCAGAGGCACATTCATCTCCCGCTGTACTGCGCCGTCCGCAATCAAAGCGGCAATAAGAAAACTCTCGCGCGCAAATCCAAAATTAGCCCCGTCTCGCTCGCGCCATTCACGACCGAGCTGAATGAAAAACTCGCTGCCAGCGTTATATTGCTATATATATAACATTAGAAATTGGCCGCAGCGATGCGTCTCTCCGCGAAGACAGAGAGATAGATAGATAGATAGAGAGAGAGAGAGAGAGAGAGAGAGAGAGAGAGAGAGAGAGAGAGAGAGAGAGAGAGAGAGATAAAAGCCCTCGATCGCGGCCTCCTCTTTCACGCTCGTCGCGTTATCGCGCGACGCTCTATACACACTGTCGCGCCTATCGTCCGACAGTCGAAGTAGGTCAGTGTTGGAGATGTCGCGAGACTTTGAAAATGGGTCGAGAACGAGCGGAGAGATTTTAGTGCGTAAGTATATACACGCGCACGATATGGTCGTGTGTGCCGCGTATGGATCCCGTGTGTATTTCAGACCCGAAAGCAACTTCTTCTTCCGCGTATATATATATACTTTATCGGATCAAGCGTATTTCTAGATGAATATCGTAATTAGAACGTAAACTCATCGCACCAATCACTCAATATATTCTCCACATCGTCCTCGCTTGCCTCTCGCAATCGGAAGAGACAACGTCGACTTTCTCGCGTATACGTATATATGTGGGTGAAGAGCAGACGCTGCAGCATCATAACGGAGAAAGGGCAAACGCGTGTATAACACACACAGAGTCGCGCATTGTGTCGCGCGCAGCTAAACTTACGACATAAGCTCGTCGCGCACATGTATATACATAATATTATATATACCGGAGAGAAGAAGAGTTGTCGCGTCGATGCTTGCGACATAATCGCGTGACGCGCACCTTTTGCTCAGCCATGCGGGTGTCGCTGATGGATCGAATCGGTGAAATTTGAAAGGGAGTCGTGGATGATGATGATGTTCGTTGCCCTTTGGATTGATTGAGTTTGGGCCTCCCGCTGAGAAGCTTGGATTTTTTTAAGCGAGATTTTCGTTGTGAAATTTGTTATCGTCAAAAAGTAAACAACATGCGAGGCTATTAGAAATCGATTGAAAAAAGATATACTATCAAATTAACTCATGTCTTACTAAACAAAAATATTTTTTTTCTCCCACACACCTGGATTTTTTTGCGAAAATACGTCCAACACTTTTCACAAAAATCTCTTCATGAATATCAACAAAAAAAAAGAAACGCGAAACATGCCCCCTTTTGTATGTCACATCCTTCGTCCAGCGCATCGCGCGCAAGTTGTTACCCACGCCTCGTTCGTGTCTCGTTTCTTCTTTTCGGCTGCCGGGCTTTTCTTAGACGTCTTGCTTTCTTCGCGCGAAGACATACGGTGCCTCTATACACGCTTTTGACACACACTCGACTTTCCATTGTGTGCGTCCTCTCCCGAATCTCTTCCTTTGCTCGCGGCGATCGAAGGACGTCGAGGCGCGGATGCGTCGCTTTCTTTTTTTTGCCGTGGGATCGTGCTGTACATAGATTAAAAAAATGATGCATAAAGCGATGTTTCGATTTCCTATTTTGAAAAATTCTAAGCACTTGAACCAATGATGTTGTCATTCGGAGTACTTTGTGATATACTCGTGAACTTTCGGTGAGCGAAAAATTGCAAAACCCTTTTTCCTGCACTCAGCATCTAAGCGCCAAACTACAAGGTGTCCATATTATATACTATACCCTAAGCCCCTACGTCACGTGTACTACACCTTTACTTTCAATTTCGTTTGCTCGCGCGCTCTCTGACGTAATATTCTCTCCAGCTCTCGACGAGCGAGCCAAGCTGAACGGCGGCGCGCGTGTCGAAATAATAGTGGCCGCTCTTATTATACACATACCTCGGCTGCCTTTTAGCGGAGTATTTCTTTCTCTCTCTCTCTCTCTCTCTCTCTCTCTCTCTCTCTCTCTCTCCCTCTATATATATATATATATATACATATATACTCCTTTCGCAGAGAAACGTAGATAGAGTGAGAAAGAGAGAGAAATTATTATTCAATGCGCAGCCCGTGTAATCGTCTAGTCCGAGCGCTGCTATAGCTTATACATATATATATGCATATTATGGAGACGCGGAGAGGTTTTTCACGCTGTTTTATAATGAGCGAGAGCCGCCCCATTGTTTGCACTCAAGTACATCGCGATGATTGAAACATTTATAATTGCCGCGCTTTCCGTTAAATTCAATTGAGATCTTAATCCTCCGCAGCGCTGACCATAGTCTGCGAAGCTCTGTTATGCACGTGCATGTATATATATAAAGGAATATTAATTTTTCGCGCCTGCAAAGGAAGCAGCTGTTTTACGCGCGGTGGTTTGAATTTGAAGAATGACTCGACGCGCTGTAATTATCACGCGAAGATACATTGTTTTACAAGGCGCTGTATATGTATATAGGTAAAAGAAAAAAAAGCTGACCGTGAAGCTGGTGCTGAGATTTATTACGACGAGGATGATGCTCGAACGATTGGTAAGATAATATCCGAATGGCTTTGGTGGGGAGGAAATTGAGATTGTAGTGTTTTGTTATTATCGTCGAACCGACATTGAAAACTTTCTATATATACTTCTATTGTGACGGAGTTGAGAACCTTGTCCAAATGAAGTTGTAATGAACACGTTTTTCCATTGTCGCGGTGTCCAATACATATATGAAATGAAACTCTTACCATGGCCTGGAATTCCCAAATTACGCTATTTTCTGTTACATTATCGTTTGAAATCTGAAGCGAGAGAGATATATACATATGTAGTGTACATTAAAACACATAATATCTGCACACACGGTAAGTCTGACCCATTTCATAATCAGGACCTCAATTATATCCTCGAAACCCCATTGTGGCTGAGTAACAATACCATATGTTCAGCCGACCATACAAGCCGATGTTTACGCGACGTGAAACCCATCAAAAATTTCCACAAATTCTCCGCATCCTATTCTCATATATATATATAATATCCTCCGAAGACAAACAGAAGGCACACTTAACCCTGTGCGCGGCGGCCGAAGAGAGTCAAAAAAAGCACGACAAGAGAGTCTAGCTGCCCTCGATCTCGGCCTTTGTCCGAGGCTCGTTACGCGATCTATTTTCCAAGTCAAGCCCGACGACGCATCGAGCGAGGAGAAGAGTTGGCCGGCGTTGCGAAGCTGGCCCCCGGCCACCTATTGCATCTCTTTAGCGGCTTCCTCCTAATTCTCGCCGCGCGGACCTTGCTCCCATTTCTCCGCTCGCCGCTGCCGCTGTATATACGAGGTGAGATTAGAAATAGACGCGCTGATGTGCAGCAGCCGGCGAAAGCCGCGCATATCACGTGCCTCTCTATATATATAGGATCTCACTCTCGTAATATACATATATATATTTATACGTATACAAGCCTGATAGAGTTGCGAGATGTGAGTGAGACGTATTATACTTTGAAATGGAAGCTTCTTCTGTGACGGAGGTAGGTGGATTACAGCGTTGACGGATCTAGTGTTTTGCCTCCTCGACGTCATAGCAACGATATGTTTTTGAATATACCCAGAGAGAGAGAGAGAGAGAGAGAGAGAGAAAAAAAAGAGAGAGAGAGAGTGGAAAAATTTATAAATAGCAGTCACAACAACGATAACTCACGCGTTATAAAATTACATAATCGGAAATGATGAATATACACGCAAGGATTACGCCTTCGATTCGCGTCCGCTCATCACTAATGCATATAAAGTTTAACCGCCCGGCTATATTACACCATACCATAACATTCCGCATGCCAAGTTCGGCATTAGAAAGTTCGGCAAGTCGTAAAAAAAGAAGCCGCGCGCTCACATTCCATCGTAAATAATCTCGAGGTTCGTTTCCAAACTCTTCTTCGTTTCTCCCCTACTCCTCGCTCTGACAAATCAATCCTTGCAATGCAAGTATATATAGCTATCCCGCGCTTCGAAAAATCGTAAAACCAGAGCAGATCTGGCGCAACAGATTTCCTCGCTCTCTCTCTCGCTCTCTTTCCCGACAAAGACGCGGAAACACGGCAATAAAGCCCGATAATGATCTCACGCAAAATTCGTCCAAAACTCTTGCCAACAGATGCCGTCCGTCCCTTTCTACACACGCATAGGTCAAGGATTGAGCCCCTCTCTGTTCGTTCTATATAATATCTCTCCCACGTCGGGGAAAGCAGAGCGGACGCGCGCATGTTGCAGCAGCCCCCAAAAAGCCATACTTATAAAAAAAATTGTTCTGCTCTCGGAAAGTCTTACGTCACAGTCTCGCCTAAGTAGCTATAGAATTTTTCGTGTCCTTGGTCCGCGCGAGCGCGAGGAATTCCATCGTATATAGTCGAGGTCGCACGCAACGTATATATACATCCACTCTCTCGCCTCTTTCTTCTATCCGCTTCCTCGAGTACCTTATGTCGTCGCTGCGGCTCTTCCCTCTTTCTTCTGACCGACCTTATACTCCTTTCTCGCGGCTGCGGTCCGCCGAGAGGTTGCAAAAAAATTCCCAGGATTATCGAAAGGGGTCGACTAATCTGCCCGCTCCTCTTCCTCACGGGGACTCCGTGTATGTGTGTTGCGTCTGCCCTTTAATATATATAATACTCCGATGCTCGATATACGCGCAACAACACGACTCGAAGGCCAATTTCTAATCCTCTCAAGGATCCGAGTGTGTAAACTAGCTCGAAGAGAAACGCTGCAGCGGCTGTAAGTATCTGGCGCGTAGCCTTGCCGGACCACTGGATCTATATGCTCGTTTGGGGAAAAAATTTTCGAAAAAGTTATTGCGAGGGTAAGGGGGAAAAAAAGAGGAACACGGCCGAGAGAACTGCGCGGCCTCTTTTCTGCGAGTTGTCCGAGGGGAAAAACGAGCGGAAAGCGAGAGAACGGAAGAGTACAATATGTGCGAGTATAGGTGGGAGTTAGGCAGAGGCTGTTGGATCATTGTTTTTTCGTTGAGAGATGCGGGTGAGAAAAGTGGTGAAGGGAAAATGAGGAAAATATTTGGGGTGGAAGTGTTTTGGAAGAGCAATGTCGAGAGGAGAGCTTTTCAGAAGATGCGGAAGAAAGGAAAGTCTTGCGGTCTTTATACGCCCTGTTGAAGATTGAGTTTGAGGCAGTTTTAAGGGTTCCTTCTTCCTTTCTGAAAGTATTCTTTTTGAAATATTATATATTATAATATGGAGATAGAAATCACGTTGTATCATTATTCTTATATGCATGGTCATTGTTGATACAAAGCATAAAAGTTGTACAAATTTTCGGTTATTAACATTATTTTATCTAAACTTTATTATACATCTGTCTATAATACTCAAGTCAGTCAGTGCGACACCTCTATAACTGATAAACAATTCTACCTTCTGACTGGCATGTTCTCGAGTTTGATTGGAAATCGACTTGCATTTGTAACTGTTGTGACAGTAATATTATGGAGCTATTACTTCATATTACAATTTTTTCAATTTATGGCGTACTCGTGGGCCGCAATATATCGAAGCAAAACAGTTTTGAACTGGTCGTCGAGGCCTTTCCCCTACTGCTTAAACTCTCTCCGCGTCTCTGGACAGCGAAGATAGGTGGCGCATAGACGGATTCATATCTCCCTCGACACTTTGACGGACGTACACCGCATAATATAACAGCCTTTTTTAGGCCCTGCTTGAACCGCTCATCCTATAACTGCCTATTATATTATTAAGTGATTTCAAAACTTATACTGCAGTGTGCGCGTGTCTAAGTTGGTCTTAACTACCTGCGATCCTTAGTACCAACTTGCTGGTGGACCTTTATGATGATGATAAGTTGTATAACTCTTTCCAATAAATATGTAAAATATTTTGAGCATATATTTTGTGTGCAATGGGTTGCAAGATGATGTTAATTTTATTTACTTTACTAAATAGGATGTCATCTATTAAATATCTAATATATGAGATCCATTAATTTTATAGATTAACAAACGTTTCGCTAAATTAGAATGACCTACCCGCTCGCTTAAAACTGAATACATTCAAGCCCATCGAGCAGCGCATAACGAGGGCCCAGCTGTCAAGCCTCGCCCACAAATCAAGTCGTAAAATTGCAACGCAACGTTGCCCAATCGCATTTCTCCGAGCTTTTATTATCATCCGCTCTAATTTACATTCGCCTCGATTTTATGCCTCCAACGCCTTAGAGGGTCCCGAGTCCGGCCTAAACAAATAGAAAGCTCTAAGTAGCGGCTACTCCTCGTAATGGCTATTGCGCATTCGCCGGCCGCAAACTGCACCGAAGCGAACGTCCATAGCGTCATAAAGTCATAATACCCCCTGGTCGTGGCCTTGAAAGCCATCACGCCCGGAAGTTCTCTCCTGCACCTGTGCGTATCGAAAAAAAGGGCGGAGAGAGGAACGATCGGAGGTAGATCTGGACGGGGGTTTCCGGTTTCCTCCCGCGTGTGCACACGTATATATATCTGTACCCATTCCTGCAGCATATACGTTTATTATTCATGATGGGTCTTTAAACCCCTTTCTTGCGCAAGGGATACATCTCCGCATGGATCCCCTTACTGGGCCATTGGTACTCGACGTGCATTCACCTTGTGTTCCTTCTTTTTTATTCGTCGAGACGAGTAGGAGGGACATATATGCATCGTAACACGAGATGCGTATATATGTGAGCGGGATGACCTTCGCGTGCGGAGCGATCGACGATGAATTAATGTCATTTTCGGACGGGGGAGGGTTGCGTAAGAACGGATCCGAGGCTGCCTTGGGCTATACTTGCAGGTGAGCTCGGATCAATGCCTTTCCGCTGAGCTTTCTAATGCTCGTTGTATAGATATTATACGTACGCGGCGAAGGTTTTTTTGAATTTTTTTTTCTCTACCAGTTCGAGAGTCAGGTACTTTTTGAAAGCAAGTGTAATTAGAATACGCGAGTTTTGAAAGCTGTAGCACCACCGGTGATCAATCACGCGCGGTGTACTTTTTTTTCAAAGGTCAAAACACGTGGAAAGTAAACATTAATGTATATGTACGATCCTCTTGAGAAACGTTGATTAATATCCTCCAATTGTTGGAAAAAATGCGAGAGGGACGGATAAACGTTTTAGGAGGCTCTCTCGGTTTCGATAGGTTGACTACACAAGAATGGTTTTACGGTAGCAAGCGAAATTCGCTTTTATAATCCGGCCAGAAATCATAAATCAGTAGTGAGATGCAGATTTTTTCCTCGCTCCACTCGAGTGCACATAATAATATTCTAAAAGTGTTTTTGATCGATGCGAAAATAAGAATGTCGAAACTCTGCGAGCCGAAAAAATTTCTAGATATAATAATATAATTAATTATACTAAAAGCTACTGCGCGCGTATCCCTAAAGGAACCGAGAAGGCCTATATATACAGACACCCGCGTTTCTATCCATTTTCTCTTCGTTTCGCGGAAGATTTCTCTCCGTTTTATGACTCTGGTATATTTATGGTTCGTTGAAAAATGGGTTATCGAATCGCAGCTGTAGAATAAGCAGCTAATACACAGAAAGAGAAAACGAGAGGAGGCGAAGAGAAAAAAATAGAGGTATATACAGAGGGTAGAGAAAAATCGACGGACGTGAGTGTGATCCTATGTGTTTGAAGTTTTTTGTGCGCGTTGACCCTCTCTTTCTCGGCTTCTCTCTAGGATGGCCTTGAGAATCGAGCATAAAAGAAAGGCTATATAGGAGTCTTGGGTTCTTTGAAGCTTCTTCTTTTTTTCACACTTAAATAACGATTTGCCGCGCACCGCGTCTGGATGAGTTGGAAGAGGTTTGCGTGCGCTGGAGAGAAAGAATCGGGGTTACGTCATCGGAATCAATCATATTATAAAGGTTTGCATGAAAATAGAAGGATTAGACGTCCGACGCGCGACTTTCGTGGGATGACGAGACGACTAATCATGCTTTGCTCTTAGCTTTGATATGCAAATTATGCTTGTTTATTTAGTTATTTACCGTCGATAATTATCAATTTTTTGTACAGCAAATGATTGCATAAGAACCATTTCGTATTAAAAAAAAGACTTTTCTTCAACGGTATAGTGAAATATTACACAATATATTATAACAAAGCTAAAAAAAATCGATAAAACTTAATGGCACGTAATCTGCATCTCAAGGTATATAAATATATCCCAAAATACGCACGCGCACTAAATATCGCTCGCATAATTGGAACAATTCCCATTCCAAGCGATCTTTCTCCCAAAAACTCTCGCTTTTATTCCTCAGCATTATACTTTCCATTTCATTATATATATATCCCGTCTGGCTTATGGTCTACCTTCACGCCGGTATGCGTATTTCTGCTAGACACGCACGTCCGAATCACGTTTTTGAGATTCACGATATATATATATACATATACGTATACACAACACACGGCGCACACAGGCATTTTTAGGCGCACGTAAACGCAGCCAAGGCCTTCATCTCTCTTTTTCGTGCGCGCACAGCCGGCGAAATTTCGCGTGTGAACGAGGTCGAGAGCAGGAAGGAAAAGCAGCGCGCGTCTATATAGACGAATCGGATGTGCAAAGAGCTCGCATAATACGCGAAATTAGCCGCGACTCCGTGCAATTTCATCGACGGAGAGTATTATATATAGCTAAGTCTAAAGAGAGGGGATTATGTAAGCGAAGGTGAGCGCCGCCGCCGCAGAAGAAGAAGAAGAAGAAGAAGAAGAAGAAGAAGATGGGAAAAGAAGCGTTTTTTTCGAATTTTTATTATCTTTCTTCGTTCGCACGCGCGTTCTCTTTTTCAGACATTCTCTGCTGCTGCAGTTTAAGAGACGCCTATATACTATGCGCTTTTTCACCTATTCGTCGTCGCCGTTGTGTTTTTTACGACACCTCGAGAGTTGTGCGGTATTTGCGGCGATTAGACATCTCTTGCGCGGGATTATGTATATATAGGTTTCAGTTATTTATTAATTTGATAGAGACGCGAAATTCTGCGGGCCGTATATATTTTCTTTGACAGCGGTATGCGATGAAAGCGCGATGGTGTAATTTCGTGTTCGTATATATGTAGCCAGTGTATTTCAATGAAAATGCAAATAAATACTGCGATTGTCTTTGCGAGCTATATTATTTTAGGATTTTGTAATTATAAATATGTATCGTAAAATTCATTCGACATGCAGTAACATTGCGCATAGTTAATTTTTAATGGTGGACAAAAAAAAATATTTATATACATATATGGAAAAATCCATGAAAAACAGTAATAAGATTGTAATGTGAAAAAAGAGCTTCAGCTTGAAAAAAATCGTTAATAATGGTTGCTTAGGTCAAAAGTTGTATGCGATTGAAAAAATGGAAGAATCACGATTTTCGGAAAAACTACTTACCTATGGAAAACTTCGATATTTTCGTGATTTTTCTCTTTTTTCAGTCGCAGGAAACTTTTGACATAGGCGCCAATTTGTAACGATCTGTTTTTTAATTGAAGCCTTTTCCCCGTACCGTTGCAGCACTCAATATCTTTTCTTAAGCCGGTGAGCCTGCTAACCGAACGTTTCTCTATGGATTTCCTCATATATAGACGAGCGACGAAAGGATCGCCAACAGTTGGGTCAACATTTACCCTATACGTGCATCGCGAGACATCCAAACGAGGATTCAGCGAACGAGAAAATAAGAAAACGGCATCGGCTCTAAGTTGGCCGAGGCTATATACGTTTTACGGCGATTTTGTCGTTCCGCTGCAGATGGTCCTCGCGCTTTTCTCTCTCTCTGTTTTTCCTTTTCTTTTTTTCTTTCTCTCTCACTCCTACTACCTGCTTCAGTGCATAGCGCACATATAGAGGTGAGGCGCTCAAGGTCTCGCACGCGAGTCGCCTTCGTAACTCTTTTTTCTCCGCGCGCGTCTCTTCTATTTTTAATGCTCGTGTGCGAGCGCGGGAAATGCGCGAAAATTCCACGAAAAGCGCGGCGTTTCGCTCGGTTGAAGTCACCGCGATGTTCCTGTCTCTTCGGCGTTAATTGCCTATTATAGGAGCTGTATCTGCGCGTATACAAAACGCGGCTTTGATGCTTCCCTTGTGGAAAGTATTATTTATGCGTTTAAAGGCTCTTTGATATGGAATTTTTTCAAAGTTCTTCTCTTAACGATTAATTATAAGCAATCTTATGCAAATTTAAATATGAATGAATGGCTTTCATAAGTACTTTTCTACGCTGAATCCTTATCACGCTTGCATAAGTTTCGCAGATACATATGTACAGAGTACATACAAGCCGCCTTATTATTGCGTTGACAGGATAGAAGCAACAGGTATTCCAATCGGCTGATACTGACGTAAACTACTTTTTATAATTTAAAACGCTTATAATTATACTGGGTGTATTCCGTCGGTGTCTGGAGAGTACCGCAGCATTTCTGATTAAAATTTTCACTGAAAACTGTTGCGAGTGTCTTGAGAACGAATACACAGAGTCAAAACATACAAGCGCAATCGTGTTAAAAAGTTTTTACAATTTTTTTATTATTATTATTATTCTTTTTGCTAAAACGCATATATAGAACCACCAATACTCATATCATGCTACTAAAATTCCCAAAACAAAGACAAAAGGAGATTTCCCACAGAGAGCAAGATAAACACACAAGGGTAAACGCAATTGGCCAAGTGCCTAAGTGGCAGTGCACGAATAATTAAGCATCGAAAACCGCGCGGTCTTTTACCCTTGGCAGCTCTCGTCGTCGTACGGCGATAAATACATCAGTCTATATACTCTCTCCCTCTCTCTCTCTTTCTCTCTCCTTCTCCCGTAAATCCTACTTTTCCACCGTCGAATGTCCCCTAAGAGCCCGATGCATCCGTCGCGCACGCGCAGTTAGAATCGCAAAATCGCGCGGTTGCGCAAGACGCGCGAAAAATCGAAATTTCGCGCGTCCCGCCATCGCGCCGGTATATCTCCGCGCGCGCGTGTATATGAAACGCTGCGCGGTATACGAGAGAAAAAAAAGGCAACAATGGCGCCTTTCTCGCACAATGTCGTATAGCTGAGGTTTTCTCTCTTTCTCACTCTCTATCTCTCTCGTGCACATGCACGTATGCGTCATGCGCTAGCTTACGTATATATCGCTATATAGTGAGCGTTTAATATATACATACCTACACATGGATGCGCGAGAGTGATTATGCAATAAGCGGCCGATAACGCGTTTTATATTGCAGAGCCATTTCTTTGCGTTGAGCTTCGGATTTTCGTTTTTCTAGAACAAGTGCGTAAGCGTTCGATGATATTCAGTATTAATCCAACCCTACCACTATTTGATCAAAATTGTACACTTTGGGCGCATATAGCACCTGAAAAAAACATAGAAAAGCCGCGTGATAAGGATCGAGCCGAGCTTGACGTCTGAAATCGAACAGCGCGCGCACGTGGGGGTGGTTGCTCAATACATGCAATGCGACGGCGGCGCCTATACCGTATCTGTATGCCACGAGAGCATATAACTACACGGCCGAAAATGCGCGATATGGAGATAAGGAAAGTGAGAGGGGAGCGAGATATGCATCTCTCGCTTGTGTCTTTCTCTCGCTCCACATGTACCTATGCTTAATTTGTATGGCTTGAAATTCTACACGACTGATATACGAGGTTAAATCCGAACAGCTCGCGAATACCTCATAAATATAGCGATGCATTATATATATAATATAAAGTGTCCCGATTCATCTTTCCAGAAGCAAAACAAACACACGCGTATATATATGCAAAACAAACATAAACGCGCTGCTATTCGCGTCTATTTTTAGCAGCTGCATCGAAAGAAGCTCGCGTAAAAATGTGGTCGCGATAATGAAAGCGAGACTCCGAGAAAAGAACATCGGCAGCAGTAGCAGTGGCAATGAAAGATAGAGAGACGAAGGAGAAGTAAGAGAGAGATAGAGAAAGAGAGGCCTCTTGGTATTCGTGGAGAGAGAGACTGACGCTCAATTTCTGACGACCCAATTTCGCAATCCCCCACAAACGCACTCTCTCACACACACACACGCGCGCACGCACGCGTGCAAGCTAGCAACACATCGAGTCTGCTCTCGAAAATCGTCAAGCTGCGCGTTGCGTAGGAATTACGTTATATATACGCGCTCGGCTTTTATTTTCACGTTGAGATATGCGAATTCGAAGCTTTCACGGGTGTGGGAAGACGTGTCCTTTTTTAGAGGATTATAACATTTATTTTTAATACGGATCGAGTTGTTGATGTCGGACGGACGTTTGTATAGGATGGAACGATTCATGCGGTAATTACTCCCGCCCACTACGGCGAGCGAGTTACAAAATCGTCTTTTTGTATGCAGAAAGCGATAAAAGCTTTCGACGTTGATTTTCCTAACATTACAAACTTTTTCGTACCTCGCGAGACATTTATGCTGCTCGTTCGCCTTCGCAGAACTGTCGTTCGCGGTTATTTTATATATTTCTTCTTCTGCGTCCGGGTCATAGAAAGCGATGACTTTTCTCTCACAGAAGACGATTGTTTCGTCAAATTCTATGCCAGCGCAAAGCTATAATTTATCGTCCAAAGGTGCGCACACACACACACACACATATATATATATATATATATATATATATATATATATATACGTGACTGGCGTAATTGCGCGACGAATTCATGTGCTATCGCGCGAGGAGATCGGGCATCATTTTCATTTTTAATGAGACTTAAGCGAGTACGTATTTGTTTCACAGATCCTCGTGTTTATTCGTGCCGAATAAATCCATACGTATGAAGGCGCGCATAAAATAGAGGAGAAACGCAAATCCCTCTCAAGTATATATATACGTGCGATCGCGTCACCACGTGTATTGTATGCGTCGTGCCCCCTTTTTTTTCTCTTTCTCTAGAGTTAACTATTTCGTTTGAAATTACAGGAATAATTGAAACGAACAAAAGAAGCGAGTCTTCGTGATTCTTTATCGTCGAGTTCAAATTTGATGCATCGCGAACGTGACGAAATCATCGGGCTGTACCCAAGAGTGAGATCTATAAACTAGCTTTCAGATTGTTGACGAAGCTGAAAAGCCGCGAGTTTGGAAATACTTATGAAACTGTAAAGTATCACGAGTTCTGATATCTCGCGTGTATAAATACTTTTATTACTTTATCGCGTCTATTATGCAGTATAAACGTATAGGAACCTCAATAAAACGAATATACACGTAACATAAGGCCGAAATTTCATGTATATATCCAATTTTGTAGACACCGTAGCAGGCTGTATAAGCTTTGAAAATTGACAGGTGAAAAAAACTCATTGGCTGCAAGATCGAGAGTGACGTGACGTTGCAATCTCCGGAGCTCGCGCCCGCTGGAAAATCAAGTGCAGCTTGCGCGCGCACTGCTCTTTGTAATCTACGGAACGTAATAGGGTCGCAATATACGTGTCTTACGCGATAAGACTCTGTCTCTCTCTCTTTCTTGCTTCTCTTGGCTGGCTCCCACTTCATATAGGTGTATAATCTAATAAGTGTACAATGAACGTCTGTCTCTCGCTCGAATTAAACGCATTCTTCTTTTTTTCAGCTCTCGCGCAGCGTATCGAACTACATATGTATGTATGCGTGTATGCGTGTGTATATGTATAGGTACGTATTTACTATGGGCGCACAATGACCGCTATCTAGGTTACACACAAAATGTTATCTGCCCACTCTGTCGCATATACTTTTAGTTCTTCTTACCGATCGATGATTAATTGATGATTATCATATATAGTTATAATTGAACTGATATCAGATATGTGTAATTTATATCGCAGTAGAACTGATAAATCACCGTCGGCGCGTGTAAACAATCCATAATTTCGTACATCAATCATCCTCGTTGTCTCGCGCTCAATTAAACTTATGATTCAGAAAGAAAAACATCGAAATTTCCCATTCATTCCTCGCAAAATATGGACTCGCTATTATACTACATCGTCCATCTCCCCCCCCCCTCTCTCACACACTCTCACTCTCACAGCACTCAAAAAATATATGTCAACCTCTCGTTGCCCCTACCGCATTGTCTCCCATGTAAGCGAGCATCTCCCCGCCCCTCCAATTGCATGCGGCACGCACTCGCCCTGATGCGAAGAGTGAGAGCCATAGAGCTCGCGCAAGTAGGCCAAAGCGCGCTTTCACGCGATAAGACCTTATCGCTGTATAGCGCGCGCGTGTGTGTATATGCCTTCGTTTTATATTTACAACCGCCCACGAGAGATGCTTCCCACGCTGAATGGCCCGCGGATTCCTCAATCGACGATTCGATATATATATAGAGAGAGAGGACGGTAGGATGCGCTTGTATACCGATGTGTGAACAGGAGTGAGTTTTTCGTTCACAGATCAGAGAGAAGCGAGAAGAAGGAATGAGAGCTGGCACGTGCTCCGTAATGCCGCTTCGGGCGGTCGTTGCTTTTTTTGTGTCGGAGGCGCCGAGTCGCGTGCTTATGAGTTTCAGTATGCCGTATATATATATATATGCCTAGTGTATTAGATGATATTTAATATTCGTAGTAGTATAGAGATATAAGGAATGAAGGTGAATTTTACCATCACAGCTAAGGGTTATTTTTTTGAATAACCAACGGATATATGATGAAAGGTGAGTAATTTCTGCTGTTTGTTTTAATTCAAACGCGTGGAAACGTGAATTTTACAAACGACACTTTAAAAATACACGTGTTTGCGTGACACCTTCTATCACAACCGCGCGCGTCTAAGAATCCGCGCGAAAGAACAAAGAACTCAAAAATTTCTATGTTTATTTACACGCCGACTCGGCCAAGTGTAAAAAAAGCCTCCGTCATCACAATAAGCGACACCTCGCGAAATATATATATATATATATATATCACCGAGCCGCCTTCGTCCTCAGCGCGTCGTCCTCTTACGTTTGCTTTTCTCGTGTTTGTTACTATTGGTAGACGAATTTAGCGGCGGCGTCGCGAAAGTGGATCGAGTTCAATGCTCAGAGAGCAGCGCAGTGGGTAAAAATAATATCGAGAGCTTATATACACCGCAGAGAGCGAAGCTCGCGCGGCTCGAGGTCTTTCATTTCACGAGGAAGACGCTCTCGCGCGGGAGAATGTCAGCGCGAATGTATTTCGCGCCTATTGAGAGGCCCGCTGCATAGTCACGTGTGTACTTCGCGAACGCGAAGAGGAATTAGCGCGTGTGGAAAGTTGGTCTGTTTTTGTTATTGCGATCCGATGTGTACAAACAATGGGGAGATTTTCAATTCTTGTATATACATTTACGATTATAAATTTTTGTAGCTTTCCAATGGAAAACACGCGTGCACATTTTTACGTTTTTCAAAAGTCGTCAGTAGGTCATTAAAATTATAATTGATGAATTTGTTCCATATATACGTAATTATTGTGCTTTTTAAAAATGATTATATACAGCTAGGTCGAGTAGTTTTTTTTTACTTTCAAGATAATGACAGCACGAAGCTACGTCAATTCGAATACATCGAAACACTTGCTATACATAGAGATAATAGTTCCACCTGACCGAAATTGTTGAGCAACGTGTAAAATAGTATTATAAGACGATGAAAAACTTTAATAGTCTGATAAAAAGAATTTGCATTCCACTTCCTTTGTACTAAATGTCATTCCAGTCAACAAAACGCTCGAGAAATATAAATACATAACAGAAAAATGTCATTGAGGACGTCTCGACTCGTCTCCGCGCGCTGCACTTGCAGCAAAAAAGCTCTCCCATCGTTGTACGCACGTTCGCTCTCGCCTCCTTCTCCATCATAGCTCAACATATAGAAAGTCCCTTTATAGATACGTCCCTGTCAGTAAAGTAGTATATACATGCGAGCGTATATAGCGCTAACTCGGCGTGCAAACAATAATGCTCTCGAGGCGGGAGACCTTGAGACTGCGCTGCAACTGCGCGCGAGCGAGAACGTAAAACGCTCTTACGTAATAATCGCAATGAAGCTGAGCGAGAGAGAGAGAGAGAGAGAGAGAGAGAGAGAGAAGAGAGTACAGCATAGAAGAGCTAATCGCGAGCTGCACCGCTTCGCTGCTCTCTTTCGCGGCCGCGATGCCTATACGCGCGCGTCTGTCTCTTACCGAGCGATGGGTTGGCGCTGTTGCTATATTGATTCTTTTTATTTCGCGTGTTTGAGATGCGATCGCTGATATCCCTGATAAATTTCGTTTTTCAGATAAGATACTTCCAAGAAAAATCTTTCCAATACCTTTAAGTAAAAGTCAAGTGAATTCACGTAAGGCTAACTGTGTATGCTCTTCGCTTATATCTAGCAGTAAAATAACTCCGCATACGAGTACACGCAGATGAACGACAAGGAACCCGTGGTGTAGAAAGAGCGAAATTTCGAATTCTTACAAACTTGGGCGCGTCCCTCGAGTCCACACACACACACAGAACTTTATTCGCTCACGCACGCGGCGATAAGACGAAGGCGGCTAATAATCCAAGGCCCCCTTTTATCGGGAGCACGCTGCTGCATTCAGCGGAATGAAAATGAATCTCGTAAACATCAGGCTGCCCGGGTTTTCTATGTATATTAGAGAATACTCAACGCTATTCCTTTTCCGCGCGCGCGCGGAAAACAGAAACGTCATAATATATATGAGCTTACGTTGTAATAGACGCTCGTTCTTTTTTCCAAACGAGCGGTAACCTCGCTTGCTGCAGAAGCCTCTCGTTTCATTACCGCTCACATGCATGCATTCTGCGTACATATGCGTAAACAAATTACGCTAGTCGAGTGCAGCAGTGTGTAAGTAGTGCTGCTAGTCATTCTCTCCTCCCTTTCGTTATTTTCCGATGCAGCGTTATGTATTCGCGAACTTGCTGTGTTCGTCTCGTAACTGTTCATAAGTGGTCAATTTTAAGGGAACACGTTTTGAGGCTTATTTCATATCCGAAAAACTGGAACTCGGGAATAAGAACAATTATATGGCGATCCCGTTTCGTTTCGGAGCCAAACTATCAGCGCTCGCGACGTTTCCGCGAAGTGGCGCGAGAGATAGAGACCTAAGCGCGCTGTTATATATATATACATACACATGGTGCGAGAGAGTTTAAGCCATTCATTCTGTCGATTGATATTAATTGTGCCGCAGCGATGCGACGATGTATTGCAGAAACTGCGTCTGAGTTGCTCTATGCGGGTGTACACCGCGTAGGCGATTCTTTGCAGTTGCGGTGTTCAGAGAAAATAAGTTTGGAATAGGTGGTGCCAATGCGATGTATTGAATATAATTATTTAACGAAGCTTTTTGAATCTATATGTATAGGTTTGTAGACTGCAGGTAATGATTTTATTGCTGGAATGTTAGACCGTAAAATTGAAGGTCAGGAAACGAAGGAGGAAAAAGTGATACTGTTTTCCGGAAATCGTGGCTTTCTATATAGAACGATATTTTCCTCGAAGACGCGTCATTAATTTTCTGCGTCGTCTAGTATATGACACCTTCGTATGGAATAATGCTAAGACAAAATGTTTACAAAACTAACATACTGACTATCGCGGAACAATAACGTAAAATAATTAAAAAAAAATGAGGAAAGACCTGCACAGTATCCATGAAATTCCACTAACAGCCCACTCTAATCTGCGAATCCAGATTGCTCAAGAATCCGGAACTATAAACTCGCGCCTTATCTCAACGCGCGCTATTTATCGTCCTTACGCTCAAGAACTAATAATATCATCGCGTGTAGACATAAAAAAAACAATCACCCGCAAATATCCGTAATTAATCTCGTACACACGCGAATTTTCTCTCTCTCTCTCTCTCTCTCTCTCTCTCTCTCTCTCTCTCTCTCTCTCTCTCTCTCTCTCTCTCTCTCTCTGAGAGAGAGAACAGTTTTGCAAGCTCGCGCGACGAAAACTGCACCGGTATTATATTCCAGCCGTTTAAAATATAACGTGTTGTGGTGTATCTCCCATTCGATCGATCATTATGAAAATAGAGACTTTATTATAAGCCAGTTTAAACTATAGCTGTATGACAAAAGCGAAATTTGCAACTGACTTCGCGATAACGGTCCTATACGTAACTCATTACCGATTTCACACGACCCCAACTCAAATCCTTTCAGTCGAACCACTCTGAACAATGTTCTCCGAAGGGTCATCTCAGGCACCATCGAAATGACGAAACGAGAGTCTCGATAAGAGAGCGTAACGAGCGAAAGTAAAAGGAAAAGGGCGCATATATATACATATGTATATTTTAATATATTGACGGGAGCACACATGCATTCATCACTTTCGCGCGAGTGCGAGCTCTTTGAAAAAACGTGGAGACAATAGACGCATACACATGTGCGCGTATGTATATATATATATATATATATATATATATATATATATATATATAGGTGTACATACATAAGAAGGAGCGTTTCGCGCCAGTTATACGCAATCGAGACTAAGAATCGCTGGTGTCGAGGCTTATTTATTGGTGATCGTATATATAATGTGACTATAACGAAGATTCAGAGACGAGAAAGCAACAAACGCGATCGCCGAATATAAACGACCAAAGATCGAGAGAAACAGTACTAATGAAATCGATTTCTTTCACCGATAAGGCGTCGAATAATACACAGCGGCGAGGTAGCGCGAATTGATGCAAAAGAAAGAAAGTCCTGGAGAGAGAGAGAGAGAGAGAGAAGGGAAAGAGCCTTAAAAAAAGTCACCGTCAAGGGCTTCGAAGGAGGGGAGAAAGAGGAGGAAGAGAAAGAAAAACGCGAGTTCACGCGCACCAAGGGAAAGAGTCAGCGTGAGAAATTTCTCTGCGGCGAGACCTTCGCGTCAACTCGTCGTATAATATAAGGAGCGAATTGCTGATGCTATGCTGCTCCCGATACACACGTGTTGTACGCGTATATATACCTGCGTCTCTCTCTCTTACTCTCTCGGGCTATTTTTAACCTTGCAATCGTTATTATCGCCGTGTATTTATCATAATTATCCCGCGCGAATATATACATACGGAGGCGGCGGCGGCAGGAAGTTGGAAGGAACCACGGGCCGTGTTATTATGTACGCTATATATATACACTCGGCGCTGATGATGTTTATTTCGTATAAACTCTCCGCGGCGCGGCGAGAGGCATAAAAAAGTAAATTAGACGCAGACATTGTATTATATGCGCGATGATTTAGATTTTTTTCTCATTAATGTGGAAGGCTTAATTAGCAGTGCGTGTGTGTGTATACAGGATCTGAAGGAGAGATGTTATTTGTACGTATACGGGAATTTTATACAGCGAGAAATAGATTTACAAATTATTTCCTGCTAAACCTGGCATAATATTTTTGTGCGGCGACGCGTCAGTCGAACCTTAAAATTTGTTACAAAGTACGCTAATATCACTTTTCCGTTCTTCATTTGAGAGCTTTACAAAATTTTGCCAAAATGTATCCGAATGCACCCTGAGTTATACGCGCTAAAAATACACCAAAAATCAAGACCCACAAAAACTTTCCTTACTTTCGCATTCCGAAAAAATTTTACTCCATTAAGTCACTACATATATATGTGCCTTTCCAATCGCTCGCATATGTATATGCACCGCCACCATCATCGGGAGTAATAATAAAACAAAGGGACTATAAAAAGGAGCTATACACCCAAATCACAGGATGATAGCGCTCCCGAAAAAAACAATGCAAAGGAGTCGTCGGGGACGCGTGGGTGGAGGCCACGAGAGTGAAAGTGGCAAAGTGACGAAGCGAGTATAATATATATAGACGAAAAAAAAGAGAGAGAGTGCGACGATGAGGAGTATAGAGGTAGCATAAAAGAAATGCGGAGGGATGCCTCCGTGTCGTGATATATACATATAGGCCTTCCTCCTTTTTAAAGCTCTCTCGGCCTTGATCCGCTGCTATATTATGTTCTCTTTGTGCATCGCGGCGACATCGCACACACACACACACACACACACACACACATATATATATATATATGAATATGGACCGGTGCAGCTCGTCGAAGTGCGTATACGTATATTTACGTTTTCGTCGCGATATCGGCAAAAACCCGATGATAATTAATGCGCGCTCTTGCTCTTCTTCCCGGAATATAAGCGCGCTAATATAGAGTCGCGGAGAAAGAGCCGAGAGTGTAAAAAAGAGAAGAGTCTATACTCGTCAGGAGTCGAGATGAGATCTATTGTATATGTGTGTGTGCTGCGAAGAGATGTATAGAAAGGAGCGCCGGAATTCGCAGAAGCGCATTAGGACAAAAGTGCGAATAAGCGATCGCGACGCGTTTATCACTCCGAATCCGTCAAAGCATCTCCTCTGTTTTTTTTTTCGTTTGGCTGAAACGACGGAGCGAGAGGCGAGAAGGATGGCATCACCGGCACCGAAATAACTTATATAGAGGTGCATATTGTCTGAATGAATACGAAAGTCGAAATCTTTTCGCAGAGTAAGAGAGAGAGAGAGAGAGAGAGAGAGAGAGAGAGAAAGAGAGAAAGAGATAAAAATATTAGAGTTGTATAGTGTGACTTGTAAATTTTCTTCCTCCTCGATTGTTTAGCGACAAAAAAGTTTAGTAAAAACTCTTGTGTTTTGCAACAACCTTGAGAGGAGTCGCCGTATATACGAGTCGCGGAATCTTCGGACGGCCGCGTAAAAACTGAGATTACCTTTTTTGAAACACGTCGAGTTTACGTCGCTAAATATACATATTGCGATGCCTTATTGGGATCTGACACCGGGTCGGAGCTCATAGATATAGTTGACCAAGATGGCGTCGACATATCAAGGATCAACATGGCGTCAAATGGAGTGCGCTTAGTTATTTAACAAAATAATGAATTTGATGTAAAGTACTCGCGATTAATAGTGAGATATCGGTACGTGACAATATTACACGATGTGTTCATTCGCGTAAATGCTGGTCTAGAAGAAAAATGTCTAAATAAATAGTAAAACACCAGAGGATAACCTCACTTTTTTTGTGAAAAGTATCTTGTCGGCGAATAAATCATCGTTTTTTTTTACAAAATACAGAGAGAATATTCTATACTATTTCATAGGGAAACGATGAAAACTAAGATTTTAATTTCTGTTTTCTCTGCTCCCATAATCTTTTACTGCACAATAATTTTATACCGTAATTGTCACTACTTTTTCTATGTTATGTGAACTCCCTGACCTTCATGTTACAGCTATTATTAATAATAACGATAAGTTCAACTCAAATCGCAATGCAGCACGCCACGAAAGGCCGGGGCAAGCATGTCAGATCCCAATAGAGAGAAAAGTTTTCAATGTATATTATCATCATGATCATCGTCGAGCAAAGGAAACAACTTGCACATCCCCCGAACAATATAAGCAGACTTTCGATATTTCGTCAACGGCTAATTCCTAATTATAAGGCGACTCTTTGAAAAACCTTCTGGCAAAAGAAGCTTCACACAAAAAACGAGAAGAGACACAGTTGCAGCAACATCCTCCCGGCAACAACAACAAGACGCAGTATAGCTCCCGCGAATTAAAAGTCGAAGAAGAAGAAATGTGCGCGCCATAAAACAAGTCATCCGGTTCGTCTGAATCGCATCGCTGACCTTCGCCACTCACGGGTATATAATATACATACAGAGAAAGAGAGAAAGAGCGTAAAGGAAACCAGCAGCAGGAGGAGAGAAGAAAGACCGCGAAGAAAGAAGTCGAGAGAGAGGATCGCCGAGGACGTGCAGACCGGTATCCGCGAGGATTCCCACCTTCCTTCCTTACGACCTTTCTTTTCGCCCATATATCCCGTCGTCGCGCGCGACGGCTGCAGGTAAGTATATACACATACATACACACACAAGCTGTACATAAATCCTCTCCCCGCGCGCGCCCGAGCTTTCCTTCCACCCGCCGCGGCTGCTTCCTTCTTCGACTCTCTCTCTCTCTCTCTCTCTCTCTCTCTCTCTTTTTCTTCAATGGCTGCGAACCGGATTCGCAATATATAAAACCGGGCGCGCACCGCAAATGAACTCTAGCACCTATGCTACGTACATACACGCACACACACTTCTCTTTATAGCTTACATGTATATATATATATATGCATACTCTCGGTTTTCTCTCTCTTTCTCCTCGTTATACCGCGACGCCGTGTGTGTGTATGTATATACATATATCCTTCTTTGTCCGCCGCTGCTGCCTATATACGTTTCCTTTCTTTTCCCTCTCCGCGACTGACTATATAGCGCGATTCGCTCGAGTGAAAGGGAGAGGAAAAGGAAAGGGGGATGTGTATGTATATAAACCGAGCTATATACACGCGCATTACTATATGCGCTGCCGCCGTGTGCTCTGGCATTGCTGAGACTTGTGAGAAAGCTGCGCAAGTGCGATATTCGTCTTTTAACGCGGATAGTGTGCGGGGAAGCACTGCGCCTCGATTTTCTTGTTATGATATGTTAGAGGGATATATATATATATATATATATTGACGAGAATGAGGAGAAGCACAACTTTAATATATAATTTAGATAACCGACGGTGTTTCTTGTGATTTTCGAGAGATTGAAAAGGAGTGATTAAATAACACTCGGTTTGCGTCAGGGCTTATCAGTTTTTGCAAATATATTTATATGGTTTTATATGCACGTCAAGCTCGTAAAAAAAGAAATTCATTCTTGCGTACACAGTTAATGCGTGTAAACATAGCGAGCTAATTAACGGGATATTACACGAGATTTCGTTCAGTCATAATAAGATATATAAAAGAGAAGGGAAAGAACTGTCTACAAGTGGCGAGTCTCTTACCCTTAATACGAACATGTATATAGAAACGAAACGAGGATACTGTAGTGTTAGTATACATGTGTTCGACTGAGGAAACGCTATGTATTTACGGTCCGAGGAGAGAAAGGAAATGATCGTTACCGTGACTCAAATTCATTTTCGCTCGTTATATTTTTGTATCATGCCGCCCTTCCCTTCATCGCAGCAATGCGGCGATAATTTTGTTTGTTTTACGGCGGTATACTCTCGTAATAACGTGATTTATTTTGCGGTTCATTTATAGACTGAAATGCTTCATTTCTCCGCTGATTCCAATAACAACAATCAAATCGTCGGGTTATAGGCGAAAACGTATTCAGCTTTCGCGTGAAAAAGAGACTCTCTATCTCTTAAAAGTCTGATAAAAGAAGTATTATTTTTAAATACGAATTCGATTTCGTAAAAACAACTATATATGTTTAATAAAATATTAAAAAAGTAACCATAATAATATTTTCAAGCGTACTGCCATAGATATAAAAGCATATACAGAACACTGTGAAAATAATAAAACAATGTCATTAACTCTACCAAACCGAACCTCTGAAAAATGAGCTCAGTTATTCGAATAAAATTAACGAAAATCGAGCAATTGTCCTCGCAATTTCTATCAGGAACAAAGCGGATATTGGCTAGAATTAATTGTAATGATTTGACGTATATCTTTCGATTCTATAACTCTTCCTTTTATCATCGTACAAATCTTAATCTCGCATACTATTGTACGTTACGCATGCGCTGTTCCACGAACAAGATGATTACACATTTCCATTCGCGTATATCGCTATAAAGCCAACAATTTTGGTTATATAGATATGATTTTTTGAAAAATAACAAAACGACAACCTTGCCATCTCGTCAGTATTCCACCATCATATTTTTGTTTTTCTCTTACCGAAAATACTCTGTTTGCTCTGACGCTTTGGACACATAGCGCATATATATATATATGTAGCTGTCGTCTGCCACACGTGCCCGCGCGCGACCGAGCGATAATCAGCTGTGCGAGCGCGAGCAAAAAAAGTGGGGGGATATTCGCTAATTATAGCGCGCCCGTGAATGAGTCAGGACTCGACGCGCCGATAAAAAAGAATCGTCTGCTCGAAGTTACGATAAAAAGCCGCCGCCGACGCCGCTGATCTTTAATAAGCTCGCATTTAGCGGAGATTCGCGGAGATGAGGCAGGGAGAAAGCGTCGTCACACTGTGTACTGCTATATGCATTCGCATCGCTCGACTTTGATCGGAATCGATGAGTCGTACGAATCGGCAATGAGCGAGAATGCATTCTAAGTTTGTTTTTTTCGCTCGGCTGTATACTACGATTGGGATTAGAATTTGAAATGGGCAGCTTGACGAAGAAGAAAGGAAAAGGTCGACGGAATTAGAAATTTCGGTTCAAACGCGCTCGTTGCTTCGATTATTTTCGGCCCGCGCGCGATCGAAAATGCATTCAATCTAGATTCAACGTCGATTTGAATTGCGTCGAATTGAAATCTCGTGTGTTGTCTGCGTATAAATCTAAATAATTATCTATGACGATAATTTAAAAGAAAAGATATAGATATGCACAGCTCTTTTCCGTACTGCACTGACGAAACCGAAAATTCGTTGCACAATTGGAGCGAATGTACGTGATAGCGTTTTGCAAAATTGTCGAATAAAAAAAAGATACCATAGTAATTAGGAAAAGTTTATAGAGGGGAAAAAAGATTCCTGGAAAAAAATGCGCACGCACTTATAACTATCTAAGCAAACCCACTGTGGATTACGCAACGAATCAAACAGACTGATACGTCGACGGCCTTCCAACTGCACACACACACGCGCGCACGCACAGGCGCTCTTTCAATTTTAATCAGACCATAAGTAAATAAACATTCAGAGAGCTCTCGATAACTTTCGACGCTAGCGCAAGCGCTGCTGCAGCCTTGGCGATATATTCGCGAAAAGCGCGGATGCGCGCGTGCAAATATTTGCGGCGATGTATAATACGATGCGAGAGATTTTCATGCCGAGCGGGGTCGAGCAAACAAGTTTTTCAGAGCCGATCTTATATCGAGCGCTTTAGAGCTTTGTTGTTATTGCATCCGGCGATTGTCGGATTTTTTCTCCTCTAGAAAAGGAGAGTAGTTTTGACGTGGAATATGTACACGAGGTCGTGGAGAAGGAGGAAGTCGGGGAGAGTCTTGTCGTGTTTGAGGAAATTTGTACACGCGATTAGCCAGAAATCTGGTACAATAAATGGAATAATCTGATGCGTACTTGGCTGTATTTTTTAATCAAAGATAATTTGTGATGATCGACTTGGTACGACGCGCATTTCTGAGTATTCCATAGTATGCTCTGAGATTTTTATATTATTTGAAATGTACAGATCGATGTCGTGATAAGGAATGAATTTTAATATTGCAGATAAGTACACACACAGAGTTAAAAAAAATCATCTACTTTTATCGAGTGAAAAAGAACGTCGGAAGTTCTCAACGAATCGGAGCGAAACCGCGAAGGCGACGGAAGCCGATAAGGTATACCTATACTTGGAGTTTAAAAAGTCACGCGCACATATAGCCATGACTTTTTCTTTCTTCTCTCTCCCTCACGATCTAAACGAAGAACAAGCGCGACTGTCGACCTCACCGGATTTATAGTTTATCGATCAGGCGAAGGCGATGCCGTATCTATAATTTGTTTTCGCTCTCCGATCTAGACAGCGTAATTGTGATAATCAAACTTTGCGTAAATCAAGTCACAATATAGAATTATGCTTTTACAACGGACTATGCTATATTCGACTCTGCGAAAACAGCTCTAAATTCGCATGTCAACAGTATGGGAAATCAATAGTGCGAGAGTTTTGCGATATTGGTTCTCGGTTTCAAATATTTATCCTGATTGGTGCATATATTTTTCGCAAACATGTTACTTCTTGAAGTATCCCATATTCGAGCTGAACCACACAGAAGGTGAATACTTCACAAGGTAATATCAGGGCATAGTTTATCATTACGAGCAATGAGAAGTTTACGAACAAACGAGATGTAAAATAATGAAACAATACGCTTGTTTGCAAACGATTTCCGAAATCTGGTTTTTAAGTGAAAACTTGCAAATAAATGTACATAAAGGATTTTGAAAACACAGATAAAATTTAAATATTCAGGATCTATTTTAAGAAAAGGGAATGCGGAAAAAAAGCTGCGCAATCGTATCCAGAGCTGCGCGCAGACTTATCTTTGGGACTCATCTGCGGCGAATGAAAATAATCTGAATCACGTGTACATCTTTCGCAGTGCATAATCGTAATTCAAAGCCTCGTTTGTGTACGAATGAAAGGGCATCTAGTACAGAAAGCCATAGCAATTTTGCCTGAAACTTTTACTATTCAGCTTGAAGTACGAGAAGGGTATCATTACGGTAAACTACTTTCCTCGTCAATCGTCACTGTAAAATTTCATAGCGATTTGAATCTAATTGAAAACATGAGTAGCAAATTTAAAGAACCTTACATCAACCACCGACTACACAAACATTGTACGAGATAACGCGGCGTAATGTTCTAATATTACGAAATCGAAAGTGTTTCGGTGAGCTAAGCATATATCAAATGCAACAAATAATGATATTTTTATACATAAAAAAAACGTAAGTGTACCAATTTCGTGTCCACGAATATTCAAGAGACATTCCCATTTTATTTTACTCTTTCTCACTTTAAATCGACACCTGTTGAAACTATTCTTATCATTCGGATCCCGATAGTTCTATATACCAAAGCCCCAAAATTTCCAATCCCGAATCTCTCACTCCAGTTTCTCTACTCACGCACGCAATGTTGACGGATATTCATGTTTCGATAAGATACATCGGGATAGCTTGAAAAGACAATCGTCGAATTAAAAGTACACGTAGTACACAGTAAGCGAGAGAGAGACAGAGAGAGAGAGAGAGAGAGGGGCAGTATAGGAGGGGAAATAGTTTATATAGGCTTGTATATATATATATATATATATATATATATATATATATATATATATATATATATATATATATATATATATATATATGACAACGTGCCACGTGCGCAGCGTAAAAAAAGGCAACGCGTTAGAAAGGAGATACGCATTTACAGACAATGTATATGTACGCAGAGACGAGCACAAGGTCTCTTCTTTGCTCACCAATACTTGTGTATATACATATTTAGTATAAAATGTAGTTCACAGTCACAGGACGTGAAAAAAAAGAGACGCACTTATCTCGGAAACGCGTGAAACAAGCTAACTATATATATATACTTGTGCCAAGGAAGAAATTTTAATTTCCATGCAGTACGAGATCCAAGAGCAAAGATGACTTGCAGGGTAACTTGATATATAATATATACATTATATACCCAGCGTCGTGAGTTAGGCGCCGTGCCTAACGAAGATAATGCACTTGATGATGTAGTATTTTTTCTTTCACGACTGCACGCGGTGTAAGTAATACCTATACAATTGTGATAGTAATTTTATGCAGCTGCTGCTTGACTGGAGAAAGTAATTTTATTTTTATTTTGAAGGTATATGAAAACGCTACATTTTTAGCGTCAGGAAAATAATACAAAGAAATTCTGCAAATTAGTACACGAACTTCAAAGATAATGGAAATGAGATGCTCCAATTGTTTTCTACTTTTGAAATCGCTGAAATCTCCCACCAAACTTTTATAAAATATAATCTATATAAACATTGAGCAATAAGTGCCCGCGATTGAATTTCTTTGTATTCTCTCGATTTCACAACGAACCGCATCGTCGAATTAAAATATATCCATATATACATTCCAATGTATACGAGCTGGAAAAGAGAGCTTTTATCAGGCGCTAGATCATGCCCAGCCCGAGAACTAGGGCATTTCTTATCTCTGCTCCAAAAACGCTGCTGTCTTCCAAACAAAAAGCGAAATGTAGTTTTATATTATGCATTGTAATATTATATGCCCCAAACTTGTTTCCTCATATAAAACCGCGAAAATTAAAGAGCCCCAAAAACACGGAGAGGCAATTCAAGCATAATACATATATATATAGCAAGTGAAATTCGGAAAAATTACATAGCGCATTCGAGTTCTATTGTGACGTCACTACTTTGGTTACGCCTTTCGACATTGTGACATCACTACAATGCTCGCTCGGCGCTGCTCCTTTCAAAACTCCCCACTTTCTTCTCAATATAATATAATATTCTCGTTCCATCGGTGAATAAAAAAAAAAGTAACGCGGAAAAACTCGCGTATATATTATATACACGCAGCTTATCAAATTAGGTCACGCACGCACGGGGGCTCCTTTCGAATATCCGTCGCATCCCTATCGAAATCTCTCGGCATCGAATGTACACATTATATACGTATACGGGAGGGACAAGTTTTCCACATGAGAATCAGTAGCCGAAAATCGGTCGGCGAAAATCGGCAACACGCTATCCGCTTACTCTTTCTCTCTCGCGCGCGGCAGCAACCCTTTCACCAAAGGGGCCAGCGCCTACCTCTCTCTCTCTCTCTCTCTCTCTCTTTCTCTCTCTCTCTCTAACTAGCTTTAGAGTATTACAGGCGCAGCACCTGGCCGAAAGCGAGACACGGCACGAGTATTATATACGAGAGTCCTCTACACTACCACCACCAGCGACGACACCACCACCACCACCACCACTGCCACTCTCTCCCTCTCAACTCTATCCTCACTCCTGCACGCGCCTTCTCTTTTTCCTTCTCTCTCTCTCTCTCTCTCTCTCTCTCGCACTCGCCGACGGCGCTCACCTATACCTTATACTAGGACACTTGGCGCGCGCGTCGAGAGAGAGGGAAAGCTCTCTCGCTCTTACTCGCTCGCTTTGCGCAAAAGTTACGGAGTATACAGCGCTGCTGCAGAGAGAAACACCGCGGAGAGACCGGAAGAGATCCCTCTCTCTCTCTCTCGGTGTATACATCAGAGACTCTCGACTGCGGCGAGTATAGTCGAGCTTCCCAAAGAGCGAAGCGGAGCGCGGCGGCAGACTGTGTCTGAAGCGAGACGGAGAAAGAGAGCGCGGCAGCAGCAGCAGCAGCAGCAGACCTCGTGGCTGGCACTCGAGTATAGCAGCAGCAGACAGCAGTGCGTGCGCGCCCGTCAAAGACGACGATGCATCGACGCCGATGCCGATAGCAGCACTATACGTATTAGCATCATCATCGTAATCGTAATACACCCGACTGCTACCAGTGTCGTCATCGAGCCAGTGACTCTATACTAGTCGATCCGCAGCATCTCCTGCAAAAGTGTCTGTGTCTCTCTTGCCCCGTATATACTCGTGCAGTGTGCAGTGTGTTGATACGATATAATACGCAGTAACAGAAGCGCGCAAGCGCTGCAGCAGAAGCTCTCTCGCGCGCTCGCTCGTTTGAAATTCAAACTTGCCGCGCGTGCGCACCTTCGCTTGGATATACACCGACACATCGTCGGACAGGTGTGTGCCGGAAGGAAAAAAATAATTGAAAATCGGAGCACTGAAAAACACAGCGTGTGTATATATACATACAGAGCACTCTTTCGCTCGGTCTCCGACTGTGTCGGGCTGTGCTCGCAGGCTGGCTGGCTGGCAGAGAGTTGTGTAAGAGCTTGAAAGTAAAAGTTGAAACCGACGAGTTCGGCTGCGCGCTCGCTCGTGTATATAGTGTATAATACACACTCTTTGGTGAGCAAGCTCTCTCGCGAGTGCGCGCGCTAGCGTTAAAATTCGATCCGGCCGGCCGACGCGTGTCTCTCTCTCTCTCTCTCTTTCTCGCTACGTCTGTACGCCACAGTGTGCAACGCTCGGCCCGAAACTCTCTCGCTCGCGCTTGTGTAATCTCTCGGCCGTGTACGATTCAAGAGAGTTGCAAGGAGAAAATTCGGTGAGCGAGTGAGAGAGAGATACGCGAGAGAGCGCGCGAGTGAAACGGAAAGTGATTCGGGTCAGTGGGTCGAGGGAATCTCCCGACGCAGTGCAAGAGGGAGAGAGAGAAGATGCAACAGCAGGAAGAACCGAGAGCAGCAGCAGCAGCAGCAGCAGCGGCGGCAGTGGAGTAGGAGAGTTTAAAAGAGAATATTCCGCGCGCGCGCGCGAGAAAGAGAGAGAGAGAGGCGCAGCAGAAGCTTGCGTAATAGCTGCGCGTCGCGCTCCGTAAGCGAGGCTTATAACCTATACAATTCTCTCTCACTCTCTTCTCTTTTCCACGAGGAAAATTATTACATCGAGCTCACAGTGCTGCAGTGTGCCGTTGAACGAAAGTGCCAGTGTCTCTGTGCGTGTGCGTGCGCGTGTGTGTATACATATATACGTGGAAAGCTCGGCACCGAGAGAAGGAAGAGAGCATCCGCGCGACATTCTCCACTTTTACTCGGAGCGCTCGTTTCGTAAAAGCCGGATTACAAAACAGCGCGCACTCTCGACGGAGACTGCGCTTGCTGTGCGTGCGCGTGTGTGTGCGCGCGCGCGAGCGAAGAGCCGAAGGACGACCGGAGAAAGAACAGCAGCAGCAGGAGGAAAATCGAGCGCGCGCAAATACGCCGCGAAAAAAGGAGCGAGTCGAGCGAGCATATACAGCAGCAGCAGCAGCAGAGAGAGGAGATAGCGAGCGGAAAAAGCGAGCGGGCCCCGCGAGAAGCGAAAGGATAAAGAGAAAGGAATAGGAGAGGCGAGCAGCGAGTCCTTGAAGCTCTGCGCCAGCAGCAGCAGCAGCAGCAGCTCTCGAGAGTGAGAGTAAAAGTTTTGTACTGCTGCTGTCTACTATACTCGCGCAGCCGGCTGACCCTGGACAGCAGCGCTGTTGCTGCCCCTCTCTCTCTCTCGCTCACTCTCTTATACTCGCAGGGGAAAAAAGTCAGCCGCGAGTTTCTCTCTTTCTCTCCACCTCTTTCTCCGCCGGTGTTTATCATTGAGGCTTTGCTGCCCACTGCGAGAGGATCATCCCGAACTAGCCGCAGACAAGAGAGCACCGAGTTAACAACGATGAGGACCAGCTGACAGTGGTGGAGTTCCGTCTGTGATCGATTCTTTTTTTTCACGAATTCAGTGCCTCGGTGATACACACACACGCGTGCGCGAACGTATAATAATTATTGATACTACTCCGTCATGTCGTCGCGCGGCTGGATTATTATCACCATGTGCCTTATCGAGCGAGTGCAACCGATCAAGTGAGCCCCGAGGACACGCACAGAGAACAACGCGAGTGTGCGCGAGTGTGTAATCATTGAAAATCGTCAGGTCTACACCCCGGAGAAGATCCGTATACAACTCTGCAACATCGAGATCTTCCTGACCAATGCAGGCTCTCGGCCAGGAAGTGCACCATTGCTCCTCGTGGTTGTCGGTGATATGCGCGCGAGGCTCTGCCCCGCCGCGGACTGATCCCTTATAACTGATCCCACCACCGCTGTACATACCCCCCTGAAGCTTCCTTTCTTCCGACGATCCACTGCTTTATTTCGAGGGAGAGAGAGAGCACGCGGGGGAAGCGCCTGCGCGCAGCAGCAACACGTGCCAGAAAAGCTGCCGGCCGCTACACAAGCTGACAGGTTGGTGATGCTACTTTTTAGTTTTTAAGTAGACGCTTCGCGAATGGTATACACAAGTGCACGAATCGAGTGTAGAGAAAAAATTATGGTCTTTTACACTTGTTTTTTGTTGCTCGGTCTGCGAGGCGGAATTGACCAATTTGCGGCATACGGGATATAGACTAACGTCGGTGTGTAGAGAGAGGTTCGCGATGAAATCATCGCGGCGACTTGTTGTTTCGACTCTCGCGCAAACACTTCCTACGTGGATCTGAAAATGACAGAGAGATTTTACACGGTTATACACGTTGAAAAAAAAAATAGACACGAGTTCAAAATTCTCCGAATTACAAGACAGCTGCGATGACACCTTATATGAAATAACAATTTTTTTCACTCCGATCTATACCGACACGGAAATTCCCGGAAATTCCCATTAGTCTTCGGTAGGAAAAATAAGGCAAGAGCTTGCTTTCATTCAACTCCTATTATAGCTCTCTGTCTATCCTATTCGTTTCGTTTGAATAGTGCACATATATATAAAAAACGAGCGAGACTACGTAGCAGCAAGTGAAAGAGTGAAATACGGACTATCGCAAGAGAGTAAGAGAGAGTATACGCGCCGCTGTTATCTTACGCGCCGGCGATAACGAATCTCGATACTCGTGTGCCTGTGCGATTGTGCAGCAGCTATATGCATGTGCGTAAAGCCTCGAGTCTGCAATGCAAATGTGCGCGTGTCGTAATTTTCAAAGATAGATTTTCTCTGGGGAGTCTATATATGCGAAAGTAGCCTCGAAAAAATGAGAAGTCACATTTGGTTCCAAGGCAAAAGCAATAACGTTTGACGAAAAAAAAGAAGAAAATAAATAATCTACTTTTAAATGGCAGAGCACATTAGCAAATACTCGATAAAGCGCTAATTTTTTCGGGCTCCGGCGCGCGACGTCGTCGCGTTGAGTAAGGTCGCGAATCGTAAATCAATTTCTCGCTTCCCTCTCTCTGTCTCTTTCACGTTCACGATGTCGGGCTACGATAACGAAGATCCAAAGTACACGCGTCGCCGGCGAGTATACAGCTCGATCATACGTTAGATACGAGCGCAAATAAAAACAATTCGCGACGCCCGATGAAAATGATAAGGACGAGAGCTGACGCTGCGTGCATTACATCGGCGATCATTGAGATTCCCTTTAATTTCTTTTTTTTATTCGAGAGCAATTAGCGACCAAGAAAAGTGCTGAGTAATTTTCAAGAAAGTGTCGCGTGCACCTTGAGCTTTTGCTTTCTTTCGCTCATCGTACGTACGTATTTATAAGATTAGCGACGTTGCGTGTGTGTGTCTTGATCGAGATAACTGACCGAGAGACGGGACTTCGTATACTTGAACTATTTTAGTTTTTCGCTCGATTATAAACTGATTCATGAAATCGAAGCAAACATTTCCCTGTAGATATAGAGCAGACTCTCGTACCAATCGCGCAAGTATAATTAAGAAAAAAAGTTTTATCGCGCAGCACAGCAGAAGAGCAATAATATTTACAAAATCAGCGCCCTCAACTATATATCCAGAATCAAAACAACGACGTGCGCGACGTGAAACATTGCAAATATATTCACTAGACACTGTCTCAAGAAGCGCAGTAGATGCGCACAATAATAAAAATCCAACGAGCACGTGCTCGACAAACTTCATTATATCGATTTCAATTCCGTAATCTCTCATCGCAACGCGTAACAAAGTGAGTTCGCTTTCACCGGCAGACTCGTGTTGTATATATAACACACAAATGCGCTCTCATCGGCTTTGAACAATCGTGCGATTATCATCGTGCAACGCAATAGACGATTTTTTTTGTGTGTGAATATCAGATAGAGAGAGAAAGACGAGTCGTCGCGCCGAAATCCGCGATGTACGATAAGCGCAGCAGACTTTCGAAATGTTAATCGCGCGCGAGGGAAAGATCGATCGATGGATCGATCGATAGATCGACTGTAGCGATCGGTATAGACACTGTGTAAGTGGTGTCGAGAGACAAGAAAGGGAGCACAGTCGGGGTCGTTGTTACCGATATGCGAGGCGGCTTTGTAAAGCACTTTTTATTTCTCGATTGTGCGCGACCCGGCGGCATTGTTTTAGAACGGAATATGGAAAGCGCCGCGCCGCGTCGATGGAGCATTAGAATTATGGAAAATTACGAAGCCTTAACGATGTATAATACCATATACTATATGTACTTCCTTTTAACTTATATTTTTAAATGAATTCGTAAACCCTCACTTTGCATAACATTAAAATCGGCAACCATAACGTAGTACTCCAATATGCTCTGAAATTTCGACGTCATATACGTATAATACTCGCTCACCATTAGGAAACAGCTCTCTCGTAGAGACAGCTGCGCGAAAAATCGCGCGAAAAGTGCACGCGAAAAGTTTCGCGTGCCAGAGCGCCTGTGTGGGCTGCGACATACACACACACAAACAATATATGCGGCAGCCGCGAAATATTATGCAGTCGTAGAAACGACGTGGAGCTAGCGCTACTATATATATTATATTCTCCGCGAAAGACGCGAAAAGTAGAGTATTATTTATCGACTTGGAAATTATTATGCGGGAAGAATGTGGAGCGCTTGAGCGCGTTCTAGACCGATGAATATATTTCGATAAGATTATCGCTGCGCCTGCGCGATTTTGTTTGGAAGCATAAGTGCAGCGATTTTCAAGCGAGACTCATCACAATTTTCAGTTTCTTTGATATCGCCGAATTTTCGTGGAATTTCTCGTATATATATCTAATAAATCGAAAATAAATTTGAAATCCTCGAATCCAAAAAACGCGGCGTGAATTAAAAGCGCGGTGAGAGAGAAAACACACTTATATGCTATATAGGTATACCTGCTCGTGCGGAGTGCAAAGAACCTACAACGAAGAGAGTGAGAGAGAGAGAGAGAAAGAAAACGTCCCTGAACGGGGCATTCCGAGGGCATGAGGCGAAGTCGAACGCGACTCTTATATAGAAAAGAGCCGCCGCCGCGCAAAAGCCGCAGAGAAGAGGAAAAAGAGGAGCACGCGCGCGACGATATTCTCGCTCTTTCTCCCCAGTTCGCACCGACGCCGTCGTATATGCGTGCGCGATTCCCACAAGAGAGTGCACAAGGTGAGAGAAAGATAAGCCGGCGAGATACACACACACAGGCGCACGTGTGTATAAGAAGCGTGTGCGTCAAGGGAGAGACTCGCGCGGGTGAAGAGAGAAAGAGAGAGAGAGGGGGGGGGCAGACAAAGAGCGCCATGGGCGGAATAATTGAGCGCTTTGTCGAGGCGCCGAGAGAGAATGTTATTAATTTGCGCGAAAAAAGAATCGTGAGAATCAGAGGAGTGGGTAAATATATAAAAATCGTGCTGATGAACTCGGTGCGTGCGTTATCGTAGAGTTTAAAAGAAACCGACCTGCTGCCGCTAAGTTCGAAATGGCTCGAGGACACAGCCGGCGTACATATATATATATATATATATATATATATATATATATATATATATATATATATATATATATATATATATATATATATATATATATATATATTTTGAAATATATAGTGAAATGCGGCTGTCAGCGTGGCGTTACTCAATCGATGACTGTTTGATTTCTTCTTTCAAAAATTGTCCGTCTTGCTATATAGCTTCTAAACCTGATACACCGCGAGCTATAATTAAAACCAGATTAGCCTTGAAAGCATTTTCCGCCTTCGACGAGTGTATACACATATATTATAACATCGTGATATTATTATATCTATACATTCAAGTGTAGATCTTCCCTCTCGATTGTTTACTCTTTCCTTCCATCGCAGCGCAGAAAGAATAATCGCGCGAACATAAGGCCGAGCGAGAGGAAGAAGAGAAAACGACGGTAGGAGGAGGACTGGGCGATGTGGGAAAAGAGGAAGCTAATCAGAAGCGGAAGCGCGCTCCGGCGAGCTCGGGGCCTTGGAGGAGCTACTGCGCGCGGTTTTTAGCTCTTTAATTGCGGCTTGATTTACCGCCGCCGGTGTCGACGGAGAGAAGAGAGGAAGACTGTGTTATACTAATATAAGAGTCGGGAGAAAGAAAGAGAGAGAGAGAGAGAGAGAGAGAGAGAGAGAGAGAGAGAGAGAGAGAGAGAGAGAGAGAGAGAGAGAGGAACACCTTTATGCGAAGCCGTAGTGTATATTATATATGTGCGATCGCGAGGGATTCTAATGAAGCGTCCCTCTCATCGCGTGTCATTATATGTCTTCTTCGCGATTATACTTTCTTTTTTTCTTGCCCGTTATCGTATTTTATACAAAAAGATAATTTAATACGTGTGTAGCGAGGCTTTGTATACTGGCAATTTTATCGTTGATTCAATATTTTCTCGTTTCTTTAATCGCAGGGTCAAAATTTATGTGCAAAACTAAATGGGAAAACCCAAATTTCTTTCGCTGTTTGCATTTTAATGCTTATACAAAGTCTAGCGAGAGTTGAAACATTCATCACGCCCGTAAATGAATGAAAAATTTCTCCAGAAAAATTACTCGGAGCAGAGGTGCTCTCCTTCTTGATTCTTTCAAAAGCGAGAACGAACGCGTTCATTAAAAGTATAAAGCTTTAGGTAGGTATTATTAAGTGCGTTATGTAAATCGTTGCGATACGTGCATTATATGTATAAGGTATATATACATATACCGATTCACCTATATCGTCATCAATATAATATAACGACAATTATGTTTCGAAAATCGATTCTAGATGACATCTCTCAAATCACCTGTACAGCCGTAAAAACTTTCCGCTCTTTCGACACGAACTAAAATAAATCGGTTCGCGTTAACTCATGAATGACATTCGTGTGAAAGTGATTAAAACTTATATATCTCTCTAAAGTATCAATCCCAGATAACGCGTCTAAATTACAAACTGATATAAGTTATATTCTTCAAAAATCGCTATATGTAACGTGTATATCTATATGCATCAATTCACCTATATATCCCTCTTAAAACAGCAGCTGCTAACGCCAGATCCAGAATAGCTACATCATCTGCACCCGCAATACCGTAGCTTTTTCACTCTACGCGATTACGTGCGAATCTCGCGCCGCACTTTCGCGAGTCGTGGCCCTGAACCTCAAGAACTGCTACTGCGGACTGTTTCAAGAAGAACAGGAAGTGCGACACGACGATATCGTTTGCGCGTTTTCGCAGCTCGCGGGCTGTACTTTATGTACGGCGCGGCTAATTTACGACGTAAAATAATTAACGAGAGATAAATTCGCGCGCGTCGGGTTGAATAAACTTGGTTATACGTGCGATAGGGGCTGCGCACGCGCACGGTTTCGAAGTGAATTTCTTGCGAAAATAATAAACGATCAGCGCGAGGGAATAAATAACCAAAGTTATTGTGTACATTGAAAAATTTTCCAATTCAATCAGCTGGTACGTTGTATATGTGTACAGAAATAATTATATGAAAACGATATATATATTTATACCGAGTTTTCTAAAAGGAAATAAAAGCGGTGTAAAATAACGCGCAGCAGCAACAGCTGCCACAACCGAAAGTCTCCACGACAACAAGCTTCGCAACTTTAGACGGAGCAGCATTTCTCAAGCTGCTGCACACAGCAATATGCATATCGAAACGACTCCCGAGAAGAGAGAGAGAGAGAGAGAGAGAGATGAAAGAATTCGCGAGACTCTTTGGAAAAATCACTCTCTTCCACACACTGCACGTGTCGCCGCATTAAAACTCGAAGCGCAGCAGCAGCAGCAGCTCACGGCTCCGGTATTTCGCCGGTTCCCTTTCTCGCAATATATATATACACGTTAATGTATACAAGCGGGATGACGACGGCAACGGCGGTGCGACCAGTCCTACTTCCCCGCGAGAGCGCGCAAAAGCGAGCGGCAACCCTTTCTACCTTCCCTTTCACTTTCATCTATCGCTATAAGCGCACGGTTCGCTCCGTATTATTCGCCGCGCTGCGACTGCGATTGCCAATCGAGAGCGTGGCGTATATACTTGCACTGGTATAGAGCGATTTCGAGTGTATATATCGTCGTTCGAGGTATATACATAGAAAGAGAGAGAGAGAAAGAGGGAGAGGAAGAAAATGGAAAGGTGACTCGACGATCGTATAGAGTGAACAGTATGTACTGTTTGTCGCGCGACTCGTCGCTTGTAAGAGTATTATATGTACATGCTTGTCAAATGCTCGCGGATGAAGAAAGTTACCGGGTATAAAACCTTTCGCTTACGTGAAAATCGGTGCGAAACATCTGCAGAGTCGTAAATCATAGATGCATTCAAGCCTATAACGCAATTCCTAAATACCCTAATACACATCACTTCAGCGAGAGCAGAAAAAAATTTACAACGACATAATGAACTCGTAACGCAAGGACGAGAGAAGCGAGGAAAAAAAGAAGAAAGGGCGCAAGTAATACCGAAACAAGGACTACAGTCGTGCAGCCCATTAAGGAGCAATATCCTCGGAGAGGATTACGCATGTATACCTGCGCGCGCAACAAGGGCAAATGCAAATCCTAATAAGAGCGTCGGCGCACACGCGTCGAGAGACGCGTCGAGACACGCAATAAATATCGCGCCGCTATTATAGAAAGTATAGAGCGCAGCCGGTGAGGAGTTATGGCTGGCAAAGGGTTTCTCACTCCACGGGGTGCCCCGCTGTGCGCCGGACCGAGTTTCCAAACTTTGCCCCTTTCTTCGCGAAATCTCTGCTTTGAGGGAAAGCGACCTGCGGAGTGTGGAAGAGGAAGAAAAAAAAAGTTGAAAGTTCGGGGAACAGCTGGGAGACACACTAGGGAAATTTTCGACATGCGGCCGAGATTATCGCCGGGGAGATAAAGGATTGTATGCGTGTATATAGTCTCTTTGTGAACGGCGGTGTAATGGGTTGAGTGAAAGGATTCCTTTTTTTCTCACTTGGCTGCGGTTTCGGGAATCGGTATAAATATTTTCAGCGCCGCTTATTACACCGTCGGAGTGTGAAAATAAGGGAGCAATGCTATACTGGGTCTGATTCATAGAATAATTATAACGATCACGAGAGAATCGAGTGCGTGTGTCATTCGGAGTGTACAGTAGCGACTAGACGATATCGCACGCAACGTTGTCTCCGTGCGTGCGATATCTCGCAGACACAAAGCGGTGTCTTGCTCATTATACATTATACTTGCAGTTCGATAAGCGTTGCGGCAATATCAATCGTGTGTGTATATATATATATATGGAAGTTGCGTCCTTGTTTCGTCGTGCCATTACAGCGCTATGCGTACTTTGTATTACTCGCAAATTGCGCAGATAAAAATAAGTTTTATGGCTCTAGACGATCAACGGATAAGTCAGTGCGAATTTACGCATATGTATATGAAGAGCCGGCGAGACTTGAGGTAAAACAGTATAGATGATGTATGTAGAAGCTTTCACTATTTTTTGTTTCACCATTGTTACGAACGGATTAATTTTATTACGGCTCGTGAAGCCGATAATTACGGCACACACTCCAAATTCTCTATATGACAGCGTGTCCTCAGCAGCATATATATATATATATATATATATATATATATATAGCTGTGTCGCAACGACGAATAAACGAGGCATGACATTCACCGCGCGCAGACTGGCTTTTTACGCGGCAAAATTGTCGTAAAGCAATGACGCTCCAACTGTTGACAATGAATAGAGAGAACTGTGTATAGGAAGCTTCCGGTATTTCCAGCTGGATTTTAGTCCAACTCATTTTCACTTCCTCTCACACACGTGTACACAGGCGACTTCCGCTGCATTTGTCCGCGCCTTTCCAATCGCCCGGAGGCGTTTATTTTTCGCGCTTGCGTAGAGTTTTGATAAACACGAGTGAGAATAGAAATATTATTCTTTCTTTTTACCAAATAATATATCGAGGCGAATACGCGTGTTTAATTAACGCGCAGAGAAATCAAAACGTTCTTTATAGTCTAGGGAAAGAGAAAAACGCGCGAGCGCGAGTGAAAAGATTATTCTCATTAAAACGAGACCTTGATCCACTGAGGCGTGCGTGAAAAAAATAGCTGATTTTTCCGACTGCGTAGGAATTTTCTGAAAGTGCAACTCACCGAGAAAAACAACAAACGGAAGCGGCTGAAAAAAGCATACTTCCATGCATTATCAAGTGTACCTGACGAGGTACTAATACGACAGATTTACTTATAATACTCGTAATAATACGTCTGTATATAACCGCCTATTAATAAACCCTCGCACGGATATTAAGAGACAGATCAATTAATACTCTCGCATTAGCATACACAACTAGCCTGTATAAAACCAAGCAGCTCGGGGATTAGTCGCGTTCCCGCTCCCCCTATTTTTCATTCGTGATAATCATTACATCTATTTTTTTTCATTTTTCAAAGCGACTTTTCAATGTCGCTGGAAGAAACAGACACAATGAGATTTTCCTCAGCGAATTTTCCAGATGGCGGAGAAGAAACGAGGCTATCGCACGGGATCGCGCGAGAGCTTTTTTCCGAACACCAGCGGTAATTACCGGTGATATGCACGAGCCAAGCGTCCCCACCCACTATACGACGCGTGAGATCACTTCAATTGCGTAACTCGGCGGTCTTTCGCTCGTTCCAATGCAGCGAGATGCGCTGCATTGCTGAGGCGTAATATATCAGTTTGGCCGTCGTATTTTTCTCGAAATCGACGAGGAAAAGCCGAGCTTTTGCGGTGCTGCAGGCGGAAGTGGTTATAGGGCTGTTTGGAATTACGCGAATCGCGCCCGAATTAATGCGGCTTTTTATATGCAGGCTGAAATTCATAGGACTTTTATCTCTCGAATATTTGGCGTTTTTCTCCTCTTACATGAGCGACTACATAAATTCACTGTTGTTCTCCCGACTCGTCGTACACGCGCTCCCTTTATTAATTCCCCGACGCACCTGAATCACCGCGCAGGCTTATTAAAAGAAATTCTCGGCCGGCGCTCGCAATTGGCCGAAAATTTCCAGCGCAAACATCCTCGCGCGTGAGTCGAGTGAAAATTACACTCTAATTCGCAGGCAACTATTTTTTTTCATCGCGCTCTTTCTTCCTGCGCTCAATTTTCGCGAAACTAGCGCGACAGATCGCATTAAGCTCTCTGTCTCGTTGACGCGCGCTGCATTCCGCTCTAGCTACGCGCGTGCGCTGCTGCACACGTGTGCGTTCGGCCTCTCGAAACGAACGAGAGAAAGAATGATCGCAGCTCTTGCGTAACGCACTCGATGGAGAGAGAGAGAGAGAGAGAGAGAGAGAGAGAGAGAGAGAGAGAGAGAGAGATCCTGAGTGTGTATATATATGAGCGCGGGGCCGCGATAAACGCTCCGTATAGACCGCGCAGAGGCTCGCTTAGGTATATGTAGGCTATGCCGAAGAGGTCTCGTTGGGTGGATTCGTTGTGTGTACCTGTCGCGATTTAATTTTAACGACGAAAATAAAGTCTCGTTTTTCCTCTTCCGAGTATTTATTTTGAAAGTTTTATGTAAGCCTGCGCGATGTTATACTCGTGTATATATATATATGCGGTGTAACGCAATGTTACTCGATTATATGAAATAGACGAGACAAAAAGCTCGCAGGCTTAACGAATTTGACTTTGCAATATGTCTTAATGAAAATTTCAATTTCCTCGCACAAAGAGAAGAAAATTGCAAACTGACTACTATACCGCGCGCGGCAATTAATTTCTTGCCTCCTTTTTCTCGAGCGGCGCCTTATTTACTCGAGCGGCCGCGCTGATGTACGACTAGCACCGCGTGCATTAGCGAATATAAAAGCTGAAAGCTGTACAGAGAGGGGAAAAAAGGCGCAGTTCAAAGACGAATCCATATGCATTTTTCAAGTACACAAGTGAGAGAGAGAGAACAAAAACAAGGCATTTTCATGCATCACGCGGGAAAACTGCGAAAGGAAGGACGCGGATCTCGGAACGAGGCGTGTGTTTTTTTTCTTTCTCCTTCTTCTTCCCTCGGCGCATTTTTCCTTTCATGTATTCATAAGCTTCGGAACGTCACCTCGGCCACTCCCCGGGTACGTATAGTCGGCGGTTACACGGCGTTTTTACATATATACGCGTGCGATTAATGGGATATTCATTAAATTGGACTTTTTTGCAATTGTAATTGTTTTTTTTTCCCGCCGAGCGAGTATACTGCGCGTTTTCTTTTCTCGGAAAAATTATGAACGCGACTTATAGATCTTGGAGTGTATAACACGAATGAATTATCGCACGGCGAAGTAAAGTGTGTGTTTTTCTTGCGTCCATACATCGTCTATATTGACGCGAACGAATACACGTGCGGGCGGGGAAGAAAATGGAATTAGCGATTCGATGAAAAAAAATCGATTGATTTTCGTAGCGACGGATCTCGACCTTGAAGATTTTCATTGCCTCGTTCATTAGCATAGAATGACAGATGATAATTTACGACGGTAAATAGAGAGTATCAATGTCGCCTCGGGAAGCCTGTGATTTACGAGAGCGGTTAATTATCATAAGAATATAAATATATATATATATATATATATATATATATATATATATATATAGATTCATAGATCGACCAATTTCCCAACGTATAGATAAATAACATGTTATATACAGAGGGAATTAAGGAAGTGTGTGTAACGTAGCCCACTTTTTTTTACACGAGTTACGATTATTCGACAAATCCTCAAAGTTCGTACTCGTTCACTACCAACAAGAGAAAACAAAAGTACGATCTTTATAATAAATCTCTTTAAATCGGAGTACAGAAATCACGCAACGATCGTAATTTACCGATAATTCGCTAACGCGTTTATCACCTCGACACCTCCACCAATTACCCCGGGAGATCACTCTGACAAAGTATATTACAGCGAACAAAGTAAATCCGCTAGTTGCTCAATCTGGCAGTGTATATCGCCGTGAAAAATCTCGCGCGTTCGCCAGAAGATCGTCCGTTATAATGCGGAGGAAAAAAAACGACTCGCGGGAGAGCGGAAAAACTGAGGCTCATTTTTCCTCTCACTCGCAAGCGGGCACGTGTTCTAGAGGCCATCTCGCGATGGATTTGCATAATGCATATACATGTATAGGCGTGTGCGTGAGAGAAGCATAAAGGCATTTTTCCTCTCGACAATATACGCAAAGTCGTCTTGATTCACCTGTTCTGCATATCGTGGGCGGGAGTGAAATTTCAGAAGCGTAAAAATGTCAGATCGTTAAATGCTTTCGGAAAATTAAGCGAGCTGTGATTCAGGTGGTTACAAAAAGCGACTTTGTTCCGGAATCGAATGGCGAGCAATCGATTGTCGAGCTTTTGTGCAATGTTTTTTTTTTGCAGAGAAAATGTAGTGCAAAATGTAGTTCTTTATATGAGGAAACAAAGCTCGTTCTGTCAGTTTTATTTACACGTTTTTCTCCGCGTAAAGACAGCGAATTTAAGTATAATATATAGGAAATTATTTACTCGCGTAGTTTGAAAAAAGACTCTTCATGACACGCTCGTAAAAACTTTTCCTTGTTCACTCTCATAAACATACAGAAATTTAAAAAACTTGGCAGCCGCGAAAGTCGCTTCAATTTTTTGTCCTCAATAACCAATTATATAAATATTATTTAAAGTTGGGCAAAGTCGATGCATTTCACATCCGCAACCATTTTCCGTTCTGTACACTGCAACGGCCGTAGTCCGCGTCGATTTCAATTTCTCTTTTTAAATCGTAAATTTATATAGCGCTTGCGCGCTTATTGTCAAACGGCGACGCAGGAAACTGCACATTATAGATGCGGAGAAAACAGAGAAGGCGAATATAATACGTACATACAATATTATTGAAATAAAAAAGGATTGTCTGTCTCAGGCGACAGATTTTTTTTCTTTTTTTTATTACCGAGTGTGTTACGTAAATGTGTACATGCGCGAGTGCAATATCGACGCGTCGTCCTCAGAACAACTGACTTGGTTACTTAATGGACGGCTGACCATAATGTCTCCTAAATTATGAGGAAAAGTAAAAACAAAGGACGACAATTCATTTTCGCTTTCATAAAACGCAGGCAAAAGGCAGTTTATTTCATCAAGAGCGAAAGCTTCAAAAATATTATCGTTAGTCGCTACCATGTAAACGTGCGTAAAAGCCCTCGAAGTTTACGCGGGAGATTCAAAATCACACACGCGAACGGCATCAGCGCGGCCAATGAAGGCAACCTAAACAACAAAACCCTTTCAATGGCAGAGCCACGCCACGTGAGAACTGAAAAAACAGAGTATAGCAGCAGCAAAACAAAAAGCAAAGCATCGCTTAGAAAAACACGGCGCGCGGCGAAAAAAGCGCGCGAAGCAGAAGAATCGCTCTGGAAAATGTCTCTGCGGCGACTCCCAACAACAACAACGCCATATAGCGATATATAAAGGCCGCGAAAAAAGAAAAGCCGTGTCGCTTGCGTCTTTGCGCAAGATCGTATGCCGCGCCGCGACGAGAACAATAAAAGAGAAGAGTCGCACGTATTACGTGACGCATACTATATAGTGCTACGCGCAGACACTGCTGGTATATACATATATACATATATACGTATATACATATATACCCGCGAGTTTCCTGCGAGAGCGCGGGCGCGGGGGGAATCGGCTAGCACTAGAGCAGCCGTTAACCTTGAAAGAATCTTTCCGTCATTGCGCGCAACTCGCTTGTGTGTGTGTATATATATATATATATTTGTGGCTAGCTCGAAAGTCCCATGCAGCTTGGCGCGGGAGGAGGAGAAGGTGGAGGGAGGACGCAGACGAGTTGTTAAAGTGAGAGAGTATACGTTCTTGTCCAGGCGGCAGAAATGATCGCGGGCTTACGTAAGAGGGAGAGAGGATAGTCGCATGCGTCGTAGATTTTGCTCTCGCTTTTTTAGAGGTGGACTGGTTGTAGGTTTCGAGGTTTATAGTGCAGTGAGCTGTGATTAGGAAAATTGATATTTTAGTCCACATATAAGCGTGTAATTTTAGAATGCGAAGTTCGAAATGATAAAACGAATCAATCACGCATAGCTCGGAAATAGCAAAGGAGAAAAGCGTAAGTGGACGTATGAATTTACCGCGCTGCATATGCGCGGATATGGTGTATATATACCAATAAGAGCTTTTCTCTATATACGTCCGATCTCAATGAAAGAAGCATAACAAATCTGTACGATCGTGAGTCACCCTCATATACATTTCTTCATTCACCGCGCGCAGCTCGATATCAAAAACTCCCGCAAAGCTCTCAGCGCAATCGCGGTGTCAATTTAAATTTCAAATTTTTCCAACATCAGCAACAAGTTTCCCTCCGCCTCGAGTGTAACATATATAGGCATATATATATATATATATTGTCTCTCTCGTGCGCTCTCTCGGAAAAACGCTCAAGGCTGGCAAAAAGCGCGCGCTAAGACAGTCGCGCTCCTCTTTTTGTCATGTCCTCTCCATACTCTCGCTCTTACGCACACATGCACACACCGAAAGCTGCGCAGCGGCAGCCTCGACCATTAGAGGAGCGCTCGTGCGATTGTGTCTTATATAATGAGCGCGGATCATGTAACTCCACTCTACTATATATATATAACTCGCCTACGCTCTCGCGCGAGCCTCGCCTATCACACACAAACACGCATATAGATTATACGCCATACTATATAGCATGCGTGTGGAGGCTCTCTCGAAAAGGCCTTTTTACCTCGCTGACCTTGAATTGTAAAATGCACGTGTATGCGCTGCCGCGTCTCGGCGCGAAATTTCCTTGGCGCTCTTTGTCGTCGCGCGAGCGCTCTGCCGTGACGATATTATTACGTGTGCTTAGACTCTCGGCTGCTGCTGCCGCTGCTCGTAGTGGGAGAGATCTGTAGGATTATATTATATATGGTTTTCAAAATTTTTAAGCGACGGCTTTTGTTTGTTTTTGTCCTTTGTGCGAGGGAGTCGGCGACGCTGCATCGTATATATGCAACGATGATAGGCCTCGTTCTCCGCTCAAAAGCACGTGTAATTTATGCGTGCGAGCGTGTATATGTGCGTGTGTGAGCGGAATATCTCCGCTGATGTGTGTGAGTTTTCTCTGAGTTTTTTTTCTCGAAGGCTAGTTAAGAAAGCTGCCGACGTGTATGTGTATCCTTGCTTTATCGCGAAATGTGTGACTGCGCGGCGCTAATTGACAGCTTTTGATGCGGTGAATATATATATATATATATATATATATATATATATATATAAAGGTATATTTATACACGTGTGCTTTTAACCAGTAAACGCATTGAAAGTTTGACCAGTTAGTAGCTCGTGGCGATTGTAGTTTATACTTTGTTGTAAATAAATATCATTATGCATTTAAAAGATTATTAGCAATATGACCGGACAAAGTTAAGTGCCGTTTGGTAACTTCATAATATGATATAATTTTAACTGAGCTATAGGGTTACGATAGGGTATTCAAGTTAAAAAATTTTATATTACAGTACATACCTATATTGACATAAAAGTTAAAATATTAGATTGATACGTGAAAGCCGATATAAACACAAAATTATCAATCTGATCGAGTAAATTAAAAGGCATTTCCACGCTCATTAATAACCAGCTAATACACATCACGAACACGATAAAAAAAAGAACCCCTCGTTTGTCGCGACACATATATTCACAATGATGCAAGGTCTCGCTCGGTAGATTAGCCACGTGAAATGGTCGCATAAATAATTACGATTAGAATCACAGGCATTGTTATTGATTCGTAAAAAATGGAGCGGAAGCTCTAAAGGCCCGTAACGAGCCGTCATCTTCATTCGGTTGCTCAACCTCTGCTGCCGTATGTCTCTGTATACCTCGCTGCGTCTATGCGCACTGACAGTTTCATATAGCTCTTCTATATACTATATATCCGCGAGTAACACAGGGGGTGGATTTTTTCGCAGTATCAATTATTTACATCCTCTATTATATCATCACTGGCCGCACCTCTATATCAGTCGCATTCGAGATCCCTTTACTTCGCATCACCTTTTCGCGTCTCTCACTCGATCTCCATTCCCTCCTTATGTAAAGCGCGACTTCGGTGCACGCATCGCACGAACATGACTCACTGCTCGAGTCCGCGCGAGAAAAACGCAAAGCGACGGCGCGGAAAAAAAGGAAGGATACCGGCTTGTTCCGTGAGACGCGGATAAAAATTTCTCGAGAACTGTCCTCGCCTGCGCGGCTGAAAAAGAAAAACGGATCACTTTCTCGCTTGCTGCTGTCTCGGCCTCGGTATTAATGCCAAGGACGCGCTCGAGAGAGTCAACCTATGGAAATAATCGATTAAAATGGAAATTCCGAGAGCGTGTGTGCTACTCGTATACAAGGTGCGGGGGGAAAAAAGTTCACCTTAGAGCTACCGTTCGAGAGTTACTTATATATTGTATGTAATATAGCGGGCGCGGGAGAAAAAGCAAATCGTTGATAATTGCTTTATGCAGATGTCGTGCGATTGCTTATCGAGTATTGTGTACATATATTATGGGCGTGGAAATCGCAGATTTTAATCAAATTCGCGAACGGGTATAATGTATATACAAAAATTTCGTTCTAAGGCGCTCGATTTATCAGAACTTTCGGGTTTTCCCAAGGCTTTATTCTTGCGATAATGAAAAGCAAATATCGCATTTCGTGGAATTTTTAAAGACTGCGCTTCTTTCACCGCTGATCAACAAACACATTCTACCAATAATTAATCACAGCAAAGAAGCGGCACTTGCTATATGCTTATACAGAGTAAAAAAAACAGTAACGAGAACGAAAGCCACACGGACCCAAAGCGCCGAGGCCTTCTCGAGGCGCGCATTTTAATTTCCAGCCTCGACATTTGCGTAACCCAGTTTCGCCATTGTTCAATTCAATGGTGGATCGCCGGCGCATCCGTCGTCGTACTCCGAGCGGCGAAAGTCGCGCGCATCGAAGAAACGAGCGTTTACAAGAGGGAAACTTTAAAATCACACGATATCGTAGGAGGATGATTTATTATATATGTGTACTGCATGTTTAAGCCGAAATGAAAACGCGTTTTTTTTTAAATCACGATTTGGAAAACTCGAATGTGGGCTGAATAGAGTTGGGTAAGCTTGGCTTTTTGTGTCTATACATATGCGCGCGGGGAAACGAGATTATATTATGCTCGCGGTGCTTTTCGACAGAATTGACTAAACGCTCCTTTTGTTTCGCAACGCGTATTTAATATTTCTCCAAAAGAACGTTATACGGTACAATACTATGATGTAAACTCGAAATAAAATTCGTCTATAAAACCCGACGAATAATCGAAGGACAGAAACCCGCGAGTCAGAGTTCGCCGCGCGTTCACGAAATTCAAGCTTTCTCTTCTTATCGCAATCTCTCATTCGGGGGACCGAAATGAACGCGCGCGATACTCACCTACACTGTGCGTATCATATCGGCCGAATTTCTCCGTCACGGTATAGCGATTAGTACCGCAGACTATGAGTATTATATATATATATATACATATATATATACACCAGTTAGACGGCTGTTAATACTGATGGAGGTTAGTTTTTTTGTTCGTATACCTTTGAATTGAAGTTGGTAATGGCTTAATTTAATTATCGATTGTGAGCCATTCTTGTATAATACGGTATATCCGCTGTATAATAGTTGCATGAGACTATAATACAGCAGCTCCTCCTCTGAATAAAAGTGACAAATTTAAAAGCGCGCGGCTGATCGGTGTGTATACATATATATTCACGCGCAGCTATTACAGTGTCACGAGACCCTTTCGACATAATCCACCCACACGGGCTGTAGGTTTGCTCCTCTTTTTCCCGAAAACCGTCGACTTTCCTCTCTTGTATAACCATCATCGCAACTTTCCGGTCATTAAAACCTCACGGCGGCGCTAGACTCTATAAACGCGCGAGAGATTACAATCGCAACGCTCATGACATCACCTTTTTTTTCTTTCGAAGGTAATTATATTCTCAAATGTCATCTACATGTATGCCAAAGCCTATATATATATAACGCGTCTCTCTCTCTCTCTCTCTCTTTCTATCGCACTCGCCACAAGGGCACGAAGGGAAATGGGAGTGTCTATGACACAGGCTCGCCTCCTCTACAATAAAAAAAGCCCCGCTTTTTATACATATTCGAGCGACACTCACACACTGCTCTTTTTGTTGTCGCAATTGACGCTATAGCCGTTTCCGCTGGCCCAATTCTGCGGCCGTTGTTCGCCGCGGCGCGGCGCTCTTACCTAATTCACGAGAGCGCGTTCAACACTTTCTCGCGTTACAGGCGCCGTGTTTCGCGCTGAAAATCGGCGAAAGTGCTCTCGCGGCGCTGCTGTTTTTTTATTTTACTTTTTGTTTCGTGGCCCGATACGATTCGGAAGCGGGCGCGGTGAAACGACCGGCTGATGCGTGTATTGTCCGCGAGGAGAGTTTTGTATATTTTGTCGTGCTGATGCGAGTGACAATGTATTTTTATGTGGGTTGCGTCGTTCGCTGCTTTGTGCGTGTATGTGTGCGTTTCTTTTTTGACGAGGGAATTCAAGTGCTGCGCACTTTGAAAGCCGATCGAAAGTTGTTCATGGTCCATTTGCTCGCGAGCATTCGAGTTGATTGTCGCCGTCACGGTGCGACTTGTCGAGAACGAAAGTGTATATAATAAAAGTAGAATTGATTAAAAAACTCCCCCCCCCCTTATACTAAAAAACACATAATCATCTAATTCAGAATACACGATCCGTAAATACAAAGTCTATAATTTGTTTTCATAAACAAACCAAAAAAAACGTGGTTTATCACAGCCGATAGCGCAGATTCCCTTTCCCAGTCAAGTTCGCCGTGGCACCAGCGGGGGCAGCACCGCCTTTAGCCTCTCATTTCCTGCCCCACTCGGTCCTCAAGCGCACCTTCGCTCTTTCCTCTCTCGCGCAGCCATGTCCCCTCCTACTATACTCGCGACCACCTGCACAGGCTCCGCCCGCCGATATATCCTCGCGAGAAAACACCTCGAGTAAGGAGAGAGAGAGAGAGAGAGAGAGAGAGAGAAGAAAACGCGTAATATCGGCGTGGCGTAACGCCGGATTGACCTTGAACTTGAAGCTGGTATCTGCGCGTGCTGCAGTATACCCGAGCGAGGCAATTGATTTGGTTTTGGGAAATTCTAGATATATAGCGAAGAAAGGCGTCGTTCACTTCCTAGTCGAAGCACGAGGTATGGATTTGCATAAATGAAGCGCACGTGTGCATTTCGATAATATCTCGCATGGTGTACATATGCAGATGTAGTAATGCGTGATTCACCGCGTCGCGTCGTGATTATTTTCCTTAACGATTTCTCAATTAGCTTTGCATAGTTTCGCGCAATGTATCGATGCGATTTTAATCTATAGTAATCGTTAATCCAATCTACATTAGTGTCAAACCTCGACGCGAATTTTTTCAGCTTCGGCGAACTGAGGACAGATCTCTATTTTCATTTTCATAGTCGAGAAGCGTTGAGGATAAATAATAGTCGCAGATGGTGCCTGCGCGGGAAATACAAAAATGTTAAGCAGACGTGCGTTAACTCTCCGTCCGATTGTGATTAATATACGAGTTTTTTCTGGTTTCCACTATTTTTCAATTGACGAATTAATCTTCAGCTCGACGTCGGTTTAATTGATTCCCTACACAGAGTTGAGTCTTACAGTCCTCTGTTTTTGCGCTCAGATTTTATAACCGAGTGACAAAATCAATTACAAGTCAGACACGCGCTCTTGTCCCGACTTTCCTCTTTCGACAAACAATCGACCGTGACCGTGAGGGTATAGAAACTGTATTATACAGACACACGCATCGATGCGTATCCAGGCAGTCCAAGTTCTTGTTACACAAACCCAGCGTTTTTGGGAAAATTTTTTTTCACGGTTCCTCGTTCTCACGCTTGCGCTATGCCATAGTCGATTTCACAAAATTCACGAAAAACCTTCGTTGAACACAGACATTGCGCGAACAATTGCGTGAGTACACTAAAATAGTGAAAGCTGCATCATCGCACTGAAAGGCACAAACACAGCCTCTCTCTCTCTCATTGTGCTTCGAAGCCACATTACATCATAATATACGCAGACTTATATGATGCGGACATACGAGTAGAATCGAATGACGTGATTATATCGTGTTTCCTGCATACGCTGAAAAAGGCTCGCGTACTTGTTTTCACGTTGCCGCTTCCTGCTCGTCGTGCGCGTATACAATACACGCATACTTTCGTGCAAGACACTAAGGTGAAAAAGATGAATAATCAATTTAATCCTGTTCTCGCTCTCGGAAGAAAGATAAAAATCCTTGATTATTACACGCGCATTATACTCGATCGCGCGGCCATGAATTTAATTTGCCCGCGAATCAAAATAAAATACACATCTGTCAGAGACGGCGAATGAAAATTTGCTATCTACGCGCGGAGTGTGTAATGAACACTGATTTCTCGATTATTATCAGCGGCGATGATCGATAAGTTTCTCGGATATACGGAGAAGCGAGAACTGGACACTCGACGCGAATAAGAAATGACAGAGAGGAGGAAAGCCTGTTTCGCTCCGTTGACGCGTATGGATGAGGGAAAAAAATTGAAAATTGTTTTTCCGAATGCCAATGTCGTTTGCGAGGAGAGGCTATATATATATATATATATACATATACTACCACTTGTCTGTTCTTGGCACTCCTACTTCACCGTCTCAATGTTGCTTTTCTTCTCCGCTCACGGCTAATTAGTATTTTCAAAGAAAACTTTGTTGCGCAAGTCAGTCTCTCAGCTCGAACATTGGCGAAAATAACGATCGACTACTCTAATATCGATCATCCTTTAAAATCCTGACGATACACCAAAAAAAAATCAATCTCTTTGTTCCAGCTCTAATCGGTTGCACCATCCACGCACACTCGCTATAGTACATAGACAAAGCCGCGTAACTCGGGATTACGTATTCACTGGCGAGTTATGCGCTCTCCTGGAAGTAAGAGAGAGAGAGAGAGAGATGGCAATAGCGCGATAGAAGCATTAGCGCCCGTTGCTGCGTGACTCTTACCCAAGGTCTCTCTCAGCGCCTTTCCCATATTGCAGCCGAGTAGCGTTCGCTCGAAGGTCGGACCGTCCTGGTACGTGTGTATTATACGTTATACGCGCGCGCGTGACACATCGGTCGATTTACCTGGAAAAAAGACTGGACAAGCTCGGGTGCAGTGCGGTTTTATGTTGTGCGTCGCGCGCGAGCGGGAAAGCGACGGTGAGATAATATGCGCTGTCTATGGGAGATCGGCAGGTTGATTCGAGACTTGGTCGGCTGCTGTGTTGTCGGATGGATTTATTTGCTATTTTTAGCTGATCTTGAACTTGTCGCGGAGTAGTGGATATGGCGGTGACGATTTTTTTTTTTTTTTAATGAACCGTGTATATTTGCATGCATGCATACGCGATGTAAGAAAGTTTCGTTCGCGTCACTGAAAGACAGGCATTGCGGTTATCGATCGATTTTTTTTATCGTTTTTGTATTTTAAAATTTTTATCGTTTAATCGGACCGATAGCTCGGAGAAATGCGACAATGACGGATGTCTGCGAGGCATTATCGTTGCTACCGCGCTCCGGTTTTACTTTTATGTATGTAACTTATTTAGAAAATTTACAATTCTCACGTATACACTCGATTTGTGCACATACATTTACATCGCAACGACTTTCATTCTTGTCGCTATGCCGCGAGGTGTGGGTCTTTCTTTTTCCGTTCTACATATTTATATATACTATAATATATTCGTAGCTTCTGCAACAAAGGAAATGTACAATTTCAACTAATTTTTGTTTCTCCCGTAGGAATAAGGACGACGATGCCATAGATGTCATCGGGCATCGGAGGGCGCAAAATTGATCGTTACTTTTTTTCACGAAACGGAATAAGAAGATGATGTCATATGGCATCATTGGGCATGTAAGGACAAATTATTGTAAAAACTAGAACTAACTGTCGCATGCTCTTGACGTACCCATAACGAAATAACAGAAACAATCTAACAGAATTTCTGCCGATGTCATTTATATTATTTTTTAAAACGATATTTTCAGACCATGTATCCCGACGGGCTACTCACGCTCCACTACGGCAAGCATCCGGCGACCCTAGCCGCGGAGGTCGGCTCTTGGTACTCCGGGGACCGTCACGTCGACGTGACCCTGGCCTGCGACGACGGTTCCGTCATCCGCGCACACAGGGTCGTACTGGCAGCAGCTAGTCCTCTACTGGCTAGTCTCCTCAGGAATCCAGCGCTGGACCACGTGGTGCACCTCTCGGGTGTGCGAAAAACACAGCTGAGCCATCTGCTGGAATTTCTCTACAATGGCGAGGCTCTTATTCCCGTGAGTGTTTTTCCCTGTATTTTTAATATTATTTTCTTATTAATCCGAGCTAACTTGTTTCCCGTCTTAATATTTCTCTTTTATGCTAATCGTTCACGCTACTATTTTGCAGTCGACGGAATTGACGCCGTTGAGGGAGCTGTTCGAGCTTCTACAGATAAAATCGGAGCTGTTCGAACCCAACCAGTCACAAGGCTCGACGAGTTCTGACGCCGAAAGGATACCCACCCCACAGCCCTCGGATGAAGGTCAGGAAAGCTCGAGTTACGAGTCGCAATATGACGGCAGGTACGTAATACAAACAATAATCCCGAAGATTCTTACAGAGACATCCGTCTTTAACCGGATATTCGTATACCAATTTACAGACAGTCGAACAATCCCGCGGACTGCTGCTCGGTGCTGATCAAAACCGAGGACGGCTGCGAGGACGAGGAAGAGGCCGAGCCCGAGGTGGACGTCGAGGGCGTCGAGAGCGCCGAGGGCGACACAACGCGATGCTCGGAAAACCGCGAGAGCAGCATAGAACCGCCCAGGCGGAGGGATAGCTCCGATCCGGTGAATCTCAGTCTAAACTCCGGAGCCTCGACGACGAGCGACAGCTCGCACGACATCGCGCACAGGCTCGAGTCGTCGTTGCGAGGATGCCTCGACGATTCCGGCAAGTACAATCGGGAGAACAATACCGAGGCCTCGCGCGAGCAGAGGGAACGAGAGCAGCAGAGGGAACAGCAGAGAGAACAGCAGAGGGACAGAGAACGCGAGCAGCAGAGGTATTGAGATCGACGAATAAAATTTCTGACGATTGTGTATTTACAATTTTCCTTCTATTGTTTTCTCAAAGGGCGAATTTCCGGGAAAAGGCGGCGTTAGAGCGACGAGAATCAATGGAAGAACAGGACGAGCGACGGAGACAGCTGGCGGCGAGGCTAGCCCTGGGTCTCGAGACGACGAAGCGGAAACCCGAGGAACTGCCGATACCCGCGGCGGAGGCGTACGTCGTTACGCCGCACAGAAAGCGCCGGCCAGGTTTTCACAACGCGCCTGCGCAGAATCCCGCCTTCGTACCCTTCAACCCGGGCTTCGAAACGCCGAGGAGGCTGCAGGCGCCCCACGCGCTCAGCGTATCCGCGCCACCTTATCCGGTAAGACTTCGTTCACCGTGTATACTCGATGAAAAAATCGGACTGATTATGCATACATATCCGTGGCGCCGAGCACACGGCAACCTTCCGTACACCCCGGTACGAGGGGCCGCATTACTCGCGGCGCAATATTTCTCATACGTATGCTCATCCACAGGAGCGTTCGATGACACCGCCAATCCTGATCCACCGACCACCATCAGCCGATCCAGCGACGGTGGCAGGTCTCGAGCCCCCATGGGGCGCCTGGACGCTGCCGCCCTCTCGAGCACCTCCAGCCCCGTCGTCCGAGGACTCGCCGAAATCGACGCCTGTGCGCGAGTACCGCTGCACCTACTGCGGCAAACAGTTCGGCATGTCCTGGAACCTGAAGACGCACCTACGCGTGCACACGGGCGAAAAACCTTTCGCCTGCCGGCTCTGCGTCGCCATGTTCAAGCAGAAAGCTCACCTGCTCAAGCATCTGTGCTCGGTGCATCGGGGGGTCATAGCTGCACCCGACAACACCTTCAGCTGCTGCTTCTGCTCGCTCAGCTTTGACAGCCAGTCGGAACTCATCAGGCACCTCTCCGGTCCGCACAACAGTCTTCTGCTCAGCAAGAACCTCCACGACTAACGAATCGGTTAAAGGCTCGCCGATCGCTAGGAGATATTACGATCGCGTATCGTCCACTTGAGAATAGATGCGGATTTTGCGTATCTGTTCATTTGAAAAATGACAAGATGCTGCTGCAGATCCTTGAGCGCGAAGAAATACTCACGATCGAGATCTCCGCGAGGAAAAATCGAATACGATGCATACGCAGCTCACGAAATCCACTTTAGAGACGATGATAAAGTTCGCCGGGAAATGTGCGCGTATATGTGACGCATTGTATAACGATTCGACTCCATCGGGAGAGCCTTTAGCCTATATTATATTGTGACCTCGGCGATGTAACGCGAGAAGAGAAAACAATTATGCATAATGTTATAGTATAAAAGAAAAACCGTCCGCACAAAAAGATCCTATATATCGTGACAATCGATGATAAGCGATTGGCGCGATCGTTAACCAAGGACAATAATGTAACCGCTCGACGACGGAGAAGCCGAGAACAATGTGACGAATCAGTGCGTCTGCAGCATGTAAGTTTCTCCGTCAGTCGATCATTTTTTTAGCCCCACAGAATGCGCTATTGAAGCAAGCAAAAAACACACGCGCCCTAACAGTTTATAGCTATACCCCTAATTTTTTTCTTGTTTTCTTAGGCGATAACGATAGTTTCATTATATATATTTTTTGTCTTTTTTTCTGTACATAGTGTTACATACGAAACGAGAATGTATGAGTTGTTATTTATTTTACACTTGCAATGGGACCAACCGAATTTCCACCGAATAACAGTTATTAGAGCGTAGATCTTTTAGCGGCCTGCCTACAATCGCCTCGAACAAATTCTTTTGAACGTGAGATGAAAAAAGAAAGAAAACGCGAGAAATGCGCATATGAACAACGACACGCGCGTCTTGTAGCCGCGAGATAGAGTGACCGAAATTAAACCTGTCTTATTGTACGACGAATTTTGTGTCTCCTCGGAAGCGACGTATTGTGAAAAGAGAAAAAAACGATGCGATATTGGCTCGTCGATTTTTTTTGTTGCACTTTTTGAACTTTCGTCCTCCTCTCGGATTTCTTTTCATGAGTTTTGCAAAATACATACACATATAATATACGTGACTCGAGTGCCTTGTCAAATGGGTCCAAATTGGTCGATTGGGCAGTGATTTCATGTGTTCATAGGCTTAAGCGTTTTTAGATGAAACATTATAAGAGAGAAAGATATGAGATAGAGAGAAAACGTATAATAGCTGTGCAGAAGCAAAATTCGGCTTCTCTTTTATTCTGTTAACGAAAATGAGTGACGAAGAAAAACACAAACATACAAGTATAATTGAATTGCTTTTTAAACAATCATCATATAGAAAAGCCTGCAATTTTCGTCGCAAAAACATTATATGTATAAATAGTGGAAGAATGAATGGACTCGACTTTGATTCTCTTGTATTGAATAAAGGAAGGTGCAACGACGAGTCTTGATATCCATAGGAACAATATTTTTTGTACTTCATCGTGTACGTTCTTTTGTGAGGAAATAAGAGAAATAATAAAGGAAACGAGTCGTAGGTAGTCGCGTTGAATTTAAATATATAAATATACATTTTAGCGTTTTTATCTCTCTTTTTGATTGTTGACGGACGCGGGTCGTCAGGTCAAACGAAAAAAAAACAATAGAAGGAAAGAAGCATTGTTGAACTCTTGATTTGGTGCCTCGAAGGGCTCGGCCTCGTTGGATACTAGTTTCGTTCGATATCGTCGAAAAAATGCACACTTGACATTCCAAACAAGCGCGTAGATATTACAAACGAATCGAAAAACGCGAGTTCTTCAACAAAGAAAGAAAAATTAATCGTTTCCGGAGGAAAGACTTTGGAGTGGTGACATACAACTCGTATCACAACATAAATAGCAAATAACGTAATGTTTGGCTTTGTGTAAGCTGTCATTTATTTTTTCAACGTAATTATTTAACAGTCACGCCAAAGATATACGTTCGTAACCCTTTCCTCCTCCATTTCTGAAAAAATCGCTGCTTGTTTTACAAAAGCTTTACTGAAAAAAGTTCTATCGCGTATTGAGACCGTCAGTAAAGTGGCCTGCTTTCGAGTTTCGCGTTCAAAAAAGCCCATTTCCTCTCCAATTATTTCTTTAATTTTCATAAAAAAAAATAAATTCTCGGTCGAGTGTCTCAAATTTAATACAACGGTCCGTTTACACTTTCGAGGCGGAGCCCAACGAGGTCTGACAATCGCGTGCATCGCGCAAGAAAAAAGCACCGCAAAAATAAAAAAAAAATAAAAAAAAAAGAGAAAGAAAGAAAAACGTGCGAACGGCAACATTCTCGAAAGCCAGGCAAAGCAAACGGCCAGCATATAATAATATACAACACACACAGTGAACGCAATGTGATACTAAATGATAATAAATAAAGTAATTATTGTTTAGCGCGCGATATCGTCCTTTTCAGATGACGCTATTCTGCGCGCGTTTGTATACATCACCGTGTAATTACAATTTATATAGAAAAAGAAAACGCAAGAAAACGATACAAGCGAGCAGTCTTCTTTTTTTTACTAAAAGGCAGAAAAAAGGCAAAGCACTCGTAATCTTAAGCTTCAGCCCCCCACGCCCTGACTTCTTTTCTTTTCTTATCACGAGAGAGATCTTATTTCAACACCCCTTAGACGTAACGTTACTGTATAGAGAGCGCGTTATGCATAAAAAAAATAGAGAATATATATATTCGTTAATCTGTAAGTATTACCTTGTACGATGCAAAAAAGCCTAGCGATGTAAGTGTAATGCAGATAAAGAGAGTAATTTGAATTTTTGTAAATAAATAATTTTAATTATACACACGTAGCGATTAAGAAGAAGAAGCAAGTGAAGTATAAAGAAAAAAAAGCAAACGCACAGAAACACACACAAACACTAAACGCGTATATAGAGCGAGAAACGAAGGTCCCCAGACTTGCGCTCGCGCGACTATCATAATAATTAAACGTCGTTGTATAAAGTTAAACAATCGGGAAGGAGCGGACGGAAGAAGAATATAAATCGTTATATGCGCGGACAATAAGTCGACCGAGCGACGACGCATTCAGACGCGACTTTATTGTCGCGGCGTCGTCTCCCGTCATATATATGCGGACGAAGTCGTAATAGTACAAAAGAGAAAAAGAGCATGCGATGAGGAGACTTTTCTCGTTTTATTATCCAATATCTCTTTCTTCTTGCGGTAGCGATTTATTATATGTATATTATCTGTAAAATGAGCGCGCGCGGCAGCGAGTATTATATGTATTATGTATATTTCAGAAATATTTTTTTTTTTTTTTGTAAAATACGGAGGAAAAAAATAAAGTGGATAAAAATTATAAGGCGAGCGAATTGTTGAAAGAATTTCGAATGTTATATGCCTTATATATGTACACAGTTGACGTCCGACTGCGATCGGATAATGTTATTATATATTGCGTTGAGTATATATATATATACGAAACGGAACTTCGATTTGTATAAAAATGATTGAAAAAAGAAACAATGATCTCGCGACGAATACAATATTGTACACGCACACACACGCTGTTTCTCTCTATCTCTGACTTTTTTCTATGACACCATCTTGCTTTCTCACTTATCTTTCTCTTTCTTTCTATTGTTCTCCGCAAACGAATTTCCTTTTGATGCTCCTGCTCTTCACTAAATCCGTTCACTTATGTACAATAACTTTCTTATTAATTATTTCGCTTTCCCTCACACTCATCGACGTGCCTCTTTCCTTCTGGAAGTCTGGGTGACAATAACAACAACAACACCAACTACTACTACAACATCAACAACAACAACAAAAAGAGCAATAGTTCGTAAGCATCTCTTCCGAAAGCGGAGTGCGCCGCTCCGCCGCAAATGCTTTTTTAGTGTTCATAGACTTACGATGATGAAATATATTAATTGAGAAAATTTTAAAAAGGAATTATTTATTTGCATACCTCCCAGTGTTTTCGTGCAATTATTTTCCTCTAAACTGTCATGCGATAAATCTCAGGTAAAAATCAAAGAAGCCGTTCAACAGAAGTATATACAGTCGCAGTTGTAGAACGAGCAGCAGGTCCAAGAAGGCAGTTTTGGCACAGCTAACATACCATATTGACCGGATCCCTGCCTCCGCACCATAATGAAATCGTCTCTCTGCGGCGTTCGTTATCTCCGTCTGATTATTCACAGTCAAAACTGAAAATAACGGTCCCGATTGCACAGACTCAAAACGGTGCCATTAATCCATATACAGAATGATTTATCCTCGAGCTAGTGTTACAACGGTACTCTAACGAAAATTTTAGCATAAAATCATTATCGATCCGTATCATCCCATGCAATGACCAAAGAGCGGACTCACGATTAAAATTCGCTATATCCCGTATCGATAAATCAATCTCTCGAGCAGTGTAACCGCACTCCGCCAATTAAACTCTTCGCAATCCCTTTAAGCTTCGCTCAATATCTATATAAGACGCTTCCGCGCAGAAGCGTATCGTTACAGGCCATGAAGTTGCAACTCGTTCATCATCATTCGCTAACCGTAAAACAGCCTATCCCGCGGAGAAATTAGTATCTAATGCGCCTATCATACGCGCGTTTTTCGCCCTCGCACACAGCGTTAACGGTATCAGCACCGGGAGGAGGATCAATATCCTGCGATCGATCGCGAAGGGGGTTTGCGCGACATTGATTATCGACGAGAAAGCGAGACAGATGATTTTATAGACTCGCCCTTTTCCTTCAGAGGAGCCGAGACGAGCAAGAAAGAGAGATGACGAAGAAGAAGAGGCTGGGAGAGGGAGACTCTAACGGTTTCAGGTTTTACTTTTGTACAAAAAGTCGCGGGACCCGTTAGCCCACGGTGGGCTACGTTCCAGAGTTCCGCGGCGCGAGGCAGCTCGCGCCGCCGTGCCGGCGGCACAGGTGGATGTGAGCGCCTACTGCTTTTATATACGCTCATCGCGAGATCAGGATAAACATAGTTGCTCGTCTCGTCGACTTAGCAGGATTATCGCTCGGGCTTCTGCCCGCGCGCGCGCTTATCGTTAATGCCGTTCTATCGTGGAGATGAAATTTTTACTTTGGGGAGGCGCTGGCGGGTGTCACGAGTGGCACGTATATATATATATATATATATATATATATATATATATATATATATATATATATATATATATATATATATATATATATATATATATATATATATAAATGAAGGCTATCGCGATTTCTGATCTGATCTTCGGTGGGTTACTGGTTTTGGTACGGTGCTTTTTATAAACCAGTCGAATTTAGGCCTCGAGGTAATGATTATAGAACGCGCAGATCTTCGTTTTAAACGGATCTTTCAATGATCGGATTGAAGACGGCGGGTGGTGCCGATTGCGAGTTGATCGGTTTTTGGTAGTTCATTTATTACTTTATAGTTATAATGGATTTGATAAATTATAAGGTCTTCAGTATATATACCCGGTATTTCACTTTTTGTATGCAGTTGCGCATATCCACCTGCATTTTTAATTAAATGATTAATCAACTATCTTGAATTGGATTGCTAAATTAATAACATAATAGACATCATTGGCCGTAATTTAAAAAAATTAACCCATATTTGCAGCAGATGTATACGATAATGTTCCCGCGTGTGAGAGGGTCATCGACACGGGCTCCTCCGAAATTTTCGTGGAGAAAGTTTGTTTTTTTCTTCATGAGGTCAATCGACGCTCTAATAGGAAAACAAAACGTAAAGTCTGCTGAGTCTCCGGTTTGCTAATTCATACGTCCTAAAGCGTGCACGGAGTTAAGCAGATTTTGTAGAAACTTTAATTAAAACTTTTTCATTCCCACTTTAGCTATTTTAAGGCCAGAAACGGTATAGGCACAGATACGCAGATAGATACAAATCGAGCTCCGCTGTATATTTAACCCAATGATAACGGAGTATATATAATGTAATCATAAGGAAATATATATTAATATTCAATGCTATTATTACATTTTAATATTTTCAGATGAAATTCAGATCACCAGATTTGAAATTTGTTGCATTTTCAAATAATTTTTATGTACGGATAATATATTTTTAAACATATTCTTTCAGATTTTCTTTTTTCAATAAGATATTCGAAATATATAAATACTACATTGATGATTGAAAGTCGCGCCGATGGTATATTTCTTATCTAGTATTTTTCTTTTTTCAGCATTTCTCTGTGTTCATTAATTATTAGCAATTGATTAAAGGTTCTACTGATTACACGGGTTTTGTGTCATAAATAAACAAAGATAGAAACCCACATCACTGTCTCACAAAGTCAAATTCGCGACTCTCATCACCTGCACAAGTTGATTTTCGATTCGATTACTTGCTCAATTTATATTATGGATTTATATACTTGGGTATTTCCGCTGTGAACTGAATCACGAGAAAAGAACCAAAACTTTCACCAAAACGTCACAATATTTTTCTGCAAAACAACTGAATCATCATAAACATTTTTCGCAATCTTCAACGAAGCCTCGCACAACGGAACCCAACGATTTTTCTAGTAACGAGGCCAAGCTTCGATTATCACTAAAACCCAAATACATAACATGACCAGACTATCGAGCGCAGCCTATATTTATCCCAAATCTTATGCGCATAGGTATCTCGTTACCCCCACCAATCCTACGTATACCCATTAATAACTTCCAACCGCACAACTAGATTTTCCGAAAGAAAAAGAACTGGTCATCTCGCGGCCGCATCTCTCGTCTCCACAAACACTCTCTCGTCCTCGTATAAAAGTAGAAAAATGCAAATGCTTCTAACGGTGGCGACGGTGTAACGACCTCTAATGCTTGAAAAGCGCATTCGTCCTGTCACATCTCTCTTTCTCTCTCTCTCTCTCTCTCTCTCTCTCTCTCTCTCGCTTGGCTGAAGCAGCGCACGCGAGAAAAGTGTCGAAGAAAAAAAAGCAGCGACGAGGTGGAGGCACACATCGCGCGCAGTCTCTCGACTCCCATATAGCGTACATCGGTGACAAGAAGGGTGTCGGACGGAATTCCAGATAATGCACTTTCGATGCCAAGAAAAAAAGGCGCGACGCGTCGCGTGAACTTGAACTCTCGAGGAGACGCCGTCGATCAGTGGGCAGCTGCAACTGCGCGCGAGCTAACTGAAAAGGAAGGAGACACGCGGCTCCTTTCCACGAGTTCGCGAACGATACGAAGAATCGTCGAGCTGCAGGTTTCTCACGTTTTTTTCTCTCTGCTTTTAATGTATTTTAGGAAATGCGCGTACGCGATAATCGAGCTTCAAGAACGAGGAAATATATATATAGTAATGCAAATATAAAATCAGGGGATAATCGCCCCTTTATGTATAAGTCGCGAGAGGCATAATTTTAGCTGGGAATTCACGAAGAAGGTATATATATACTGCGTACAGGATAAAAAATATAATGACTCGAGCAATATCTCGTGGCAGCCCTCTTCCGATCGCTGAAGTCACTCTCTCGGATCCCCCGTTGAAATCCAGTTTGCGTTCTTATATTTTCCTCGTCCACCTCCTTCTATCTTATAGCCCCTCGCGCGTATATATAGCTAAATCCCGCTCGTAAAAATGATAAAGTCATTCACCGCGTACGAGCTTTAATAAACCCCGTGATATACAAACGTCCTCAGCGCACAGCTTCCTCTCCTCGTATAATTATGTTCAACAAGCTCGGTTATACGTTGTAAATAAGAAAAATCGCTAATGTAACGATACGCGCTCGTCGTGTAACAACAATTACCGGGGGGGAGGGGCATCGAGCGCCGAGTTATGTCACTCATTACGCTCGCGCGCAAGAGTAATACCTACTTGGGAAAAGGAATAATGAGAGTATATAAAAGAGAGAAAAAAGGACAGCCGCCGCGCGCGAGAGGCGCTTGACCGCGATCGTGAAACCGGGCCCGCCCTTGACTTCTCTCTTACGAAACCAAAACAAACCGGCGGCGCATGTTATATGTGTATAATATACACACGTGCATCGTGTCGGTCGTTATCGAGAATGTACCGTTGACCAAAAAATTCGGTCTTTCCCACACACGCAGCTGCAGTTTTCGGCCCAGCATCTAGGACTAGGCCACTGTATACAAGATGGAATTACATCTCTCTCTCTTAGCGCGGGAGAAAAATGTCTTTCTGAAAGGAGAGAGAGAGAGAGAGAGAGAGAGAGAGAGAGAGAGAGAATGAGAGAGAGAGACTGAGAGAGAGAGAGAGAGAGAGAGAGAGAGAATGAGAGAGAAGGAGGGAGCGGTACCGTAAACTCACCGGCGAATCTCCACACACACACGGGGTTATCGGGCGGGACGCTTCTGATGGCTCTCAAGTGGGGATGAGTGCGAGATACGCGTGCGGTCCCCGGCGGTCAACGCACCTACCTGCCCTCTCGCGCGCCGGCTCTTAATGGATATAAAGCTCGGCGGACTTTGCCGTGGACGGCAGAACCTCCCGTGACCACCGCGAGAAAGACACACACACACAGACAGGCACAACGAACGACGAAGAACATGAAGAGCTATCTCAGACTCCTGCTGATCGCGGCCCTGGCTATCACCGCCAGGGCCCAGATTCCCAGTCTGGGATTCTGCCCGGAGTACCTGCCTATGACCGGATTCGACATGGAGCGGGTGAGTACCGATTTTTTGGATTTGAATATTGTGGCTGTTATGTAGTAGTGCTGTTTCGGGATGGTATCTTGTTTTTTTTGTGTTGATTAGTAACTGATTGAAGCTTGGTATACGATGAGGAAAGATGTAGTAGGCAAGTTCATTACGTATTGTTTGGATTACATATATTTTACGCTCGTAATCTCACCCGGAGCATGAAGATGAGAATCAGTTGTGTATATGCATAAACATATATTTCAAGCACTACCTCCTCGCTCATTACGCTAATCATATTGTATAATCAATCGGTTGAGCCGAGCAATTAGTACGGCCATACGAGTAATTTTTTTTAATTTACAGTTTTCCGGAATCTGGTACGAAGCTGAGCGTTACTTCCAACTGACCGAGGTCGCTTCCCGCTGCGTCATGGCGAACTACACCAAAGGACCCGACGGCAAATTCCACGTAGTCAACGAAGTCACTAGCCGATTGTGAGTTCACATGTATAATTGTATTACATTATCATTATTACAATAAAATTATCCATATTAATGAGCGACGCGTTCTTCCATCTCCCAGCACCGGAATCAAGCGAGTGCTCGAGGGTGAGATAAGGAAAGCTCCTTCGAAGGCCGAGGAGGGCAAGCTCCACGTGAAATACACAACGGTGCCGCTCATCCCCCTGGAAACCCAGTACAATGTTCTCGAGACCGACTACGACACCTACGCCGTGCTGTGGAGCTGCTCCGGTGTTGGTCCGGTCCACACCCAGAACGCTTGGATCATGACCAGGCAGCGACTTGCTCCCGGTGAAGTCCTCCAGAAGGTATACTATAATCGATTCCATTGAATTTTAACATCCATGAATTTCCATACGTAACATCGAACTACCTCCGACTTCCAGGCTTATGGGGTCCTCGACAAGTACAAGATATCCAAGGTCTTCTTCGTGAAGACGAACCAGGACGACTGCGCCTACCTGGATAGTTTGCAGGCCGAGCAGGCTGCAAAGCCCACCGAGCCACCCAAGAAGGCCCAGACTCCTCAGGTCGCCGATGCTGAGGAAGAGCAAGAAGACGATCAACCCCAGCCTCTGGCCGGCAAGAGCGCTGACATCAGGACCGAGCACATCACCCCAGACGCCCCCGAAGCCATCATCAAGACCAGGAGGGCTGAAATCGCCGCCAAGGAGAAGCTTCAGGAGATCAAGGAGCCCATCGTCGAGGCTGTCGTTGAAGCCGCGGAGCCCGCCGGTGAGTTGCATTTTATTTATTTTTTGCCAAGGCTGAAAGTTCGATAAATTACCGTCAAACTGAACCCACGATAAATTTTACAATCACAGTAGCCGCCCCCGAAGAGACCGTGAAATCGGTACCCGAGGTGATCCTCAAGATCGCCGACCAAGCCAAGGAACTGGCCAAGGAACCAGTCAAGGAGCCAGTCATTGCCCAAGAGGCCGCGATCGCCAAGCCGATCCAGGAAGAGCCCGCAGCAGTGATCGCCGACGAGCCCGCTATTGCCGAGGAACCCAAAGAGGCCGCGCCAGCCATCCTCGAGGAGGAACAGAAGCCCGCGCCGGCAGCCATCATCGAGGAGGAGAAAAAAATCGAGCCCCAGCCCGAGAAGATCATCGAACCGATCATCGAGGAGAAGATCGAGATCGTCAACGCCTAGGATACATAGCTAGACCAGAAGACTTTTTTAATCACACACACACACACACACACGCGCGCGCGTCTATAGAGAAAGAAAAAAACTCACTCACAACAAAAAAAAATCCATACGAGAGCTGCGATACAATGCGCGATACGCCTATACTTCGAATCCTCATCTACGTTTAATGAACGTATTGCTTAATTACTATTATTATTATTATTAATTATTTTTATACGACATAGACCCCGGGCTCGTAGCGGTTGGCCGAAGCGGTGGCGAGAGATGACCGTAAGACGCGCGTGCGGACACACATTATACACCGCGGTTGGTCGCCAGTCTCGCCCGGGGTCGCCCTTATTATTTTTCCCCCTGTCCCCTTGCCCCTCTATCCTTCGTCCTTACTCTCCCAATTATTTATTTATTATTTCGAGCGAAAAAAAACAATCGAAATGAAAAAACAAAACAAGTGAATTGTACCCGATGTGAAGAGAAAAAGTAAAAAAAAAGAAAGAAGATATGAATAAATTGTTACGAAAAAACCCTTTTTTAAAAAATAATCTGTGCTGTTGAATTTATTCCACTCGTATAATTATCCTCATCAACCTCGCTCCTTTGAGATTCGAGAAGTGTCTATTGAATAAACTCGATATTCGCGACATTGAATGCAATACCGTTATGCATGATTAAAATCGTTCTCGGTATTTCGAAAGGTCTGGAGAGCACTTTTCAAAAGTTGCATCACAATTTCAACTTTTTCCTCCTCGAATTATCCGCGCTCGGCATATACAGTTATCGCAAAAAGGCGCAATGGAACGTTGCAATAATAACGCTCGTCATCGGTAAAAATATGTAAAAAACGCGACGCAGTAGAACGTTCGTATTATAATAACAGGTGTTCGCCGGCGAATCATGAACGACGCGCCGTAATTACATCGTCGCTCGACGGCATTGGTCCCCCCCGGAGAACCGCTACATAATACACGCGCAGCTTTATGGCGGTTGAGTAAAAATAAGCATGGAAAGAAAATCGGCTGCATCGACGCCGGGAAAAAATCGGCGTTCGGAGAGCGTTCGATGGGTCCGGTGTGCATATGTACATACATATATAAGTACTTCGTGCAGCCACCTCGGGAGTTTCTTGAACCTTTCGCGCTCTCGTCTTTCTCCTGCGCGCTCGTATGAACCGTTACTGACCCAGTAAGTCGCGGCCCGAGTTAGCGAGAAAGAGAGAGAACCATCGACGAGGACGTCCGTACAGCGCGCCAGTCGCGAGCCGAGCATCAGCGCCCCGACGAGAGGTCATCGCGATATTATAGCCGGTAGCGTCGACGGGGACAGGTGTGCGTTGCAGCATTGCCACTACTGCCGAGTTCGCGAACGGACCCACGAGCGGTGTCGACCTTCGCTGCATAAGACAGCGAGTATATAGTAGTACGGGCGAGAGCGGAACCGCGTGTGTGGCTGTCTGTGCCGTGAGCGAGCTCTTCAAGGTCAGCAGGTAAAACCTATTACTATACTAGAGGCTTATACGCGTGTCTATGTATATGTGTATATTTCTATTCGCTGCCGGTGGTAATGTCTGACGGTATATGTATATAGCGTATATGAGCACGAGCTCGAGGCTGAGAGATAGAGAGATTGAGTTTCTGGGACGCTGCTGCTGCTTATGATGGCTGGTAATGCTTCCGCGTTGGTGTTTTGATAAGGAGCTGGTGTGGATTATAACAGTTCATTGGTATGAGACTCCATTCGTATTGGAATGCTTTCGGTGAGAAATTCGGTGTTTTATCCGAGTACCGTATAGATCGAGATGGTCTGTGGATGTGTTTGGTCTGTAATTTCAGCTATGAATTTGCGTTCTAGAGCACAGTTTGTCATGCTCTATTCACGCTAATGCAATGTTTTGATAGTCATTTTGTAATCAGAACACAATCGCTTGAATTAGTAGATTGTTTGGCAAAATAATGCTATTTTGTGCTGGGATCGGCACAAATATAGCGTTCTCTCATTGTATGTAGAGTTTAAATTGCACGTGTATTAAATATAATTGAGTACTGTCCGTACTAGATTCTCAAGACTGCCGAGTGTCATAATTTGAGTCAATATTCAGTACAATGTCATCTATATTCTCATTTGTAAAACAAACATATCAGAACAAAAGAATTCATTTACCTCTTGACCTAAATGTTGGTAATAAAAAGTTCCTAGATTATACTTAAATGCTTTTACAAAATTAAAAAATATATTTAAACATTTTCATATTTCAGAGCTACGTGAATTAAAAATAGCAGTTCTAGCAAGAGGAAAATATTAAAGCTTTGCATTTCTTCTTACATTTCATTTCTCTACCGTAAAATAAATTATTTATTAATCTTAATTTAGAGCGTAAAAATAGACTTTTTTAAGAAACGACAAATAATTTTAAGCTTCTTCTGTTATGAAAAAAAAGAATCGAAGAAAGCAATTTCGTCAATAGAAAGGATGCATATACTTTGAGTACTAACACACTTGCAGTCCTCGTCACTGTATAATCTACTTTATAAATTTGTTTCTTCCTTACAATCTTAAAATTTAACTATTACAACGATTACTCTAAAACGAAGCAAAAATGAAATATAAATTATTTATTAAAATACTATTGACATCATTTTATCAAAGAATTGAAAAACTACTTTTTGGTAAATGAAAGTACAACTTTCCATTTGTTATTAAAACGAAACAGTGCCTATGCACACTTTGAATGACTCATGACTTTTCCCGAGCTGAGTACCAGTACGAACAAATTTTCGTCGATAAAATATTATATGTGTCACTAGTTCACTCGACTCTCCAACGACACTCAACCACTCTCATCTAAACCAGTCTTGCAGAACACTCTCGAATATCTAATGACTTTGACGCTCAAAACAATTTCTCAATCTTTCTCTACCTTTCTCGCGTTCGTATAACATTATGCAGATACATACTGTATTGCAACTGAATTTATGATATTTCTTACCATACGTTTTTACTAAGATCTATCACTCAAACGATACATACGAACTTGTGACATGCGGGCACTCATACTCTGTAATAAGATGCGGTGCAATTCAAGCGCAATAATTTCAAATAAAAACATTTTCTTCTGCATAATAAACACGCAGCTTTTTTCGCAGCCAAAGACAATGATGTAACTCCCGTAATAAAAGGTGTCACTATACGTATACTGCACAATTGCGCAGCAGCGCTTCGATAGGAGGTAAAACTGTTCATATTTTATGAGCAGCTTTTCCTCCTGTCGTCTATAGAAAGATAACGGGTGCAGAGGGGACAAAATAAACTGCTTGTCGGCTTTTTAAAAAGCAGCACATCTGCTTAAATACCTGCAGTCGTTGGAAAGGTGCGAACGTCCATAGAAGCTTGAACTCGCGCTCTGTTTTCGATAAGAAATTGCAGATAGAACTAGTTCACTTTTTCATTGTGGTCAATCTTGCATTCTTGTGCCGAACGGTAGTGTTGCAGTTTTTCTTGTCCTTGTTCAACGGTTGAATAACGAATTGATAACGGTGTTATGCGAAGGTAGCCTATATATGTATTGTGTTTGTTTGTTGCAGGTTTTTTGCATTCTGTTCTCTATTCCAGCAAGATGATGTGGCTATATTTGGCATTTTTCCTGGTGGGAAATGCTGTGGCACAAGTACCTTTCTTAGGCGGATGCCCAAAGGTGGAAACCACGCCAAATTTCGACACGGAAAAGGTGAATATATGTTATTTGTTACGTAGGTAGTTTATAATTCTTTTAGCGTTTACTGAAGATATAATAATTATATTTATCGTATCGATAAATATAAGTATATTTATCCTGTAGATAAATATACTTATGAACATATATATCTAAGAATTGACTTGATTATTTATTTCTCAAGGTTTTAGTCTAATGACAAAATTTCAGTCTGTAAACGACGATTATGAGATTACGCAAATATTTTGTCGAATCATTATACATTATAATTTCTATAGGAAACTAGTAATTATTCAGAAATGTACGACAAAGTTCGAATAATTTAAGTGAAATTGATTTGACCGTTATACATATACAATATCTCTTTTAAACTAGAAAAAAAATTATAATTTCAGATAGTATAGACATATTCCAGCATATAATCACAGTACTTATACAATTCTCTATCATTACATTCCAATCGCCAATATTTAACGTTGGCCTGTACCAACTCATCGGCTAGTTTACTAAGTTTATGCTCTTCTTTAAAAAAAAACAACAATGCACGCATTCGTACTTCTCCCATGATGAGCTGTTAAAAAAATCGGTATTTTACTTTCAGTATCTTGGAAAGTGGTACGAAGCAGAGCGTTACTTTGCTTTCTTCGAATTTGGTGGAAAATGCGTTACTGCAGTGTACACCATGAATGCTAACGGCACCGTGAACGTCGTTAACAGGCAAATTTCATCCTTGTAAGTCTACGATACATGTCTTATTGTGCGATTACAGCGTTATCTCTTTTTTAAAAACAAAGAAAACGACGTAATGACTTCGTTGTGTTGCCCCTTTAAAGGAGCGGCGTGGCGTCAAGCATCAAAGGAATTGCATTTCAAAAAAGCCCCGACAAATCTAGACTGTCGGTCGTCTTTCCTTCTTTGCCGGTTCATTTTGACGCGCCTTACTGGGTTCTCGACACGGATTACACTTCTTACGCGGTTGTATGGAGTTGCAATGATTTCGGCCTTTTTAGGTAATTTTTTTCGTTTGATATATGCATTTTTAACTATTTTATAAATTACTTAAACTAATTTTTTGCTATCACACATGATCAATTTTTCAGCACACGAAACGCATGGATTCTAACCAGAGATCAGCATCCAGCGGTTTCTGTCGTAGAAAAAGCATATCAAGCATTGGACAAGAACCACATTAGCAGGGCATTTTTTATTCGAACAGATCAGAAGAATTGCGCCCAGAATCAAACTGAAAGTACAGAGTCAAATCAAATTTCTTAAGCTAATTTGATTAGCGTGTATATTTATAAGTTATGAATTTACTAAAGTTCCAAATAGTCGTTAAATCTTATTTATTGTAAATAGATGAAAATGAACTCTAAGAATTGCGAGTAAGTAGAAATTCGTATTTGCTCAAGTCGCGTTTCATATAGTAAAGAGGATTACTACATGAGACAAATGTTGAAAAAAATAGTCAAGTTCGTGATGATTGGTTTTAAATTTATAGATTTATTATTATTTATTTACTTTATAACTCATATGTTAAAATAACTACTAGTAAAGTACTTAACTATAAGTACTTGAAAAATAAATTAATTTATTGTTATTCATGAAATATATGCACACATGTGATATTGCATTTAGACTTTTATAATTATTCCGTTCTTTTTATATTTTCCTCTAGCGTTTAAAATATTTTGATAATAATTAAAGTTTCAAGCTTGCTTTCGAAAGAAGAATCAGCACGCCATCTGTGACGTAAACATTGAAACTGAATGAGCGCACAGTGGTTCCAGAGTTTACCATGAGATGGCGATAGGTTGTACAAAGATTTATCATCGTATGTACTATGCTAAGCCATCGGTTTAAAAGAATTAATTAAAAAATTGTTCGTTTTAAATTACAATAAAGTTGTAATACACAATTAAATTTTTGGAATACGATTTGTCAATTTTAAAATACTTCTTTAAACATTTTAAAGCTAATCCATTTTGATAGAAAAACTGAAATAAATCAAGCAACAAATTTCAAGCTCATAAATAATCAAACAAACCTTCAGCTGAAAGCTTGTAAAAAAAGATGCGCAAAACCACAATTTCCTCTTTACCGAATCCCAAATAAAAGTTCACTGCACCCTATACGCATCTCCATTAGGAGCTCATCTCTCTGACACTGGCATTTATTATTTATCCCATTGCTACTTTCGAATCCGGTGGCAGTGCCCACAAGCCGATACGTATATGTTCCAGGCGGGTCGCGAAGAGCCGTGCGAAGCAAGAAATCGAGAAAATTGGAAAAAGCTCCACCACACGCTCCAGACATTTTAATCTCGACCTCGTAAAAAATTACGGCGCTCTTCGTTCTCTGATGCAGTACAAACCGCGCGCATAAACCTCATCGGCATGCATTTGTCTCCTACATATTATATATACTACTTCTATCGGATTTTTCCCACAGCGGCTAAAAAGGACGAAAAGCGGGAGTTTTCGGCGAATCAAATATTAGCGCGGGGATGACGCATCGCAAATACAAAAGGGCGTATCGTTCGTCCCTCGACGCGCAAACGACAATGCAGGCACTAAATTAAACAAACAGAATCGCGGGGTTGAATCGCGCGCGTGCGCAGAAAATGAAAGGAAGTGTGCGAATGTGTCTCGTGAAGAACATCAGGCATATGATTATAGACATACTCGGGCTATGCTATTGGTTTGTTCTCTTGTGTATCGAGTGTGATTTTTTTTCGATTTGCTCCCTCGTGCTTATTGACCTTTGCTCATGCAGAATCTTCGCAGTGTGTGCGAATAAGCATCGGGGAGGCGAGTGAATCGGAAATTGCTTTTTCTCTCTCAGCTTGGTATTTCAATCCCGGTGTAAGTTATAATAAAAAAATTTGTTGTCACAAAAATATATCTCAGACTAATTTAGTTATTATTGTAAAAAGAATAAAAACTCAGAAGTTTGTCTAATATATGAAATCTTATGTTATAGAAAGTTACAGTGTATAGATACAATATATAATTTCAAATATAGTTCAGCGTAATTAAATAATAAGGATATTAAAATAAAATATAATTCTGTCTATCATATATACATGATATAAAAATAATTGTATATAATAGTAAACAAGATAAGAGATTATCATAGCATTGCACAAGCATATTGTCCCAGGCACAGAGCAGCGAGCAAACACAAAACTCAATAAAATATTATTCTAATCCCCGCGCTTCCCACGCAGCGCCCATTCTCTTTATCGGCGGTGCGCGTTGCAGTCATAACAGTCGCTAAAACGAGGCACACAATGCTTCCGCGTAATGCACACACGAGAGAGCCTGTTCACCCGAGTACACACACATCCACTGCACACACTCTCACACGAATGGTACATTGAATCCGCGCGAGCGCGGGAAAGCGCTTCCGTGAAAATGCCTCCGCAGTGCTTATCCTCAGAGCGCGCATTGTTATATCAGGCCCGAAAACCGGCAGTCCCCGTATTCGAAAAAAAATCGTAAATTTATGTACAAGCACTCTCCGCGGGAGGCATGCATGTCACTGCAGGAGTCTCGCGATAGTTATGCGTATACGTGTATACTGTGTCATACACGGAGGTGTGCGGAATATAATTTCACCCTTTTCGCGCGGACACCCGCTGTTACCGGAGGCAATGGAATGAACGCTGCGCTTTTCGAGAGGTTCTTTTTTCCGAAAGTGCAATTTATCAGAGGGGACTATACGGATTTTAAGTGGCTATCGTTATTCGAGACTTTTGTTGGATCTGATATGTGGAAATGAAGAGGACACGCTCTCTGTTATAGTTTATGGCTGGTTTCGAGTTTCTTTTTTACGTTGATTTAGGCAAATTTGAGCGATGAATATCTAAGCGAGGAGGGGACTGAGATAGTATAGCCCGAAAAATACAACCGTATACAGCGTCATAGATTGTAATAAGTCTTGATTATAATTTCTGAAAAATATAAGGTACGGTTTTATGGCTGAATCAATATTGTTTATGAATTAAAATTACATGGAGACATTCAATTTAAATCAAAAGTAATGTTGATTTATAATAAAAATGCAAGCTGCGTTAATGACAGGGTAATATCCTACACTGCAAATGAACGATGAAAGATAAGAGAAACTTCATCACTTCTCGTGTAGGTACCGAGAATTAAAGTATTGATTTATGAAAATTGATTTCGAATTCTTGTACGTATAATGAAGCAATTTTTAAGATGCAGGACGATATAATTTCAATTATAAACTTCCAACACGTACCAATTTAAGTTTCAATTAATATATATTCATTATTACAAGAAATTTATATTTTATTCGTATATAAAAGAAGCTGATAGTAAGTCTTGCTTTAAAATATTGGAGAACATTTGCAAGGAATGCATTAGAGATATTTAAAATCACGAGTATCGCAACAATGCATAAAAAACTATACTGTCCCGCTTTCGTATATAGTGATTTATGTACTCCGACAGCAACTGCAATTTGCCAAAGAGGTTTCCGCGAAAAAATAAAAGATATTTCAATAAGACCAGAATATATGAATCCACGATGCACTTGATGTAAAACTCGAGTCATAAAAGTAGGAATTCTCTACGAAATTTCTAGAAATGTGATTCCCTAAATAACCAAGGAGCATTTGAGATGTGTATTTCTTAAATTTAAAAGATTGGACAGAAAACGTTGTGTTTTCAACCTTATTTAGTACTACATTTTACAATATTCATTCCAAGATGCATATTATTATACGTACATTATACAATAAAAATAAATACAAAGAATTAAGATATATCTACAGAAGCCTTAATTCTCACTTAAAAAATGACGATTCAATCAACGACTCGCGCGATTAACTCGCAATAGTAAAAAAGAACTATATTCCGCAGTGTTAATTCTATCACACAAGGAATCCAAGTCCAAATTATCTGTTCGTCAAATTTTCGCAAATTCCACATAATTCCTTGGTTCAAGCTACGGAATTGCAAAAACCGGCCTACAAGCTAAACGCCCTCGTGCGCATCCTTGTGCAAATACTACCTCAAAATGAAAAAAAAACGAGCAGCTAAACGAAACACGCCAGCGCGAGCCAAGCATGCTCCACTCCATTCTCTCACAGAGCGAGTGAGAGAGAGAGAGAGAGAGAGACTTCCATCAGAGATAATGCAAAACCTCTCTACGTGTATAGCATCGGTTCTGCAGCCACGAAGCCGGGGGAAGAAAATTGGCGATATTGAAGACTGCAGTCGACTCGTATCAGCCTCGGCGCTACCGAGGCATGTTATATCTCTCCCGAGCAGCCTGCACTTTTCGCAGTCTCCTCCGCCAGGAGAGAGAGCGAGAGAAAGAGAGAGAGAGAGAGAGAGAGAGAGAGAGAACACCGGGTACGGATCTTCTAATAACAGGGTGCACGGTCGAGGCTAAACAAACATACACGCCCATGGCAGGTCTCCACTCGTCTCGGAGAAAATGCGCGTAGCAAAAACGCACGCGAAAAGGAAAGAGAGCAGAGCGGAGCCGAGAGTTTCTGCCCTGGAGTGAAGAAGGGATTCGCGAAGAAAAAACGAGAAAGGAAGAAGGCCACGAGAGGGGGAAGAGAAAATGAGCGTTGTCGGGGTTCAATAACTCCCGGAGGAGAGATTTCGCGAGTATAACTCGCGTAACATTCGGTAAGGCCGCGCTCGTGCTTCTGCTCTTCTCGCTGCGGCTCTTGATGTTTATATAGAAGAGAGAGATTAATCAAAGACTGTGGATAATAGGGTTGAACTTTTCGGTTGTAAAGTGTCTCAAGTGAAAAAGATTTACACCAAGCGAAACAGGTTCAATTTGAGAAAAGAAATTTCTATGCAGTGATCAAATTAAAGCTCTTTTCTTTTACTTTCTTTTAAAAAATTTAGAATAACGTTTCATTTATTGACTAGCTGTACATATGCTTATAATTTACGTAACCATCACGATGATAAATGAGAAAGTTTGATACATATAATAAGCTAAATCAATAAGGCTACGTATACTATCCAATATGCAAAGAATTCAACAGATGCTCGTTACGGCAATTTTTCTCCCTATCCCGAATTATCCATCGAGCCTCGCGTCAATTTCGCGCATGAGTTATTAAGAAAAAACGAGGCAAATGCCTAGGCTAAATTCATTAAAAATTACGATCGATGCTCGGGCGCGTGCGCAAAGCCCAGAACCAGTGAGAAAAGGTAAATGAAGAGGAAAGAGCTTGGGCCCAATCAATTACCCGACGTCATAAAAATCCATTTTGAGCTCAAGCTGCAGCGGGAGCAGAGCCGATGCAGCTCGTGTCGAAAGCAATAACAAGCCGAACCGAACGAGGCGGATTTTGCGCGTCAGTCAAAACATACGTGACTTTTATTCCGCTAACGGGTTTTATTGCGGCTGCCTGCGCGCCCCTGCCGGCCGTAAACGTCTTTTGCGAGCCTGTGGTGCGACTCACTGCGGGTTCCCTCCGCGTGTGAGGCTGCATAATGCCAGGAATGCACGCTGGTGTGTGGGTTGCCGAGGTGGGTATATATGGCGTGGTATTATGCTATGTACCTGTCGTGGACCTGATGGAGGTGGTAACGTCTCCTTTATTATGCAGATTTGCTGTTTTGATTGTTTAAGAGATTTGGGCCTTTTTACGCTGTTTCGCAGCGAGGCTTCTAAATTTATACGGTAATATACTATTTCTTTGCGGCTTTGATTTACTTTAAAATCTAAAATTTCTTTATTTAATGTGTATTTCGATAGAAATTGTACGAGTACGAGCTCACTGCAGTATATTCCAAGAAACTTCTTTCCACAACTCTGAATTATATAAGAATCCAAAAAAATATTGTATTGTGAGCTCTCATTTCACAAGATCACTCGATATAAAAGTGCCAATTGAAAATTATTAACCATATAAGCTTACATCAGCCGAGCGCGCAAAGGTTTCCAGAAGAATCTATCGTGTGCTAAAGACGAATTTATTCGATCGTTTGTTTACATCGCTACAAGCTCTCTGCGCGCTGTCGTTAAAAAAAGCCGCGTGCCGTGTGTATCTCCTTTCAAGGTAAATTTCGTCGGCGAAGCTGCGCGCGGGCAATAAAAGAAAGCAGAAAAAATCCCAGCACCATCCGGCAATTAAATGGATGAGCTTACGCGGAATCATGAATCTTTCGCGAATAAATTCTCTCCTTGTCCATTTCTCATGTCTCTCTCTTTCTCTGGCTGGTTTAGCATATATTTCTTGAACCTTCGACCGCCCCGGGAGGGCGCGAGCGGCTGAAAAAAAGCGAGACGCTTTTATGGAGGAAGATAGAAGACGGGACTATATGGAGAGGCGGATGGATATCAGGTGTCGCGGAACGCAAGAACACGCGAATTCGACGCCTCGTAAGGTAAGGCAAGCGACGTGTGTACGGCACTGCTCGCTCGCCAAAATCGCTCCGGCAGCAGTTTTTATTCTCTGTCTTGCTTTCGCTCGTTCGTTTCTTCTGTGCACGGGGAGGATTGCGTTTCGTTTGGCTCGTCGGGGTGGTCCTTCGTCCGAGACTGCTCTACCTTCAGATTTCTTTCGTTTTTCTTTTTCTTCTTTGTTCTACCGAGGTTGGCTTGTCTCGTTCCATGGTTTTACGCGAGTTTTGGCGTTTCGCGTTTTTGTATTTTTACGGGTGATTAAATTGCTATGTTGGATTTCAATTCATTTTGATCACGGGGATAACAAGAAACCCTTTACGTATGGGTATACTTAATGGTAATGTTTCTTTTCGGGCAACAAATTTAATGAATTTTTTCATTCGTACGAGTCATGTTATAACAAACTTTTAAATTGCATTCTTTGTAAAATCCCTTGAGTGAAAAATCACTCAAAGTCCAGAAAAAACAGAGCTTCTCGATTTTTTTAGTGATATTTCACTCGAATAGAGTGAAATGAGTTTTTAACCTTACTTTTGCACAAATAACTCTAATCGAGTGAAATATCATTCGAAAAAATCGAAAAGCTCAGTTTTTCGGGCCTCTTAGTGATTTTCTACTCTAAGGACTTCTAGAAAGTTATTACAGGATCCTCTTTTTACGTTTAACAAGAAAATTTTAAATTTGTATTTAGTTCATTACATCCAAGTTCATGAAGCATAATTACAAAATGAGATATAACCTGCATCTGGTATAAATGTAAATAAAAATTTCAGTTTTAATTTACCTCGGCTATTGCGAAGTGAGTAAGAAAATTAACTTGCATCTCATATATACTACTTTTTACAAACCACATTATTCACTACTCGGTTAATGCATAATTTGCTGACGTAATGTCTTCCCTAATACGACTTTCATATTAACGGACGCCTTTTTCCTACAGTTATATTATCAAGCTTTCATGCTCATCATGCATGTGCAGTACTTCCCTATTCTTATTAGCCTTGTAATTATTATTGTATATAAAAATGTGCATAACGCTACGTTCTTATGAGCAAAAGACAATCCACCGTGTGCAGTAAGATGAATCATGTGATTCTCGTCTTGTCTCGGTATTTTTCTGTTCATCACTACGTGGATAAAATCAAGAGATATTTTTAATGAGCACACGCCGAGCAAAGAATGTGCAAATTAAGCACCGTCAATCTTCATCACGACGAGAGAAAAAACATACGTACAAGCGTGAATAGCTCAATTCTTACAGTTGGTTCGTCAAGGTTTTGAGTTTACTACGGATTCAAAGAATTCAATAATGCCCCCCGTTTTTATGGGTTTGACAGTGTGTACCCATTCAGAAATTTGTATTCTTTTCCTCATTTTAACTTTTATATGCATGGTAATTAAAAATTAATTATCCAGCATAATTGAATAAAATACCTATAATATATACATCAGAAGCCAAAGCAAAATTATTAAAAATACTGAAAGATCATTTAAATGACATTTTAATTATAAAAAAAGTATATAACGATAACCCAGTTATTTGGTAAACATAGTTTGTTATTTTAAACAAAAACAATAATAATAATGCTAGATAAAGTAAAATAAATCAATATTTTTCCTGAAAATACAATGCATACATTTTATTATATCTCTGTATCTTTTTTAATTCTTCACCGCGTGTAACATTATACACAGACCGAATAGTGATATTCATTGAGACAAGCAACAAGCAGCAATAAAATATCAAACACGTTGCACGCCCACCTGTTAATTTGGGTGATTTATCAAGGATCGTATATACGGGTCCGATGTTGAGCAAGAGACAAATTTTAAACACCTTTGGGAGAGACTCCCCGGTGAGCGACGCAGAAAACGATCAGATATAAAAGCGCGGAGGAGCGAAGAGCAGAGAAATAAAAATAAAAATGTTCAAATATTCCTATATCGCATTTTCGATAATTTTGAATAATCCGTTTAACAAATGCGATTAATATCAAGCAGATAAAAAAAATATTTTTTAATGTCGATTTGAACACAAATTCAAACGTATTTCATCTTACCTATCATCACAAGTAATATATATAAAAAATTGTGAAAGTCTAGAAATCTGATCATTTTGTTATGAGAAACTATAACGAACGAACATTTGTCAATCATCTAGAATGGTCGTCCATCGAACTCGCGCGCTCCAATATCTCAAGTAAGGATGAAATTTCAGGAGTACTAGGCATATAGGAGTGCACTCACTCCATCGACTGCTCCGCATCCTTATCGAGGGAGAGACAGAAATGAGATGCTTCCATATAACCGAGGAACAAACGAGCATATGGGCACGAAAGGTAAATCAGAAAAGGAGAAAGAGAAGGGAGAGAGAGACTGCAGTGGTTATAGGTAGATGATGAGACGAGAAAGAGAAGATTCTGGTTTGTGGGCACAACCGTTGCCTGCAGCCCACAATTATGATAATAGCCCCCCGAGACGCGAGTCCCGGAGAGTCAGTCTCGTTAGGCCAACGCGAAGTCAGCTCCTTTTATCTATCTCCGTTTTCCTTTTTTTTCAAACCCCCATCCTCCGGTTGTTCGCTTTTATTCTCTCTTCGCCATTCTATATACTATAGCCTGTGCGCGCTTATACGACTTTTCTTCGCTGTCTCTCATTCGTGTATATATATATATATATATATATATATATATATATATATATATATCCTTCTCGCCCTTTGTCATCGTAACCACTTTTGCCAGTCTCTTATTCTCGCGCGCATATACTTGTCGCGTGCAGTGGAGCGAATGTTATATGCATAATTCCGTCACGGCGGTATACGGGAAAGAGAAGCTTCTCAAATTGATAAGGGTCGCGCGCGCGCACGTGTGTATGCAAGAGAGAGGAGAACGACTGCCAGCAATGTAAACAATGACTCGAGCACCGCAGGCCATTATGGGCTTTTGAGGATCTTTTTTGCCGGGCCGCTACGCTGCTGTGTTTATCGAGTTATAATCCTCGAGAAGGATGTATGTGAGCGCGCACTCTGCAATTGTTAGTTCGCAGGTGAATTACGAGGTTGCAAGATTAAGGGTAATGAGATTTTATTATGACGTGAAGTATCTTTGGCTCGGACTGAAGAGTTTGCAATTTTAATTAGGAACGTTGGTTGTTTTTGAAGTGAAGAAACGTTCATTATTTTATTACTGCTGGAGCTCCATCGCGTTTGAAAAAAATTAAAACCGAGGTTAGAGCCCGCTGGAATAATAACGGTAGACTCGCGCAGTTATGTATAGCATTAGCATCTCAAGCAGCGATCGGGGCGCAGATCGTCATAAGGGAAACAGTGAAAGTTCCTATGTAAGCGTCACCTATCTTTGCCACGGCGAGTCTTCATTCTCCGCGTTGATAAGAAAAGCTCCGCAAGCGTGAACGTCTCTATATCCAGCCACCAACAAAAGAAGCTCATACACTTGCGATAAAAGGAGCAAACAGAGAAGAAGGCAAACTTGTATGTAGATCACGCTCTATAAAATCCCGCAGCAAAAAAAGACAGGAAGCAGTTTCGCTCTACTTGTATAAAAGCTCGCGCGCCACATATCACAACCCAGATTAAAGCTTCGCAAGCTGCGCATAGACGAGCTTTCACCTCCGTATACACGTGCACGCAGTGTATCATCGATGCTTGTAATACGCTCGTCTATACATAACTGTATATAGGAACTACATATATATATACACACAACAACATCGTCGTCCATTGAGCTCGCGACCCCATTTCTCGGCTTCCCCATCGCGTCGTCGTCGTCGACGTCGTCGGTGGGATGAAAAAAACCTCATAAAAAAGAAGAAACGAGAATGAAAGAAAGGCAATCGAGCGGGCGAGCGCAAAGCCGCAAAGAAATATCCCGCACCCGCGCGCATCGGGAAAAACACGCGTAAAGGCGGTAGCTGCGCCGAGGTTATAATCCGCTTGGTGCGCGGCCCTTTGAAGCCGCGCTGCGCAGAGAGATGCCGGCGTTCCCTTTCAAAAACGAGCGACCGCGGCTGCGGCGGCGTTAATTGCAGGTCGCGAGATATCGGCCGGAGAAAGAGGGAAAGCCCGCTTTGCGATAAGCTTGTGTGCGCCCGCGCGTCTTTTTATATATATATATACATACATACACGTGTGTGCAGGTCTCGCGTCCCTGATATGCCTTGTGTGTCCGTGCGTGTATACTCGGCGATGCAAAGAGAGGGTATATATATGGCTATGTATGTGCGCTCTTTTTTATTATCTGTTTATATGCTTTCTTTGGATAGGATCGCGCAAGGTATATATAGCTTGTTCTCTCGGAGCGCGACTCTCTGCGGTGGCGGTTGCTTTTTTCCTACCGCCGCGCGTCCACTGGAAATGTAGCTCTTTATTATCGTCCGGATTAAGAGGTTTACGCTTTTAGATGACTTGTTTACTCTCCTATATATATGTGCTCCTACGCTTATGTATAGAACATGCGCACAAGGAGAGTCTTATTAGACGCGTGATTATACGGATGCCGGGAATTTCAAGCGGATTAAGAAGATTGGAGGAATCGACGAGACCAGTTTCTGCGAGAGTAACATTCTTTTTTGAAGTATCGCCAAGGTTCTTTATCCACGTCAGAATTAGCTTGTAATAAGCACGATTATGCTTAACGTTTTTTATACGAGATTGAAATCACGCGAAAAATGTTTGCAATAATTACATCCTTATACCAGGTGCCCCTACAAAGATACCAAAAGCACCATCAGCTCCGTAATATCAGCTCAATTACAATAGTGTACACACGCGTGCGCGTTGTAACTCCGCTGCACGCAACAGCCGAAATATTCATTTTTGGTAAAAAAAAAATCCAAGTTCGTAGCCTCCGTCGTTGCTATATATATATATACCAGCACGCAAACGAAAATCTGCATCTCTCTCACTCAGCCATGTAATGTACACAGATGCCGCCGGCTGGCCAAACAGCTCACGAACAACGAATCCGCGGACTGCACACGTAGCGCAGTTGAGAATCGCGTGCACTCGCCGTAAATCGTCGCCATATAGTTACTACACAGTACTATAAAGTCGGCGAGACGCAAAGTCTCGTATGCGCACACACGCGAGGATTTCTCGAGATGTACTCGAGTAGTCGGCTGGATTAGGACCAACAAAGCGAGGGGGAGACTTCCTTCTTGACCCGATGTAAAAGAACCGCTTCTTTGTATTTTTTCGAGAATTTGTATTGATTAACGATGGGGTATATGCGTCGATTTGATTTTTCGAGGTGATTTGCACAAGAAAGAGCTTGCGATCTTACGTATATTAGAAGAAGAGAGACAGGTAAACGAGGAAATGCACCTGCGCATAATTCGTGAAAGCTGTACGTCAGTTGACTCGGTAAACGAGCCTCAGGATACGCACGGTACGTTTTGTTTTTTTCAGGAGTTTGGCGCAACCGCGAAACTGGAGTTACGCAATGAATTATTCTTCGTTCATGAATGTTTACGATTCGCGGAGTGTAGGAAAGTCTATGGGTAGAGATTTGTGTATAAGGGAGCTTGGGAATTTAAATTCACGTTTTTTTATGCTTGTGTAAATTTAATTTAGTTCTTGCATTTTTAGTTATTGTAATAATACACGCGGCCGTAACAACCGTCCAGTAAAAAATGAATGCGAAATATTAAGTTAATATAGATTTTATATCAAATTATATATAACACCTTCCCGTTTGTTGCGTATGTTCTGCAGATAAAAGCATGTACGTATAGACATACTTATGCCTATAGCTATAAGTTTCTTAGCCAAAAATTATAATACAGGCTACTTGAAAACGGTTTGGCTTAATATAGCAATTGTTTGGTGCTACTACGGCTAATAAGGCATACTCGCACGCACTGTCAGGGACTTTTTTTCTTTCTGTACAGTGTCGGTATGAAGTAAACGGATATTCTTGACAGAATAATAATTATATGATATTTCGATAGATCAACTGTAATTTTACTGATGAATGGAATGCCAACTTCCGCCATAACAAGTTTGCCTTATTTATTAGCTCGTAATGACTAAAAAGTGATAGATACTTTTTATTACGAACACTGGGAAAACGTTGGTGAAGCTAAATTGAAATTTCTCGCAGATTATTAGCAATCTTACATTGCGTGTTACTGAATCGCATACAACTGGATATGAAAACTTGAATATACAAATCTATGTTACGCGCATATTAAGTATAAATAACAAGTCATTGTTATTTTGACATAAATCAAACGCAAAATGGTATATAATAGGTACAAACCGCGACAAACCACTGTATGAGCCATAAACCGTAACTGGGGCTTCATGAGCTTTGTTACTCTAATCAAGCGCATAACGAGAGGCACATTGATTCGCCTCGTTATTCCGCTCGTTACAATGCACTGTTACAGTTATACCTAACCATTTCTACCATTAACCCCAAATGCAAAATTGAAATATTGTTTATTTTCAGCAATGATTAAATGATAGTATTTTTTTTAGATTATCTAGAAAACATAAAACGTGAGAAGAAATATGCATTAAAGGAATGAGGAACGAGTTTCGATTTGATTGTAACCATATTAGAATTGAAATAATTCATAACGAAATCCACACCCTTGGCAAATCAAGACCAATCGACCTAAATTAAAATTCCAAGCTAGTATACGAACCTTCGTCCTCCGGGTCTTATATATGTATATGAAAAACGATGAAAAATTAATTATCTCGCATTCCATTAGGTAACGACCGCAAGTCGTAAAAATTTTATAGACGCCGGAGTACACGTGTACGTACAGCTGAAAATTCATGTCGGGAGTGTATAAGATCGAAAAAAGGATCGTAGCAAGAAAAACGACGTTCGACATGCAAATCGAAAATGAAAGTCAGCAGTCGAGTATAATGCCTTCTCTCCTTCGCGCACATTGTAACGTGAGTAATCCTCGTGAGAGAAACCATTCCCCGTTCCATCATACTCTCTCCTGCTCGCTCTCCTCAGCCTCGTGTGTATCCTCCGAGATAGGAAAGCAAGAGAGGATGAAAAAAGAAAAGGAAAAGATACGAAGAGTACGAGAGAGGGAGAGAGAAGGAGAGACACAACGCGCGCTTATCTCCAGAGCAGATAAGTCCACGAACAAAGAAACTCACCTATATGGCAGTCGGCGTCGTCGGCGAGGGAGGAAGATGGAGATAGGTACTCCCTCTCGCGCGCTGGCGCATTACGAGGCCGGAGAAAATAATGCCCCCATAAAGCAAGCGATTATCGAAATTATTTATGAGGTCACGTTTCAATACTCGCACGCGTCGCAAAACAAATAAGCGATTATATATACGCGAGGGCAGAAAAATGAGTAAGCGCGCCGAGACGAGCCTGAAATTTAATTATTTGCATCTCCCTCTCTTGACGTACATAACGAGCTGCACTCGCGCGGGGATTGATCGTTCAGCTGCTACAGCAGCAGCGAGCGCTGAAATTATTAGGAGCGAGCGAGTTACTCTCTCTCTCTCTCTCTCTCTCTCTCTCTTGCTCGCTTCCTCGTCTTCGTTGCTGCTCCTTCTTCTCGTTGGAGGGCTAATAACTGGCTTCGGTAATCGAGCGCGTCGTCGTGCAGCGCTCGAGGAAGAGAGATGGTTTCGAGGGATATACGCCGCGAAGGTTGAGCCCAGAGCTGCTGAGGAACGAGCTCTCTTCGACTGAGGGCAGAGAGAGAGAGAGAGAGAGAGAGAGAGAGAGAGAGAGAGAGAGAGAGAGAGAGAGAGAGAGAGAGAGAGAGAGAGAGAGAGAGAGAGAGAGAGAGAGAGAGAGAGAGAGAGAGAGAGAGAGAAAAGGAGAGCAACATAATACACGGGAGTGGGAAAAGCCGAGGATGTTCGCGGGATGTGAAGTTCGACGTGGGAGTTCCACGCGATATTTCGTCGAGGCTAATTGGCGAATTTTTATTGAGCCGCTGCCAGCGCAGATCGCGGAACGGTTCAGCGTGTCTGTGTGGATAGAGGCGCCTTTGTATGCGTTATTTATGATTTTTTCGCTCGCTTAAATGGAAATTGATCGTGCGTTTTGCTCGATTTTTCTGCTTCGCAGTGTACGACGCGTGTAAAACTCAATTAGAAGGGGATATAGCTTTCCGAGTGTGTTTAGCAAATTATGCGGGATAATATTCGAATGATTTTTTTTTTATTATCTGTGGTGATGTATAGGCTTGATTAATGTTGAAAAATAGGGTGCATGCAGAATCTGTATTTGGATAAATTTAAAGTCTGTAAAATTTGAATACAAATTATAATAGTAACGGGAATTGTAAAGTTAAATTTGCAGTTCTTAGATCTACAAACAACCCCAATAAGAAGTGCTCACAACACTATAGCTAAGTTGTTTGATCACGTTGTTACGGAACGAAATTGATACAGAAAGAATAAATAAACTTGATAATTTTGATGACTATGTTTTAGATACATTTAAACATTTGGCGTAACAATGAAACGGCTATTACACTTATTTTACTAAAGCAGTCAATATTGATATAAGAAATAAATATGAGAGATAACCGTTCATATTTTTACATAAAATAACGCAGGGTCCAACATTTACAGGCACATCGTGAGCTACATCATATAACAGAGATAGATAATAAATAACAATTTATATTCAGTATCATGAAGAAAATTCTGAAATGTCCAGAATTTTAATCAAAACAAACGTCAAAAGCTCTTTCCCAAACTATAAATCATATAAGTCCTCGTAATCTAATAAGACTGGAAAAGCGAAGTCACTTTGCCAGGCAATAAAGTTTCATAACAAATATCAAGTGGGATGAGCTGTAGCACTCTCTCGCAGGCGCGCGCTACAGCAGCAGCAGCAGCAGTACTTCATAGTAATATTCGTATATGCCGCGCGGCGCGTCCTCCTCGTATAATCTCTCGCACATCTCCACAGCGCATTCATGAATGCAACGCGACCGAAGTCGAGAACGAGAGGAGCAAGAGGGAGACGGAAAGAGAGCGAGAAGAGGACGGAGGTATGCAGAGCGAGCCACCCTAGAGCAAGACAGAAGCAAAACCACTAAACCACTTGGGTCTACGCATACCTTTAAAGCCGCCTCTCCACTTGTGTGTATACACTAGAATATGCGGATGCTGTTGTTTATATAATTCAGGGCGCAATATTGCGGTGCGCCGAAGTTTCGAGAGCATCGCATTTGTTTGGGGGTTTGTGTATCTGATTCGGCGATGCGGTTGAATATCGTTAAGATTAATTCAAATTGGCTAATAACGTTCGAGCTATTAGAGGAAGTGTTGTCAAAGGACGTTTCATTGATTATGGGCAAAATCTACCAACAATCGCGAACAGCAGCTCTTTGCAAGCCACTCGATGAAGCCAATGTAAGCGAATACTAAATGCAGTAAAAACTAACCTTTAATGCCGTTGACGCATATACGCAAGATGTACTCTGTTCACAACTTCCTAACCTGTCGCAAGATGAAACAGCCAAAAATTCATGTATTAGCATCGCAAACATTCAAACGGCAGCAACAATAGCACATAGCGCTATAGAATCGACTTACAATAAAATTTCAGTCTCATCTCCATCATCAGAAGACAGTTACATTCATCCAGCACTCTAATGGCATTCCGCCAACTGTCAACGCAGTTTCGAATTCTTCATCCTCCGAGAAAATTCACAATGCGTTTTCCTCGCCGTGCACATGCAGCCGAGCATCGGTATCCACAAACCTAAAAACGATATTTATCAAACATCTTTGTCCAGGGTATATACGAATGCCACATTGAGCCGGTCGCGCGTCCGGCACAATGCATATTACCTACCCAAAAACACGAAGAATAAAAAGAAAGAGCACTGCCTCGGCTCCCTCTCTCCCCCGTTCCACCTTGGCCGGCTGCCTGCACCTCGTTGGAAAAGATGCATTAACACACCGTAACACAACACATCGTTGCCTCTCTCTCTCTCTCTCCTTATAGCGAGCGAGAGAGAAGGCAAAGGTGCTGTACACAGACCGAGAGCAGTAGCGGCGCGCGAGACGAGAAAACGAGCCTCCTCTCTCTCTTCAACGCAAGAAAAGGACGCAGCGCGCACACAGGCGCACTCGGCTCTCACATCGACAAGGGGCTTCGGGCGTCTTCGGCCGGTTCCGCCGGCAGCGTGGCGGCGACGCCTGCGCGCTGCCGCAGAGGCACGCGGCGACCGCCGCTTCTCTCGCCTCAGTGCAGCAAGCGAGCAGTCCGCCGATGGCGGCCGCGGCACAATCGTTCCGGGTTTCCGCGAGCGAACTCCTCGTGCTTGTGTTCTGCTTGGCTTCTCCTCCTCGACTCGGACTCGGAAGCACACCTAACCTCAAGCGAGCAGGATGTAAAGCCGCGGCGACGACGACTTAACCTTCGTTTCGAGCAACGCGAGCACGAACGAATTTTCTCAATTCGGACTGCGAACTCTCGCCGTACAGTAGGGGAGACGGAGAGAGAAGTGGCTGCGCTGTGTGCTGTATAGCTGTGTTGTGGAGCTGTCAAAGAAGCCGCTCTCCGCTGCGCGCGTTTTATATATATTTGTACGTGGAGGTTCTACCTTTACTCGGACAATCGGAGAATCGCTCTTGTTGTTTCCGTTTTTTAATCGCGGACCGACCTCGCGCATATACGCTTCGTGCGAGAATAATAATCGAGCAGCGGCAGCTGGAGACTCGCTTTCTCTCTTTCTGCATACAACGCACGCACACACGCCAGGCGTATAAGGAGAACGAAGGAAGAGGAGAGCGTCTGAAGCAGGCGCAGCAGGATGCGAGGGAGCCGCGGTGGCGTAGAAATACCACGACGACGCTGCTAGTGTTTTTTCTTCGTTTCCTTCCTGCGTTCGTTGACATTGCGAATAATTCCTTGGGCTATAAAAATAGGTATATAGACAGTCGTCAGGATGTTGGGCTCGACGAGGACGTGGACGCTGCTGTTGGCCGTGTGTATGCTCGTCGCACCGGCTGCCGGCTTCTTCAATCTGTTCCTGAGCCAGGCGGAGGTCCGCAAACTTATGGGTGAGTAGTGTGCTCGATGTTTATTTGGATTTTGAACGGTGAATGAACTGCCGTGTGTATTTTTGGATTTGATTGTTTTCGCGCGGGTATGGATTGTTTGCGCGTTGCTGCTGTTTTCTTATTTGGGTTCGGCGAGATCGATTCTCACTTGTTTCATACACGTGGATTTCGAAACACAGTGGCGGCTTTTGTGCGCAGTTTTCCGGCGCATCGCAGTGTTTATATGTTTGCAAGTTCATTTGTCGATCTCGACTGATTTAAAGTTTCTTTAATGAGAGATCGAGTCCGCAGTTGCGCTTGGGTTGGGTATTTGGGACGCGGAATCCAATGGGAATGCAAAAGCTAGTTGGAAAATAAAGTCATTAATCCTATCTTCGAATTGCTCTTCATTATCATAAAATAAAGCTTTTTCTAAAGTATCTGCCTCGTCAAGCAGATTATAACTGTGATGTCCATTTGTGAATTTGGCACAACAAAGTATCGTCAAACCAGTTTTTATTTATCGTCAAGTTGTTAAAGTGCTCATTGACTTTAGCTACTGTTTGCATTAGCATTTTGGCATGTCCTGCTGTCTATAGACACGGAATTGATGAGATAGCAAATAAAATTCCAAGAAAAAGGGAAAAAGTTGTATAAATGTTACTGTTTATCAATTGAACCAAATTAGTTTTTTAGAACGATTAATTACCCATTTAAAACCTCAATGCCTTTAACGTCTAATTTTCACTTTCGTTCTCTTCAAGCACGCGCTAAACTATTAAGTGCATTTATTAGAGCCTGGAGGCACGCGCAAAGGTAGTTACACTGTACGCTAAGTGTGCTTAATAACTTTAGATCTATACACATCTATTTAAATCCTCCCCGATGCGTAAAGCATCATCGTAATGTTTCCCTAATGCGGCAATAACTCATTAATCATCCCTCCCGATTGTCCAATAATTTACAACCTACTAACACTTCCAGCCCTAAATCACCCAAGAAACTTTTATTGGCAGTCCGTGCTGCCATAAACGACCTTATACACGAAATAAATCCATAATTACTCGAGAAAAACTTGCCAATTTATAGCCCTCCGCGCACTAGGTTGCAGTCGAATCGTTAAATTAGTTCGTAAAACTTGGGAGACACAGTTGGGCAACAGCAGCCCTTATAAAACTGCCTCGACCAGCTTACTCTTCTTCCAACCGGCGACTTTTCTCGTTATTCTCACAAACTACAGTTTCCTCGGCACACCTCGACGGACACAATCCAAACCTGTGCAGCGAAACGCGTCGCAGCTGAGCCAGCTGCAAAAAGCTAAACAACTCTCTCTCTCTCTCTCTCTCTCCGTCTGAAACTTCACAGCAGCATTAAAGTCAAGCCCGTTTTCTCCTCTCCACGTGTAAGTGGCAAAGGTCAAGCCTTCACCGCGTCGTTAATTTTTCGAGATAATGGCGTGCGAGAGCCCCGCGTCATAAGTCGCGCCGGGAGTCGGTAAACGGATAAGACAGCATCGGCGCTCTCTGCGAGAGTATACGTATGTGTATATGGATGGAAGGCTCAGCATGCGAAGGAGAAAGAGAGGAGGAGGAGGAGGATAAAAATGCAAGGCGCGCGCGCGAGCGCGCGAAAACGAGCCGAAGAATTCGAATTAACGGCCGAGCCGTCTGCTGTGCGAGCACGAGCACCTTGTCGTCTCGATCTTGAGCAGGCGGTTCCGAAGGTATATATATATACATGTACTGCTATGGGGGAATTAATCGGTATAGACGGCTGTGTTTGTTTAATGTTCCCAGTACGTGTAGATGTATAGGCAGTTTTTTTTTTTCAAGAAATGAGATGAATTGATTGTTTCTTTAGGGTGTTTATATAGACGGTAGTCTAGCCGAGGAATGCTTCCAATCCCGCGTTATAATTATAATCGACTTATTTTTAAATTTACGTTTCGTTTAAGATATAGACAAAAATATTAAAAGATTCCGCGCGAATAATATTGAAAGAAGCACTTGTTGATGTCGGCAAACATTTCCTCCCGCAACGCTGACAAATAACGCAAACACAAGCAGACACCGATACATCATTATCGTCCCGACAATCAATTAACCTGACTCACGCAGATTCCTCCCAAAATTAAAAGCCGTGTATTACGATTACCCCGAGCAAACAAGCGCAGAAAAAGGCCAAAGGCCCCTCCCTAAAATAATTTACGACAGAGAGCGAGAGCAGTCCTGCATCAGCATCGCGTATATTACACGTGCACGTAAAGCAGTATACATGCGTGGGTGCCGGCTCTCTCCTGTTTATTTTTCTCGTATACCTCGTCGTCGTCGTATACGGATCTAATAAATAAACCAGGGGATAGAGCGACGGAGTTATTATATACGAGAGCGAGATAGAAACCGGGCAACGCTTTTTTCTCCCTCTCCTCTGCGGTCGCCCTCGGAATAGTCGAGACACAATGAAGCAGCCGAGCGGATTAAGGAAACGCTTTGCACCCGGTTGTATGTATACCTGTGAGAATCCTTGGCTCAAGGTGGAAATGAAAACGAAGCATCTCTTGGGATTTTTGAAAATCTTTGCTGTATAGCGTTTTTTTTTCTTCGACGGTCTCTCTCTCTCTCTCTCTCTCTCTATCTCTCTCTCTCTCTCTCTCTCTCTCTCTCTCTCTCTCTCTCTCAAGGGTTGGTGAAAAAAGGATGTATCCCGACGCGCGACGAAGGTCGAGGATTACGCGATCGGGTATGAAAGACGCGGGCAATTTTCGCGTGAAAGAGATGGCGCGATGATAAACGCTGGGAAAATGGAATTATTTAACGGCGTGAATGATTTACCGCAGCAGTGGCTCTAAGATCCCAGGATTTTCTGGAGCAGCGCAAAGGCTTTATTCATTCATATGCGGGACTGAATATTGCAGCGAGGAATTCCCGGATTGAGAAAAGTCGTTTCAATCGATATATATATACAGGGATACTAATCTCTCTCGAATTAGCACATTCATCTCGCGGAGAGAGAAGCGCTTTATTTTAAAACTTCCTGCCAGAATACCATTAAAACGGGCGAGCGGGTTAATGACGAAGCTGCGCAGAAAGCGCTGACTCCATAAGAAAGCGATGTCAAAAAGACGACGAGGAAACGAACCGGTGTGATATATATATATATACACTCGGAAGAGATAAAAAATAAAGAACGAAAAACAATCTACAAAAGCAGCTCTCCTCGTATTTCGGAAGCAATCGTTCCTTAACTCGATTAATTGCAATTGCTCGTGACGAAGTTGTTTACGCTCCAGGAGCGCAGCTCTATATATATATATATATATATATATATGTGTATACCTATATACAAGCGTTACTGCAGTATAGCATAGCGCAGAGTCAGGACAAAACAAAGAGCAAACTCTCTCGCTCCCCCGCTAAGCGGATTAAAAGACGAGAGCGAGAGAGATCGTACACATTCGAATCCGGCTTTATTGGAACGCGGCGCGTTGTTGTGTTTCCGACTTCCGCGGGAAATATCTATACACGAGGATATTGCTCCGCGAAATTTTCGCGCAATATCTTCGTCGTCTGGCTGAAGTGTGGGAGTAAGAGAGAAAGGCGCCGGGAATTCGAGAGGCATTTTTCCGCTGATGAGAATCGTGCGAAAGGCGGAAGGATAAATAGTGCATCGGGCGGCTTTCTGCACGCGCGCTTTCAATGGGACGCCGTAAATCAAGTTATTTTTAATACCCCCCGCGTCTGCTCCCCTTATTCGGCCGCAAATCGATACTACCGTCGCGGCGGTGATGAATCTTTGATTGGACGGATGGTGGATCTGCTCCGTAATTTTGTCGTTCGTTATATCATCCTTATGATTGTGACAGCACGCGCGGGTATTTATTGATAAAGACCGTGTGAGAGATTAATAATTCGTGAATCAATAGAATAGTTTTGTGTTGCGCAAAAATAATATATCCATACCGAGTGTACAACGGAATAGCGGGCTTTTTTAGAATAAATATTTTGAGCTTGTGCACCGAAAATTTTTCTGTAGCTATGACTGGTCAAGTTGTTTATAATCAAATTAGCTTACCAATGTTCTGTTTCTGAAGAACAAAACTATTCCAAGGGCTGTTTATGGTTAGCATCGTGTAACGGAATCGTATAACGGAATACACACCCATAATAAAATTATTATATTCGAGAAAAATCGTAAAAGTTAACAAAAAAACACGTGCGTCCTCCACAATAATTTCGGATATCCAGACATTGATAACTGTGCTTGGCAGTCAAGAAAAAAGCGGTAAAGGAAAGATCAATTTTTCAAAAATAAAAAAATGCTCATTATATAGAAACCCAAAGAAGTATAAAGAGAGGATAAACGAACGAACGAGGCGAAGCTGCAGCTTTATAAGAGAAAAAAGAATTTATACGATCCATTATTTCGTGGCGCGAGTCGCGCCGCGCGTGTTTTATAAAAGAGAAATCCGAGAAGTACACGTATAATACACACAGGCTGCAAGAGGAAGGAAAAGGACTCGGGTCAATATAACGCACGGCCGCGATTATACTTTTTTTCTCGCTTTTCGTTATGCGTCGTCGCGGCGCTTAACAATTGCCGTATATACACAGCGAAAACGCGAAAGGAACTCTCTGCCGCTGGTCTTTTTCTCTCGTTGTTTACGTACTTTTCGCGCTCGCGCGCCGCCGACGTCGATTTGCATGATGATGAGCGTGACGCACATGCGGGGGAGGCAAATGAGGGACCGTAGGGTATGTGTGCGTTTTGTTTACTCGCGCGTTCGTTACTTTACGCGCCCCTTTAATTTCAATATATTATTCTCTCTCACTTCGATATTCCAGTGCTGTACGCTTGGAGAAAGATTTACACAAGGAGAAGAACTTCTTTTTATATCGTAAACTCGTTGGGAGATACAGCCGTTGTTATTGAAACGCCGAAGAAGTGAAATAACATTCTTTTATACTTGAAAATTATAAACAGCTATGTATGAGGAACGATCAGGCTAGAAACGAAAACAAAGCCCGGAGTAATACGTCAAAGAGATAAACGAACTCGAAGAGACCTTAAAAAAAAAAGAAACAGTCAAGGGCGATTACTCGGAGAATTACCCAAACGAATTTCTCGAAATCTTCCCTCTCATATAGCGCTCTATCTGGGCCTTCTCTTTCTCGCGTCTCATTATACGACCTTAGCAAGGTCCGCTCGCACTCATACACTCGTCCGCGGGCACACGTATATATACGTGCATATACATATACACACGCGGGCCCCGGCTATATAACACACCATAACGAGGTCCTTGTTAAACGAAGGAGGCGTGCGGCGGACTCGCCTCGCCCGACTGCTGCTGAACCGGCTCTCTTTTTCCCTTTCTCTCTCTCCTTCCAACTCCTTCGCTCTTCCTCTCTCTCTAGTTTGTTTAGACACCGAATAATCGACAGTCACTTCTCCCTCCCTTCCTCGATCGCGAGTAGATCGGCTTTGTCGATATATATATATATATATATATATATATATATATATATATATATACAGCCACGTTCGTTCTCCTGGATGCAGCAGCAGCAGCAGCAACGGGTTATACAGCTCGACGACCCGAGAGAAGCTAAGCGTCCGAGAGCTGCTGCTATATGAGGCTTAGGTTACGAAGCTGCAGCAGCAACAGCCTATGAAAAGAGAGTCTCGTCTTTTCTTCTTCCTGGAAGCCGATACTCGCGAGTGCGCAGCACAGCCTATGGCTTTTCGCGCGTTCGAGCGACGATATCGTGATGCTCGCGTTGTGTGCTGCTGCTCATGCTCCTGCAGGGGAGAGAGAGAGAGAGAGAGAGATAAGTGAGTGCGATGAAACCTTAGCTTCGAGATTCTCCGGGGCGAGTATATACGAAGCGCGAGCGAGAATTACTTAGGCTTAGAGTTCTCTGAGTTTTTCAGCTATGTGTGCTAAGCGGGTTTTACTCGAACTAATCTCAGCGACTATGACGTGCTCATTCTTCATTTTTGAATATTTTCACGCAGCTTACGAATTCTAAACTAGCAAGCGTCGCGACCTAGATGTCTCTTCTATAAAATCCATTAGAGGACTCTCTAATCCAGCGGGCAAACCGGACAAGGAAAAAAAAACGTCGTTTACAACTCTCGGCCGCAGCAGTCGCAAGAAACCCCGCGACTCAGAAGACACATACACTCGTGCTCCCGGGAATTCGAGCAAAACTCGACTCGCCGCGCGTCAAGTGCGAATCCACAAAAGAGCGTTAAAGCCATTTTACCACTTCGGGGAATGTAACTCGAGCAGTACTACATACTGTGTACTACCGCTGTTCTTCTTCTTCTTCTACTTCTTCTGCAGCTCCGATTATCTTTCTCGCACCTCGTTGCAAAGCAAAAACCTGGCGGAGATAGGATTCCTCGTGAGTAATTCTCCTGCGAGCGTTGCACGGGTATATACATATACGTTTCCACCCGGTGGTGACTGTCTACGTAAAGAAGACCGCAACTTTCCAGGTGGTCTCGCGGAAGCTAAAATCGAAACGGCGCGTGTACATACACTGATGATCGATTTCGGGTGTCGAGAACCTTGTGAATTTATGAATAATTAATTATGTACACAACGTATAAGCGAGCAGTGTTTCGCGCGCCGGTTCTGCCGTTGAGAAAAACGTTAGCCCAAGAAGTATATATATATATATATATATATATATACACGTGCGATATAATATCTTGATGCTACGCGCCATTAAAATAGCAATTCTGGTAATGCCACATATCCGGTCTCTACTGTTAGCAGACGGAGTGTGTACCGAGTGCAAGACCACATGCAAAAACGCATCTCTCTCTCTCTCTCTCTCTCTCTCTCTCCAGGATAATTCCTGTGCGCTTCCGGCTGAAAAATGCAGCAGAGACTCTTTCTCCGCATATCACAGGCGCGTTGCACGCACTTAAATAGGTACGTGTATAACTGTGCTGTTAGTCCGTCCATCGGGTAAAAAGCCCTCGCGCTCGGTTTTAAAGTGAGATCGTCAAAAGGGCTCCTCCACTCGCTCTCCAGACACACTACTATACCGGCAAACCAGTTATCGCCCCACGCGGCCGGAGAGACTTTCGAAAAAAGGTCAGGTATAAGCTTCTCTCGCTCTCTCGCTCTGGCTCTCCTTCGTCGAGAGCAGACGGCCAAGATTAAATTTCTCTCTCTCTCTCTCTCTTCTCGTCGTCTTCAATTTTGGGAGCCTTGTCAGTTTGTAACTGCTGCCGTCGTTGCTTCTATTCTGTCTCGGGTTCAGTGTCGGTTGCCCCCGTGTCAAAACACGACAATGCCGATTTTCTGACTGGAATTTCCCGTAGAGAGAGGTAGTAGTAGCTCAAATCAGCCGTCCTTCGGCTTTTTTGGTCATGGGTATATATACTATACACGGTAGTAGGTAAATGGATGTTTCTCCAAGGAGCGGCGGCTGCTGCTGTTCTCGCTCTGTCTCACGCTGTTGTTCCGCTGCAACGCAAACTTTTGACAGCCGGATTACGATTTTCGAGCTCAAGCTCAGCTCGGTTCTGAATGGACGGATGGAAATTCGGTTTTAATGATTTTTATATATTTGGATGGGATGTGTAGGTATGTTATTTTCGACTGCAGCTGCGCGCGGTGTATGAAATAAAGTAAGCGTAAAATTATCGATTGTTTATGAATAGCCGTATGCAAGCCCGTAACATGGATTTATTTTACGCTTCGGTAATAATCTTGTCGCGTGGCGTGGTTTTTATTATATAATACCAATATTTGACATAGAAAACAATAAGGGCCAATACGATGCTTTACAAGCCTCATTACTCTCATTTACAAATTAAAAAAAAAACTTGGCGATACATTAGAAACGGCTCCCCTCGATATATACTTTCTCCCTCCATAACTATATACCGTACACCTTTCAGCAGCAACAGCAGCGCAACTGCGGGCCCGCGCTTTTGCATCGTCAGGCCCTTGACCGGTGTTTTTTTTTTTATAACGATGCTCGAGAGCCGCGCAGGTGTAGCTCGAGAGAAAGAGAGACTCGAAAAAGAGGAGCAGCAACTCGAGCGCTTACCTTATGCACCGTGAAAACGCTGTGTAACACACTCACGTATAATATGTATGCACACACCGGTAGGGCAAGCTGTACGAAAATTGAATATTTATCTCTCATTTGAATTTCTCCCGATGTCGCGGATCCTCTTCTTCTTGTCTATATAGCTAGCTCTATCCCTCTCGTCCGATGTTTATTTTTTCTTCTTCTCGTTTGGAAATCCTCGTTTGTTTTCTCATTGTTATTCGCCATACGGATACGTCGAGTAAATTATCGTCCCCGAACGCGACTGACGAGAAATGCGTGTCTAATAACAAGTGTGCACACAGACCACCGTACCACGTGCGATGGTATTTTTTTCCGTGTCGACGACGCAGGTACAAATGCGCGTGTTTGAATAGTAAAGCAAACATTGACGCCTGGCACGAAATCGTAATTATGCGTTCAGAGAAATTTCGAGCTGTATGTATAAAGCGTTGACTCGATCACTTAGCGCCTTTCAAATTGAAGGCCTATGCTTGTTATTTCAGACCTTTGTACTAATTTCGTATTTCCGAAACTTGTTTGACGTATAACTCTCGAATTTCAATTCCGTTCGGAGCAGCACACATGCGTTCACCGCGAAGATGTGGAGAGAAAAAATTACGTATGTACAAATAAACTTCACGATGATAATCCATCCATCCAACCGACAAAAGAGAAAAAAAAATAAGAAACGATACCAACCGCCAGAAATACAAGACCATAACGAACATTCGAACGCGATAACGAAAATGATAGATCGTGATGCTCGACGGGCAAGCAAGCGAGGATAGGAGCAGAGAATCATCGATCAGGCGAGGACGTCTCTTCTCGCGCGACCGCAAATCCGTCAAGCGCGCGTTTGCTATTAATTATATTCGACTCGTGTGCATGTAACATCGCCGCGGAGCGATTTCGAGGGGCTGTTGCCGGAGACGGCCGTCATTGTGCACGTGAGAATGCGTGAAAGGATGCCTGATTATGTTTTGAAGTTGTATATAACGTTTTGTGTGCTGCATGACGAGTTATTTATCTCGAGTATATGTATGACTCTTACTCTCTGATACGACCCGTTGCGTATTATCGTAAGGTCGAAATGTCTACAGACGTTGAGAATGTGTTTTTTTTTTTATTCAGAATAAATAAATCACGAAAAATTCGTTGTATTCTATTTAAATATAAAACCCGAAGGCGATATGCAAATCGCGTTATTTTTAACGAATAAATCAGCAGCCAAGCGAGCTATATAACGTGCAAATCACCAGCTCTCTCACCTCTCACGGAGAACGTATTTACCCACAAGTATACAGAAATTTATCGACCAAGCGGCGCCGCTAAATCAACTCTCCTTCCTCTCCTCGAATTCGAAAAATTCATTTCTCCCTCCTGGAGAATATATACGTGTACGCGCAGGAACATACCCACGGGCTCATTACACACTTTTTTTGCATCGTTGTCGCGGGCAACGGGATAATTTCCACTCAATAAAACGTCCATAAATCAGACACAGCTGCCGTGAATCCGCGAAAACCAGCTCCTTCGTGTGTATATATATGGCGCTCGACGCGGTTTTATATCGCGCGAGAAGCGTATTAATAAAGCGAAACAAGAAGAAAGTGACTAACGAATGCGCCAAAGAAGAGAGAGAGAGAAAGAGAAAAAATGAGAAAGGGAGAGAGAGAACGATTACGAGCGCGAGAAGACGCATAAATTCTGCCGGCGAAACGGCTCTCGGCCTCCGGCTCCATCAATCTCGCGGCCGCTTCTCGTTAAGAAACGTATATACACGCGGAGACAACAACGAAGGCGCACCGGAGAGAGAGAAGGAGTTGTACATATATAAGACAGAAGAAAAAAAAATTGAAGGGATATATATATATATATACGCTCTCTCGCGTGTGAGTGCGACATTTAAATGAAGAACCGCGTGGACCCCCGTCGATTTCCATGTAAAAACAACTTTTTCTCGCCTTGCGATTCGTTCTCCGTAGGTGTATATATCTGCGAAGGAAGGAGAGAAACTGCGCTGAAAAAATAATACGCGCGAGATATCCACGATCGAGTTGTGTAGCCGTGTCTCGAAGTGTTGAAAAAAGAGCAAGAAGATCGCGCCGGCGACCGATGGAAATCGGCTGCTGTTATAATCATCGTTTTTTTCTCGACTCGTTTTGCTTAATTTATGTGTGTATACGCGTTTCGCGTCATTTTATGTGAGAATCTTTTTAACGGGCTTTCATTTGGTTCTGGTTCTCGTTTGTTGTTGGTATAGTGTACGTTTGCGTGTGCTCTCGTTATAAGCCTTTACTCGTTTTTTTAAACTCGGGTTCCCAGAATTTTTATGATTTTAAATTAGTCGCGTCGTCGTACGTTCATCCCACGACGGATATATTTGCTAATTGGAACAAGGAGTTGAATTGAATCTCGCGAACGTTTCTAGGTATTTACGAGATCTGGAATTGCTAATGAATTGACATTACAAATTTGATACGGTGGCTCAAGCGGATCTATACCGATGAGAGTTCGAGTCGAGGTGATTCTGCAGCAGTTTAATTCTGTATTAAATAATGTATTCATTCGCTGATAACGTAATGACCTTTCAGATAAAGATTTTCATTTCGTGAATGAGCCATCATTAATCGATTTTGTCCGTACACTAACTGCCTGATTAAAACTCTGTATAAAAAGTCTCAGTATACAAGCTCGTTAAAAAACAAAATTACAAGAGCTCGCTTTCAGCCTCCAGTCCGCTCCGAGAGTACTAATTTTGAAAAAATTTGTTGTAATTTCATACCTGCTCCTCAGCAGCAGAGCACACATCAGTATACGCGCACTTTACATAATCGCGTATGTAAACAAGACAAGAAAAGCGCGTATAATTCCCTATACCAATCATCGAGAGCCAATCAACGGTATTTTTAACTGTAAACGCAGCTCTCGGATATTACATCCGCAGAAATACCGATATCATCTCTCGTCCAGCTTGTCATTACTGGCTGGTATGTATCCGTTGGTTAATGGATCGCGAATTAGATCGCTGGTAATCAAATTTGCTTTTCGCATAATGAAATTGGCTCACTCGAGTGTACACACACACAACGTACGCACGCAATCTCGTGTCTACCTCCTCAGGAGAGTATAATGGAGAAGAGGAGCTATACACATGATAGGTGTGTATATAATAGAACTAGGCACACGACGATAGTGTCTAAGGCTATCTAGAATTCACCCCTCGTCTCTACGGAGCACTTGAGAATTTTCATTGTCTTTACACACACTACTTTTCCTCTTCGCATTCTCGGAAGTGTTTCGCGCATCCATTTTCATGAATGAAAATCGAGGGCGGGATTTCTCTGTTGCGTGTTGTTCTAAGCTTTCTTCCTTTTTGATTAATGGAAAGAGTAATCGTTGTGACGGTTTTCCTTTCTCTCTCATAATGGGAGATTTTTTCTTCGTATTTCCTTTTGAATGAATTGATTTCGAGTTTCTTGTATTTTATAATTCAATTTTATAAATATACAAAAAATAAAATTTTAATCATCCAAACCGCGTCTTCTAATTCACGTCAAACTCGAACTAGAACTTGAGGATGCTAGCTAGATGAAAAAATCCATAGACAGTCACACAATATACGAGGACGAAAGGTTTGGAGGCAGGCGCAATCATTATTCTCTCTTCCGTCGTCTCCCGCTATCGATTGCTCTGTCTCTCTCCTCTCTCACGACCGCGTGTCGTCCGCACGCAAGAGACGAGAATAATTTAGACGTGCTGCTCGCTCGTCCCAGAGAGACTTGAGCTCAAACCCTTCTCTCTTATATACCTTCCCCCGTGCATTCGACATCGCTCATCCGTCTCCTCGGCTGCATGCCCGTCGATATATGCAGCGTTTCGACTGCTATCTCGAGGAAAAATCTCTCAATTCCATCGGCGCGCGCCTGTACAGTGACAGGATCTTAACGAGCATCTGACCGAGTGACTCGAGAACGCGCGTGTGTGGGTATGTGAATACGTATATGCGAGTACGCACCTGAGGCGTCTTCGAGATTTTTGGACGAGAGATAGTGGATAATAGGTACAACGCGACGAAGGTTATGTGCGTTTGTAGTGAGCTATATGCGAGAGAGATTCAATGATGATTGTTCTCATGTTCGATCCTTTTTTTTATGGGCCTTTATTAATTATTGGAGGCTCGGGTGTACCACTCACTGTGGGTTTGATTAATGATTTTTTGCTGTGACAGCGGTTACGGAGTAGGGTAGCATTTGCTTTTTAATCAAGCGCGTACACGTTTTCGGTTTCTACAGTCCTTGTTTTTTAGAAAGGTTTCCGTGTGTGCAGTGCGCGTGTATTTTGGTCAGAGGCTTATCTTTCGTATATACAGTGAAAACTGATTATATTCGTGTGGTGGCGGCGAAAGATAGCGAATTTTCAGCTGATTTAATGCGTGTGTCGTTGATTGAAAGTTGTTCAACGGATAATTGTTTACGTAATTTCTTCTCACGCTGAGATAAAAATAAAATGAAACACTCGTAATGAGAGATACGTGGATGTTTGCTTGATGCGGGACGTAAGTTATCGCTCTTAATTAATTTTGCGGACTTCTGCTTGTTTACGAGCTTGATTAATGACTCGTGCAAAAGTTGTTTCTCGTTCCGATTCTAAGAACATGTATTTTTGATTCTGTTCTTTTTTTCCTCGCGGCGTCGATAAGTCGTGTTGAGCACTGCTGCGATCGAAAAAATACAAGAGTTTAATTCATTTAATGGTTATTTTCGCGTTCTCGTGAATTATTGATAGAGTTCTCAGAATCGAGAGATCGTTTGAATATGCGCATTTTAGCATGCAACTTTATTTCTAGACTACTTCTTTTATATTTTGTAGTTAATTTTACTTTTTGTGAGTCTGCAAAGTTAAAATTTCATTACTTGAATGATACAAAAATAAAGTAAGCAGTGATCAATCAATAAAATTTAAAAAAGTCTGATCTCATCTTCACAATATGTAGGTGCAGAAGAAACAATAACCCAATCCCACACGTCCATTTCGAGAAACAAGCCTCGTTCAGCTCTGCTTCTTCATTCAATTCCCGGCTACAACTCCTCTGCCGCGTAGGACTAACCTTTGCATATAGATCCTCTCGAGACTCGTGTGTCCGAAGGCCCCTTACACGGGATGAGTCGACGAGAAAATCCTGAGAGGCAGGTTCGAGGGTCTCTCAACAAATAGAACTGCTGCCGTTTCTTCTCGTTCGAGAAATTATACAACGCCGCACCGTTTTCGATTTGTTCGACTGCTGCCCTTTGGAATGCTTCACCTTTTATATGTTTCATAAAAATGAGAAAAGAGTATTTACGGAAGTCAGATTCTGTCTTATGAGAAATCATTTATTGAATTTCTTTGGATAGATTTTTAAATATTTACTTATACATAAAAAAAATGAAACATCTCGTTGAAATACTTTTATTCGACTTTCTCAGATTTGATTCGATTCGATATCGTTGAATTCATTCAAGAATAACTTGATAAGATGATAAACATTCAACGGAGACGAGCAAGAAATAATTTTAAAAGTTCAGTCGGTTAACGTATATTCAATACCTGAATTTTAATGTATATATTGAGATGAATCGACAACAGTATATTTAATGTTGTATTTATTTATTAAAGCAATAGCTTTTCTTGGTAATCGATCAGACGAAGACTTAGAACTTTGATAAAATCACGGTAAATTTAAATAATCAACAATGACTTCTAAAATCTATAATTTAATTAAAAATAAATAGTAGCATTCTTTATCACTCGCTTTGAGTGTAAATGATGTCTCTCAAAATAATCATATAAACGAGCTTCATCGCTATAAAATACTCATAAACTTAAATCTTGATATCGCTCTATAAAATTAACGATCCGAGTTACTCAACATGGACTAAAAATAAAAATTCCTCAGTCACAATTATAAAGATGAACCGTGGAAAAATTCCACTTTGCTCTAGAAGCATGAATGAGAAGATTATCATGGAGAATTAAAGTCGCGCAGCTTCCGTTATATCTTAAGTTATATAAAAGCCGTAATTAAGAATTCTCTCACGAATTATTCATCCGAGGTTCTGAACTCGACATTATGAAATAGATGATTCGTAAAAAGCGTATAATCGCTCGTTCAAAAACAAAAGATGAGAAAAAATCCGAAAGTCGAGTCCCTTAGCCTCTTTGACAGAATTTCCAATAAGCTGCTCTTGTGTAATGCAGATATTGCAGAACGAATATAAGAAGTACTTCATTTAAATGCTTGCAATGAGGGCTCCGTATATAAATCCCACTTGAAAGCTGATATTGAAATATGCTTCCAGACATTTCTAAATATTATTAATATAAAATAAATATTGTTAACTTATTGTTATTTTCTTTTTGTTACAGGTAAGTTATGAGCGTCATGAGTCCGTCACGTGCGCTTACGAGTTTTATTTGTAAAAAGCTATGCATTAACGATCACACAAGGTACAAAAATTCTTTATCTATATATCTACCTAATTCCATATATTCAAGTGTTCTTTTCCCTCATGGCACGTCTCTCGATGAAACTTCCTCTTGAAATTCGTGTCACCGTTCATCTCGAAAACTGATGATCTTGCAAACGACAAGAGATCACGGGCTGCATTTACAATTTTCTGCTGCAAGAACTTATATTGCGTAACGGCCGCTTTTCGAGCCAAGGCGAAAAGGCGAACGAGCACTTTGTAGTCTCTTGGGAGGAGAAGAAAAGTGCCTCTACATGTATATATACGTATCCCGAGGACGAAAAGCAGACCGTGTATATCGAGGAATCGGCGGCTAGGGACGACTAAAGGCCGAGATATGCGCCAGCAATGGGACGTGTTTCAAGATAAAGATATTCCGGGGATGTGTGAAAAACACAGGGACGAAAAAGGTTTCAAGATTGCATACGTTATACGAGGTGATGACGTTTTTTTTCTTATCCTGCTTAGTGAATTCGGAAACGCCGTTTGCCGAACGTCGTTTGTCCAGAACTTTATCTCACCCGAAATTCGATGTTTTTTATGCTTGCCGATATAGATGAAATACTGGATAAAGAAAAGAACTAGACATTTTTTTGCTGAAAGGACCAAAATTGTACGTTGAGAGAATACGAAAGTTTTGCGTGTGCGTGTTTCTTGAATGGTGATAAATTTCTATATTTATACAAGAGAGACATGTTTAAGATTCAGTGTTTGATTCGATCGATAATTTATACAAGAGTACGAATTAAATATCTTAAAATCAGCAATGAGATAAATTTTCCGATGTCGAAGATTAAACTCAAAGTTGTATAATATCAGAGCTAGTCTGAAAACCAGTCCGAAACCTCATCAAATGCAATAACTCACGCTGTCCCCCAAATAAGATGTGAAAGAAACAAGCTTCCAAAACACATCAAAACAACATCAATTCCCACCTGAAAATCTGAAGAACCCCCGCGTCTCATCTTACCTATTATCGTATCGTCTGTGCATTACCTTTTCTTTTCTCCCATAACACGTACCTGGGACATGTTCACGAAGCCACTCGAAAGTATAAACAGGAAAAAAACACCAAGAAGAAGTCGAACGAAGCAACTCTCAGGTGGCATATAGCAGCAGGAAAGTCCCGCTGAGTCAAAAACACATACACATAGAATCAACTGCTTAAAATTCGATCGTGCGCTACAGCCCGAAGAGAGGGAGATAGAGCTGGATATGGATGAAGCAGATGGCAGATCTCAGTCGTCCTGGTCTCCTGCTGCGTCATCCCGGGACCCGGTCGATCTTTCCGAGGCTAGAGGCCGATAAATCGGTCGGGACGATCTTCGCCGCGGGGCTTCTATATAGCGCTCGCGACACGATCTATAAGCGGGCAGGTAGAGCCCGGGGACATCGAAACACGAAATGAGATATATACGCCGGGTTATTGGCGGAGAGAGGTCGGAGGCGCACAACTCGCAGGAAGATAAAGTGCTTTATGGACGAACGGGATGCATGAATATTCTGCTATAGGCTGATTTCGCGGAGTTAAGAGTGAATATCTTCACACTGCTGCGCTTTGGTTGCAAGAGGGAAATACTTGGTTTATGTATATAGGTTGTAAATTATTTTAGGGGAATGTCTCGTACGCGATTTGATTGATTGTTATTGTTTTGCATAAGTTATGAGGCTGATTTGTCATGTTAATAAGCTCTTCTTTTTTATTCGAGGGGTATTGGAATATATTACGCTTGGAATTGTTATTGTCATTATGAGATTTTTTTTTTTTTCAAAGAAAATATTTCACTGATAAGCTTTAGCGTATGCGCAAAAAGTGAGCCCCTCGGATCTCTTTCTCTGTGAAATTCGTTTTCACAGAAAATTATGCTCATTGTTCACGTTTCCCTGAATAAGATAAAAACTTTCTAAAAGGCCGTCTATATTTTCTTTCAAGAGCATTTATTAAAAAATACTTGGTACACCGTTGCGCGCAAGTAAATTCTCTGCAAGTCCTTGCCCTAATAGACACAGCAACAAGACGGAAAAAGGTGCGAAAAAGCAGTATATGAAGCCAAGAGAAAAGCTTAGAAAGCAAAGGAAAGTAGACATCCTCCCAAATAGAGTCGACTACGGCTCGACACAGCAGTTCTTCATGTCGCCAAAAGTGAGGACTACCCCCTAGGGGGTTCAAAAAATAAGATCGTCGACAATGCACCCGCGTACACACTACCCATATTTTGCTCTCGCTGCATTCGCTTTGCGGGACCTCGTACACAAACACCAAAGCGAAAAGGTATATACACTGACCCAACTCCAAGGAGGGCCTCTTCCTTTCAGGGGATGTTCGTCTTTGTGTTTGACGTGTTTACGCCGACGGAGGCGAGAAACGTCTTTTGAAAGATTCGGCAATACCACTGGTCCTTCTGGTTACAAGAGAGCGAGAGAATCGGATGCCTTCGAGGCAAAAATTTAAGCGTGCGTGTGCGTAGGTGATGCGCAACACGCTCGGAAGAAGCCACCGTGTGTGCAGGAATGTATAAAATAATCCAATCTCTCGCCGTTTTTTATGAGCAAGAGCGACGCTCTCAAAGGTGCATTCTCTCTAATTGGCGCATTCACGAGGCTGCTTTTTTCCTACCCAATGTGTATATAATACTCGAGTACATGATATGAAGGTAATTTTTTTACGTATCGTACCGTATTCAAACTACAGCAGCCAAACAATCCAGCAATGATCTCTCGACAAAGCGTTAATAACTTTTTTTTCAAACCAATAAAAACGTGACGATGCGACACAACAACGCCAGAAACATATTAAACCTACAACGACGCGCCTCTTCACACACACACAAGCAGCGCCGCGCGTGTGAACGGAATTCATCGAGTACAATGGCATCGAATCAATCGTAAAAAAGGCAGAAAAAGAGCTTTGGAGAGGCATAAGCGTTTTGACGCGTCACAGTTACAACGGAAATGGCATTTCAAATGCAAACTCGTTCGAGGGAGAGTCTCGCCACCTGAAAAGGACTCGTCAGAGTCGCGAATGAAGAAAAAACAGCAGAAGCAGTCGGGGGCGTGTGCAGTATATATGTGTGTGCATATAAATTCGAGGCTCAAGGAGCCTGTCCCACGACGATGACACTGCATGTGAGAGTTTGCTTTTTGTTGCTTCGTCTCTCCCAACGACGCATATTTCAGTAGTTTTCTCTTGAGTTAAGCGTTTGCCTTTGTCGAATTTTCGCGTTGCTCTTACAAGTGGATGTTGTCTCGATTTATTTTAGGTTAGAAAAGTTTCACACTTGCTAAAACGCTCACACACGCTGAATTAATTCAGCTTCATTGAAGACACCAACTCGCACGAGCGCATAAATCTTCATATCACTCAAACGCAAGGAAAAAAAGTCTTTCCTCTAAACAGCTCTGAATTCTCAATCACGAGTGCAAAACCGGCTCGGCGCAAAAAAGACACGTGAAATTTATCGCAGTCGTAGTCGACAAAGAGATGCTCGACTCCCCCAAATTCCCGCGACTTAATCCTTATATAGGCACGTGTCTCCGCACAAATACACGAACTCTACCCATATGTCGTTGGAGTTCAATCAGTGTCGCATCTGTCGCTGCTGCACACGCGTCCGATTGACGAGCAGTGCGCTTGTCAAACGCCGAGGAGGAGGAGGTGATTATTTGGCCGTATGTGTGGTTATAGAAATTATTCAGCTGATGAAGTGGGTTGCGATGAATTGAAGCTGCGGTTATTAGGAGATGCGAATTTTGGAATGCGCAAGTCACGTCGCGTTCAGCTTCTGATTATTCACATCAGATAATGAACGAGTACTGTTAGTTCCTTTATCTATTGCGTATAATGGAACTGAGATTATTAACCTAGTATTGTTCGAAGTCACGATTACAAATGTTTTCTCGCTTATCGCTATATTAATAACCAAATAGAAGCGATCGTATCTCCGCAAGGCTGCATCGGTAGCACGTCCAGCTTAACTAATCTCGGATAAACAAAAACGATATTGTACATAGCGAGCATTATATCACATACAAACGGTTTATCTATAGAATCCCAAAAAGATAACTGTGTATAGGCAGTGTGTATGTGTGTGTGTGTAACAGAAAACACATTCCCTCCAACGAGTAACGAGTTCTGACTATACGCGTGCTGTATATACGCATGTGTATATATACATCGAAACGAGAAGCAATATTATTTTAGCCGTGCTCCAATCCTGGAAGTCTTTCTCTCTTTCTCCTTAAAGTTTCGGTCTGTTTGTCGGACTGGCTACTGCGCTACAGCATGGCAGCTCAATTTGTTCGGAATGCACAGTTGATTGGAGAGAGAGAGAGAGGCGATTCTTCCGAGGTCCGGTGAGCTCTGCAATTTCTCGCGTTTCGCGCGCGCGCGCTCTGTGTTTCATTTCCTTTCTTCGGCTTTTGTTGTATCTGTTTCCCGCTTTCTCTCTTTCTCACTCACTCGCCAAGAGGGTACACGCGCACTTTATTTTCGGCTTGGACAAATAACGAGGACAGTGATCGAGGGTGATTTCATTGGGAGAGAGCCAACTTGAGATACATAGGTTTAATGGAAGGACACTGCATTTACAGCGTCGGCAAATTTAGAGTCTATTGTACATGAATCCTTTCTTGATACGCGTATATAACATCGTACTATTTTTCTATCAAAAATATTTCTTATAGAAAAACGTAAATGGGTTCTCCGGTATATACAGCAGATCCTCATAAGGCGAAATCATTATTTTCCCCGCGCAGCACAAACACACGCGAACAATATCGATGCAATAAAAAACAGAGCTTCATATATCGCTTACAATCGGAACGACTCTCTTGTACATATAAACCTATACGACAAAAGCGTCAAGAAACACAGTGAGCATACTACTATATACTGCATCGGTGCACACACAATGTGCCCTTGCAACGACGGCACTGAGCCGCGAAAAATTTTTCGACAGGTTCAACGCGCGCTCTCTCTCTCTCTCTCTCTCGCCTCTCCTCCTTTCATGCCATTGACGCCAGTAATTCCATGACAGGCCCTAAACGCGGCAGTATATGTATATATGTAGAACCCGCGAATAATGGAGAACGAAGAATCGAGCGCCTTGGTCCCATTGTAACGGGGCGTCGGTACGTGTAAATCCAATATAAAGTGCGTACGCACACACGCGTGGAGAAGCATAGTTCCTTCTGCTCTATACCTTTTCTCATTCCCCTCTTCGCGCGAAGACTCGTCGTCTTGGTCTTTTGTACTTATATGCAGGCCTCGCGTATTACAGGCATAAAAAGCAAGAGAGGTCTCTGCATCACCTCGTTATATAAGCGCGCACCTATATATATATACACGTTAAGCTCGGCGCATATGTGTACGTATAAGAGAAAACGAGCTAAATAAAGGTTCTCGTGTTCCGCGGCGAGGTGTTGGATTTCTGATCCAAAGGGCGCTGTCTGTATGACTGGGGACACGTTGGGGTATAGGTATATTCATCGCTTTTTTCGCCTACGTCCCTCGCGCAAACTTTCTTGCTCGCTTTCTATCTTGAATTTGAAGGTGCGATGCAGCTTCTTCTTTCTCTCTCTTTTGGAGCATTCAATGTATCCTTCTTTGATCATCATCTGGGATCGCATTGTTTAATCGAAGTGTTAGATTCGCTGATGATTTTGGGTTGTTAATGTGGAGATGATGATAAAAAATTTCAATTGATTCAAGAAAACAAATTTCACTTCACACCCTATCTGAAACGTTTCACAACAGAAGCCTGCACACCCGGCCAACGGAGAAATTACAATCCAATCCATCAGCAATTCGGCAAGCTTCCACCCCGATCTCTCTCCTTACAGGACACTTCTGTCTGATTCGTCTCCTTTTGAGAGCAAACGATTTGCATCTGTCTCATTCTCTTATATACCAGACACGGCTACTCCCCTTCCTCACCCCTACTCCTTCTTCTTCTTTTTGTCGGGTAGCCGCTACTGCAGCCGGAATATATATCTGCTTTCTCGCGTTTCTTCCTACCGCCGCGTCTCTTTTGCGAGCTCGTCAGATCAATTGAATGGCTTATTTTGACAGCAGGGGACACGTTACGCCTGCGAAATTTCGCCGGCTGTTTCACGCCCCTGCTCTTTTACGCCAAACAAGGCGCTCTGTCTATAGGTAGCCGCGCAGCTTCCGCCAGCAAGCTCAGTGTGACGAACATACTCTCCTTTTCTATAACTGTCCTCGTGTTTGATTTTTTTCCTTGCCTCCGCGCTTTGGTCTTCTAGGTACGGGGATATATTGCTTTGGGCGCGTTTGATGGCTGTTTGAAATGCCGAGGCGGGGGTGGAGATCCTGCGGTGGTTTTTATGTCGGCGTTAACTTTGATTTTGAGGCGTTGCCGGAGTCGATTCCGTAAATTGAATGAAGCATTTTTTCTGTATGTTCCCGAATAAATGCGAGACCTCTTTTTATTGTTCGCGTTGTGGCCTAACAGTCATGCAAAAGTCATAACGGCAACTCTCATATTTCGAAGAAGCAATTTGAGGATGATAGTTTTAAAGTTGAAAGCCATTGTGCTCTCGACGACAGTACAGTCGTAACCGCATGACGAGCTGAAGTTTTTCATTACTGCGAACCACCGTAAACTCAAGATAGCTGCTTCTTCGCGTTACAAAATTAATACAAAAGTAAAGCAATTTCGAATTTGCTAAACTACTTTTACGTATTTACTCTGTAATCACGGGTTTCCGTGCAAAAAATATAAACCCAATTTAAAAGAAAAGGCATTTGGACTCTTCTGAACTTTGATGTACATGGAACGACGAAAATAAATATCTTTGAAAATCATCCAAGCCTCAGGCGTCTAGACGATAAACGCGTAATTAAAAAACTAAAGCCCAAAGCCGCAAACAGCCGTAAAAACCATGCCCACAGAGAGTTAGAGAGAGAGAGAGAGAGAGAGAGAGAGAGAGAGAGGGCAGCATTCAAAGCAAAAATCTCCGGCAGCGACGGCAGAGTTTCGCTCACGCACCCGCATAAAAACACACAGCAGTGTAGAAATCTCGCGTTCGTTCCCTCTCCTCTCTCTCTCTTTCAATCGTTCTCTCTCGCTCTCCATCTCGTTTCCACCCCGGCCGGCAACAGCTCTAAGTTCAAAGTGCGCCATAAGCAAAGGGTTCGCGCGCGCTCGCGCAAAAGAAACTCTGCTCGCGCGTTGCAGCTGAGAGAAACTCGCGTTTTCCACACGCCTCCACGCGTGTACAACAGCATCGGAGCAGTAGGCCGGGCTTTGAGCGCGAGCTTTGAAGTCCTGGAGTAGGCTCTCCAAACGCCGTCGTCGTCGTCGTCGTCGTCGTCGTGGTTGAGAGCTAGCCTTACCTCCCCCACCGAGAAGAAGCTGTTAGATCGAGCAAAGGTTCTAGCTGCTGCTACCGAGCTTTTGTCTATAGGCGTGTACGTGTGTGTACGTACGAGCCAAAGAAACTTGTAAAGCGTTCCTTCGCTCTCTTTTTTCGGGGAGAGTGTGCGAGAGAGAGAGAGAGAGAGAGAGAGAGAGAGAGAGAGAGAGAGAGAGAGAGAGAGAGAGAGAGAGAGAGCAACGCCGTCGGCTTTTCTAGTAGCTGCCGTCGAGGGGCTATATACAGAGCAAGGAAAGGGCCTGCACACGGGGGTGCGTTTAAAGCCGCGAGGGGGATCGCGAAAAACATCAAAGACACCGACACTCCCGCACATCAGCTTCCGCGTTGCCGTCGTCGTCGTCTATGTGTTTAGCGATACATATTATACAGTGGCTCTTTCCTCCCGGGGATGTATATACTATGATAGCGACCCAAAGAGAGAGAGAGAGGGAGAAAGGGAAGGAATGCCCTTACTCCGTGTTTTTGGATTGATTAAAGACATGCTTTTTTCATGCGCACAGCTTACACACGTGTATACGTATACACAGCAGCGATGCCGTCTCGAGAGATGCACCTCTGAGTCGAGAGTGGCAATTTCCCTAGCCCCGTTTTGTAGCAGCTACTCTGTGTGTGTGTGTGTGTGTGTATATATGCACACGACGCGTCTGCATACTGCCGCATGTTAATCTACTCTGCTCTGGCTTATGAAGCCAAAGGATTTTCTCTTCGCGCGCGCCTTTGTGCATTGCTTATTATGTGTATCTTCACGATGCGATATATATATATATATATGTACCGGTCGGTTGTTTGACATATGATGCGTGTATATACAAGACGCAGTTTTCGGGGATGAATGTATTCTTTTTGGTGAAAAGAATTGCTTTATGTATCGTTTTGTTTGGGACGTTATAACTTTCATGTGAATAATAATATATACAACAGCTATACGGTTCAAAAGCAGATGTACTTATGTATCTTAACAAGCAAGCGATATTTAAAAGTTATTCTTTTAATAATGCTTATACGCTTTATAATTATAAAAGATAACAATTACGGGTGATGTTACACGTAAAGATCCTCGTCTCCGATATTACACTCGAGTCTACAAGAAGTGAACAGTTGATTTTTATCGTCGAGACTCATCACGCTATATAAAGCACACACATTCTCAAATTATAATCTCCAGCTAGCAATTTAACAAGGCTTGTAGGCACGATCTCGTATTTACCTTATCCCTCATCGCAACAAACACAACTCAACAACAACAAGCTGCCACGCCGAAGAGAGAGATTCGAATCCCGTGTATACTAAACTCACGTGCACTATTCCGATTCGCGTGTGTATATCGACCGCATAGCACACACACATGTGCCATCCGACTATGCAAATTCGGGCCGCATCCTTAATTTCCGGTTAATACCGTCTAATTAAATTAACGAGTGCAATGTATAGCTCTCCGAGGAACACGACAGCAGCAGCGGCGACTCCGCCTGTTTATACACCCTCTTGGAAGAAGATCATCTCGCCTCTCTCTCTCTCTTCCCTGCACCTCATGTTTTATTCCACGTCACGCAATCGCCTCGCAGAAATCATCCCGCCAAAACGAAAGTTCAGAAGCGATCGAAGCAGCACGAAACAACAACAGCGAGAGACTCTCTGCAGCTTCGTTTCTCGAGAGAGCATGCATGCGAGGAGCTAACGAACACCCCTGGGCTATCGAGGAGTCATCGGGTGCCGCTTGGCCTGTTAATTGCGCGCTATCGTCTGCGCGAATCTAAAGGACTGTATACTCGTGACGCGTTGTACTCTGCTGGCGATAGGGTCGAGGGGACAGTTTCGTGTAACGTCGATGTGGTCCGAATTTCCTCGTACGTTGAATAAATATACTGATGTATGTAGATTTTGCGCTCTGAGAGAGTTTGGGAATTGGATTATTTTCTAATGAGATTGCAAAGCTGGATCGTTGGGATCGGGTTGCACTTCAGATTCTATCTCTTGTGAATATTAGAAAGCTGAAGTCATAGTTTATTGATGACTAGCACACTGTAATTTCTCGTAAAAATATGGCCTTTATCCATTATTGTGAATATTTAATAAGTGAACGTGATTGGTCGCCCGATTTGTAAAATTAAGAACCGCAAATTTTTAATTTTCTATTCTCCTCGTTATCTTCTCTTTATAACAGTATATATTATATATATAATATTCTTTCGGATGATGCTCATGTTTATTAATCAAGTAAATACGTATATACGTAAATTGTAAAATATTAGTTATAGTCGTTTTGCGTACTTTTTAGAAATTCAACATGGAGACCGAAATAAAACTGAGCGCGCTCAATTATGCTGGGTTCAATAAAATGTAAAGTGCATGATCACTTTGCATTGATCAGATGAAAATACATCGCGTTTAATGAAGTTTGAGAAATCTAATTGTTTGCTGAAAATAAAACTTTCGAATATTGAAACACTTTGCCAATAATTGGATACGAATAAAACTCATTATCTTTATCGCTTGATATAAGCAACCGCGAACACACGTTTTCAATAAAAGTTCAAATCATTATACATCCCGAATCATGTTATATTAGCACAGAAAGATTCTCCACTCGCTCATGAGGGAGTAAACAAATTCCTAAAGACGACTCGATTTACTCTCTCTCTCTCTCTCTCTCTATCCTAACGATATCACGAGCAGCAGCGAAAGAGGACAGAGGGCACGCACGAACTTGACCAAAAGGTGGAGGATCACTCTCTCGCTCTCTCCCTCGAGCTCCGGAATAAAAGGGGTCCGAATGAAGAAGAACAAAGTGTATACGTACAGCACACGCGAAGGATCGAAGGAGAGAGCGAGAGAGAGAGAGAGCATAGCCGGGGTCGTGAGTACGGGATATCTGATGCAGAAAACCGGTAAAGGCTGCAGTGGAGAGAGAGGCGAACCACCGACCGATTCTCCAAGCAGGAACCCACACCAACTCCGAAAGCAAATACACGAACGAACAGAAGAACGAAGAAGCTGCGCAAGAAGGGAGAAGAAGAAAGGGGGGGGGGGGGAGAGGAGTCTCGGAGCATTGTCTTCCGCGGGACTTAAAAATTCACTCGTGCTTTGTTAACCATCCTATCAGATACTCCCCGCGCGCGCGAAAGAGAGAGGATATACGATGGATACCGAGTACGGAGACCTCTTGTGTATGTGCGGAGGTGGAAGAGAAAAAGAAGAAGATCGCGAAGAGGAGGAAGAAAGCAAAAGGACGAGCGAGTTGGAGAAGGACACGAGGAGGCTGTTGCAGGAAGATAGGCCAGAGATAAAGGGAGGGAGAGAGAGAGAGAGATAGCGCGCGCGCACGACTATTCTCCTTCGTGCAGTTCTCTCTCTCTCTCTCTCTCTCTCTCTCTCTCTCTCTCTCTCTCTCTCTCAGAGCCCGCACGAAATTTCCTCTCGGTTTCTTATCCGCCTTTTTGCTTCCTATTTCCCGCTTCGTGCAGCGCTGACCCTCTCTTTTTGTGCACAGCTTTCGCGCGAGAGACTCCGGTATATATACAACGATGGATTTATTCCGGCATCGGCTACCGAACGCGACACACGAGCTGTTACCGTTGGGAGAACCGGAGAACGATGCCTATGTGCTTTTATCTAACACTACGCCAGGGATGATTCGATAACGACGCTATACTATTTTACACTTTGATTGCTATACAAATCCCGTTGATTTACTGTATTGCCGAAGACACTCGCGATATAGTATGAAATATAACTTTTGCACTGCAGTGATAACATACAGCTTCCTCCGAAATTCTGATCATACCTCACGAAATTCCCGAGTCCCCCAATTGTTAAAAGGAGTATAGTAGCATATAGTACGTTATTTCGTGCCAACCTCATATATTATTATACGACACATACAGATACACACAATCGCGTGCGACCTATACACACCACCTGCCAAATGCTTTCTCGAGACCTATCTCTCCCTTTTCGATCTTCCCCGGCGAAGAACCGGCCAGAAATAATACGATTCCTCGCTGATTCACGATCGTCTCCGATACTCCCAGAGATTATATGTTTGTTTGTATTTGGCTCGCGTGCGCCGCGGGCATCCACGGATTTTTCTTTTTTGCGCGCGGAAAGCGACGACGGCAGATCGAATTCATCATATCTTATCGCTATTCCCTATCTCGTTTATACACACACGCAGATAGGGTTTGTAGTTTGATTTTTTATTGAGCCTATCGCCGTGACTCGATCTCACGTGGACTCCCACTCTCCTGCTGCGAAGATGCACACATGTGCCCTGCTCAATTCAGGTGATGCATAACAATATATATGTTTGCTTTTTGATTTCGTATCGGACCCTGCATGTACATGTGTGTACAAGGATTTGAGACCATCGTGATTTTTCGAAATTTTTTGCTTTTACTTAAGCAAGCACAAAACGCGCATGGCATAGTGCAAATATATGCGGTCTCGTTCGTTGATTTTGCGAATAGAACGGTGACATCCAGGTCAAGTTCCACTTTGCCACGTGTATTTCAGGAAGAAGTTCATCTGCTGACTAAATAAACCCTGTAAATATAACTTTGCTTTAATCAAATGTCTCTCTTCCTGCGATCTAAAAAAAAAAAAGAAAACCGAGTGCCAATTTCAGGTCGGTCGATCGATGACCTCTATTTGCTCAAACGCCATCGACGCCGTCGGTGTCGATAGACGAGCGATGCACCAATGAAGTGCAAGGCAAATGCAGAAGCTTGCTTTTGTGCTCGAGAGACCGCCGCAAGAGAGAGAGAGACAATGGGCTTTATTCACGTTCTGTAGGCGGTAGCACGCGATGTTATTCCGCAAAGATGACTCGAGTTCAATGCTTAAGTGATGACCTGTATTACTTTCGGTCCTTTTGACGTTCGAATTATTTATTATACGCAGACGATACTCTATTGATACTCTGTGTAGGAGGAGGGACAATGAGTATGTATAGTTGCTCAACGTATCAGAGATTCGTCATTTTTATTCGCGGTTAATTGAAATTTATCACAGGGAGAAGAGTTATTTATGTGTGCTTGCAGATATTGTTTGTTTTCCTGGAATAATATAATATACGAAAGAGAGAGTGTGAGAGAGATGACGTTGGATTTCGATGAATATTCATACAAAACCGCAAGCGGGAACAGACTACGATAATAGAATCACGGAAAACAATAAAGCATAATTATTTGTGATGTGCGTAATAATTCCCTCGTTGATTTATTCATTCGTCTGTCAGGTCGAGCATCGCGATGAGACGCGTCCAATTATAAATTGAACGAGCGATTCAATTGAATTTTTCATTTTTCCATCAGCTCGAATCGAACATACATCCGCGTCGCGTGTGTAACCGATAAATTAAACGAGAAGCCGATGTCGTTCCGCGAATCCATAAAGCACAAACTCTCTCTCTCTCTCTCTCTCTCTCTCTCTCTTCGCCTACGCGTCGTGCAGCAAATCCAGTACATAAAATATCGCGCCAACCTGGACAAACAGCCGAACTTCATAAAGCAGCTAGGAAACAAGCTTATACGGCGCGATGTGCAGAGAGAGGGAGAGAAAACCGGTATAGATTTACAGTCGCATTAAAAATCGCGCGCGTGTGTAGTCTTCCTTCCTTCGAATGGTCCTTAGCTCTCTCTCTCTCTCTCTCTCTCTCTCTCTCTCTCTCTCTCTCGTTCGTCCTCTCTTAATAAAACGCGACGCAAATTAACGAGCGCCAGATAACGATCTCTCCTCTCGTGCGACTACACGACGATTTAGGGCTTAGGGGGGAGGAGGATGCGCAGCAGCCAGGGTCTACAAGACGAGATCTCGTCTGAAGATCTTTCTTTCTCTCTCTCTTGGTGATGGTGTGTCCTGGGTGTCGTCCACTGCTGCAGCCGAGAGCGAACGATAGATCAAGGCATTAAAACCTTCGAGCGAGAGACTTATGGTGGACCGTGACTTACCGGTTATTGCTACTCTCTTCCCGGTTAGTTGGCCCCCGCTGTTGTGTATATACTTTATATTCACCATCTTGTGCCATGCGACTTTTACATAAAGCTGTACATAATACATCGCGAAAATCACGACTCGCGCTTCATCATTCCGGGGAGTTAACTCTCCGTGGACGCACAATACAGCTTGATTATAAGCAAACAGCATTAAAACTCCGACAATTCCAAAAGGAAAATCAATCTCGAAAATCCCGTAGCGCGGCAAACCGAATAACGCGACGCCCCATCCAATTCATCTTAATGTAAGCCTCGCTCTCGTGCACTTACTCGTGTGTGTATATATAACGACAAGCACACGGCACCCGAAGGACCTCTATACCCTCGAAATGGAAATATAAGTGAGATCGAGGGCGCGGTTATGATGCGCCAAACGAGCCGCTTAATAGCTATCTCGATCGATATTCGATTTTTGAAAGTCTCGACCAACTGTGATGTTTCTAGGAGAGAGAGAGAGAGAGAGAGAGAGGCGATAATCGAAATCGATGGCCCATTACCCGCGCCGAAATGCACTTTACACCGGCTGCTGCTGCGAGAGAGATTTTTATCAAATTCCCCCAGCAGCTCTTTTTTTCAGGGGGAAATTGCTTTTTCACGCCGATACGCAGCATCGGTTGAATTCATCGCCGCGGATCCTCTCTCCCGAAAAGAGGTTTTAAAATTTCAAAACAAACTTACACTCGCGATATATAATAATGTGTGGAAATTCGCAATTTGTATTCTAATGAACGCACACTCTCTCTTGTGTTTCAGGACTGAAGGCCGAGCTGTACTACGTGCGCGAGGGAGTGATCAACGAGTACGCGATGAAGTTCGTGGTGCTTGTGTCAGCACAGGTTCACAAGCTGCACTTCACGTGGGAAAATCTCGCTGGCAAGCCGGTAAGTTTTAAACGGATGGCTCGCCTATTAAATATATTAGAGAATTATTATTATTACCCAAAAGTTATTCAATTATACAAATTCGCGAGAGAGTGTATACTTTTACATTTTAACTCTTCAAATAAGTTGAGGTTGCGTGTGTATTCAATTTACGACTTCTGTAACGAGTAATTTCTAGACGAATATGATGATGATGCGCCTGGAAGCAATAGAGCGTGGAAAAAGTATCAACGTAAAATTACAACAAAATGCTCTCACTAGTACCTCATGAATAATGTTAATCGCGCGTTCTCATCGTGCAGAAAGTCCTTTTCCCCCCGCGCAAAAGTAAGAAGCAGCATACACAACCGCGCGCGTGATTATTCAACTTTGTTAGCGTAACGAACTCGACGGCTCCGCACATGCTAAGCAATGCAAATACCCGACGAATATGATTCGCGTTCCACCTCCGCGCCTATGTATACGCACACAAGCACATAATTTAACTCCTGAAAAAATTATTCCCCGACTTGAAAAAACGAAGAGCATCGAAGATCGCGCATCCTTGAAACGCTCGAACGAACAGAGCCGTATATATACATGTGCTGAAGCATCATCATCATCATCCGCTCTCTCGGTAGCTGCGATCGGTTTAAGTGTTTTTCTCGCCTCGCGAGGAATGACGTTCCAATTTGGCTCGTCCGTTGCAGCAGCGGCTACAGTGAGAGAGATTTCACGCTCGTAAACGCGCGAGCCTCGCGCCTCTCGATTATTTGCCTGTCTTATTCATGAGATCGGCCGCTTATATTCCTCGTCCTCTATATATACGTATACGCAGCTTTTTTCGTTGCTCATTCTCGTAGCTCCTCTGATGCCTTTTCGTATAGGACACCGCGAGAGATGGATAGCGCGCGAAAAACGGATATTCCCCTTGTCTCGCGCGTAATTATTCGCGTTTATTTGAATATAGAGCGATACTTGTATTCGCATTCGAATGGACGAGTTTACTGTGTATAGGAAAAAAAGAAGCGATTTATAAATCGAATATTCACGCTTATGGAGAACCAGTTTGAAATACTGGCTTTCATCGGGCCTCCCGACGGCGTAACATAGAGCCGCACACTATATACGAACAAATTACACGTTATCGGCTCTCGATACAATGACACTTCATACTTAACATGCTAATCGCCGCGTCGTCTATAAATATGCTAATGTCGTACGTACATTACCCAAAATAAAAAGGAATCTCAGCCACGGAAAATATACGATAAGGTCCTGTACATACACAGCGCGCAAAAAAAGACACGACGAGAAGAAAAGAAACGAAGCGTCGGAATTGACTCGTCGCTGCTGCTGCTGCTGCTGCTGCACACACACATGCGGCGGCAGCAAAAACTCTCAAGATAGAGAGAAAAGGCGATCGAAGAGAAAGAAGTCAATCGCGTTGCGCCGCGCGCAGAGAGCAGTCGGACAAAGTGGTCGGGCGACTTGTCTCTTCTTCCCTCCTCCCTTGAGACTATATAGAAGCAGAGCTGCTGCGCGCAGGAATCGGAAGAGAGAATCGCGAGAGGAGAGATCCGTCACTCGCGCGCGCGACAAAGGTCCCTCTATATACGGCGACTTGAAAGGTTCTCTCGATTCCTCAGCGTCCGTCAAGCTACGCGTCGTCCGTCACTCGCGCGTGTCTATATATCCCTCGGGGTCTCTCTTTCGAGGGAGAGTAGTCGGTATGAGACGAGAACGATCCGGTCCTTTTGTACGCGTGTATAGGCAGGGCTTCTTCCTGATTCCTTGTCTCTCGTAAAGCGCGAGCCTCGACAAATTATATTGCGATTCCGCGTGATTTATTTAATGGCCTGCTCGGAGTTGTCCCTTTTTCTGGATACGTGCCTCGAGGCTTTTTTCTCCGAGTTTTTGTCCGCGTTTTCGAGCTTTCTCTCTCGTCACTACGGGATATGCCATCTATTTCGAGTGCGATAGTAACGAGGTTTGATTGACTTGTAAAATATTTATGAAGTATATAGCATTTCTGAACGCGCGGTGAATGACGTTTAGACAGTGTTACGCGCGGTAGCCGTAACAAGGATCGTCATGATTTTTTAAACAGCCTGTATTCGAAGTTCCGAAAATACGATATGATAAAAGACTATTCGGTCGATACTTTGTATACATATATAATTTATGGATACTGCATTATCAAGCTTTCGAGCTACGTAAAAATAAAGCAAAATAAGTGTGCGAAGAAAAATATACCGTCCCCATAGCGTGACGACGTCTATATAATTTTCCAATTAAGCATCTCGTCATCAGGCTGAAGTCGATCTCGTTAAAGTCGAGTTGCGAAAAGCTGTACTGAAGTCTCGAAAAAGTAAGAGAGCGGCCTCGTCAAAGGCATTAGAGCCGACGTGTATCGATCTTCCTCGAACTCGTTAAACACGCTTTGAAAGAACGCGCTCATAGACGCCTATATATACGCGGCTGGAGAGAGGAGGAAGCCTCGCGTTATCGATGCTCGAGTTGTATTCTGCACACGCTGTGTGTGTAAAATATATATACATATAGAGAGGTACGTGTGGGCTCTCCTGATTATGATCGGTTGCGGTCGGGCTCATACAGTCTGAGAAAGAAGTATAATAAGGTGTAAACCTAATATAAGAGAATCCCTATACGGAATAAATATCACCGCTTCGCTTTTTGCAGTAACCATGTGTACGAACGACTATCTTTATTTTAATTCAACAAAAAGATCAATGATTACGAGTTTTCAATTATCGTAGAGACTCGCGTATCAAGTATTATTTATAGGCAGGTATGAAGAAACTAAAATATAAACCACGATGATTTACGATCGTTCTAAAACATTCCCCGAATTGAAACTCGCAATACCGAGCCTCTTAAAATCGGAATAACAAATTTCAAATTGTTTCCATATACCCGTATCTCGTTAGCCGAGGCCATTCGCCGCCGATAAATAACAATCCAGATCAGCCGAGCAAAAGCAGCGCACACGAGGAAAAAATTAGCATATACCGCGAAACATCGAATAAATCACTCGCTCGGTGCGCACTCACTTTTGACACGGACTACTACCGTTCTCTCTCTCCTCTCTCCCTCGGAACATCCTTAAACGTTCGACAGCTCGTTCGCGCGATCGCTCGCGGCTCCGCCCTTATACCTTCTCTCTCTTCTTCGTTCCTCCTTTTTTGCGCGCCGGAGTAGAGCTCGGCAAACACTTTTTCGCCTCGTACACACCTGAGCTAAGCGAAGATCGCTTTCCCGGAAAAGCTCGATTATGAGCGGAGCTCTCGGATTTACGATTAGAACGGATTCTTCTCCCGCGGTCTGGAGTCGTAATCTTTTTTTTCGCGAGGGGCGACGACGGGAGAGTCATTGAATTTCTGATATTTGATCTGCGGCTTTTCGTTCCTGCGAGAAGAAGCTTTATCGCGGATTTCGAAAGTTCGTTTGCGGAATTCCGCGAATATTGAATCGTAGATGCAAACCTAGCGCAGGTTTTTTTTTATATGCAGATTCTTTCCTATGGCACCGATGTGAAAGCTTCTTCTTCGCTCGCGCGATTGGAATATTGAATCTGCGTAATTCGATACTTGGAAACGTTGAATTCCGCGGAGAGATACTTCGTTGAGTCACGCTTACGGTATTTCCGGATTATCTCTCTTTATGGATGTAAATATCAACGTCAACAACTTGTATAGCGTCTCTTAGCTTCGAGAATTAATACTCGCCCTTATCAGTATGCAAATTCCCTCTAGGTGCATATACGCGTTGCCAACTAAAATCTGCGTGAATTACAAATTTCTGCGTTTAATCATTGCAGTTGCCCTACACGATCGCCGTCGACATCAGCAACCCCTCGGCGTTGAGCAGTTCTCTGAACATCTCGAACGCCGGTGAGATCCCAGTAGGCGGCCTCCAGACCTGGGCAGTAGCCCTTCACTGTGGTCCCTACGACGCCGAGATCGACCTGGCGCTTCGCATCAACGTCTCGCTCTCTCGACGCAACAGCACCTACCTCGAGTTCAAGCGCAAGAAAATCTGCCTGAAGGACCAGAGCAACTATCCCGGGCCCGAGGAAGTCTCCGTCGCAGCCTCGGGTACCACCTCCGGCGGTCAGGTCTTCTACGCGGCTGTGGGATGCGCGTGTGCTTTCATCGCTGCCATATGCGTCCTCGTACTCGCCTACTACGTCAGAGACAAGAAGGCCAGGAGGCACAGGGAACCTCTGCAGTGAGTATTTTTTTTAACTCGTTTTATACCGACAGTGCCGGCTTTAATACTTAATACGATAGATTACAGAGAGCTTGGATTGCCTGGGAAATATTCAACGTGTCCCGCGCGTATTTGCTATTTCAGCCCGCGGCCGCGCGGCGATGTATTTATCATCGCGGCGCGGATAATTCCTGCATTCACGAATTTCACTGAAAGCGCGCGTCCATTAAATCAGTATAACATCCGAAAAGAGCGAGTGTCAGCTAATTTATCGCGGCAATTAGTCTGTTGCCGGGCCTCTATATTCACCCTCGCTCCAAACAAAGCTCCTATTTATACAGAGAGACAGACCATGCGCGTAACATCGCCGGAAATAATTCTCTCTCGCCTGAACGCGCGCAATTTAAAAATGGAACGCAAACAAACCATCAGCGCTATTCATCACATTATATCTATATACACACGCACGTTCGAACTGAAACATCTCGGCCGGATCATTGGATTGGCCTACCGGTGTATAAACTTCGTTCCGCGAAACCCGATTACCTATCGCTGCGCACGCGTAATTCTCATTTTGCGTTTCCTTTTTCATCTGCCCACCACAGAGAATCCCGAGGTCTCGGCTCAGCTTGCAGCGTCGAACGTGGCACCGGAATCGGACCGGCGCAAACTTTCCTGTCGCCGGAGACGCCGCCCCCGCCATCCGCTGCCTCTGTCTCGACCTACCGGAGACTCGACGACAGGTCGAATCGAGAACTCTACGAGAGGATTCAGGAGATCACCGTTCAGAGGTAAGACTTTGTAATTATGAGCTTGTTATTTTTATATTTCGATGGAACGTAGGCTTCGTAAACTGCCTTTTTGGACTAGTATAGTATCACAACTCTCTGAATATACGATCTTTCGCCGAAAAGAGAGAGCCGCGCGGAATCTTTCGATCGCTTCACTGAATATGTATAATGCCTCCGACTAATTGGCAGAAGTTCAATGCGCGAGCTTTAGTCATCCAGAGATATAATAAAGCTGCTCGAATTCTCGGCTTCTGAGAATTTATCGGTTCCGCACAGTACCCTTTGATTCTTCGAGCTGAATTGATGCGCGATATTTTTATACCGAATATTTCCGAGTATGGCAAGCCCTTTGCCAATAATACTTGCATATTTTTCCTTCGAACTTTTTGGCCTATCGCACTTCACCGGATTATAATTGGCCTCGTGGAAATAGTCGATCGAGCGCAGCCGGCCGAAAAAATAAAGCAGATCCGAGTCAAGTATCGCTCTAACAAAGGCTTGAATTTTTCGCTTAGAAAGCAACCTGCGGTCGAGTATCACCGCGCGAGCTTTATCGCGAGCTCGAAAGTTTTGCTCCGTTTTCGATTGCTTGCCAATGTCGCGACTAGCAAAAGGAAGTATTATCTCGCGTGGGAATTATTATTTTTCGACGAAAGCATATATATAGAAAGAGAGAGGACGAGAGAACGTAAATCTGAACGGAGAATATTTGAATAAAAAGAGGAAAGGACGCTTTATGATTTCAAGAGCACTTAAAATGTTTACGGCTAGAATTAATGCCCGAAGTTTTACGAGCTTAATAAAAGCATAAAATCTCTCAGGATACACATTTTATTCGCTGAGAGATTATATCAGCGGTGACTGCGCGCAGAAGAGCTTGATGACTTATGCAGTATGACTTAAAGTCATAAAATCTCATTTAACGAGCGGAACTACTTTAACTTGAAGCATAACGATGTATACTTTCAAATAAAGCTCATCAACAATCTTTCCTTTTTCTGCAAATTATACATTTATGCTGGAAGTCACTTGCCGTGCTAGATTTTCCATTGATGGCCTTTTCCACACCGCTTGAACTTTCCGGCTCAATCTATAATTATTATTATTTCATTTCGTTCAAGACTTCTTACTAGTTTGAAAATTTTGTATTTATCGAATCTCAACTCTTTGAAATATCCGGCGCTTCTTTGACTTTCATCGCAAGCGCTCGAAATAAATCCTTTGGAATCGAGCTTGCCAACGACCAACTCACGGATTCTAATTCGAGTGACGCGTCGCACAGTCGTGCGTTCGATATAGCCAGCGCCGGAAAAAATGCGGCTCGTCTGCGATGCAAGCTTAAGCTTTGACGCGCGTAAAAGCTCTCGGAAAACTCGCTTTTCCAGCGGAAACTGCGCTTCAAAGGACGCGTAATAATAATAATAATACCAACGCGAGTCCCCTTTTTTTCTTTCTAGTGAAGATGGATGAAAACTGAGCTGAACGTTTGTTCTCATTCTCCATCCTTTCATTATTTTTAGTCGCTATAGTATATAGGCAAAAGGCCTCGTTTAGCCTCTCGTTTGGTTGGTTAAACAACTTTTCTACCCTTTCCATTCGCGAGTCGCAGTCAAAGTTAATTAAAAGGGCTGCTGAGCTGCGAGTTTCGAACCAGGTTCTATTTTTTTTTTCGCGAAACGAATTTAGTTAGGCTGCTCCTCTCCGACTTGACTTTGTCGCGTTTATTCAATTAGCGGAGTGTTTGAGGTTTCAAGTAGTCTCCGGCGTTCACGCCGGTGTCAAAGAAAATTGCGAAAATGCATATTTTATAAAGGCGAACGAAGTAACGCTCGTTAGAGGGCACTCGCTCTGAAGTTATTAGGCTTCGCTGATGTAACAAAGGCAATTTCGAAGTTTATTCATTCCATAACTATCGAATATATATTCGAAAGTTTGGAATAATTTCAATATCAAAAGATTTTTTCACAAAACTTCTTTCAACCGCTTTAATTTCAATTTTTCTCCGATCCGCAGATGTAGGGTACGCCTCCTGAGCGTGGAAATGGAAGGAACCTTCGGCCGCGTCTATAGAGGAAGTTACCACGAAGAAGGAGCCACTACGGCGAGGGACGTCCTCGTGAAAACAGCCGCCGAACACGCCTCACAGCCTCAGGTGAGCTTTCTTCGCCTGTCTGTAACTGAAAAAATTCTCGCAAAGATAAACAATAAACTAAAACTCGAATCGAATTTTCCAGATGGCCTTGCTGTTACGGGAAGGTCTGGCTCTGTACGGCCTGAGTCACCCGGCACTGCTGCCGGTACTCGGCGTGTCGATCGAGGAGAGGGGCGCACCATTCCTGCTCTACCCACACACCGGCTACAAGAACATGAAGAGGTTCCTGCTGCGCTGCAAACTCAGTAGTGAAGGCCCGCCTCGCGCACTCACCACCCAGGAGGTCGTAGAGATGGCCCTGCAAGCCGCCAAGGGTGTCCAGTACCTGCACCGCAAGCGACTCGTGCATCGGGATCTGGCCGCCAGGAACTGTGTGTAAGTAGAGCAGTCTAGATCTTGTCTATTGAGAAATACAAATGCCGATGGTTCGTCGATAGCTAATCGATTTTTTCTCTTTCTCGATGAAATTTCAGAGTCGACGACGAGCTTCGTGTACAAATCACCGATAACGCATTGGCGCGTGATCTCTTCCCTCAAGATTACTACTGTCTGGGCGATAACGAGAACCGACCGATCAAGTGGCTGGCGATCGAGAGCCTCCTCAGCAAATCGTTTAGCACTGCCTCCGATGTGGTAAGTAGAGACTCGCATTGACGCATCGCTGCTGCTGTATTCTTTCTGTAAATATTGAACTCTTGTTTACGCCGGCCAGATGATAAGCTACCTGATAGGATAAGATTACTCGGAGGCTTCTTCGTGCGCTTTCTCCTCTTATCGAATTTATGTGTTTATTATATGAAACGCGACTTGATAATATTGCGGATATTTTTATTATTTATTTGCTGACTCGTCCGTTGAATTTAACGTAATTAATCCTCGGTTTTCTTTTTCAGTGGGCGTTCGGCGTACTTCTGTGGGAACTTACGACACTTGCGCAGCAACCTTACGTCGAAGTTGATCCATTCGAGATGGCATCCTATCTGAGGGACGGCTACAGACTCGCTCAGCCCGTCAACTGTCCGGACGAGCTTTTCGCTGTGATGGCCTACTGTTGGGCCATGTCGCCCGACGAGCGGCCCACCTTCAGCCAACTGATCGTCTGTCTGCAGGAGTTCCACGCCCAACTCACCAAATACGTCTGAAGCGATCGCGCACTAGCGAGCGCCAAGATTAATCGGAGTAGTGACTTTAGTCATTGTAGGATCGCTCTTTGATCGAAAGGGCCATGCGAGCGTAACTTTTTGCAAATTGACGGATTCAGTGCTAATTTTGAGTTACGAGGAAGCTTTTGAAACTTTTTAATAACTCGTTTATATTCTTTCGCGAAAGAATTAAGATTTTGCAAGCAACGTTATACTTGGCAGTACGTTGTTATTAGACGAAGAGGATGAAGACAAAATTGCTTATGAAAGTTAAAAAGTCTTGGTAGTAGATATCAAAACTGAACATTTTTCGTCATCTTCTTACTGCGAACACTAATCAAAATAAATGGTATACGAATAATGTGTTTGAATGTTTGTAGGATACACTGAATCTTGATACGAGTAAATTGAATTGTTGTTAAATGATAGATCAGCTAACAAAGTATGTTTATTCTATTAATCTTAAAATCAAAATAACCAGCCTAGTGCGATATTTAAGATAACTTATGACCTTTCAGCAAAGAGTGATTCAATCGTTAAAAGACTCGGGAATGTCGAAGCATCACAATCATAAAACTAAAACAAAAGGAGCTTACAGAAAAGATTATAAGAAATGTTATAAAGTAGATCAATGAATATTAAATTTTTAAGGGAATTATTAAAATTATGCTAAAGTTTGAATTTTAAAACTAATTGAAATCAGTTCTTTGATTTATTCGATTTCATTATTCTCGTTTTATTTTAGTCTCTTGTCTGTATGTAATTCATCTCGAGCTTGTAAATATTTGTAGCGTATTCTGATTTATTTACTAATTTAAGTGATTTCTAGCATTTAAGATCCCGAAACTTTATTATGATTTAAATATTTTAATTTTGTTGAAAATTTATAAAAACGATATGACGTTTTGTGAAAGCGTTGATCTCATTGAAAGAAAGATAGAACTGATGAAAAAACTTTGTTGTGGGCCCTTGCCTGTCTTCTTGAGGAGCTTTTATGTAATCCTATTAGAAGGCGTCAAATTCGAGCGTGCCAACACTTTCTTTTGTAATTTTGTATATACTTAGATAAGACGTATTAATCGCCGTCTTCTAGCCTGTAATAGCGAAAGTAATCGAAATCTCCATTTGATTAAAAAGACTACAGGACGTGAAGAAAAAAAATCAAATCTTTGCTTACCAAAATTTCCGTTCATAGCAGATATTCACAAACTCTCTTTGATCATTTCAAAACGGACGAGAAATCGATGCAAACCAATCGCCAAATAAAATCTACGTGTCTGATTCGAAGTGATAAGAGAGAGTACATAAGTTATTGCTCTTTATCTATTATAATATCTCTACGTAAATTGCACGACACAAGTACCGAACATGCCACTGCACAAACTCTCGCCTCGAGTATGGAGATTGTCGAAACCACGACTTTCGCCTTGTACACCAGCCTATCGCACACACTGTAAATATCCAGTAGCTTAAAAATAAATAAGCATGTACAAAGACGAAGTAATAAAACAAACTAAACTAAAGAACTGTTAAAATTCTCACATTTTTCGCATCCATCCTGCGCAGTTACCTTGAAACTCCGCCCAGCGTATCCCCATCAGCGCCGATAAATCTCGCTTCTTCTCTCCTTATTTCGGTCTAGCTACTCCGCCTTTGTTACTTACATATAGTTTGCGCAGCGCACGTGCCGCCGACGATAAACAACGGGAAAAAAAGAAAGAGTTAAAGACAGGCGCGCGCGCGCGCGCGCGCGAGACAGATATTTCGACTTTCCTCGAAATCGTCCGTCAAACGAGGCCTGACAAAATTAATGGGCGACGCGACGACGACGTCTTGTTTAAAATGACTAACGAGCCACCCCTCGTGAAACCGGATAGTGTGTCTTCTCGCCTTGGTGGCTTTGAACTGCACGCGCCGGCGACGAGCGCCGTCCAATTATACTGCATTACTCGAATGAGCGGAAGCATTCTCGGTGTTTTGTTTTGTCGATGCTCTTGCCTTTTTGCTCGACACTCAGGCTACATAGAATGTATTACGAGTAGCAAGATAAAGACACCGAGCGTTTAGATTATCAAAATTCCTCAAGTCGGCTTTTTATTTTTAGTATAAGATAAACATTTTAGAATCGAATTGAAAGCGTTACATTTATTTTTCTTGCTCGCCTGGTTAATGGAGCGTCCCTTTTTTGTCGTTGTTTCGTGCTAGCTTCGAGCTATTTTAACTCACTATTATCTTTAAAAGATGCTTTTACCCGCCGCCTGATTACAACGTTGTATTTATTCAACCATCAACGTTCGCAATTGTAACTTTGGACACGTATAATACCGCAAGGACAACCTCACCCTGTTCATATTTTTCACCAACGGCGTTTTGGATAAAAATGTATAAGCCCGGAGCTAAAAGTATCTTTAGAAAAGATCGTCTTTTGGAATGTCAGGGGTATCGTGCAGGGAACAGCGGCCAGCAGGTAAACGCAGTCCTGCGCTGCATTTCAACTTGTGCGCATTAGATGGCCCCTACCTAAGCCAGCTCACCGAAAATGCCGAGTCTATATCAGTAGTGCATCGACGACTGTCCAAGCGCGTTTGTCGCTCTGTCTTCGAGTATTACTCTCAAATTTTTTAGATTAACGAAAAATGCAGCCCTACCAGCGATCTTTCATCATTGTATTTACGATACTGGCTGTTCTCGCGATAGGTAACGATTTATCTTAAAAATACGTTGGTTTATTATATTTTAGAAAAGGAGTCGCATCTGTGTGATTCGACGGAAGTTATTCATGTGATAGTGGAATTATCGTTAAAAAATGAAATATATGTATATATTTTAGGCAGTTTCGGTATAAAGTGCTACCAATGCAGCAGTGATTCAGATCCAAAGGGCGTGGACAACTGTGGTACCTATTCGAAATTCGATAAAGAGAGAAACGTTCCTGTGGAATGCACTAGCGATGACTCCAAAACGCCCGGCACATTCTGCGTTAAGCTGACGCAGCAGAGCCCCCGTGGATTTATATGTAAGTAATATTATATAATACGAAAATAAAACTATTACACTTTATTAAATTCTAGTCCAATTTCTCGTACAACTAATTTCAAATTTCTTGATCCCGCTCGAGTGAAAACGAAATATTAATATATTTTATGGTATTTCCGGTTTTCAGGGGACGGCAGGTGGAAGAAGGTGATTCGCCGCTGCGCTTCCGTGGCGAGCACTGGTGTCACGGGCGTCTGTAATTGGGGCGTTTACGACAACGGCGTCTACTGGCAAGAGTGTTCCTGCTCCGATAATTTGTGCAACTCGACTGCAAATTTTAGTTTGAGCTTCGTCGTTGCTCTTGCTTATATCGTAGCGACGTTTTTATTCGTCGGATGAAGTTGAAGGATCGATCACTTGCACAGAAAGGAGAACTCGAGGGAATCCTGTGCTTCTTTATATTGTGAACCAAGTGAATCTCGGTTGGTCAAGCAGGGGTTATCGAGTAAAATTTTGTAAACGTGTAAATAAAATTGTAATAATATTTATAGCAAAACAATTACATTGTTGAGTCAAAAATATTCAGTTTTGTGACCGCTGCCTGTTGTTTCCCTTAACTTTTAGTGGAGCGATTTCTCCATTTTTTCGACCTGACCATTGAGTTCACAGACTTTGGCTCAGTTAATATTTGCTTGAAAATTGCCTGGGCTAAGTACATTTATTAGGTTTATAATTCTTGTTTGAAAATAAATAAATCGAAAATAAGAGTATTGCGAAGTCAATATTTCCGCAAAAAGTGTCACAATAATACGCTCTAACAAGGCTCAACGAGCCTCGAAATCCCCATCAGTCCTCGACAAACATTATATACCTGCCTCGGCAACTAAGCCCGTCAAGCTGATCAGTCATGCGAGAGGCGAAGCGACGTCTAACCAGAGGAGCCATCACTCGTATACAGTATAAATATTTGCGACGCGAGTTGTGCATTAGACGATCATCATGTACGCCGGAACAAACAAAAAGAAAAGGACACTCTGCGCAGGAAGAAGCGGATGAAGGAGGGAAAAGTAGCGACAGAGATCATTCGTCACGGGCCATTAGCCGACCGGAGTCACTTCCTTCTCTTTTCGCGCTTGGCGGTGTGTACGATAGCAGTCGCCCCCGCTCTTTTCGCGGACGATAGTTTTCCACGCCCGATGTATGTTCTATAATCGTAGAAGCAGTCGCGTACTGCTATATATATTTTAGAGTTTAAAAATTATTGCTTTATAATTATCATTGAAATATAGGCCAGAGTACATCAAGTCGTCCCTGGCAACTCAAAATATTCCAATCCAACGTAAAAAAAATAAAAAAAAAACCCTCCGGAAAACAGCTGTCAGTACGCATCTCGAAAATCACGGAAACAGCGCGCGAGAGCGCGCGAAAATCCAATTAACCCGTTTCCTCCCTAACAAGCTCGTACAGGCGTACGTATATATGCGCACAGCCCGACAGGCGCGCCTCTAACCATCGTTGAAAAGGCTCGACTGCACGCGTATATATACTCCGCTCGGGCGCGTGCGAGAGCCAGAAATAAAAGCCATATGCAGCAGAGAGTATACATGTATATACGCAGGCGCGTGCGAACGTTCATTTGCATAGCGCACAGCCTCGCTTTACGTTCCCCTCTGTGTACGTGGATTGATTTCCCCTCAAGAGAGCATCGATCCGTCGACTTTTTTTTTCCCGCGTGTGCGAATTATTTCTTCTTTTTTCGCCGAGCGTGTACGCGATTTTACCTTGTTGATAACCTAGTGATCCAAATGGATAATTGACGTGTGATTGATGAGATATAATTATTAACGCTGGGTGGAGTGTAGCTCTTTTTTCTGCACGAGTGTTGGAAAGAACGTTGATCGTGGCGAGGGAAGAGACGATGGATTAAGCGGTGATATAATTTGTATTGAAGAAATGAATATCGCGTGCTTGTGGAATCGTAATTATTCTCGCGGCGAGTGCGTTTGAGAAAAAGGGAATAGTAGAATACTTTGCCAGTATCATGAGAGCGGCGTATTATCATTATGTAACTTGTTCATTATAAATGATTTTTTTTTCTTGAAAGCGAGGTAACAATATTTAACTTGCTTTTTTATCTGTTTACACGATGAATGCGGACAATGATGTCAGCAGCTCACAACCGCTCATTGATAGTGGAATTTAGAACACCTGGATTTATTATTGTGTATACGTATATGAATAAATATCTTCTGGAATCGATTAATGACACATCCTTGCTTTTCCATAAATCCATTTCCATGTTGGAGAAAAAACATCCTAGGACAAACAAACGACGTCGATTATCGAACGAAAACTTGAAATGCATTCGCGCGATTTCCCCGGTTTCGATCAATCGTCAGCAATTTATGGCGTCATTAAACCGTAAACTCATCGCACAATAGCTCGCCGCAGCAGTCGCAGCAAAATAGAGATGAATGGAAAAAGGGAAGCACAGAGTCGACGCGTCAACTGCTTTGTTTCCCTTTGAAAATTCGCGCGTAGTCCTACTCTATAGGAAGTTATACGATCCGAATGATGAATCACGATTGTATGATGACTGATGCTGGTGCGCCTCTGTGAAACGTATAAGTTCATTGAAAGGCTATAACGAATGCATGAGCTAATAAACTTTTTAATCTGGCTGTGCTCGAATTTGTAATCGGTGAACCACATCTACAATTTCGTGTGAACTCTGATGAAAAATTCAGAGATCCCGTTATGAACCGATACATTCGCAAAAAGCTCTATATACAGAGTTACCGTTCGGTGAAAAAAATGATTTACGGAAGATTAGACGAAATTCAAATCAGTATACAAACGCGAGGTCATATTTTTTACAAGCATACTCAAAACTATAAAAAATATTTTTTTATCTTCCTGAAATGAATGTTCAATCTAACTTCTCTATGTACGATCTCCGCTGTTCACGGTATTACCTCAGACGATACTGATCCCATAGACGACGGGTACACACTTCCACAATGCACCTCGTAAAGGGGCCTCGGCGCACACCTCCGGGGCACTTAACGCCGCAATCGAGGGGCTGTGCAATCTCTTTATACATATAGGAGAGAAAGAGGGTCGATCGTTGACCCCCTCCCCCCTGTTAGAGCCTGTACAGGCGCCCCAACTTATTCATCGGTGATTCTTGAGAGCGTCGCACACGCGAGCACTTTGTTATAATTGTCGCACCTCTGGGACTTGCCAGTTTTTGCATGTTGCCAGATTGATTTGCGTTAAAACTGAATTACTCTTTTCTTTTCATTCGAATGTGCTTTCTTCAATCTGCAATACATAGGATTGAATCTTAGCATAATTGCCATCGACTAAAGATTACTGTCGGGTTTCCCGGAACAATTTTATCCAGCATACATTCCAATAACATGCTAACGAACTGTTTTCCTCCAAAAACGTAGTTATGCCGGTTACCTCTCAAGACCACGATCATCGTTACCGACACGACATTCGATAACTCACAACGTCAATGCAACTCCCATTTCTAATCAGACGACAACGGAAACGTGATCCACGACATCCCTCGATCCCTCCAGTGGTATAAAACCCACGACGATCCAGAAATTTTCTCTCAGTTCACTTCGACCTCTCGCCAAAAATTAATATCCAACGCAAGAACCTTTCGCGCAAAATGTTTGTAAAACTAATCTACATCGTTTTCGCTTTGCTGATACTAAAACCTGCGCAATCCGCTGAGATACTGTCAAGGCTTGAAATGGATAATTCAGAAGTGATGGGTGTTCTCGAGCCGAGCATTGAACAGGATTCGAATTCAGAAGATGAGGAGTTAACCACGATCACCATTTTGATACCTAGTATCGTTACGGATAGCGAAACATCCGCTGGAATAATCCAAGATAATCCCTCCGAGAGTAACGAGGCGTCGTCGTTTACGAGCAAGAGTCTGGAGACAAGCAACGAAAACGTAAATTGATTGCTATCTGTTTACAATCTAGTTTAGCGAATAGACACTTTTAAATTGTTATTTAATGTTTTATATATATAATAAATACGTTTGAATCGTATACGTACAACGAAGTTTTGATTTTCATTAAAATTCCTAATATAACATGTTACACAACATTGTTAACTTTTTTATTAAAAAACTGTCGCCTACTATTACAATGGAATTTCTCAAACATCGCCATACCACACGATAATCTTTAAATTCTCTTTCAGAATAACTCGCGAAAAAAGAGTATATCCCTAAAATTAGCAGTCGCTAACACTCGCAGCAAACGTAAAATAGCCGCGCACAAAGCGAACCCTACGCAAAAAAACACCATCATCGTGCACACCCATGACAGCCGTTTAACAGTCCGATGTTATTTTTCCTTTTAAGGAAACGCCAGCGGATTTCGGGTCTAACCGGTTTCTCGCTCCTCAAACGCCCTGCCCAAGTATAATGAGGCTCGCGTGTTTTGCCATACTTCCGCAGATCGTTGAGGAACAACTTCGCGTAATGCCATTTTCATCCTCACATATATACATATGCTCCCGCAGAGTTTCGCCCTGTTGCCGTCACTGACCAACGACTTGCGCGTCAATCTTGCCCGTGCGGACGATCCGAAGACAACCGGTGCTGGAAATCTGCAGCTCAGCATCTTCACGAGCAATGGAAACGGTTTGCAGATTTTGGATAATGTCGACAGGCAACGACGGGGAAACAATCACCCGCAGATGCATCTGATGATCGATCCGCACGAACCGCCGCAGATGCAGCTCGTCGACAACACGCTTAGGGTATATATGTATATGGAAGAGTTGTATGCGATGGTAGAAGAACGAGGAGCATTCGTGTTTATGATTGTGTAGAAATATTTTTTATTTCGATAATTTCATCGGTCGAGTAAAATAACCTTAAAGAAATTAATCAATTTCTGGAAAGTTAAATCACAATCAATATCGTATTTTTCTGTAACAGCTAAATAGGATATTTTTTGAGCCGTCTGTACAAAATTACACTTAATATAGTACGTTTTTATCGTTCTCGTCGTCGTAATGAACGTGTTTCGTTGCACGGGAAGTTATTTCATTAATTCTGCATGTAAAATTATATAAAAATAGCGTTCTATGTACTACAGCCACGGCAATTTTTATTCGTATAAAATTTATTGCTTTTTAATTTGAGAAAAATCGCGTTAAAAGCGCGTCGCTCGCATACACTGATCCTTTTTGATTGATTTACCTACTACTATTACTATATGACGCACGATATTTTTCAATCGCTTGACATTGCAAAGTCAAATACTGATTCTTCTTAACGACTCTAAAATAGCTTTATCGTTTCTAACATTTGAAAAATAAATTATTTACGAGGAAACTGTTCGGCAATTTAGTTATTTCACAAACTATAGAATCTCTATTACGTAACAAACGGCAGAACGATCTTTCATAGAAACATTAAGAATAACCAATATATATACTAACAAAAAAAAATGTTTTCATCTGAACAGTTAGTGGCGATAAAGTCATCAGTCGACGACCTGGCAATGAGGCTTTTTCCAAATCTACACATGAAGCGACGCTCCCCCCAGGATCATCATTAAAAGCAGAATCAATCAACGTGCGAATACAAAAATTCCGTTCGAAAGTCGAAATAAAAAATCCGCGAATCTCGCATACTGTATAATATAACAGCAATAAAAAAAGAGGAATGTATGTCTCTTATAATAATCGATATAAATACGAATCATAATATATATATATATAAGCGTATGTAACGCGCTCCCTTCTACCGGGAGCGCAAAAACTCATCGTCGTGTCTACTTGGCATTACAATTATATATTAAGAGTAGCTTATAGCTTAAGGAGTATACAACGAGAGATTACGCGCGGTCATCGCGTATTCAAGGATCGTGAACGGTCTGGAAGGTGACCTTGCCGTTGTCGTTGACACCAACGGTCGCCGTCTTGTGCGAGGTTTGCTTGCCATCCGGGCCAACCGCTGAACTTGAGCTCGAGCTGCTGAAGACCCCGTAGTTGTTACCCGATGGAGGAGGAATGCTGTCGCCGAAGCGAGAGAAGATTCCGGGCGCGGCCTTGAAGAAAGAGGAAAATTGTTGCTTTTCATTCGATTTTTACAAGCGATAAGCGAGCTTTATTCGTTGAAAAATATCCTACCGGATTGATGTGAGCAGTTTGGAATCCACCGTTAGGTCCGAGACTGGCACTGGCCGAAGCCGACTGAGGTCCTGTGGAGATGGAGCCTCCGGGAACACCGCTAGGATTACCAAAATAACTGTCAACCCGATTGCTCTGGTCCCAAATTCTGTTTGATTGAATAATAATATGATGGTTAGCATTAGCATTAGCGGCGAAAATGTGGATTATACACGTGAAGTATGCGTATTTATTATTATTTCAAGCGCATTAATATTGCCGATGTTGTAAATATGCATCCGTGTGAGTGATTCAACAAATTGAAATATAGTTAATATATGTATAGTATATTTGCATTGTGCTGTGTTATTGAACTACTGAATTTCTTAGTAAACATATCTCTAGACAGATAATCGAGATGAAGGTTCGTCTACCAACATTTTGAAAGACATTAATAAGCGTATAATGAATGTCATGCCTCGACATGAAGAACAATATTTGAAATCACTAATGCAGAAAGCTGCTGAAAAATTGAGTATATTGAATGCAGCCTTGAAATTGGTCGATCATGGGACGTTAATTGATGCTGTACGTTGTTTATAAGGTGACATTCGGTTGCAACGATATTACAATTAAAATAGTACCCATCACCTATGATTATTATTTTTGTTTGTGAAAGGCGAAGCATAAACGGTGCTTTTAGCGCCGCCAAAGCCAGAACGAGAGTCGACTGAAGTGGCAGAAGACGCGGAATTCGGCGAACTCTGCGTGTTCACGTAAACTTGAGCATTCGGATCGAACATTCCTTGATCGTTGGTGATAAAGGCACCACCCGAGGCAAAAGTACCACCGCTTTGAAATGGAAAATTACATTGTATAATTTCGCAACAGTATTTTAGAGTTTATATGTGAAAAAGGAAACACTCAATAATGATTTAAAATCGGAGAGTTTATCGTACATCGATATCCGTGTTTTTGCATAACATCTTACAGGTTTTATTATAATCTTTTCCTCGTTTGATGGTTACCAAATCAGAAAAAAAAAGCATGACATCAAATCTATTATGATGCTAAACTTTACAATTATAATAAAATTTAAAAAGAAAAATATAAGTCCATCTCTCAAGAATAACTAATTAATTTAATTTCTCAATACTGAAAAATATTTAGTTAGTGCACACAATATCCATAAACCCATATGTTACCCATCTATATTTAAATATTACTCACGCTTGTTGTTGAGCCTGGATTTGAGCCTGAAGTTGCTGTTGGAAAGCCTGTTGTTGGGCCTGAAGATTGGCGAAGTACTGCTGGAAAATGTTCTGGAAGTCAACGGGGTTGTAAGCGTTATAGGTAGGAATGGTGTTGTAGTAGGGGTTGGCGTATGGACTATTGCCGAATGAGGCACTCGCCGAGTAACCGGGACCGGAAATCGAGCCGTAATTGGGCCCGGCATTGGTGTAAGCTGGAACACCTGCGGAATTAAAAGATTTGCTGTAGCTCGATGGAGAAAATTGAATGATATGTAAATGATTGTATATGTACACTGAAAAATATATGATTATATACATGTGTTAAAGTACCACTCTAGAGTAATAGGTATATTTACATTGCGAAGTTGGAGAAACTTCTTTTTGTTAGAATATTTACACTGATAGTTATGCGTATTATTAGTCACTTCTATTCTTTATAATACAGAGCATGTATTGATCCTTGCAATAAATTTACGAATCATGCTGACATCATGATCTGGACTCAAACTATAAAAAATTCTTTGTTGCAAGGACAACGCAGCTTTTCACACACACACATATTATTAAAGACATATCCTTAAGAACTAAAAACTAGCGTCGTTCATTGTTAGATTACAATTGATTACTAACTACGGATAGTAGCTCACAGAATGGTATTGGCGAATACAATTATTTTTCATAAACGTTATTAAAATATATTATATCCACATGATGTAACAATATCGATGAATATGATATGCGGTATGAAAGAACATTCAATAATGAGACTATACGAGTGCACCAAAATCTCCTACAAGTCTTCTGTTCTACACCAGCGATCACACAAATTGCAGTGAAATCCTCTACAGCTCTAAGGCCCGTCCACTCAATGCTTCCTTTTGCACATCCTACCTGGAGCACCAGCAGGGCCATCGACTTCTATGGCAACCGATTCGCCGTCATCAGGTCCGAAGGAGCCTCTCACACCGATGAACGAGTCCGACACGACCTTCTCGATCTTTCCACCGGGTACTTTCTCACTCGTGTACTGGGGTGTTCCACCAGCTCTGCTGGGAAACGACGATGACGCCGATACCGATCTATTGGGGAAAGCCGCTGGGCCTCCGGATCTACTGGGGAAAGACGAGGATGATGCCGATACCGACGCACCGGCACCACCGGGGAAGGCCGAAGTCGAGAAGGAAACTCCATTGTTGCCGGAGCCAGAGATGCTGCTGCTGCTCGAACCCGGGAAGCCCGAGCTGGAGACACCAGCGTTTGAACCAGCTGGGAAGCCAGAGCTGGAGACACTGCCGCTTGATCCAGGGAAGCTCGAGGTGGAGACGGTTCCTCCAGAGCCTCCGGCGCTGGCGCTTGCACTAGCGAAACCCCCGGCGAAGCCGTTACTGCTGCCGACGTTGGGGTCGCTGAAAGCTGGCCCAGACGGGTAAGGATAGTCGTAGGGACCGGAAGATGAAGCGGGCAGGGGATTGAAGCCCCAGGGCGCGGCGAAAGCTGGATTCGGCGGGTAGAGGTAGGCAGGTGGAATGTAGTTTGAAGGCATCGGTGGAAGAAGATTCGAGGCTGGCAAACTGCCGGTCGCGGGTTTGTCCGACGGCTTCTCCTCTTCGTCGGGTTTCAGTCGGTTGAATAGCTGAGGAGTACTGGGTTTCGGCTTTTTCGGGCTATTTTCCTTCTCGCTGAGCAGCGGTTTGACCGTAGGTGTCTCGTCCTCTTCCTCAACCGTTTCCTCCTCGTATTCGTAGTCGGAGGACGGCGTCGTCGGAGCCGCGGTTGTGGTCGGCCTCTTGCGTCTTCGTATCTTTTTTGGCTTGACGGTAGTTACTACCGGAGCCGGTGTGGTCTCTTTGACCTCGTCTTCGACCTCTTCGTCATCCGGACTCGTTGTGGTCGGCTCAATCGTCGTCGTGGCTTCGTCGTCTTTGCTCTCCTCGTTAGTGTCGCGCTTGCTCAAGACTAGAGTTCGCTCGTCGCTGAACTGGTCATCCTTGAATATTTCGTCCACCGATTTGCCTTTGCCATGCGGAAAATAGAAAAAAAGCGTTGGTCTAATGATTTCGGCGTTGAACACCGCAGCCGTTTAACGGGCTGTTTACGTGTGGGTTATGTGTGTGTGTGTGTGTTTGTGGCTGCGATGCGGTTTTTTTCCGTGACTGTTGACAGTTAGTGCTTTGGGTAATTGACATTGGTTATGCTATGTAGAAGTATATATGTCGGTGCGAGTCGTAAAGAAAAGTTATGAGAAGTTTTCGACGGATAATTATGAATACTTTATTTATATCGTTGTTTTCATATAACGTATAGTGATGGTATTCTACGATACATTATATCAAATAGCAATTAAAACAGTTTTTAGTTAAGAAAATGAGTTTTTAACGGCGGCAGTGAATCGCTTTTTCTGATAACTTTGTATCTTATTGTAATGTTCCGTATATTCACAATATCTAAATTGTTCAATCCGTGATACGAATCGTTCTTGAACTAAATTATTACAATTAAAAAGTGTGGTCTTTCTAACTTTTGTATAACAAATTGTGCAATTAAAATTTAATCAACGAATTCAAGCATGCACTAAGACAATTTTCTACAAGCGACAAAATTTGTTCTATATTACTGTTATCCGTTTACCATAAATACAAATAATGTAATTAAAATTTATATTTCTTTAATATAAATACAATTTCGTTTAATATAAATAAAATTTATATTTCTTAAATCAAATATACTTCGCAAATCCAAAGTCAAACAAAGAGTGAAGAAATGAAACAAACGAAAAATCACATATATGTATAATACACATGTCTCATATGTTTGACTTTAAATGTAATACAGGATAGGGTCAACAGAAATCAAATAGACAGACAGAGCGTGAAGAGACTGTAACATCTCCGTACAGCGTGAAACGAGCTGGGTGTCAAGGTGAGTGTTTGAAGAGGTCGTTGTCGTCGGTGCTGGCATGTTCCGGTATATGCGGTATTAGACAAACGATTTTTACGCGCCGTCGCCTCGAGAGTAACTACAAACACATGTGGATATGGGACCCGGAGAGAAACTTTATTATTTACTCTGACTCGGCGTATAGACACCTACAATCTGGATAAAAGATCTTTTCTCGTTTTTTGCATGCACCAGCAGCAGCGCGCGATCTTCAAGTGACTCACTATATAATTAGAATTGTTTTATCTACTATCGCGTCTTCGACGCGAGTGTAATATATTTACGTAAACGAATTTGTTGTATATCAACCGAGGCATTAGCGAATTTTTTTTCTTATGATTTTGTTCTTATGCGTGGCGGAGCGATGCTCAAGTCTTGTGTGAAAAATCGGTTTACATAATGCGGCTTCGCTCATGAGAATTGCTGGATATACCCAGGCGTTACAATTATCTACTTAACGATATCATTGGTGCAGAAATAATACGATTAATTCTTGTAATACCGAGAGGAATGCGAATGTTTTTCATTACGAAATAAGGTGAAGCATGCGTAACTATATGTATTTGTACATATTTGCTTATTATCGGTTTAATCCCGACGGATGATGAACTCTAGTGAATATTTTTGCCCTTGGCTGTCAAAAAGGGCTTCCAATATCTTCAGTATACATTAATTATACACAAATTCAAACAAAGGCATTTTTTATTCGTCAACGTTGTTCAACATCGAGATCGGTAATATTCATTACCGGTCATAGCGCGCGCATCATCGGTATAAACGATCTCGCAACGATCTCGCAAACACTCGTCAGTCGGGAAAGGTGCGTATTACTTCCCCAAAAATTAAAGCTCAAAGAGCAACAATAGATATAATAATAAAACCAAAATTTAAAATAAAAGCACACTCACTTGTCGCCAGCTGAGTGCCCACGAGCAGCAGCAGCGCCATCAGATAAGTAGCCCTGATGGCAGTCATGTTTATTCTCCGCCTCTTCTATTTCACCGTTAAAAAACAAAAGAGGAAGCACTTGTATTCACAGACACTGGCTTTTTGCGCGAAATCTCGGCGCTGTAAGTATATAGGTGTGCGGCGTACAAACCGTTGTCGGCGCGCCGGTTCGCTACGGAATGACTAAGTTGCCGCGTCCCGCGATCATCTTATATAGCATTCGGACGCATTCGAGCGCCTCGGGGTATGTGTGTATACACACGCGCGCGTCGTGCTCTTCCTCTGCGAGCGACTGTATGTGAGTAATATTACGCGTGTGTATGCGAGTAAGTACGCGATGACGGGAAGGTGTGGAGACGTAAAAAACGGGACTGTTGATTCTCACACGTGGCCGGTTTACCGGTCAACTGCTGCGGGGAGTTTATAAACAATGGATCGGCCATGATGACAATGAAGGTGGTATCGTTTCGAGAGATGGAGATTATTTTTTTTTTTTGCGTGGGTTGGAGTGCGCACGTGAGTCGATAGAAATGAAAAAGGTTCGGTAATTACAAAATACTGACGAGCGAAATCGGTAAACCGGTATTTCGAGAGGCAGACTTTCCGCCGGCATTCGGGATGTCCAATTTCATATTTGTTTTGGAATTTTATTGAATGCTTAGAATATTTGAAAACTTACTTTCTCACGTGTATAATTCTTGTTTCGAATATACTATAGCTGTTTTATGCAAAGTATTTTGATAGTAAGAGTGTCTCCGTAAACGATTTTTACAATATTATATTCATATCGTTTATTCAATAGAGATTGGCAAGAATAATATGATCGAGATACCTATATACAACAATGTAAATAAAAATAATTGTATGAACATGTTATTGAGATCATAAATGTAGATCAAATTTTAATGAAACTAATAATTGGCTTTTCTACCCCAAGATGTTATCTCTAAAAGCAATTAATTTTCATGCGTCCTTAAAAATATTACTCAGTACGCATAATAACATCTTCGTATATAGCGGGTGTATACATCGCAAGATCATGATCAAGGCTACGCAAATAAATAACATAACGCAGCTTGTTCATCCATACGAGTTTTTTTCTTTTATCAATAATATATTTGTAGAAGCCCGATGGGCGCGAATCAATGGATCTTTTCACTCCTGATATAAAGTCACCGTCAGAAACGAACCGTGTCAAGATCAAGATAACGCGAATAAAAGAGAATATAATCATCGAGACAAGTGCGTTCCAGGAAATGTAGTGACTCTACGTCACAAGTTTCCCGACTTCTACCCTATTGTCCTGCTTTGTTCGCGTAAATTTTTTGTCCGAACGGGTTAAAACAGTCAGCAATTCGTGTTTATAGGTATGTGTACGTAAGATACGCTATTTATCGATGACTGATGGGAAATTATGGGTCTAGTCTGAAAACGATTGTTCTGCCGCTTTGCGTCATCCTTTAAAAGAGAAAAGTTCATAAGCGGGCACGGAAAATGGGTTTTTACGGCAAGATCGTTGTAAACGATTAATAATATAACGCGAGAAAATTTAAGCGACACAAAAGACAGGAAGCTCTAAATTCTAAATGGTCTCATTTATTCTATGTTTGGTCTGTACTGACACAAAGGTTACATACCTGGAAATAAGTCGAATTTGGTCTCTATAAACGCCTATTCATCTTTTGGCATAATTACACGATAATTCTTTAATATGAGTTGTTCGTAATTCGATGTACTAACTCATTTATTTCATAGTATCATTGAGGAAAAGGTACGAGTTAATTTTAACACGATTTAAATGCGTAAAAACCGCTAATAGTCACATTAGTGACGTTCGCAGCATTATTACAAAAGTTTAAAAGAGCCGCATATATCAGATACAGAATAACAAATAACGCATTCAACACTTCCGGTATCAAAACCCATCGAGTGTCATCGGTATAAGCGCGAAAATCCAACGCAAGCATAAAACCAAGAATCGCGCGGAGAGCAAAAGGATACGCTAATGAAGTTCAATTGTAATCGAGCACGTTTTTTCCGCGTATAAACTCGAAAGCGCGCCGCGAGGCCGTATTATCGCGGCGCTAACATCGATAATAACAAGGTACACGTGAACCGACGCTCCGTGTGTTACAGCCAAGCGCTGAAGAGCTGCTGAATCGCGGCGCGAACGGCCGACGTAATCGATGGGGCTGTTATAGCGCGCGAAAGTGCCAAAAAGCCCCGAGGAGATGTTCTCGCTGCGCTTGAGAGAACGTGAGCTCCTCTCAGCCGAAGAGATACTTCTGCGATTTGCTGACTGTTGCGCCAATCTGCAACGTTTCGGTTGAAGATTCTATTTTATGGAGGTACTTGGATATATAAAAGGGGGACAATAATATATTGTATATTGTGTTTCGTGACATTTTATCGATCGGACAGTGAAGGCATTATTGCGGATGAGGTTTTTCCTACATAATGTATTGTGAAATATTTGCAACGATTATGATATAAGAAAGTGAAATAGAAAAAAAGTAAAAAAATCATAGTACTCGAGGAAACTTTAGGCATAATGACGCATCGATAAATCTACCATATAATTCTGCGGAAACGCGTTATAAAAAAACTTTCATTTTTAACAATGGCTGCCTTTTCCCTATGAATACACTCAATCACCTCTCGGCAACATCGTCTGCGCAAAAAACGCAGGGATTTCCATCTTTCCGCGCGTCATTTATTATCATCCAACGGTTCCCTTGCACGCGCCGCGGCGTCATTTCTCGCGCGCTCTGACCCTGACAGTGAGCTCTGCCATTTTTTCTACTTATTCCAGCTGGCTCTCTTTTTCGCGAAATGCGCGATGAGTCGAGCTAGTCGCGTAATGACATTTCGAGCTTATCACTAGAAAATCTCGCGGAAGCCTGCGGCGAAAGATTATCGCGGCTGTCGAGGCGGAAGAACGAATTTCGACATGTGTGTGTGTGTGGACTCGCGGACAAATGGGGAATCCCCACTTTTGCTTTGGAGAGAATCTGGACTGGACAGTAGGTTCATTGATCTTGCTTTAGACCGTGAAAGACTAAGCACGAGTTTGTGCAGTTAGGCGCTGTACATTTTTTGCGTGCATGGATTTGCGAACGAGTCAATGTCGATCGAATCGCGAGAACGGAATAAATTAAGGCATTAATTTTTTTTTTGTAGTATTGCGGATTGGATTTTTTATTGACATGCGGATCATTGAGAGAAATTAGGTTGGTCACTGTACAGACCGCATCAAAGATTATAAATATGTTATGTCTTGATTTTATTCGGATTTAAAATTAAAAGAACGAAATTAATATATTCAGTTATGTCCATGTACCTATATACTTAGTCTTTATTATTATGGAATCATTTCAACATTTTATCATGAATTTATTATAGTTGAATAACTTTCGCAATTTTTATGAATAAAAATCGATAAAAAACGTGAATTTTGTAGAAGTCTTGTTATAAATAAAAAAAAACGACTATGCTGGTTATCATAAAATAAAACCCATAAAGAGTAACATTTTAAGATATTATAACATTGATTAATATAATACACATGTTCTATTTATTATTTCGAAACGGACAATAACGATTTCATGGGTATTGTTGCAAGCGCTTATTCAACTTTTTCACCTATTTATTAACCTTCGCATTAAGAATTGGGAATATAAATTTATATGTAAATCTTTTATTACAAGATAATCTTTTGCGGAACTACAATCTATGAAAGAGAAAGCACTGGTTCGCTATTATAAAAAACTTTTAAGAATATATTTATAACCTTTAAATCCAAGACTTAATGTAGGCCACGTATTTTATTTTTTATTCCTTAAAGTAAAATATTCATTAATATAAGGACTTTAATTATGTAATTGAATAAATGTAGTACCCGTTACAAGTGATGTAACGGAGACATGCTTCAATTCATTTCAAACACCTTTCATTATTTACAAACAGATCTATTCCGAAAATTTACCATAAATGTTATCATAAACAAAAACAAATAGAAAAAATATGGTAACAACTCAAGACTTTCAAAATTATGGACCGCTATGCGCGAACAAAAGAGTCTTCCCACACAAAAGGAAAAAAAAACTTCACGATGCGCTCATCAATTATCTCAACATCCAGACAAGCATTAAAAAATCCTCACGTACGCCCTCAAGACTAGCTCAACGCTTCGTTCCCGCAGGTATAAAGGTTACCAAGTCGTATATTTCCAACCTGTGTGTGTAGCCTCTCCCGGAATTTCCTTCTGCCTTTATCTCGTTCGCCGTATTGTCATGAAACGTTCCGAGGCAAAGGAAAACCTGCGCTGGCTGCTTAAGTGTTTGGAGCTACACAGATGGAACCAGCGATACGTTAGAGACTGGCCGGGAGTCGAATCGTTAAGGGTTTTCAGTTTACAGGTGGAAATACTCGTAGGGATAGCTATATAAAGTGTGGATAATCGAGAAGCATCCTCAGTCAGAATTCTATTCTCGCACCTGAAACTTGTAGACGAGCCACGTTCGGAAGAAAGATGATTGGAAAGACGAGTGTACTGCTTTCGCTGTTGTTGTTGTGCGTCGTGTTTGTATCGGTTCAAAGTGAGTATATTGTTTCAAAGAATTTTCTCGGGCAGTGTAAAATCACGTGAAATATAAACGATTTAATGATATTTCGTTAAAATTCTATTGCAAACGAAATGATAATCGAAGTAATATTCTATCGTATAATTGCGTTAAACTGAAAAATCTCATTGCAGGTGAACCTATGCGAAAAAATGCTCAAGACAGACCTCCAACGATGAACCGACAAAAGCGAACATTCGGTTTCAATTGGTTCGAATCTCGCGATTGGCCACAATTCCGTCAAATTTGGAGGCTGCCAAGTTTCCCGACGATAGGCGGTATGTCGAGCTTTTTCGATGACGAGCAATTGCACGAGAGCTTCCATGCGAGACTCACAAACTTGGAAAACGGACAGCGACGCATCGTCAACTATCTTCGCAAGCTAAAGGGTGAGTTGTCTACAAGTAATTTCTACATTCGAAAATATTTATTCAAATACGTATATATGACTCACAGAATTGACCAATTAGCATTTACGCATCTAACAAGCCTACGCAAACACCTAACAGTACACACCGTCTCTCTAATTACAAAAGCCAGAAAAATGGCGCCAAGCGTATATTCTCATGCAAAGCTTATTGTACACACACAACTCCAACAGTCAACGACCATTATAACGGACAACCTTATGTAAAACCCTCATGTAATCTGTCTGCGCAGCCGATAAGAATGCAAATGGACCTAGCAGCACTACACAGCTGCCGGAGAGTCTCCCAACGCCAGTCGCGGAATCCGTTGATCCTCCAGCGGTTCCCACTAACGCCACGGAAATCACCCCAGAACCGCAAACTCCAACCACCGAGTCCACGACGACCACAGTCGCGACGAGGCTGAAGGACGAAAAAACGGATGCCACAACGACGATCAGCAACGTCACCATGGAGAGCACGACCGGCATCGACAAAACTGCTGACGAGAACGTGGAAGTGGTCACTCTGCCAACGACAGTTGCGGAAGAATTGCCGAAAGGCGCTGATAAGGAGATCACCGTAACGCCTGAAAGTTATGATTCCGAGGAAACTAATGAATTGTTTGTGTGAGGGATGGATGGGGGGATTTGTGTAATGACTGGTAAGAAGGGTGAATCTTGACTGAATGTTGTTTATTATTAGAAATTTTAATTCTGCTTAACTTTTTGATGACTATCAAGACTGTATCAATTTTTTATTTGTAAGTAGAACTCCGGACGATGAATTTTTATAAGACTGAGCGAACAGGAGTTATAAATATGATTAGTGGCACGAATGAAAGGATATACGAGATATTTGTTAAGGATAAATTATAATTAAATATTGTATGCTGTGCATTGACTGAATTTGATTAAAATTAATAAAAAGATATCAGATTAAAATGCTTCTAATCATTATTCGTTATACATTATTCGCTTGTTAGATTATTTTACCTCGTTTATAAATTAGGTCATTGTAATAAGTCTAATCATAATATTTTCGGTGAACCAGATCGCGATAAAATTTTTCCAGAACTCATGATTGAAAGTAGGTTCCGAACGTCGTTAGGAATTTCTAAGAAATACAAATGGCATTATAGTCCATATTATATTCAGTATCAAATATTATATTCAATACGCTTATACAAAGGCGTCCGAAAATTATAATATTTCATTTCTATTTTAACGAAACGCAGAAGATTATTCCCTTTGAAAACTAAAAATTTCCTTTAACAATTTTCATGCACAAGCATTTGTTAATCGCGGCAATACTTATAAAAGCCAGTAAACTTTGCCAACAATTTACTTTGATTTTATGGTTTAAAAATATACGTTAAGTGCGCTATGACTGTACTGGGTTTTCCACACAAATTAGCTTGCAATAGATAGAAACCATTTTCATGTCCAATTCTTTTTTTTTTATAAATAATTTATCGCTATTGAATTACACGTATTACAAAGTAGAAACTTGTTAACATTGAAAAACTAGCATGTTTACAAAGCTCGTGCGTGAGAAATAATGCGTTGAATAATGTAACGATGTTTTTTCAAAATTAACTTATACAAATATACTTTTAAACCTCAAAAGAAATCGTTTTACACGAAAACTAGAAATATCTATAATTATCATCTAAATCGTTACCAAACCGACTATCCTTCGAGAACGACAATGAAGATCGTATCCTGCCACCCCCCCCCCCTGCGATCACGAAAAAATAACCCGATCTTCATCAAAAGACAATGACATTCGTGGGCGTAGGCCGCAAGTAAGAGCCAGTTCCGAATAATCGTTACTCAAGCAGATAGCCTTAGCCCAGTCTCTCTTCGCTGAGGTGCTTCGGGATTTCTCAAGGACTCTGTCGGCGTCGTTGCGGTGTGCTCTCACGGAATGTAATTTTCGCCCGGCGCGCATTACCGATCGGTGAACATGCACCTTAGCGGTTTTCCCCGCATCGATTGACCGATATTCGCAAGATCGGTAGCAAAAACCGATGCAGTGTCTCGTTGAGTCGGGGGAAAGGGAGAGAAATGCACGAACAGCTGATCATGGGAGTGCCTGTATGTACGAATGAAAAGGAAAGGTGTAGTAGGAAAAAGTGAAGAAAACAAAAGCCATTCGGCCGGCGGCGATTCTCGTAACCCGTGAATGACACGGAGCTGTGAGTCTGGTTCGCGGTGTCACGAAGTAGGACGTCGCGCGCATGATAATTAAGAATCTAAGGTCAGTCGCAGTCTTTAAAAAAGGGTCGCCGATCGCTAGACTAGCGTCAGAGCGAAATCAGTCATCATGCCGTGCATCCACAGGTGGTGCGTCGTTCTTTTTGCGATTTGTTTGCTGCAGTTCGCGCGGTGCGGTGAGTGTTTTTCAATTTTTTAATTAGTGCATTCGTGTTTGGGTTGATTTTACGTTGACAGTGATTTGAAGAAGTGACGAGTATTCGATGGAGGGGTGGAGACGTATAGATTTAAGTGTGCGATCGATTACTAATAAATATTCTGCAATTTAATAGAGTAAACGAATAAATAATAGCAAATAAATAATTTCTGTCGAATTTACGCACACACCAACAATGTGGTTGAAAATTCTTGTGTTTTAAATGTTGTATTTTTTTATAGTAATGGTTAATTATTAATATTTGCGAAATTTTCGTAATTATTTTTCTCCACTGTTTTAAACACTTTCGAAGTACACAATTTTCTATGGTACTTTCTGGCATAAAAAAAGGCCCACTTCATGCCTCAGTTGGAAAAAAATAAATTCTGTAAAAGATTTACAGAAGAAACTATTTATGTTTTTGCAAACTTCTAGAGTATCCTTGGAACTAAAATAAGATAGTCATAATAACCAAGACTTATTTAAATAAGAAAAACCGGTATTTGCTCCTTCAGTTTGTACTCGGAGAAATGTCAAATTCATTTTAGCTAGTAAAGGTATGTCTTTAAAAATGATAGACACACGATATTCGTTTAGCATAAAGAGAAATTGGAATAATGCTTCTGCATTAAACTCAAAAATCAGATTACACAAATCAATCAGCGCAAAGACTCCGCCGTACCACAAAACAACCAAAACTTCTCAGTAATATATGCGAGCACAGCAAAAAACTTTCCGCTATAACCAAAAAAAAAAATAATAAAAGAAATCAATAAACGCAGTCCGATAAAAATAAAAGCAAATCACGTTCGAAAAAACGTCAAAGCTCGCGTCTATCCACGCACAATAGGATCTCAAAAAAAAAATTTTTGTTCTGCACCGCGCAGCGATTTACGGGCGTGCAAACAAGAGCGGCAACGCGAGGAACGAGGTGTCATGAATAGCGCCGAAAAATCTTCGACAGCAATATAACGCACAATGGCAAAACCGGTTCTCCGGGTCCATAAACCCGTGTGTATAATATATACATACACGAGTATAGCTATATATACCCGTGCGTTCGTTCTCGAAGTGTGTACTGGCGTAACAGGCTGACGTCAGCCAGGTGTGCGTATATATATATATACAGGTACGCGTGTACACGCACGGGCGCGATCGCGTGCGAGGCGAGATTCGAAATAAGCGTGCCCTTGTTCGTCGCGTATATAACAATGCGAGTAAGGGAGGTGTTTGCTTCTTTTTTTTTTGTACGCGATCGAGTTATGGAATTTCATAGAAGGGACTCTGATGACGCATAGTCGTTAAATTATAGTTTATGACTATTGTATATTTGCAATCTGTAATCAGCATACAGGCTTAAACTTTTAAACGCTGACGGTATTTAGCAATATAATTAACAATTTTATTATGTTTACAGAGGATCCCCGAAATGCGGAGACAGAGCGGCTACGGAATACACCGCCTGAGCTTACTTCCGTGGGTGGAAATCCGGCGTTACCTGGTCAGGCCCAAGCTCGATTCCTGCCGTTCTCCGCAAGTTTTTCCCTGAGCGCGGGAGGAAACAACGCCCAAACTTTCAGCATTGCGGGAAGCCCTGACGGCATCGGTCTGTCTCAAAGCTCGAGTCACGGATCGGCTGGAGTCAACGGGAATCCCGGGTAAGCATCCATTGTTCGACGCTTAGTGCCGTATAGATGCGTGGAAGAGGTTTCGCAAAATCATCTGTTTATCGAGATCGGAAAGACTCGGGCTTTGGGCCAGTGACTATGGAAATGTATATTCAAGGATTTTACGATTTTTTTTTATATAGCATCGTTATTCGGAAGCTTGTTTTTCTTAGCAGCGTGACTTGTTCATCGTTATTATAGTTACTTAATAACAAAACTTTGTTAACTTCAGCTCGTTCTCGGCAAGTCAATCGTCGTCGATAGCAGCCGGTCTAAATGGTATTTCTACATCGGACTCGAACGCGTTTGCTGCTAATCACCCATTCTACGGTCCAACTGCTCAGTCCAATACTAATTCATTCGCCGTGGGTCAAGCGGCGGCCTCTGCTCACGGAGATGTCGTTAATGGTCAGGCAGTATCCGGCGCACAATCCTCGGTTGGTGGAACTCACACTCAAGCCTCTTCTTCGGCTAATGCAGCTGCTGCATCTGGTGCTAACCACCAGAATTTGATTCAATTGAGACCCGAGAGACCATCGGCGTGGGGTAATACACCGCCGAATTATGCCAGTGGAAACGGCGGTGAGTATGATATTGATAGGTTTTTGTGAGACAAAAATCGTTCTTCGTTGTTAAAAACATTTTTATGTAGACGAGTACTTTTATTTTTCGATGTAATTATTATTGTACGATAAATAGGTGACTACTATTACAACTCTCAAGGCAAACCATCGCTGACGATAACCGTAAGCGACGATCGAAATCGATTCGGCATAAAACCATCGAACGGCTGGTACGAGGTTCCGGAAACTCCCTCTCGCGAGCCCTGGAGACGTCCAGCTTACTGCGATCAGTACAACGGCTGGTACCGGGACCCGCGATGCCGTAGTCCCAAGGTCGTCGTTACCAAACCCACTTACAGGCCAAGCAGACCTGTGTACTTTGCGAATACGAGGGACCCAAGACAGGAGGGTGGAAAGGTACAGATTTCTGCTGCTTCGGCTGCTTCCTCGGCGCAGTCAAGACCCGGTGGGTTGTCCATCGGTCAGTCGTCGGCGCAGTCGCAGAGCTCAGGGTAGGCTATTTTTTGTAAAATCTACATTTAAATTCTCAGTTTTATTATGATAAATATTCAATAGACTCTTACGATTAGTACTACTCTTACGCTTGACATTCTTCAATAAACTACAATTATCAATCATTAAAGCATTAACAACTTATATCTTTCCATCCCATTCAGTAACCGTCAACCTGGCACACTGACCATCAATCGCGTCGAAACATCCGGAAACGCCCAAGCTCACGCTCAGGGTACCGCTGGTTCCGTGCACCATCACCACCTTGGTCGTCCCGGTAACCTTCAAGCAAGTCTGAGCTCCGGTTCCGCATCAGCTAGTTCGCGGCCTGGCGGTTTCGCTCAGGGAAGCAGCGTAAGCTCCTCGTCAGGAGGCAATTCCAACAGCCAGGTCAACGCGGCCAGCGGAGGAGGCGGTTCCGCACATGGCTCTGCCAGCGCTGGATCCGTGGTTACCTTTCCGGGACCAAGCAGTGCGCATCAGATCATACCCAAGGAGTTTATCAGGAGTAAAAGGCCGAAGGACGAGGATGAATTCGACGAATTGCTCACGGACTTGACTGATACTGTTTACGAGATTTTGGATGTTTGATCGAAGTACTTATCGATAATATTTGTATAGAGGGATGTGATGTGGGTGTGAATGAGTCTGGAACTAGATTTATCAAGTTATTAATATAAGAGTAGAAGCCATGATTGATTTGCCAATTGGACATTGTGTAAATATAGAAATGTCGTGATTTCTTATACATATACATCGTGGCTAAAGAGTATAGGTATTGGCATTTTGAAGAAATGTTTAATATTTATAAAAATAGAATGACAACTTATTTAATAATAAATTATGATCGGTTATTATAGCATTAATTTATTGTGTAATTTAGAGAATCGTCAATGAATTATTAATACAATTTTCAAAAGCGTTAGAAATACAAGGCCAAACAAATTGTACATAAAAATACATTTGTACAAACGTATAACCTATATTGTTGTAACAATGGCAGATAAAGCAAATAGGTTATATGTGAAAGAAAATGTGTGTTGCATTTTTTGTGTATAAATTAAGTTTAGATTTTTTTGTGTACAGTTTGTCCTATTTAAAAAAATGATTTATTAAACGTTATGATCAGTATAAAAAACTGTTGTAAACAAGCAGTTGCAACGATGTATCCTGCAGGTTTTTTTCCATATAACAAAAATATATTTATACGCAAAAATACAATAAATTTTCAGTGTAATATCTCAAGCTCGTGGAATCACGACATAGTCTACGCATATAAAAAGTTGGTGATCAGCTAATGTCCATTCGCAGTCGGTAAAAGCGCCGTGAAAATCTTATGTATCGCCGCAGTCAGCTTACGATAGTAATCGCTTCATGACGTAATTTAACTTTTAATTACACGCGGAACAGCGCTATTCTGCTCGACAACAAGTATTCTTAGAAATTCATGTCGAAACTGCGAAACTTGCTTACTTGGACTCTCCGCAAACTCTAATCGCTTATATATTGAATATTTTCATTGTTGGATTAATAAGCGGTCACGCGAAATATCCATCACTTTTGATGGCATTAGATTTTCAGATAGAGTCTCTTTTCTCATCTCGGTAATTAACTGACTCTCGTCAGTCTTGGGAATTTTCTTATTTTTCGCAAATTTTTTCCTCTGCGTATCCATTTTCTATATTTTTGTACCAACTAATGGTTTATATGTGATTTCACACACAAAAAAATTTTCAACAAAATTATAAATACAGATCAGATAATTAATCATCCTGAATGTTTTAATACAGCATCGCTCATTAAATATTATGATGTGAAACTTCACAATCAAAATTTAAAATAAGGTTCATTCGCCTTTCCTAATTATGCTTTTGTAAACAAAGTTTTCGTTAAAAACAACATTTAAATGCACATCTCAACTGTCGAGTCACAGCAAAGTTATAGCAAAAAAGGAAAATCAATTCTGCATTGCATACATACAAGGCGATGAATCATGGAGCATTGCAAAGTCAAAAATATTAACAACAAAAATATCTTTCCATCGCCTCAACAAGTTTTGATTATACAAAGCCACAGACGACGAGGCGATTGAATACAACGTCTTTCTATTAACACCAACAAGCTCGCAGTAGATAAATCGCGCGATTATATACGCGCCTTTAAACAGAGGAGCGTTCAAAAACTCGCTTCTATCGATATAGGTATATACAAGTGTATGAGTCGCAAAATCACGGTGAAGGCTATACTCTCGTCGAGGCGGAGGCTAAAAGTGAGGGTCTCGACCTCGACCTTGGACGCGTCGACCTCGAGGCGACATCTGGTGAACTTGGATTCAAGGTGAGTCCGGTGGCTGCTGTGAATTATTCAACCAGTGGAGATATCTGGTTTACCGACTGATGGATATTCTCTTGACTATACCTACGGAAGATAAGCACTTTATCAACAGAATTTTTATATATTGTTTTCGCGCCATTGTAGTCTTGTTCGAATGAACGTAATGTTTTTCACTTGATTCAAAGCTAATTGTAAACATACGACTCTGCGATTTACGCACACTTTGAATCGTAAAAGAACGAAAATAGATTGAAGATCGTCCGAGGCAACAGATCGTATCAGTGAAATAAAGTATTCGTACGCGTTTTTTTTTCGTTTTATACAAACGAAATGATGCGAAGTGTTATGAAAGTGAAGGCTGCGTAAACGAGGAGATACTAAACGTTCCGTAGAGATGAGATACGCCCAAGGATTCTTACGGCGATTGAATCACCTATGCGTGCAGCGTTTAATCACGTATTCAAACTGTTTATAACGATAATGAGATTGCATTTTTTAGTTGTCTATAATACTTTACTGGTACAAAATTGTTTATTATTATTTAAGGTTCTTCGTAATATAATTCCAATGATATAGGTTTGATAAAATCGATCGACTGTAATTAAACGTTCGTATATTTACATAATTTATGTAGCAATTATTTGGACGTTGTTGAAAAGCGTAAAAAAGTATCATTGGCAGCATTCTAGGAAAAAGTGTATAAAGAACACTGCACGTTTTTCAGCGTGGATTTTACAAAAAAAATTATGTTTAATCGATGTTTTCCTTGAAGGATAAATTTTCCACGGACTTAAACTTGGATACCAAATAACAATAGATATTATCAATGACTATAAGTCTGATTTATTACCTGCATTGCAAAATCTGCGACTTTCATTTCATTTTAACAAATAGGTGCTAAAATACGATTATTGTATGAATAATATCTTATAGGCGCATGTATTATAAAATATTAGATAGGAGATAATTTTGAATAGATTTGTATAAATTGACGATTGCTTTGTCCATCCAGGAAAATAACGAACAACGCACATCGTCAATACAGGAAATATACGCAAACCACAAGCTAAAAAAAAGGTTCAAAAAATCGTAAAAAGTTAGTAAAAATTACGTACGGTATGCTTGTTGAGAAATAAATATTTACCTCAAACATGCGCGCACTCGTGGCACCGAGAAAAATGATTGATGCTCGCCGCAACAAAAAAAAGAGTATATGAAAATATGACTCTCTGATGAACTATAAAAAGCCAAAGAGTATAGCTCTTCCATTTCCAGCATCGGCGTAATACACGAGCTGAAAAGCACAAAGGTCAAAACCGGATGAATATATATATATATATATATTTATCATCGATGATCATCGTGTAACATCATCGTTTTAATGCGATTATATAGCCGCGGCTTTACGGCTGCGCGGACACGGGGGAATCCCCTCCTCGTCATCGCGTTAAACGCACTGGGAATATAATGGAGAAAATCGAATACATAAATGCTATTGTATGATTGACTATACATATACAGGTGGAGCGCACGGGTTTATATACACGCGTTGCAAACACGTGTTGCTGTTGGAATAAAATATATTGAGATACTGAATTAATAAAGTGCAAATTCATGCGGTCGTATACCGGCTTGAGTATTATACTCGTGGATGCGTAAGCCTATCGACACTACGCGTGATTGAGATATTAATGAAACATTGAAATATATTGTAGGTTTGTTCGCGCTTTGTTACACGGTAAATAGACTTCGAAATTCATATGTATATAACTTTTTATTCGCCGCCTTTACCAATTATAGAAATCATAATATTATCGACCTTCGATAAATGGTGTTTGTAGAGATTCTTAATGCCCATAAAAGATAAAAACTAATGGCATATATTTTCTTTATACAACTTGTATAGATTATGAAAGTCCATCAGAATCCTACAAGAATAATGTCTAACAATCTGTAAGCACTTTAGAAAGTAAGAGAGCAGCTCAAATTTGCAGTATATAAAAATCATAGATTTTTTCGCGCGTTTCTCCGATATCACGCGCGCGAGTGCCACCTCTTGGTTTTGCGCGTGGCTCCACATCCGAGTCGGCGCGTGAATCCTCGAAGATCCGACCAAGGCTAAGACGGATTAACATTCCTCGAGCGTCAACAGGAAGACACCGGCCAGTCAGAGACGCGTATAATGAGCCATACACGCCGTTCGAGCGGCAGATGCGATTTCAGTTTTAATTGTCTCGGAACAATGATCTCGAATTTCCGCGTGTTCATCAGCTGTCCTGTATGTTGCGGTCGAAAACAGGAATGGTATATCCACTCTCGAGGAGATGATGCCTTTCGTGATTTTTAACACGATGAGCTTTGCAGAAGAAAATTAATAATCATCTGCTGAAAGTGACGTATGCTGCACTGAACGGTTACGTATTCAATGAGGGGGTAGAGGATACTTTTTTATGTTCTAAATTACTGGTATGAGTTGCAAAGTTCACGTGCTACGAAAAAATTGCACTGGTTATTGGCAAAGTGATGTTAAGAAAAATCACTTCCATTATATATGACGTTTCTTTTTAATCCGTAGTTGAAATGCATATGCACGAAATAATGATAGCATGTATATAAATTGCGCTTGAATTTTGAACTAGCACAATGAAATAAAAAAGTGAATAAATAAATATTCAAACAGAAAAATGCTTCCAAGTGAATCACATACATGCCGGCATTGTTGACAACGTTCGCCGAGCACAATGAACTCGCCGATATATTATCCTTCAGAACACATCGAAAAGCACAACAACACCGAAAGCGAATAAACTCGCCCCTCCAATATTCCATTGACATCACGCAGCATAAAAAGAGAGAGTGAAAGAGAAAAATGAACTTCTCGCAATTACGTTCTATCTCCCTGGCGCGCGACCGTTAAATTTTATTAGGCAGCTTTTTCATATTCCGCCTCGTTATTATCTGCGTCTCTCTCTCTCTCTCTCTCTCTCTGCACGCGTGCATCGCGCTCGCACAAAGGAGAGCGAGAGTAAAAAGCCGGGATGCAACGGCGACGCGGTCATTATCCTGATGAGCACGGGATAAACGCGCGGTGGTGGTTGGCTGTTCAACCTCGAGGGAAAAAGAGTCCGGCCGCAAAGCTCCCTTTGACCGGATGAATTTCGCCAGTGCCGCCGGCCAAAAGGTGCGCGTTTCGAGAGACAGGAGCATCGACGTGACGCTACGTCTGAGAGCCTGCGTGTCTGTGTTGTAAATATAGGGATTCACGCGATGTCGCTTTGGTTCAACGACTGGAAATTGAATTTTCGATAGTTTCTGTTGGGTTCCGAATTTTCTGTCTCGGTATAGTAGTGAAATCGATACATTATGCGAGTTGCGGTATTGTTAGGATTGAATAGTAAAGTTTATTATATTAGAAATTGAGCACGTGGTTTTAATTTCTAGTTTTTTTTAAGTCTCTTAAATTTTGGTACAGACACGCAGATTTTAAACGTCGTTACAGCCATTTTTCTCAACGATTGTCATGATACTCACACTTTTTACGAGTTTTATTCGTAAAAATCAAGCGCGTTACGTAGACCATTAGCTTCTATTCATCGCGCTAATGCAACACGCGATATGGCTGCACAAAAAGTGTATTTTAAAATGCAAATTGCAATCGTGTAGTGCATGTGGATACTTTTGTAAAAATGTATAAGCTTAAAAATACAAAGTCATAATAATTTCAAATATTGAAAATCGATTAATTCTCCACAATTTCCGCAATACGATTCATTCCGCCAATTCTGGAAACTATGTAGCCAGAAACAAAAGCATTTCGTCGATGCAGTATTGTGATTCGGTATAGTTATTAATGACGTTTGTTCTCAGACAGGTATTATAGCTACGTTTGCTGATTCTGGAAATAGAAGATAATTGCGGCGGGGATCTTTCGGTAATTTATAGTTTTTGGAATTTCCCAGATTCGTGAAATATGCAATCCGATGAGTCAGAATAAACAGTGTAACTTGTTATTTCAACTTCCTTTAATTAATCAGGTTGAACAATGCTGGTTAAAGTCATAACAGCAAGTTGAAGAGGCTAATACCAATATCATTGTACGAAACTTGTACATATATGAAACTGCAATGCCCATGAAGTGATTCAACAACTTGAGAATCGAAGCATCTGCCTAAAGACATAAGATCATTTCTTGACATGCAACCCCACAGCTCGAAATAAATAAATACCTTACTTCGGAGCCACTGCCATTAAACGCTAATCCCGCATGCAATAGTTAATAACTCCACTCCCGCCGCTTAATTCTACAAAATCATTATTTACCTCATCCTCATCATCGCGATCATCATCTGAAATCAGAAAAAAAAACTGTTGTTTTTTTCCGGGTAATCGCGTATCGGATATTCCCGTTCTCCATACGTCCGCGCTTCCACGCAGTCCGTCTATAATTTCCAAAGGAGAGTTCGGTGTTTTTCACGGCGGCTGCACATCGGCTCACCGCGAAGACAATCACATGCATAGCCGCCGCGCGGGAAACCCCGAAAAACTCCTCGAGAACAATACATTATCGAGTGCATATCCGCTTAAGTGTACACGCGAACGCGAAGAGAGAAACGATGGATCGCGGGGATGAGTCGCGGCGATCGGATGCGCGCAGGCGCCGATCGCTGCCTCGAATTACGCAATGAGAGAAGCAGCGATTGAGCGCTATAAAAGCGGTAACTTCAAACGTCAGAGCTCACAGTTCGTTTTTTACCGGATTCCTGGATAGACGCGATATTATTGCGGATTCGGATTTTCTTCGGAAATTTGACGACAGCATCAGTGAAAGATGTCGTGGATCACCGTTACCGCCGCGGCGATACTTCTCGTCGTAGGCGTCACGTGCTCGCCTATCGATGTACCCAAGCCAGCGACCGGTGAGTCTTTTATTCTCTTTGTTTATTGTCGTCATTTTTTTCGATATACGGTATACGTTTTATCTGCTTCGGTATGCGGGTACAGTGAATATAGGGATCTTTTTAAGTTATACTTTTCAAGAAAATTAAATGTTTGGTTGTTCATAAATATTTTAGAAAATACTTGGAATTGGAGGGTCAAATTTATGGCCTATTACTTGAAATTTTATAGGTTCTTTTATACGACTTTTTCAATTTATGAGCTGCTAATTTTAGATCTTTAATTATAATAAATCCCGGTATAAGAAAGGGCTTCCAAAATAAATTGTCTAAAAAATACTATTTTGATTATAATACGAAAGTTCAATGATTGGTACACCCGACATGGATAGTATATAATTCTTGCATAATAATTATCTTATCGCCGCGTACATGTTATTATTTCGAAACGAGCGTAGCAAACGTATTAACAAGTACGCAATTAGTACCTATTACGCTTAATAAATTCATCATTCGAAAAAAAAATAACTGCTTCATTTCATAAATCATCAAAACATTGATCGACGGCCTCTGCGCCAGAAACTATTAATTCGATTCATCTCGGCACGCGCATCTCTCGATAATCGCCGATATGATTGATCGACATTTTTTGTGCCTTCTCTCCTACGCAGATCTGTTGCCACCCGAGGTCGACAGCGGCCCAACGCTGGCCACTGACTTGATGCCACCATCAGTGTCGGCTGAGATGCCGGAAAAAAATTGGCCCGCCACAGACCTGGTACCACCGGCTTTGCCGGAAGAAGAGACGCGCGTTAAAAAAGCGCCCGCTACGCTATTCCTGATCAACATCTACGCGGTGAAGAATAGCACCGCCGAGGATTCGAATGACGTGTTGCACGATGACGTCATCGAGGAAGTACCCGATGAAAGCTCAGGTAGGTCGCTTTTAATTACAGCGCGCGTATGTGAGTCGCTATTTTCATCCGTTGGAGCGTATTATAGATAGGCTTACATATATTCAAGGAGAAGACAATGAAACGGAGTAATTATGAAACTCCGTGTTATGCGGGATCTGGTGTATTATGTGGTTGTACATAGAGTATTTTTAATGATATTTTCTTTGCTAAATAAATAATTTTAAAAGACGAGACTGAATGTTGTTTTAAACCAAGTTTTTGCAGAATTTAATAACAATTGGAAACATTGACTGACATATAATTTTATAATTTAGAACCCCTTGCTATGTTCATTCTGGTGGTCGAGGAGGAAGACGAAGATCATCCAGTGAGTCTGGACGAGGTTGCCAAGGATCTCGAAAACGAGGGTTTCAGCATTGAAAAGGTCGCCAAGAACGGCGAGACGCGCCTCGTCAAGGTCGACCTCAGCTCCGTCGAGTCCATGGTGAAGGTCGATGTCGCGAACAAGAATAACGCAATCGAGCAGATCATCGCCGACGCCGCAGAGAAGAGAGCCGAGGAGGCAACGGAACAGCCTGAACTCGACGACTCGGGCAAACTCATGAAGATTCGTAGGAAGAGGCATCTTTGCCTTAAGTGCAAGCTTGACCAGCTCAAGTACAAGCATCACGGTGGCGGATGCGGAGGTGGATGCGGTGGTGGTGGTGGATATTATCAACGTAAGTTACCTATTAACTTATTGCCTGTCTAGATTCATTATTAAATTCAAATATTTATATACCGTAAAGACGAGTAATTCGCAATAGATTTTCAAAATATGTCACTTGCATTTTGTAGCCCAAGTTCAACCAGTGTACCAACCGGTCGTGGTACAGCCCGTCATTGTACCCGGTGGAGGATACCATAAGAAGCCCTACTATCCTCAACAAACTTGCAACACATGCGGAGGAGGGTAAGTTAATTTAATATTTTACTTTTCTCTAATTGCACAATTCGTATTATTAATAATAATATATGTAAAACATGTGTTCAATTTTAGTGGTGGTGGATACGGCGGATATGGAGGACATGGAGGTGGCAGCTCTTATGCTCAAGCATCTGCCCAAGCATCTGCTCAAGCTTCGAGTTATGGAGGATATTACAAGTAAAAGATTAACGCCCGAGTAACCCGCAAAGGATTTCGTTTAGATTGTTATGTATTCTTAAGAGACACTTGCAAAAATGTTAATGCTCGAGACTGCGCTGTATAACTTAAAACTTTAGAGTTTTCAATATATATATATATTGTTTTCAAAAAAGCATTTGTTTTATATACTATAGTTAATAGAGCTTGTACAGTAAATAATAATTTATTTTGAATGCAAGTAATGCAGTACTTTACTGCTATGTTCACTGAAAATAGTATTTCTTTTGATATTACAACTAAATAAAAAAAATATTTTTTGTACTTAATGTTTTGTTATTCATCAACGTTATCAGTATAAGTAATAGCAATTTTAATAATTTAGGATAAGCGATATTAAGCATTCGATATATAATTGCTATTAGTAGATATAATGCGATTATCAGTCCAGGTGTTTAGTATTGACAATATTATATGTATATAGGCAACGGTATACATTTAATTTTCTGATAGATATTGATATTTAAAATCAATGCTGTTTGTGGACATCTCTTTTTAATTTTCGATTTTGATTTCTCAAACTTAAGCGCATATCGGATTAACCCAAAAACTGGACTTGAACTTAAAACTGTAAAATCAACTTAATGCTTCTGTATTTCTACTGTCGCTCTTGAAAAAACCGCAATTACCAGACTGCTTTGCTGTAAAGTATATCTATACAGTGATAACGGTTTTGATTCTACTGTTTTTTCTTTCACTTTACGACGAATGCTTCGCTTGGAGAAACTTGCGAATTTGTAGTTCGCGTTATACTTACTGAAAATACTTTTTTACAATATATTTTCAACAGTTACATAAATTATTAATATTATATTTTTTAATCAGATATCATGATTTTTTTTGTACTATCTGCAAAGAACTAGGCTAAAAGCTTTCTATTGAATTTTGCGATAATGTGTTCACCGAAGTATCAGATACACCATGTGATATTATCGTTATTCTTGTTTAAAAATTAACATATAGCATGCAGGCATGCAATTATTTACGTAAGTTTTAGTCGAATCGTCATTTTGCTTCTACACATTTGATGAGTTCGTTAAAATTCTAACCCATTCATTAAAAGCCGGTTCTAAAACTTGAGCTTTTCAAGTTGTTTAGTTTTAACCGATAAACTTGGTAGTGACAGTTAAAAGGAAAGGTTCTAAAAGATGCTTATTAACGTGTCTTGTATACAGCGATGAAATATAATGGATGCAGAGTCAGTCAGAGCCTCAGGATAGAGGGGTATGGGTCTCGGTCAAGATACACGATATGTGGGTTTGCAGGTCGTTTGCTACTTGTTCCTATATCACTCATATAATCGAAGTAAGTTATAACAATTAGTGTTTATAAGTAAATAAGGTAAAAGCACATAAATTGCCTTGAACATTACACTTTCAGTATTTTTCGCATTGATCTACTGTTTTATTTATTACTTTTTATTTAATATTTAGCGGTCATTAGCCTATCAGATGCTAAAACGGCTTTATATCGTTATACTCTGTAAAGTATACGAGCGCACATGGACTAAGAAATCGGCCCGTTTCATTCGGGAAAGCGACTGCGATGAGAGGAGTAAATCGTCTGAGCTATTAGAGCAAAAAAGATGGTTTTTATGGCGGCAAAGGGAAATATAATAGCCTGATCCAGCTTGATCTTTTTTTCATGTCGAGCAGGTGTAATCTAACGATGAATAAATTAGAAATAAAACTGCGCAGTAAACTGAAAATAAGATACAAATGATTATTTCAATTTGACATTTATAATTATATCTAGCTTTTTAAGAAAAAGCAAACTATTAATACAATTAACATTATGAATAGTATATTATGACACTGTTGTGGGAGATGGTTTTCTACCTTGCTCGAGGTTTTTTGCACGAGCGAAGCTAGTAGAAAAACAAGGTAGAAAAACACCTCCCACAACAGTCTCATACGATATTTTATAGCACGACAACCTCAAAATCGACAATAAAGTTGTCATTTTGAGGTTAGCGTGCTATACAAAATATTATGATTTTTTATCCAAGAAATGACAAATACACATCGAAGCATACTCGATCATTTCAAAATTTATCTACTTGAAACAGTCGTTTGTATTCACATAGAGGTGTTGTTAGTCGTACATACATGTGTATGTATTTTAATTCATATAACACAAGCATAGTAAATCTATGCATATTGAATAGCAAGCTCATGCACACAGTAGGTATACGATAATCCACTGGGTATACGTGAGTGATAAAAATCGTCACTCTGATGCCATTATAAATCTCGTCAAACTCGTCATAAATTATGAAGTGAGCAATGAACAATATTTATGCAATTCTAAAATTAAGTATGTTCTATCATACCAAATATTTTACATTGCACAGAATACTAAACGTTAAATTCTTCTCGATAAAGTATAGATACGTAATTTTTTCATCTTCGTAGTTTTATACAAAAACAACTTTTTTCATAAACTTAATATATCGTTATCATCAATAAAGACGCATTTTGTAGTTATCAGAGGATTAACAGCCTCTACTTTATGAGTATATGATAAATTAAATTTTCTAACTAAAATTTATTTCAGAGTTATTATAATTTATAAAAAATATATTAACATATGTTTATTCACAAAAGCTATTTTCATATTATCTAATGCAATATAAATGTATTTTTTGGATTTATTTCATTTGTTATTAGTAATGTATATTATAATATAAGAAATAATAACACATTTCTAAGATGGAATTCATTATTTTAATATTTTTTGTTTTAAAATTAAAATAAGTTTTCAAAAGAGATCAATACTTTAGTTTTTTTGTCATTACGCCGAAGCACATCATTAATTCAAAGAAACAAAAAAGTGTAGTATATAAATTTTTGTAAATTAGTATATAGCACGACTGGCTGAACGCATTCTCCCTGAGGGTATATGACATACAAGCAAGTTTATCCCTCCTCTTGACCACAGGTAAAAGAAAAAGCAGGAGAGGGAAAGTAAAAAAGAAGAGGCGGTGATGGCGACCAGTATAAAGCTCCAGGGGAGCTGTATCTGAAGTTTAGTCCGTATCCAGCGGTGCGACCCACTATCATGATGCGAAGAGTGAATGCGTGTATAGGCGTGACCGTGCCAATTTTTATTTTAGTTGTAGTGAACAATGCTAGTGAGTTTTAAAGTTGCAAAGTTAACATTATTAATTCAACTAAATTATTATTTGTTTTACATTTCATTTAATGTTTATAAAATTTACAAGTATGCTTTAAAAATAAGAAAATAATAAGTGAAGTGTCTATAGAAGTGTCGTGAACTATAGATATTTTTTGTTAAACATATTAATATTGAAATTTAGCTATTTTAAATTTTCCAAATGTGTGAATAAATTTGTGTTCTTATGTGTCCAGATGCACTGCCCATCCAATACTTACCTCAGGTCCCTGGTTTTGTACCTGTGTACATAAGATATGGCGACCAACCTCTGGAGGAAATAAATCCCATGTTAGCTGAAGCTTTTCATGAATCGACTGGCATTTCCAAGGTAGTATGTTATAGACGATCTAAAATACAGATTTGAGCTTTCATTTCTAAACAATGAATATTATTTTGAAAAAAATGAACTAATTTTTGTAGAGTATCGGAGAGAACAGATTAGATGAGCCTGCATCTAAAAATACAAATAAAAATTCAAAACACGATACTCCAGGCCAAGTAATACCTTTGAAACAATTAATTTCTGAATTATCGCAAGATCAAAAGGATAAAACAAAGACACCAGAAAAAGAATCGCTCATGGAAAAGGTAAAATATGAAATTTTTTTGTTCGTTTATATTAATTAGAATAAACGTTCTTCAAGAAAGTAATTGATTGCTTTTGTTTGCAGCTGAATGAGTTTTTACCATTAGAAAATATTGAAGTTAAAATAATTATGGACGATCAAGCAAAACGATAAAAAATAATTTTACTTGCACTGAGGCATATATAACATGTATACAACGTATTTATCCATATGACTTAATCAGCAGTGACTTTTAATATGAGATGTTTCAATCTGTTGAAGATAAATGCTTAAAACAAAATACTATGGAAAAATGTCGCGTCTAAATGCATTAATTAATTCAAATATGTTTAATTTAACCATAATAACATATAATATAAATTAAGATTACTTTTTACGCTAATACCTAAGTGTAAAAAAGTGTAGTTTTTTATGAAGCTATATGTCAAAGATTTACTTGTATCAAGTATCTGCGACGTGCAAAGCGGAGAAAACCAAAAAAATAAATTGTTTGCGGTTTTCGCGGCCAAGTCAATGACTGCCGTAGCTGTAGTTGATGTGACGTACCGCTGGCCTTTACCAAGCTATTTCGTTTAAATTGTTTCAAACTTAACAAAAAAAATATATGTAAAGATAAGTATGCCAGAAGTATCATTAAAAGATGAAAAAGCATAAGTAAATAATGCATCTTATTTTATTGTACAAAAGTTTTTCCGTTATAAAATGTGAAATTTAAATATTGACAAATAACATGGTCGATTTATATTAAAATTATATTCATTTTTTAAATGAAAGAATTCTTTATAGTGGTTTGACGAGCTTATGTTAATTTTTATCGAAACTTATGATATTTTATAATAATATGGCCAACATGTAATCTTTTACAATTGCTAAAAAATCCTATTAAAAGACTAAGAGGAAATGATATTTTATTCAGTAAATTTCTTTTAGTATAATCCTATGTATAAAGCCTGTAATAATGATTTGTTGCGTACATCCGTGAATAAAATTACATTTTATGACTTAGTAAAAACGTTTCGACTAATAATTTCAAGAAAAACTTGTTGCTAATTCTTATTACATATTCCCAATGTATTTCATGTACGTCATTCCGTTTGAACTTTTTTTTGTCATCCTTGTAATTCAATAATTCCTATAATCTATTGCTTCCATCAGTCAAATTTAATCACTTCCTATGGAGCCTTTTCTCACCTGAGATTAGCTGTGTGTCTCGCGACGAGCTATTATACATATAAATAACGCCTCAGGACACACGAGTGTAGGTCTCGGTCAAGATGCCCACGATATCTGGGTTTGCGGGTCGTTTGCTCCTTTGGTATACCTACACAAGCGATTGCGCCTGTACATATATAGGCTCGATCTGTTTGCTTTAGAGGAACAGGCTGAGATTCATTGTTGATTGATCGATGTATTAGAAGCAAAAAAGGGATACGGTGATTTAATGGAAATTATGAAGAACGTAAAGTAGTACTTAATCATTTAGGAAGATTGAGGGTCCAGTTCTCTTTTTTAAAATACTTTATATATTCGTTCGGCAAATTTATATAATCATACAATTAATAAAAATATGAATTAAAAAGAGTCTATCCTTATTAAAGTTAAAACTATCTATAATAGTCGTATATTGGTTATTTTAAAAACTGAATTTAAAAGCATGTTTCGCTACTTTTATCTAGTCATAAGTTTTTTAAATCTTTATACTGATCATAAGTTTGATACTGATTGAAGGAAATCGATTACTGCTAACATAATGCAGGCGCAATCAAACATTAGATTAACGCAATCTTTATCTAGACAATGCATAGAACGTGCAATTACCAGATTCTCATCAGACTTATGATATACCAAAAAAACTCATTAACACTGTGGAATTAAATAACTCATTTCGTCGTAATTTTTTAATCGCCGAAGGAAACGCTGAAATTACTATCATCAATGGCCTATTAGTCTTGAGTGCATATTACACGCTGCACACACTCTTACAAGGAAAAATGCATGAGCAATTCTTCGCTAGTTTCGCACACGCTCAACAAGCTCTCCATTAAAACGAGTTAATAACAAAAGACCTGGTCATCCGTAAACTCGATCCCCGTCGTCTTCTCCGGTGACTGTACGCTGGCACTGCTTAGGTAACACCATTCACCGACAATATTTTGCGGTGAAACAGCGTCGGCGAAGGGCAAGCGCATAAACTCCGAAGACGCACAGCACACAGACGCAGGTGTCGCGCGAATGAAAATTGTTCTCTATGCGAAGAAGCCTGCTAACTGTAAACCTGCCTAGTCAAAGATTTTCAATTGATTTTTTACGCCGCTGTCGAATCGTCTTTCTCCTCAGTAATAGCAACGATGAAAAATGGACCCGTTGGTCTCAATGCTTTATTATAGCTCTGAGAGAGGTAAAAAGAAGCTTGAATGTGTGTACCTTGAATATAATGCAGCCGCCTTTCCAGCGACTCCATCAACAGAAGGAATAATAATGGCTTTCTGCAGAACTACACGAACCACCGACAAAAATCACTCCATTAATATTGGCTAATCGAGCTCCTCGATTTTGCGATGCAAATTATACGCTTCCATGTCTCCCCTTTTACTACATAATGGGACGAAATATCAGTAGCACCCAGTCTCTCTGTATTATAAGCGGCAGATGACCGGGCAATTGGATCTGGATCGCGAGAGAGAGGGAACCGGTTTCGCGGTGCACGCGGTTAGTGGCCGAGCGATCGATGCGTGTCAGCTGAATAAAAAAAAGGACGAGTCGTTTCCGAAATTGCTTGGCTCGATGATACTGCCGTATTCCACCCTGAGGTTCGTTTTCGCATGCGAAAAAGTGTATGCGGCTGCTGAAGGAAGCCTGTGTAGAGGTTTCTTGGACAGCCAATTAGTTCGTGCCCAATTTGACAAGCAGTAAGGTAGGAAATTGCTTGTTTTGCAAAAGCGAAACAGAATTAAGTGCACGCTTGCGAATTGGTAGTGAAGTATTTATGTCCGGCTATCGTACAAACGTTTTCTTACATTTAGTCTTATGTGGTAACGTGTTTAAACTTTCATTTTTTTCTCATTGTGTCAGTATTTGTGCAATATATCTGACGTAGAAATGTATCTATGCAGTAGACAAAAAGAACATAAACAAATCCTAAGACGTTACTTTTGTCTCTTCGTGTGTTCACATACAACTAATTTGTAGCTCACTCTGTAAGCATGATTATCTATATAGACATGAGTGGCCCAAGCAAGCCCAACAACATGATTTTGGTATCCACGACATGCCCCCATATCTCCACAGAGAAGTGTAAAAGTGACTATACGTCACCTATCTTCGCAAGCCAGATACTAGAAATTCGTAAGAGGATCGTGGGCTAGTTTAAAACTGTTGTTTTATGCGGCTATTTATATGGTTTTCCACTACAATTGATGTATGAGTATTTTATTATTTCGTCATGTAATATCGTGTATAGATGTTTATGAATTAAAATGCATTTTTTAAGCCCATTTTATTTTTGATAAGACTTGTTTGAAAACATAAATAATCGAGATTCTGTAATCTGTATTAAATGACTAAATGGGAAAAAATGCAGCCAAGCGCATTGAAGCTCACTCTTGCGTACACGCAGTTGATAGCAAAAGCTTTTACAAGCTTTTCTTTAGCTTGTTCAATAAAAATTGTCAATAAAACCAACAGTAAAAAAGGAAAACACATTTCTAATGAGAAATGATTCATTTTATTTCTTTGTTTATACATTATTTTATGCAATATTATCCATAATACATATGTATATCATTGAGGCTTCAATTAATTTATTAACTTTCTAAATTTTGTTCTAAATTTTCTTTCTCTATAATTACTTCGTCAAGTTCGATTTCTACGTCATTTTGTGTTCTAAATAATATTAAACATATTAAAACATTAGCAATAATATAACAATAAACCAGCAACAAAAGATTAAAATAATATTTACTTACCGAATTTGACTTTTTCAATAATATTTCAATAAAGACCATCTAGATTTATACCAATTCATCTGGATGTATTGGAGATCGAGGTGTGCCAGATGTCTCAAATTCGGTAGTTTTAGTATTGGAAGGCGAACGAGTAGGTTTTGCGACAGCATGTACTTGAGGATATGGTGCTGCCAAAATTTGATTTAGACAGAGAAATACCAAAAATATCAATATTGCCCACTTCATTTTGACTTCTACTTATTGCCTAGTAACAGTATGATGTTAAAAAGTTCAAAAAATTTAACGTTGTGGATATATTGAAATTTTAGTAGAACAAAAATCGTGATGTAGAATCATAAAAAATCTACAAAGAGACGTTTAGAACGCATTATTATATCAATTTTTAAAAACACAAGTGATTCAATGTGAAATAATTCCACATCTTATTCCTTGAAATACATTTACGCGCAATGGAAACGTTTCAATTCCTGTACTTTCTTAAGTTCTTTTTCTATATTTAAAAATTCAAACGGCTTATATCTATCAGTGTTCGATTCCCAAAATTCACGCAATTACCTTTTAGGTTAAATTAAATTGCTAGCGCCAAGAAAAGAACTTAAAAACTATATGAATGTCCCGTAAGCTCCTTTATGATAGTCCAATAAAAACTTTAACTATAAGTGTCCATATCTTTCTTAGGGCACGCAATGGTCTACATGTTATTCCAGAAGTACTTGCAAGAGCATACATATAGACGGAAAAATAAATGCATATGTAAGTATTTCTTTTTCTTCAAATATCATATTTTTATGTAATTCCTGAGAGTGCCAAAACATTTTTATTTATTCCTTTGCTTTATATGAATATAAAAAGTATTTTTCCTTGGCAATATTTATAGGTTACATTTCAGTGAGCTACGCCACTTAATTCGAAGAAATTTCCAGAAACAATTTTGACATAACAAATATAGCCTAATCTTTATAGTTTATTCGTGTGTAAAATATTTAATGATGCTGTTTACAAGTGTATAAATATTTCAACTTTATAGTAATGAGTCAGTTTTGTAGGAAGTTTACAAAGAATCAGTCTTCCTTGATAAGCAAATAAAGTACAGAATGAAGAAAAAAATTTTCTTACTTATTTTATTGGTAGTCTCATTGGAAGCTCACGTTGTTATCTCCGGAGATTTTTCCTTTCATAATGAACACAATAAACAACATCACAATGGGGAATCTTCTTCTCATAATGAGCCTGTGAAACAACACCACGGTGAACATACTCCATCTCATCATGGGTCCTCAGAACATCACCACGGAGAACATACTCCATCTCATCATGGATCCTCAGAACATCACCACGGTGAACATACTCCATCTCATCATGGGTCCTCAGAACATCACCATGGACACCGTTCTTCTCATAAGGAGCCTGTGAAACAACACCACGGTGAACATTCTCCATCTCATCATGGGTCCTCAGAACATCACCATGGACATTCTTCTTCTCATGAGGGGCCTGTGAAACAACACCACGGTGAACATACTCCATCTCATCGTGGGTCTTCAAAACATCACCACGGACATTCTTCTTCTCATAAGGGGCCTGTGAAACAACACCACGGTGAACATACTCCTTCTCATCATGGGTCCTCAGAGCATCACCATGGACATCCTTCTTCTCATAAGGGGCCTGTGAAACAACACCACGGTGAACATACTCCATCCCATCATGGGTCCTCAGAGCATCACCATGGACATCCTTCTTCTCATGAGGGGCCTGTGAAACAACACAACGGTGAACAAACTCCATCTCATCATGGGTCCTCAGAAAATCACCAAGGGCATCCTTCCTCTTATAAGAGGCATTTGAAACAACACCACGGTGAACATACTGCGTCTCATCATGGGTCCTCAAAACATCACCATGAGAATTCTTCTCATAAAGGGCCTGTAAAACAACATCACGGTGAATATACTCCGCCTCATCGTGGATCCCCAACCCATCACCATGGGTACTCTCCTTCCCATAACGAGCACGTAAAACAACACCACGGTGAACATACTTCACCTCATTATGAATCCCCAACCCATCACCATGGGCATTCTACTCCCCATAACGAGCACGTAAAACAACACCACGGTGAACACACTCTACCTCATCATGGGTCCTCAGAACATCACCATGAACATCCGTCTTCTCATGAGGGACCTGTGCAACAACACCACGGTGAACACAATCCATCTCATCATGGATCACCTACACATCACCATGGACATTCTTCTTCTTATAATGGACCTGTAAATCAAAATCATGGTAAATATATGCCATCGCGTTATGAATCGATAAAACCACATCACCATGGGTATCATGTTTCTCACAATGGACCTGTAAAGCAAAATCGCGGTAAAGATTCACTATCGTATTATGGATCTTATAAACAACACCATAGTGACCATTCACCTTCTCGTTATGGATCTCCTACACAACATCAGGGCCACGGGTTCTCGCATGATAATAAACCTAATAAAAATGGTAAGTGGAGTATTATTTCTTAAATATTAGCATTATTATTATTATCATTTTTATTACGATTATTACTTTTTCTAGTTGATCATAAAAAAACACACCTAGACCAGGCAACGAACGATAAAGAAAGGGACTATATAGACATCAGAAAATAAAGAATATTAATTGTAATATTATGATTGAAAATTTCAATTACATATTCCTAAACTTACTATATCTGTAGTATGCAAAAAATTGTCATGTTTTCTATTATTTAAATCTAAAAACGTTTACAAAATGAATATTATCTTTGTATTCGTTCCCAATTTATCAATTTTATAATTCCCATATACAAAGTTCAGAATGGACATAAATAAATTAATAAATTGTCACATGCTAATATATGCCCCTTCATAGTTGACTTTATTTGAGGTTTAGTTCCCGTTAATCATAATGGTGAACTTTCGCCTGACACACATCGACACCTTTCGCCTTTCTAAGCAACGAAGTAGTTCCTTCTTACATTCATTTAAATTTTCATTTTTATGGCAATCAAACTCAAGTTTACCATTTATTCTCAAGATACTAATCTCTTCCATTGCAAGACACAACAATTTTCAAATCGTCATTCCAATTCTCTCTGTAGAACACACGACGATGTAGGCCGTACATTATACTCATCCTATGTACACCTACTTACGCACACTTAGTATTCCCTTCCTTTTTGAATCTCATTCAAGATCCTTATCACACTCTAATTTACCTTCTAAAGAACTCTCGCGTATACAAAACGAATTTCTCCACTTGCGAAGAAACGTTTCGAAATCAATCGCACTGCTCTAAGCAAGTGAAAGATGCGCTGCACTCGGGAGTGAAAATTAGCGACTCTCGCCAAGAAGTCCAAAGTAGACAGAGGCAACGGCAGCGCGTACTCTTCCTGCATACGTATGGGGGACTGAGGCGCAACTGCGGGAGGAAGGAAAACTCGATTTGGATCAAAGAAAATATAGTTTCGCGCATTCGGAAGGTGGACGTATAGCGCCGAGGCCCGAAAGGGGAGCAGCCGACATAGTAGTGTTAAACTTCGAAGGCCAAAACGAGAGAGCATCCTTAATCTCCTTGGCAAGGTTATATGGCAGTCGTTCCTTAACGAGTCTACCCGCCGAGATGGACTCTCTTCCAGCATCTCTCCTTCTCTTCGCCGAGAGCGAGAGAAAGAGAGAGCTACCGTTACAAGCCTCTTGCTTTTTTGCCCTCCCAGCGTTTCTCTCCTCTTATCGTCTGTTTCCTTTTTTGCACTACACACACACGCACTCACACACACAGACACACACACACCGACTAGCTCCGACGATTCTATTATGGGATATGGCCGATTTGCGCGGAGTTTTAGCCGTGAGCTGCTGCTGCAGCACGAGGTCTAATACCTGCAGCGCGTTTTATTTTGCCCTCACAGACGTGCACACACACACACACACACACACACACACACACATCTATACCTATAGCCGTCCTGGTATTATGGGTTTAACGGCCGATCGATTATCTTTTGTTGTTCAGGAAATCCAAGAAGTTTGCTCGGCAATTTCGCGCGTTACGAGCTTCTTTCTCTCTTCTGCCTGCATGTTCGCGGACTATCTTTTTCTCGCGCGCGCTTCCTATATCGCTTTTAATTAGCGCAATGGCGGCTCTGCGAGCTTATCGAGCGATCAATTAGGATTTTCTGAAAAATTGCTGTATGCGTGTTTAGAATTTCGTGAATTTTTTTAATTCCTACCTGCGAAGATAAGACGATTATATCATTAAACTATAGAGACTCGTTTCTATATGGTAGATAATAAATGAGAGAGATTTAGACGATTACAAATCGCGGAAAAAGGATTCGACGTTTCGCAGTAACTGTATATATGACGATTACGTAAAGATTACGTTGATTGCAATAACGCAATGACGATAATAACGTCTATAATGCTTAGAGATGAAGATGTTTTTGTAATCTGTGGAATTCAAGTGAAAAAAATTCTTCGAATCAAAAGCGTTAAAGACTGGCGCTTAATTTAAATTTAAATACACCGCGAAGATGACTCTGATCTATTTTAACTTTCGTGTTAGCTTAACGCGGCCTTTGACCTTAGCTGTGTTGATTCATCCTTATTTGATCATCATCTTCCTGTAACCTTCGATTTATCTACTTAACGGTTTGGGAAGTTGTACAACAGCATCCGAAGATTTCGTGTACTTTTTTTTCTTTTCTATCAACTTGTTTAAAAGTATATAATCTATTCATTCAAACTTCCTGTACATGCATCTTAAAATTTCCAAACGAAAGAGGTATAATAAATATCGTAAATATATATTATAAAAGAGTAACAAAATTCAAATCGATTCGAGTAAATAAATCTTTTAACTCCACAGCCTGCGCTGCACGAGTAAGAAAAAAACGCGCGCACTCTTTTCAAACAAGCAGCGACTGAGCAGCGGCAGCTCAAAAAACAAAGAGACTTATTGCGCATTGTTCGAAAACACCTTTAGACGCATAAGAAAGACACAATGTGCCGACGCGAGAAAAGCCTTTTCTCCAAGCCGACGTCCCATAACTCAAGCTCTCTACTAGCTTTGGCGCAATGTAAGAAAAAAAATCGGCATAATGAAGTCATTATCAATCCCGTCAAACTCCTCATGAATCATCGCGCAGGGATGCGTCGCATGAGACAACCGAGTAGGAACGCGAGAAACCAGACACGCCGACGTTTCGCGCATCCTTGCGCGAAATTACAATCCGCTCGAGAAGAATTCGCGCAGTAGTCGCGATGGTATAATTACCGATCTTTTATACATCGATACGCAGCTTCCTCTCTCGATATCGAGAGAAGCGATTTTTCTTATCGATCGAAGAATCGCGCGACCCTGATGTAGCGAAGAAAAAAATGTTGCGCGTTAGCCGCGGAGAGACTTTCACTCGATCGGAGACACGCGGATGGTAACGAGACACCGCGGAATCCATGCTCGCGATCGATCGTGGAAATTACACGCCGAGCGCAGCGATTGTTGTGTGCGCACTTAACGTCTCTTTTTCGCGCGGTGGAAGACGTGAACTCTGCTTCGCATACGAGGATTATTCGAACCGATTGTCTTTTTTCTTTATTCCCGTTGCGGAATTCCAATTTAAGCGTTGACTTTCGGAAGTTAATTGCGTGGCGAATTTTTAATTTAAACTTTACACGGTGAGCGAGTTTATAACGAGTCGGCTATTCTTTTTTTCAGCGTTTCCCAATCTCGAGGTGGTTGACGTGTCTCGCGAGATTGAGAAAACTTCGAGGTAGATTAAGGAGTTTTATACTGCTTTGCGGTCAATATTTGACTAGCACACTTTTGACTGCTCTATTTAAGCTTATCCGCAGCTCTCGATATCTTATACATGTGTATATATATATATATATGTGTGTGTGTAAAAAAAGGCGTTAATGAAATCGCAAAAACTGATAAATCACGTCGGAGCAATGTAATCTAACGGTTTCCACTCGGTTTTTATATAATTGATACACTAATGAGCGGCGCTAGCTGCATACCGAATGAATACAATTTAAAATCGTGCAAATTACTATATGCGCATGTGTATATCATATAATTAAATTAAATTCTGCTTAGCAACGCGCTTTAATTCAGTGCGACATACATATGCACACATGAAATCTTTAAAACTGTAAACTCAAACGTATAATCGCCATCATCAGCGGTACCCATTCGTCGATGACAAAAAGCTTACATAAGAGTAAAAGTTAACATCGCGCACAGTGCAGTAGTCTGTATATATATATAATACACATACACCTGACTCACAATAAACGCGCCAACTTGTCACATAATTTATATCCAAAGTACCCGCGCACAATTTGAACTACAATTCCGCGCATACCGCAGCACAGTAGTAGACGCAGCAACAAATCACGGCTGATTAAAGTATACGCCCACGCAAGAAAAATTACACCTCCCCGAAATATCAGCTGCACGAAACCCGCGGCTATTATACTCGTCGGTCACCGCCGAAAACGATCTCGGTCTGCCTGTAATATGCAATAACGTCGAGGATATCGGAGAACGAAGACAGACAGACAGAGAGAGAGAGAGAGAGAGAGAGAGAGAGAGAGAGAGAGAGAGAGAGAGAAAGAAACAACGCAGTCTCTCGAATGTCTTTTTGCCGAAACATTAACGGAACTCCGCGCAGGGGTACACATTATACGCACCGCGGCGGTATATAACAGCGGAGAGCAGTCCCTCCTACTCTCTCGCGAAAGAGAAAGAAAGAGCGCGCGCAAGAGAGGGCGAAAAAAGGGAGAGACGGTATAAAGCTGAAAGTGCGCCGGTCCAGCGGCCCAGTACGAAGGCATCCCGCGGACAGGAGAGATTCGAGCCGGCGGCATGCTGCGTGTGATGTCGTTCTCATCAGGCGCTGCCGCGCCACTTTTCGCTAGTACTATTATTCTGCTCGTTCTCGCCCATGCCAGTGAGTTTTAGCTTATTCTAATAAGCTAAATGATATTGACCGCATCGATCGGGAGACGAGTCGATCGTGGAGAGAAATTTTCAAACGCGTGTTTTGTGATGATTTTGCTTTTTTTTTTATTAATCGTTATGTGAAGGGCTGCTCGTCGTTGATTCGAAAGGCTGGAAAAATGTGGCCTCGGGAGAAAACTGTTGCTACGAGGCGATTGAGTTTACAGTGACTGTGAGAATCGTGGGCGTTCGGAAGTGAATGTAGGTCGAGATGCCGGTTAAATAGGCCATCGGCTTTGCTTGTGAACGAGATTTTTACATCCGCGTTTGCTTTTTCAGTCGCGATTTCGATATTTTCTCGTTTGTTGGTTCTCGTTTGTCGATTTCGATATTTTCTCGGCATGCGCTTATTGGTGTTCGATCTTGTATTCTATAGACGTTTAAACTTGAAATTTTATTCAAATTGATTCATTGTGATGTCACGGTGCACATGATTTTATAAATGATATCATCTTAGCAGCTTTGAATCTTCTTTCAGAGTTAATACATTTTTAAGAAAATAATAAATTTTGAAAATTTGAAACTTGGCTTTAATGAAATTTATATTTGCAAAAGTATGTATGTAAACCTCCTTGATGATTTCAGTGATTAATACGAGAGTTAAAAAAACAATGCATTGATAACAATAATACGTAAACTCGCTTGATTAGTAAAAACAGTTATAATAATGCTGTAGGAATTAGAAAACACAACAGCGCATTCTTTAAATTGTATATAATAAATTACAAAAGTATAGTATAACATATTAATTTTCTTCTAGACGCTTTACCCCTGCAATATTTACCAGAAATTCCTGGCTATATTCCTGTGTACATAAGGCATGGCGATCAGCCCTTAGAAGAAATTAATCCAGCTTTAGCTGAAGCTTTCCACGAATCTTCTGGCATATTAAAGGTAAACAAATTTTCTGAATATTAATTCAACGCTAATCCTCTATTTGTCAAACTTATATGAAATTCGTCTCTCTTTTTCTGTTTACAGAATATTCGGGATGGCTTGACTGATAGAAATGACGTTTCGTTGGATTCCAATGAAGAAAACTCATCCCTTGAGAACGACAATCCACCGGTGCCGCCGAAACAATTGATTTACGATTTTCCCCAAGACAAGGGTAATTTTCCACCAAAAAACAAACCCACCGAAAAAGAATCTGTTGTTATGAAGGTAATAAATTATAGTTTGAATAATTTTATGACAACACGCAGATCTTGCTCTTATTAACAAGTATTTTTTGTTTGTTTCAGCTCGCCAAAACTTCGCCACTGGACAAAATCGACAACAAGAAACTCACGCAAGAGATCAAAGAAAAAGAAAAAAATAAATGAGTTTTATAAAACTAGTCAAAATGTTGTAGTTTCTGAATGTTCCGACATTTATTCAATGTCTATACGTATCAAATCTTGAAAAAAACTTGCAATTATCTGCGAGTAATTATATACGAAAGTTATAGCCCATTAAACAGTGCTTTATATAGAGAGGTACATTAATACTAAAGGAAAATTGCGCTCAAAATAAACGGCAATAAATTTAGAGGGTGTACAAAAAAGTTAATTGCTACAGGGCATCTTAAGATATAATTGACTTTACTTATGCTTCTCTAACTTTGCAGCTTCTGGAATATTACAATGTTTCGTTGACAAAAGAACAAGTGTTTGTATCCGAATATATCGAATTTTTATGAATATCTATACAGTTAATTTAGTACAAAAGTTTTAATTATATTCATCAAGTGATGTACTAAGTTGATTAATTGTGAATATTTTGTAACTGATTTACATAGTAAGTAAAACGATTTCAAAGAAATGATTTTGATTATCCGGTTGTTTTCAACATATTATTTATTGAATCATATTCATTAATATTTACATCTATTTATAAACTCTTAATTTTAAAGCTCACTTGCAAAATTAAAATATTTTTGAAAATAAAGTACCGATATGTGTTTTTTTTATACAATTATGAAAAGTACACGAATATACTGATAAATACTTTTCACACTCTATAATATGCATCTATATTTACCCTTTTTGAAAAACATATTCAACCTACAATAATAAAATAGATTATTGTTAATTTTAATTTTTTAGGCTAAAGAAGATTAAAATTATAGCTATATACGAATTTTAAAACAATTATAAAAAGTTAAATAAACTCTTCATATAATTCGATTCGCGGATATTTATTAATAAACAATCCAATTATATATATATATATATATATATATATATATATATATATATATATATATATATATGTCATTTTCATAAAACAAGAAGACAGGATTATATTCAAATAAAATACTTGCTTTCCGGAAACATTTGAAATTTGCCTCTTTCATTATCATCAATGTGCAATCACTGTTATCGATTGTAGATAATTAAAAATTCAAGCTTTCTACTTTACCATACGTTTTTACTTCAGACAGTCACGCCAACACGTGGTCATAATGTGAAACTTAAAAGATGCCAAAACACCGTACACCGACACCGCTACGTCGAATAACCTCATCAAAACTCATTTTTGACAGTGGTCAGAGTAGTTCAATGAGAGATTTTCTTAAACTATTTAAAATGTAAATAAACTCAAAGTATAAGAGCTTATCAAAGTGGGGAAGAGACGTAGCGTAGGAAAATTCAATTTTAGTAAGTAAATTGTCCTTATTAATCTGTCATACCGATAATAGGATGTGCTCACCTAATGATTTTACAATCTGCCTATGTTATTGATTTTTTTGGTTTTCGCCTATATTAACTAAATCGATATTTCCATAATGTATTTAATTGTAGTTGTAATATAGTCTCAGCATTGCTGAATTTTAATTTGTAAAGCCTGTGTTAAAAGTATACGATTTTGGTACAAGTGTTGGTTGAGCATTTGAATTTTTGTACATGACTATTCTAATCGTAATATGTTATTTGCAGATTTTCCGAATATTGTCTCAAAATGGCTGGGCAACAGCATCCTTTCCCCACGGGCTTCCCAAATGCCCAACAAAATACGATGCGTAATCAATTTGGTGGAGGCCAAATGGTTTCCGGTTTAATGGGTCCTCAGCAAGGTAAATATCACGGTATATATACTTTTCTTTCAAAAAGAAAAACTAACAATGAATCTTTGTAGGTATGGTCAGTCCCCAGCAGTTTGGAGGTGGAGTAGGAGCAGGAGTCGGTCCAAACGCATTAGGCATGTTAAACGCTCAGCAAGTTATGGCTCAACAGCAACCTATGCAGCAGCAAATGCAGCATCAGCAACAAATGCACTTACAACAACAGCAGCAGGCTGCTTTAGTGCAGCAGAATAATCAAGTTGTTGGTACACCCACAACACCTCAAATACCAGTTCCTCAGTCTCAGCCTCCTGCACCAAGACCACCCACGAGAGACTTGAACACAGCTAGTCTCTGTAAACTTGGACAAGAAACTGTGCAGGAGATTGTTTCTAGAATGCAAGAGCTCTTTCAAACGTTGAAAGTCATTCAACCTCCTAATGGTTTGTTAATTTATTGTAAAGCTAATCATTATTTTTGATAAGCATATTGAGCAAGATTGAATTGTTTTAAATGTATATGAATAAGCTATATTTTTGTAATACTTCTTTATTAATAGAAATTAAATTATTTCAGGTACATCACAAGGGCAAAATTTGTCTAATGATAAGAAAATAAAAGTCCAGGACCAACTAAAGACCACAACCGTACTTTTCAAGCGTTTAAGGGTCATATATGAAAAATGCAATGAGAATTGTCAACTTCAGGGCATGGAGTACACTCATATTGAAAGTTTGATTCCTATTAAAGAAGAGTGGGACATGAAATCAGATGAAAAAAAGGCTTCGGAAGCTTATAGACTTGCTTGTGAGGAACATAAGGAGGCGATGGAGGTGTGTACACTTGAAAGTTCATTTAACTAACTTTAAACAAAGTACCAGTAAAGAACTTTGATTTAAAAATTGTAAAATTTATTAATCTAGTTTAGTTAACATTTTTTTAATACCTCTAAACTTCTGTATACCTTACAAGTAAAGATATTTTATGCAACTTATACATAAATATATATTTTCTATTCCAGCAACTTGTTTTGAAAAACAGACAACTAAAAGAAATTATCGATCATCTCAGGCGTATTATCTCAGAAATCAATACAATGATGAGTATGCGTCGCTCTTAAGTAGACCAAATGTAAATAAAATTCTTTAGTTATAATACGTTATGTAATAAAATTTTTACACGATTCACATAAAGTTATTCAATAAAAAAAAAATTTAAAAGCTTATTCATTATTCACACTGTTTCCATTTCTAAAAGTATAACATCATTAGTTCTTAGTATGGCCTCTGGAATTGTACCTAATGGTGTCGTCAAGTTTCTGACGTATAATTCCAAAAAATCAATATCACAGCCTCGAAATTCAGCAGATACACTAGTATTCTCATATAGGTGAAACTTTGCTGGCTTACCTGCAATAATATTTATTGATTTGTATTTCTTTTAGGTTATTAAGACGCAACAAATTGATCTTTCTCGTGAAAGTTTACGATTCGGAAATTGAACAGAACTAATTCACAACAACAAGGCAGCTTTAAAATAACGAGCAAAATGATCCTTACCTACAATGCCGGTAATTACACGCAGAAACCTTTCTCGCAGAAAGGCTCGTGCCTCCTGCTTGTCCGGAGTTGCAAATTCATTGGCAGCAGCTTCTGCGACTGATCTACTCGGTTCTTCCTTTACTTCATCATCAGCAGTCGAGGAACTTGAATTTGAGTTAGGCATTTTTAAGTCCTCTGATTCGATGTCAAAGATGCGAGTGCTTTCTGAAAATACAACAACAAATCGCCGGCGTGATCCACCCGCTCTGATGCACTGCTGTTCGTCTGCTGTCGCAGATGGCGCTGCAGTTGCTTTACGCGCCAAATTCAAAAATTGTTAATAAAATTATTCGCAATATCGACGGATCGTATCCTTTAGATGAATCGAAGGTTGAACATTTATTATTAATAGATACATATATATGTATTGTGATCTATTTGATCGATCAAGTAGCAGTAAACACAACTTGTTGAACGATTTTTGAAAGTTTGTGAACTAGTTAAATTGTTGATACTGAATTGTTAACGAGGAAAATATGGGTTAAAAGTAACTGGCTTTCTTACTCATAAAATAAACTTAAATTATTTCTTCGCAACGATCACACATTTCACCACGCACCAATAACTATTGCAATAGCCACTATACCATTACATATATCACTGCGTATGGACTACTTTAGAAAAAGAAAAGTAACGCGCACGTAACACCCGCGACAAAAAAGGAAATTTTAATAAATTTATCTTTAACTATGGCGAATATTTTATCAAGTGCTCACACTTTCTACAAACCTTTTTTTGAACGATGGGGGCAGACGAAGCCCGCATGTTTCGCTTCGTCTCAAAGTGTACCGCATTATTTTCTCTAGTTTCTCAGCGCACCTGACAGAGTTAAAATGTCGGCAAGGAAATCCTTGGCAAGTTTTTTGTTCCTTGTGGTTCTTTTGTCGCACGAGTCGAGTGAGTATTTTAGTTTATTAATTATTTATTAATGTTTTGTTCATGAATCCCAGTTGAAAATAAAAAGGTTTAATAAGTGAATATAAACCATGCAGATATCCACGTTGAATCAACGTGAAATCAATATGGATATACCACCTCGTTATTTTTAATAGTGATTGTTAAAAGTAGTTTTTACAGAGTATAATTATGGCGTTGTTGATGCTTATCAGTTTTACTGCATAATTCAGAATACTGTGAAAAATGTTTGAGTTTTGCACAGAGTAATCTGGCTCGCACTTATCTATCAAATTATACTCATAAAATCAGTATTACGTTGCTTCTGATTCTAAAATACTTCATGACACAACATTTCTTCCGAAAGTCCACAATATCGACGCTGTACCGACGTCAAATCATCCCATCACAAAAGTCAACGCCACGAAACTCTCGACAACCCAACGACCAGCAAAGAAATCCACTTTTAGAAACGCACGTTTCTTCGGAAAATTCTCCTTCCTGGCAGGACTGGGACTACCCGACACAGTTCCATTACCCATAAAACGCGAAGATCTCCTCTACGAACGAGTACCAACGCGATTCTCAGCAAGTTACAACTTTCCACCGGTGCGTTGGGGTCCGTACTTTGCCGCCGTTTACGAGCCTACGCCGATCTTCGTCCACAATCCTTTGAGCTACATCGCCGCTGCCCTCAATCCTTTGAACTGGTTTGCTGGTACAGGGACCACGAGTAGCACTGGCAGACCCGAGACTACTACTTCTGTGCTCACAACGGGTCTACCTCTAGCTGTCAGTCATCAGCAGGACGCCGATGTGGTGGTGCTTCTTCAAGATCCGGAGAACGAGATACCGAACGAGGATCGGGTCTTGATCAACGATAAGCTGGAGGTGCAAACGGAGAAGGGGGAGTTTTACACGGATAAGGTATACATATACTGATTGGTATTGGTATATATAATTTTGTCATTTAACGTATATGTTTATTTCAGACTACAAAAGTTACGGGTATCGATGGTCCAGAAACAACCTCTACACTCGGTGACACGTCCACGACAATAGTCGACGACGAGGACGCGAACATGGACCTGATAGCCGAAGAGACAACTCTCAAACTGAACCGTGGAATGAATCAACGAATTAGCGACGAGAGTCGTCAAACCAAGGATAAAACAACTACCAAGAAAAAAGCAGCCACGACCAAGAAAGCCGCTGCTCCGACCACGAAAAGACCAATAGTCACAGCTGTAACGACCAAAGCTGCTACTATTACTACGACCAAAATCGAACCAACGACACAAGCAGAAGACACCACCACGGAGAACTTTCCAACAACGGAAATTCTGACGACCGACGATAACGAAAACACTTCCGAAGAAACGATTCCTCCATCCACCAATACACCGGCAACCAGTCCACCACCTACTACGACCAGGCCAAATCGACCAGGCTTCTACCCAGGCTATTACTACAACGGCTACTATTACGGTGGACAGCCACAGAACATTTCGAACGTCCAGTTCACGACTCAACAACCAGATATCATCACCAGCGCGGTTCCAGTAAGATTTCAAGGATTCAACAATGGCCATCCAGTCGGCCAACAGTACCAGCCGACTTACGACAATTACGATCAGTCCCAGTCGTTCTTCGATTATTACAGCCGCTACGACCAGAATCCCACGGAGAGTAAAGATTTCTTGGGTAAACCTCTGGATCTCTTGAACAACGGCGTCAACATCATCGATCAGCTGAACGGTTTCAAGCCCAGCTTTCCGTATTACCACTAGTGTCCACGAGAGTATCCATGTCTGTTGCTTGTACGTTTACAAAAACAACAAAAAACTCGAATACTTATACCTCTCTGTAACGTTAATATTTATGTATACGTGCGTAATCGATCGAAGACTTTGTACATTTTAATAAAAGGATATATCAGGCTTCACGGACATTTTCCTCTTGAAAACAAAAAAACTGTACCAGTCCCGCGTACTCGCTATATGATACATCATATTTGAACAATTGTCCCAACGATTGCACAGTTGCTAAGCTCGCTCCCGATAAAAAGCAAACAAGGCGCATCATCAGCGCCGTCTCGTCAATTATATACATACACCATCAAAGCACGCATACGCTCGCTCGAGGAGAAGACAGCTCTCGAGAGTGCGCGTACTTAACGATTTCCTCGCCTCCGCACACTCGTGTCGTATCTTCTTTTTTTGTCCCTCCGCACTATAGGTGCTCGCAGCTAGTCTACCAACGCAGAAATAAACGACGAGAGAGAGCGAGCATCGCCGTCGTCAGGAGGCGAAGAAGAAAAAAAAATAGCCGCCGAGTCTTATTTTTGGAGAAGATCGGCAGCCGAGTCGCTAAAGTCTATTTCGGGATCGCGAGCTCGGCATTGTGCGAGCGCGGAATGCCCGTCGCTTCTATACACATCAGCGGTACTTACTCTCTAGCGCGCACTTCAAAGCGGCCCATCTTTCATGTACTGCTGATGCGGTTGTTGCACGTCCCCTTCGAGAGGTGCATGTATATAGTTTTCGAGGAATCGCTGCGCGAAACGAGTCGATCGTCGTCTTCTTCTTCTGCTTTACGCGTATATACAATGTTGGGGTTGGAACGCGACACTCGCGGGTTAATGACGCGGTAAATGTGGATTTATCGTATAATATACGGCCGTGAACGCAGCGGAATCCGTTGTTGTGCGTCGATTGTATACGACATTGCAGATTAGCTTTGAAGCTTTGATACACGATAAATACATTCGATCGTTAATCAAACTGCTTTTTCACGTATATACGTGGTGCATCGAATATGTATATTAAAAGCTGCTCGAGCGTCGTGTTTTGCCTGGAATCTCAAGATTTTTCCAGAACGTCTCTCTCGCGATCTTAAAAATCAGATTAGAAGCAGCAGCAGATATTGACAGTCTTAAGGCGGGTCCTTTTAAATCTAAATATATAACGTCTCGCAGGGCGTCAGGGTTGAACGGCCTGAGATTTCCGGTTCCTCGCGCTCTTTTTCCTCGTCTCTCGTGTGTCTTCACTGCTCCTCTCGTCATTTTGTTAGCTTTTTCGTGGCCGAAGCTCTCCCTTCTTCCTTCCGTACCTTTCACTTCGAGTTTATATATATAAGCTGCAGTTGTAGCCTCTCTGGAAACCCAATAGCCCTGTATCCTCTAGGATGCTTCAGGACTATTTCCTGTACGACACGATATCGGCGCAGTATATATATGTATATATGTACATAATATTCGGTCTCTCTCTCGCTCGCTCTCGACTCGAGCCGGATGAGAAACCGCAGCTCTCTCGCGCCCTCCGGGCAAGGCAACACACGCGGATAGGTGTGTATTATTATGCAGGAAAAAGTATGGACACGTATATCCTATATATGGTCTTTTTATATAGTGTGACGTAGCTTTTATTGCCGAGACGACGCTTCTCGCGTTTCGCCGCGCGGCTACTGCTGTCTCTCTCTCTCTCTCTGGGGTATAATGATGTGTTATTGCGTCCCCTTTTTCAACAAGTGTTGGGCTGTCGATTTTTGCTTGATGACTGCGTGTGACACTATGCCATATATATATAAAATATATAAAAACGATATCAGAGTAAAATCCACGTGTCTGTGCAGTATACATTTCGACAATAATTGATTTACGCGTCAAATTCCCAGTGGCAGGGCAACTCCGCACTTATGAACGCAACAGCAGAAGCGGAATCACACGGTGGTTTCTAAACGAGGCGAAACTCGGTTGCATTGTTCAACAGGTATGTATATGCGTATATCTGCATGTGTGCGGATAATCCATGCGTATATATATATATATATATATATATATATATATATACATATACCTGAACGTTCCGGAGCTGGTATTATACATAGGCTATGCGTAATTAGCAGCCGGAACGATCTTATGTATGGCTGTTTTGCCTCTCTTTTGATGTTTCGCATGCGGGAAAGGGACTGTTAGTGCTGTCAATCAGCTTATGGTGCTCTCGTAAGAGTGCAGTACTTTGCACGCACTATACCGCGTGTTATATACACTCTCAATGCGCGTTGCTTTTTTTTGTAGCTTCCGAGTTCGCTGATCTAAAAGGGAATACTTTATTAAAACTGAATTCATATAGCTCAAGAGCGAAGACGGGGATGAAAGAGAAACATTTTAATTCAAATTTACAATGAAATTCTGTTGTTATTTTTTGTAGGTCGGATCTGGCCTGCAATATATTTTTCGTATAGTTTTTCTTCTTATATTTTGAGAGATAAATGATGAAACATTAATACTCTAATACTCTATGCCATATCCTTACGAGCAATATTTTTCGTTTTTTCATTATTCAAAAACGAGTTATGAAGGTATAGAGTTCAGTTATGCTATATAGAAGGGAGACACTCAAGGTCAACAAAAAAACACATTTCTAACTGCACCAGTAGTTCGAGGGGTAGTGCGCGGTAGTTTAAGATCTGCAAACCGGTTAACCCTATATAGGCTACCCTGACACAGTGTGGTATACTCAGGGCTGCAGCTATCTTCAGTGACGTGCATACTGGGCACTTTCAAGTATAAAAAGTATATTTTCATAATTCCTAAGTACATGATTTTCTTTAATAAATGAGAAATCAAATGAATTGTCAAATGCTTTCAAAGGCTGCATCGGTACAAAACACAATATTCTATACTTTCGTTCAAGTTTACGCTGTATGTACATATACGCGTACACGTAATTATACAGGCAAAAAAAAACATTCCTTAATTTCCTCGGGGGCATACAATCATCAAAGCAAAAGTTAAATCAATTTCCACGCACGCCATCCAACCAAAAAGCACGTCCCACATATATACGTAGACACAAGCGAGCTCTAGAATTCCACATCGGAGAGCCGCATCAGTCTTCGCAGCCTTGTAGCGATATAAGGGCCCACCGGACGGTTCGTCCCTGTTCGCCTCGAGACCCCATAGGTTCGCGGCACGCGCTCCGTTGCCAGCTGCCCCACAGCTGTCTCTTCACGGAGAGCCGAGCTGCCCTCGGAGACAGAAGCTCGGAGAAAGAGAGAAAGAAAAATGCACGCACGTGCGCCTTGCTTCTCTCTCTTTCTCGATAGGTATATACAGAGGTATGGAAGAATATATATATATATTGCTTTGCGAGTTGCAACGCGGCCCTTTGAGGCCCTTTATTGGGCGAGCGCGACAATGATATATACGTCGGTGCTCGCCGTGCAAATAATCGTGAGAGAACGTGGTTTCCCGGGAGAGATGGACCTACTCGGAGGTTTCGGGAGTGGAAAAGTCTTGTATAATCGTTCGTTGACTTACAAGTAACCCTTGTAAGTCAAAGAACGATTATACCTTTGACTTACGAGTAACGCTTTGAATCAGCCGATAAAAATCGTTAATAGAAAATTCGCATGCGCATTTGGAAAATTATTCCCACCACGTGTTCGCGCTTCTACAGTCCATTTCAAAAAATGTAATACAAGGCCGTATCGTCCTATCGATCCGAGAACCATCGAAAAATGTGTGTACACACATCTAAATAATAACACGTTAGCCTACATGCCTTCCGCGAAAGTGCAAATTTTTTACGCGCTATACATAATATTCCCTCGCTCTTACAATATACTCCACGCTCGTAACATATTATAATGCTCGCGTATATATATATGGTCGCTCAGCTTGCATATGCACCGTCTGTGCGCGACACACTTACGAGCAAACGACTGCCCTTCGCTGCACACGCGAGTACGTGTATATGAGTTTGCCCTTGCGCATTATTTTTTTCGAATTTTTTCGAATCGACTGCAGGCGCGTGTAACGGAAAATCCGACCGGCTGCAGTGGTATACCGCCGATATGTGCGTTCGACATCCGGAAAATTTTTTTGCTCGCGGCATGCCTTTTTTTATAGATGTTCTTGGGGGCGTTGTGGCGTGCTTTGAAATCGTTTTTTTTTTTTATTTGTATTTTCTTTTTTGGGATAATTTAAAATTTGTTTGAATTACATCACTTCGGGCTGATTATTATGGATGGAAGAAGAGAGTGTAAATTCGCTTTATTTATTGAGCTCTCGATGATAAATGTATGCAAAGTTTACATTATTGAATTTGTTCGTAAATAATTACGTTGCTTGGCACACTTAATGAAAAACAATAGGATTGAAACGCTTACTATACAATTGAAACAAAAAAATCTATACACGACTAGCACCGAAACATCATAATCCGGACGATTACTCATCGGTAAAAAGATCTCGTTCCAAGATCAATCTTCCAGATCGATCTCCCTTCAAGCTCACGCGTTAATACGGTCAAAACTTTCATTTCTCAAAATCATCGCACCTCGAAAACTCTACACGTATACATATACACCACGATGTAACTACACAATACAATTATAACGCGCACGCGCTGCAATGGGGAATAGGTATATATATATATATATATATATATATATATATATATATATATATAAGCAGCTCACACAAGAAACGTGAAAATGTGCAACGCGCGCGAGCAACAGCAGCGGCGCGCGTCCAGGTTGGTGAACATCTGCCCGCCAACGATAATACATAATTCGAAAACAGCTGATGCTTCTTTATAAGAGAATGAGACAACCACCTCTCGCTGCTGGCTTAGTATATCTATATAGGTGTGTATGCGCACATGCGCCGAAGGATCTTTCGCCTTTTCTTTCGATATGCATCATAATACTCACACTTCCCTTTTTTCTTTCCCGTGATGTGTGCAGTCTGTCCGCGCAGTAGCAGCGAGTTTCGGGGGCGATCCAGTGTGTGTGAGTATATAAATATCGGAGGAGCAGAGAGAGAGAGAGAGGAAAACTCGGATATAGACCCTATTTAAAGGTCTTTTCGAATGACTCTCTGCTGCGGTTTTATTTTCGTAAATAATCTCGCCGTGTTGTGTAATTTTTCGAGCAACTTATTCTTGATCCTCATGTTTTCTGTATTCCCCGGGTGAAAAGAATAATGGAAGATGCCGAGATGAAGAATTGAATGAACGTATAGTTTTACGGCCGGTCTGGAGAGATTACAAAATTGCTAGGCGGCTCTCTCGAAAATAAGCCATTTAATCACCTCGGAAAGCGAGGCGTCACTCTCGACTACGGGTCACACTCTTAAGAGTCTTTAGCCCAATTTGACGGAGCAAAGATAGACACTCGTAAAATGCCGTAAAATTTCTGACACTTATTATAACCTCGCCGACGAAGACACGGACGAGAGTGTAAAAAATCGTTCTAAAAATGTATTATTACATAGGAATGCTTCTATTATTGTGCAGCGCGTTTCGATTCTCTAGTTTGTTCGAAATTTGTCCTAATACTGATCGACAAAACGTATCTGTAAAATATTATATTGTAAAAAACTCGTACAGAAAAACAAATAGCTCCATACGATTCGGATTATCTTCGCTTCTCTGGGAGAGTTACACAATGTATATCTATACGCGAGTGCGTATATAGATCATCGCTCGCACATAAAAGCCGTGCGCTATATAATATTATGTACTATTTGATAAAATATATAAGCCTAACGTTCCTACATATGGTATATATATTATATACCGCCGTATATAGTCGATGTGTTCTCGGAGAGCAATTGAGAAAAAAAACTCGTGCCAAAGTGGCATGGCTTCATTCATCTCTCGCGGCGACCTTGCTTTTGATACACATAAAAAATATATATGTGTCGATTATCTATATGCCAGCAAAAACTACGCCCATTGAAACTCATGAGGAAAAAAAAATTAATTCTCGAAGAAACAACCAAGTGTAAATACAGACGCACACCCGGCAAAGGAAGAAGACCCGCAGTACTTGCGCACATCGAAGTGGTGTATACATATACAGGCATCGCACATCCAAACGCACGTCGAGCCGGGCTTATTCATGAAAAACCTTCGCGCGCGCGCAGGTATATATATACAACGCAGAGGCAGCATAGCCATCCACCCGAGCGGACTATATATATAGATATATAGTGCGTGTATATATAGAGCGACAATAAGAATATAGCTCGCACGCGAGAGAGGGAGAGAGAGAGAGAGAGAGAGAGAGACGGGTGCAAGAGAGTAAAAATGGAGGAGATCCGTCGAGCCAATGGTCGGCCGGCGGCGCGAAACCGGCAGCGCGCCGAAACTCGGGCGCTCGCATAGTCTTCAGCTCCCAGCTAATACACTCTCCCACAATCCCCCGGACTGCCGCGCGCGCACACAACCAACCGAGAGAGAGAGAGAGAGAGAGAGAGAGAGAGAGAGAGACGAGACGACGCTCGGCACTTGCACGTGGAGGCTCGACGCGATCGCTCGAACACGCGCAGTATATACGCAGTTCTCTCTCGCTGTGCTACGACACACTACGCAGACAGGCTCTGGACGCGCGTCGTTTATTTTTTTATAAACATACATTTTTTCTACGTAACTCACGATTCGCCTGGTGCCTTTTGTTGGGAAGACAGTGATATAAACAGTGCGGGAAGGAAGAGAGGCGTCGCTGCACCGCACGACAGTTTGTGATATTGCCGTGTTCTCGAGGCAGAGAGAGTTTTTCGAGAAGAAGAAGAAGAAGAAGAAGAAGAAGAAGCAGCCGCCGCAGCCGTCGTTTGTTGGCCTGGAGAAACAGCTGCTTCCGGTGAGTGTGTACCGCTGCGACGACGAGCCCGACAAACAGAAGCTCTCGATGCGGCCCTCTCTTTCTCTCCGTGTATATTGCATGTATACGAAGGCGTATAAACGAAAAACGCGCGTGAAGGAGGAGGAGGGTTATGGAGGAACGATGAAAAGGGAGAGAGGATCGAGCTTGCGTTCGACGCTCGATTGTTGCGGATCTTCTTGAACAACTTTGTTGCTCGAGTCGCCGCGGAATCGGTGTGTATTGGGAGGTCGTGCGGATTGTTTCGCAAGCGAAGAATTATTTACGCAGTCGCTTTTTGTTTACATTAAATTGAGCGCGAATAAGAAGGCAGACCGAGTGCGATATCGTATGTACTTTATGCTTCGTCGTTTGTGAAAAAAATTGCGATAATGGCCCGCTGTTTCTGATGCTTTTATATGGTATACGTATACGGGTCTGAAACTTCAAACGCTCTCGCACTTGATGAACTTTTCGTTGAAATTGCCTGTTTATCGAACGAATTAAGTAAACTAGGTATACGATTACTCGTCAGACAGTTTTGTAGAAAGCGAATGAAGAGAAGACAAATATAAATTTCCTTGGAACATAATTTGGAATAATTTCTGGTTGACGCGCAGCCGTGACATTACGTATGTTGTGAAACGTCAGAGATATAAGTACTAATAGTTTTTGATAGTGATGCACATTTTTCGCAATTGCCTTTGCCGACCGACAACAGTATAGGAAGCTCGCGTTTGCCAATTCTATGCTTGTCCGTCAGTTACACCTTATCGTATACGTAATAATTTGCATGCCTACCCCCATGCTTACACCCCTATTCGGTTGCATGGCATTGCGCCACTTCGCGCGATTTATTTGTCCGATTAAACGAGGAACTTTCAAAATAGCCGGCTCTTCGGATTGAAAATTCAAAAAATTACGAAACAATGACAGAACAAAAGAAAGACATTTAAATGACAATACTAATAAAAACGGAGCAATACCAAACTATGGATACTCGTCCACAGAGCGAACCACCCCGTATAATCTAAAACTCATCATCCGCGCAAAGTTTTCGCGGCAAGCTTGCGAAGCTCACTCGCACGTATATACTTTCCCGAATGAAAATTAGTCCTTGCCTCGTCCAAGTTTTCGCGTTTCTCTAACGTTCGGGGCTGGCTGCTGCTGACGCTCGAGACGTCGGGCACGTGTTCCCTTACGACGCGTGTTTATTAATAAACCCGCGGCCTGCCTGCGTCTCGGCAATCTCGACCCACGTTGCGGCTAGCGCAGCAGCAGCAGCAGCAGCACACACGCAGAGCTTCTGCCGTTTTCTAGCTGCCGCTACTGTGTATATATACAGTCATGTGTGTGCGCGCAGCCTCATGTCTCTACTCCCCAGGCTTTGACTATTCCTTATGACTCTCTCTCTCTCTATATTTGTGCCGCGGAGTGATGTTTTAACCTCGGGGTTAACCCTTTAATGGTCAGGCTTGTGGAAAAGCTTTGATATTACGCGCGGTTCACTCTCTGATATAATCGCTCTTCGCGGCAGCTTCTCTTGCTTGGGGATATATAGGTAGTAATTAGGCTTTGGCTATTTTTGCGCTAGGAAGTTCCGTTGATTTTTCTCCGGTGCGCCGTCCGGAGGTTTGTTTTTCCAAGATCGATCTGCATTACTCATCCGATTTATGATACTAAAATTAACTGCAATTGGAAAAGTATTATTCTAGATGATGACTTGACCATACCTTTTTTATACGACGCGTGAATTTCGATAAATGCATTTATTTTCTACGTATGTTGCTGTTCTGAGTATATTTTAGAAATTATTTTTGGAACAATTTGTAAATTTTGCTGGTCTTATGATACTTATTCCAAACACGTGCTCTGGAAATTAATTGAAACGATCACATTTAACGATCATCCCAGCCTCTTTAGCTTTATTTCATAAATTTTCTCTATTATTTATACAGCTTTGTAAACTTGGTGGCACGATGTCATAGATATAGGCTGCGTGCGCGATACGCGTCAAGCACACGCGAAATAATTTCTCTCTTTCCTTCTTCGCGTCATGAAGATACGATATTCTAGAACACAATAGTCTGATTAATAGTTTTTTTTCGTATGTATTTTAACAATTGTTTCTAGAGACTTTCGTAAAAAACATGCACAAAAGCACTTAAAAATTTGTGCACACTCGATCTCTATGAATATTCAAAAACAAAAATTCAATGCAGCAGTAAATGAACCCTCCATCAGTCAAGTAAGACAAAAAAATTCTTTTACTCGAGTCTCGCCACATATCCGAAATCGTATACGCACACATAGTATATATAAGAAGTCGGGGTCGGCTCCGGAGAGCGCAGAGCGCACACCGACGCGGCCATACTCTATTTATAGAGAATTTTGTCGAGTTTCGCGCGAAGTCGTATCCTCCGCGCGCTCTTTATTTTCATTCGGAAACTCGCGCGAGCCGTCGCTTTTCTCCTTCTCGCGGCGCCCGGTGTGGGCCACTTTTTGCGCATTAAAAACCGGCGAAAATACATCAGATTTTTGACAATAGCGAGTCTGCTGCTGTTATTTTTCTTTTTACGAACAATAACATTTACACGGGCAGGAGATGCGATTGTGATTCTTTTCGGACTGGAACGTGTTATGGAATGTTTACAGCGGATCGAAATTTTATTTCGCGAGATTTATACGAAGACGTTTGGATTCCAGGATCTGTTACTTGATCGCATATGAGAGAATTTGGATGTGTGAAGTTTTTTGAAAAGTTGCTCGGTATCGGATGTGCTTCGCAGCTTGTGAATTAGAAAATGTATTCTATCCCACGATTTTCAGCGTGTAATCGACCTGAATTCGTATATAAAAACTGTACCTCAAGCAACTGAATAGAAAACTTCAAGAGAATGAGATTATCCCAGATTGAGGATCATAAGAGAGCGCAACAGTCCTTTTGCTACTCTATACTGCAACAAGAGACGACGATGCGGTGCATTTTTGGTTCAGCAATACAGGGTATCTCGTATAGTATTCCTACATCGCCCTTTAAATTGAAATTTATCCAAATTCACATGCGAAGTATAAACGAGTTTCAGCCAAATTCTCACGCAGCACTTTCATAAGAACTGAGAGTCCAACTGTCGAAAGCAAAGAAACCAGAAATCCAAAATGCTAATTCAAAACATCGCGAAGCTGTATCTCAAAAACAACATACATCCCTCTCCTCGATGCCCTAGCTTCATTCTCATAAATTTACAGCCATCCTCAGAGCTGCAACTATCCCAAAGACCAACACGCACAGCATAAGGCCCCCAAGTATATTGCTATACCGGAGCAGGCAATAACGGGCCCCACAGCGCATGTGTATCGCCATATATATACGTACTTATATACACAGAGAGACCGAAAAATACGAGTTCATCCCTCCCTTCATTCTCTCTTTCGTCACGAAGCTTTTCAAGACCTTTACTTCACGTGATGTGTGTGTGTGTGTGCATGTTTGTACCTATGCGTATAGAACAATACACACGCGTGCGAGCGATATATTGGCCCGTTCGGAGGGAGCGTGCGCTCACCGGTTTTTCTGCAGCGGTCCGCAGCTGCTCGGCTTTGGGGGATAGCGCGCGTGCCTTTACGGTATGTATATATACCTACTGCTCGCTCGACGGGGTGCGTTAGTTCTCGACAGAGACATCGCTTAGGATATTTCTGTAATTTTTTTTCGTAGAGATCTCACTCGCTTGTTTGAGAATGTGCTCTACTGTATTTTCTTCTTTGAAATTCGCTCTGAGAGTTAATTAAGACTTCACTGATTTACTCGTTTCTCATTTTTTTTTCTTTAAACAGTATTATTTGCATTTGCAAATTTAATGTGTTTCTGTGGATTAAAAGTTTCTTCGAAAATTAGAAGCAGAGCTTGTAAACCAATAACATTTATTACTCAAAGCCTAAATTCTAAGAAGTCTCTAAGATAAAATTTGGCAGTCCGTTATTCGCACTGCCTGCATAAATGATGCGCAGGTATGTACCTATATTCAAAGACAGCGGCTATCGTACCCACTTTACAACTATACTCGGCAACTACGCTATATATATATATATATATATATATATATAGGGTGCAATATAGTGCTGCTTCTTTCATAAAGGGAAAAACAAAGCAACAGCGTCGGCAGCACATTTCAAACCGATCGTACGCACATTGGGAGGGTAAGCGCAAAGGGTCGAGAGGGAGAGAGAGAGAGAGGGGGGGGGTTTCAGGCCTCTCTGCGCGCGCATAATAAGGCCCCCAATAAGCCGGAAGGGAGGGGATCGTCGGGTTTCCCCAGATGCATTTATAGATATAGGTTACCGAGGGACGACGAATTTTCTGTCTGCAATAGCCCCTGCTCTCTCTCCCCTCTCATCACGTGGTATACCTGAAGGGGACGCGGAAAATTCGGCGCACATAGCTTTTCTGCCGGCTGTCGTTGACCCCCAGCTTAGCTTCGCTTTCTTTCCAAAAGAGGGGATGGTGTAGACTAGCAGAGGACTGTGGCGTCGAGTCGAGTGTCGACAGTTGTTGCGGAGAGTCCTTTCGTTTAGGGAGAGAAGACGCGGAGAGAAAAGTTTGGCTGGGGTGCGATCGTTTAGTGTTCCTTTGGTTTTTCCGAGTGTGTGAGATAGCGCGGTGTGACGCTCGAGCCGATAATTAATAGTTTGTGGACGACGTTCAACGGAAGAAGTAGCAGCCGTGTGAAAAGCTGTTTAAAGTGAGTTACAAATTTTGCTTGTGACGAGATTTGTAGGGGGCAAAACTTTTGGCGTTGGTTCGTTCGAAATTCGCTATAAAATTGCAACGGTTGAGCGTAGAATTTCAAAAAGCCGATGAAAATGTTTGGTAGCTGATATAGACATCTTTGCTAAACATCTGAACATAGTTTGCATCTCTGAATAATTATTGTGATTGAATATGTGAAACATTAAGTGAAATTTTACATTTCAAAGTAAAATTTTATTTGCAAAAAGATGTCTGGAAGTATGTTTAGCTTAACTGTTTTAAATAACGATGTTTCTTTATTATTTTCTTAATTTAAAACGGAAATGATAAGTGTGAACAAAAGAAGCATTATTTCAATTTTTCAGGTTCTTGAATAGACTCCGCGTTTTGCAAACCAAGATTATTATGCTAAACTTCTGTTATCGATCTGATAAAAAAATTTTGTTTTTTGCCGCGTTTTATCTTGAGCAGGTGACTATTATGGAAATCGAGTATACAGTTAGTTACATACATTATTGAAGAGATTCTTAAAATAATACTGACAAAAAATAAAGTGATATAAAAATCGTAACAACATAATTTTGGCACTATTATCAGAAAAAAAGAACGTCCATTCCATTCACTTTATATAATCGATCAAAGTATTAGAGCAGCGATAGATATTTTTGAAGAGTCTGCCATAAAAACCAAAGAGTCATAGCACTGAAAAGAGAAGCATTACGCGAGTTTCGTTTCCTCTTTGAGTTCAACGAACCGTAAATTTAATTGAATAGCATCTCCGTTGAAAGTTTTACGAGAAGAGGTTCAACGATCCTCCTAGGCTGATAACATGCCTCGATTCATACGTTTTCCATGGTTTCTTCATTTGAAAAATTTCAAATCCGTTCGTTCGATATCGAAATAATACTAAAATGTATGTAGCGAAGCTTTGTTCCAAAATATTAAGTTACCAAAAGATCAGGATTCCCCAAGATATTTTAAGATTTAACGTAAACATGGGAATTTTCACGTCGAAAAGATCCACTAAAAATTAGGTCATCCCTATATTTCACATATGAAATACACGACGATTCTATCGATCTGTCAATGTCAGAGTTTATTCGTTTATTATAATGTATATAGAAATCGTCGATTCAACGCGTCCGTCTCCGCAGAGCGTCCCATCGCCTAAAAATAGAGACCCGCGCACATAATTGAAGAAAAATAATGTACAGAAAAAAAATAACAAATTAAAATTTTTATAATTTCAGTTCTCCTTTGGACCTTAATGCCGCAGACGTCCTAACGGCCAAGCTAACGACACCCTCGAGAGTACGGCGCTTTGCTCCGTTCTCGCGTGCAGAATCCAGCATCACAAGCTCAAGCTTGCTACGGCTCGGTGCAGTGCAGGCCTCTGCTGCTGAGCTGGAGGCTAATCGCGCTTACGGTCGAGGCGGTGCCGAAATAGGCAGCGAACTCTTGAGGATGCTGATGCCAGCTGCAGCAGCGGCGGGTCTGAGCGCCGTCGGGGCGCCTGGACCCGACGATCTGGTCAGTGGGCTTGGCGCCTTAGCCGGTGCCACGCCGCAACAGAAGGACACCACCTGGACGAAACTCTTCGTCGGTGGTCTGCCATATCACACGACCGACAAGAGTCTCAGGGAACACTTCAATGTTTACGGTGACATCGAGGAAGCTGTGGTCATCACCGACAGGCAGACTGGCAAGAGCAGGGGTTATGGATTCGTAAGTTGAAGATTGCTTTTTTAATTTTGTTTACTCTTTGTTTTCGTGAGTTTTTTCTTTGTTGGTTGTTCTTGTTGTTATTGTTGTTCTTGTTGTTTGTTGGGCTGGTAGCAGGAGTTTCGAGTTTGAGTTCGTGTTTATTAATGTTGGGGATAGATTGAGAGTTTTCAGCTTTTTATGTTGTTTTTTTTTTTTTAATTAATGTATACGCATTAATCGTCGGAGAATTTCTGCTTACTTATAAACCAGTCGATGCGAATCAATACACACGATCACTGAAAATGTGATCCAGAACACTTACGTTTGTAAGCTTGATAAAAAGCTAGAAACGAAAACTAAATTACATAGGAAATATCTTGAAAGGTTGGCTCATGAGCCAAATATGCGTCTAATTAGCGAATTAAATCGCAGCATTTTCCACGCGATTTCCCGTGAGCTTATTTTCAAGCATTTCCTTTGCACATACAAAATAACTCTCCTCGCACTTCCGGCATTGAAACGCCACTCGCGCGTGTAGACTCAATCTATCATTCGGTCACAATTAGAAAAAAGCCGCAGAAAGAAACGAAACCAGCTCGTACAGGGAAATTAGCGATTCCGCGCTCGTCGTACGCATATGCGCGATAGCGTCATTGATAACTCGCCGCGATAAAGCCTAAAAAGTCCCCTAGCGAGGAAAGCTCGTCTTCCTGCAACTCTCTCCGGCCGAATGCGCGTATATTACGCGTAGAGTGTCTTTGTAAGCCGACCTACCTTCGTAGAGACACGCTTCGACGATTTAAACCAGCGCCGTCGCGAGGCACTGGATAAAGAGCAATATAAAAGAGCGCGACAACAACACAACGGTACACACCTCTGCGATATACTTACACCGTGCGCGCGCGTGTGTGTACAGTGTATTTACCTGTGCCCACGAAGGAAAGAACCTGCTCAAGCTTCGTCTTATCGGCCGAGCGATAATATGAAAATTCTGGTTTCCAAACGTGAGAAAGAATAGTCTTCGCTATAGGAATGCATTTTTTCAAAGGCCTTATCGTTCAGGCCATAGTGGGTAGAACAGCTCGGTTTATTACGTAGAAGAAAGTGCGGCGCGATGGAATGGTTTGAAAACAGCAAAACAACAGCAAAGAAAAGTAAAGAGAAAGAGAAACAGATCGCGGAAGCGAAGGAGTGAGCTTCGTGGTTAATAAAGCGATGCCCTTCTGGTTGTGTGCTTCTCCAGGTGATCATGGGTGACAGGCCGGCGGCGGAGCGGGCCTGCAAGGATCCCAACCCCATAATCGACGGCCGTAAAGCCAACGTCAATCTGGCGATAATCGGCGCCAAGCCCAGAGGCAATCTACAAGCGGGTGAGTTTTCATATGATATATATTTAACACACTACTACCTCATGTCAAGCTCAACAGCTGTGATCTTCCGCGTATTGTATATACGAAGCCAGGAATTACGTTTTTGGGTTACGAGTGTTCACACAGTTTTTTTAATCTTGTAGCTTAGAGTGTGCAGCTTGTTTTCGAAATTCGGATCACACGTGTTGAGCTTTGAAGACAAGGTTTTCTTTTTACAATTTATATTGTATATGTACAGCAGATAGCTGCAGAGTTTTTATACACGACGACTGCTCGCATGCTTTGCATAATATATTATTTATAATTATTCCGTGCACCGAATACAAATATTTCGCTTTTGTGCTATAATACTGGGCACACATACTAGTTATGATTGCTCGTTTGATCGACGAGCAAATACCTCTCGGAAATATTTTTATTTGGTCGTTCGAGTTTGTCTTTATTTATGTATACGCTGAAATACTACATATATATTAATAAGGAAGTGACGTTTTTTTTGAGCAATCTATTTTTGAAGTGTGTGTGTGCGTGTGTTTTGTACGTGTGTTTGCGTGAGTACATATTGGTGCATAGGAGTAACTTTTTGCTTGAAGCTTTAAATTAAATTCTTCTACACTTATTTAATAGTCGAACCTCAGGAACGTTTTTTTTTTCGAAAATTCCGTAACACGCTATAAACGCGTTGAATCCGATGAAAGGAAGGAATTTCACCTGAAACGAACTCTTCCGCTGTTACATCGCTCGCGTTCAACAGCTGTTGCCACTCAATAACGTAACGTCGCGCGAAGCTTTATTTTGGAAAAAACTTAAGAGCGCTCTGCAGGCCATTAGCTTCAGCCCGTCTTCCTGAATATTTTGTCGCAATCTTATACTTTGATCTTTCACTCTCTCCCTCTCTCTCTCTCTCTCTCTCTCTCTCTCTCTCTCTCTTTCGAACGGATTCAGACAGCTACGGTTTATTTTCGACTCGAGATGCTCTCGCGTCGGCTATTATAATTATTGCGATGCGTCGTTGACGCGACGCCAAAATCGTCGTCTACGTCTACGTCGTTCAGTAAAATCCTGAGTCGGGGTATGCCTCATAGTCGTTCCGGAAGGTCGACGGTAAACTTTATTGACCGCTGGAAATTTTCGTGGCCGGCTGTCTCGTGCGCTTTCGTTGTTATTTTTAAAAAGTTTAATTTTACAATGCGGGCGCAAGCTGTGATGTATACCCTTAAAAAATGCAAGTTTTTTTTTAGTAAATATTTAAAAATCGCCGTTAAGCCAGCCAAGGCTTTTATACACCACATCACCGCGAGCCAAATCCGCGACTCACATAAATACTTTCCCACAAAACGAGAAACACCAGCGCGAACAAAGAGCTGCATCGCGCGCTTTCCTCTTTTCGGCGCCTCTGTCATATATATATGTGTGTATATAGCAGCACTGAATCCGCGTGAAAATAATATATACACGCGCGAGTAAAGTGCAATAATTTCGTCAGGCTCTTTTTCCACTATCGGGACGCGAGCCAACGCGTTCTCTCGCCCTTAATCTAAAATTGCAACGCCCGAGGCAGTGTAGCCCTCGGCTGAAGCTTCCGAGGAGATGTTGCGCGCGAGCTTACCGCGTGTTTTCTCGTGAGATATATTAGCTGCGGCGCTATGCAGGAAAGACGATGCGCTTTGTGCATTGAGATATGAGGGTATTGTGTGAGGCTGACGAGACGTGCATCAGGAATTTCGAGGTGACGGAAGGCTTGTGAATTGAATTCTGATATATATTTATATATATACCTTGGTAGAAGTCTTCACGAGTTTCCGAGTAGGAACCAGCGATATTTTCTACTTGAAAACAATATTTTGATAATAACATATTACATTTAAAGAAAATTAAAGTCAGGTTTTTGTAATTCTATCAAGATAACCGTTTTTGAGATAATAATCATAGTTTCAAAAAATAAAATATTATAAATCAATATGTATTCATAAATAATACCCCCATTTGATTAACGCGTTAACGATATATTATCGTGAAATTTGTACCAGGGTATATATATATATATATATATATATATATATATATATATATTCTTTGAACAAATATTAAACAAATACGAGCGATAAATCTCGAAGAGCAATATTATCACGCGTTGCAGCCGTATACCGAGAGAAGACATTAATGATGCATCGACCACGCATCCAAATATCATTGATCGTAACATATAAAGCTGCGCACGCGCGATCATCGTTAAAAATAAACCAAAATAAACAAACAAAGCTTTCGCGAGTTGTGAGAATGCGATGTACGATTGCAGTGAGACATGCGCGCGCACATATTAGACGTACGAAGTATCTCACCTCGCGTGAATATATAAATATACATGTATAAAGCGTTGATTTTTCACGCGCCAATTGATTTTTTGTATTATTTTCATTTGCAGCATTTCCATTCGCCACTGGTATTCGCACTGGATATCCCGCAGTTCTACCTGGACAGTATGGGTAAGTTATTTTTTTTTACCTAGAGAATCAAAGTGATTACATATGCAAAAATATATTACGAATTATTTATGCCAGAATCTTTCGAGAGAGATACTCATTTCATTGTATTCTTAGTTTCTTGATTTTCGAACATTTTTGTAATGAATCACATATAATTTATGCTCTTTATCTGTTACTCGAATTATAAAAGAAAAAGCTTGTTTTCAGAAAGCGCCGAAATCACGAGGGATAGAGCATAATTCTCTCTTTTTATACATAATATTGTTTATCTACATACTTAAATTTTACAACTATTCCCATTCTTTTGAAAGTAGATTGAATGTAAATTTCGGCAAGCTTTTGTTCAAGATAAAGAAATAATTAACATTAGCGTTGCACTTTCCCATATGCATATTACGATGATTTTCTCAAGTTTGAATCATCTATGATATTTCAGCATCCTGACGCGCAGCGATAATCTCGTTACCTGAAAAAGCTCACCTATAGCGCAATCGAGACAATAAAAAAAGTCGAGCGATGTAGTGAGCGCAATAAATTGAATAAAAGAGAGAGAAAAAGAAAGTGAGAAAGAGGGAGGGAGAGGGACAGGAAAATGTCGCGGCACACGCACACGTATAACGAAGCCAAGAAGTACCTACGTACGAATATTTTTCATACTCTCCGTATTTATAATGCCTTATTTATTATATATACATATTGCAGTTTCTTACTAGTTGTGAGGATCGTGATTTATCGTTTTTTTTTGGTTGTGTTTTTTTTTTACTTTTTCATTGTTTACTTCTTTTGTTTACTTTACTTGAGATGAAGTGATGGTGATTGATATAATTTTTACATAATATATTACGACTATTTAATTACTATAATAGACATGGTTGAGATTGTTGAGAGACTTGGAATTTGTTTGTTTCTCTTTTTTTTAACTGTTTTTCACGTTTTTCTTTTTCTTGGTCTTCTTTTACCTTCTTTTTGACATTTGTTTCTCTTGTTTCTTATACGTTTTTTTTGTTCGTTGTATAGATGACGCACACACTATTAATTTTTTCTCTCACTCTTAATCAGCATATAATATACTGCAACAATGCGAATAACCAAGAGTAACGAAGTAACAGTACAATAATAATAATAATAATACCGATTAATACGAATTAACCAAAAAGGCGGCATTAACGGACCGGCGGGATATTTTTTTTTTGTCGCTCGTCTGCAAGCTCGCGGCGCGTGTAATGGTAACGAGCCGGAATAAACGTACTTGACCCACTGTCAATACCCAATCGTCCCGCTCTGCAGTATACTAATCGCGAGAGTCGTTAACTACCTTCTCTACGCTACTCTCCTTCGCGTATGGACATTTTTTTTCTCTATCTTTTCACTTTCGTTTACACACGTTCGTTCATTTCTATATGTACTTTTTTTCTTTCTCGTATGTATATATACTTGACTTTTCATGTTTTTTTCCTCTCACCTGCATCTCAAGCTCATTTCGCACACGTGTTTTATCATAATATAAGTAAAGAGAGTTTCATGATAATGCGTGTCATACATAGACATATTGTAGTTTCATTCGCTTTTATCACGTAGCGTGCTTCGAGGATTGTTTGTTTGTGTGTTTTTACTTCTTTTTTTTTATTATTTTTTTTCTCACCTACACTCGTGCAACACAATATAGGTAGATGTATGTATACCATATTTAATTTTGATTGAGTGCAAGGGTATAATATACAGTTTCCACGAATGAATACTTAGTCGCAAATGCTTTTGATGTTTGTTCAGTACTCTACACCAGAAATACATTATAAAAGGCCTGTATTGAATCCAAATATTTCTCATGGAAAACGAGGGCAATAAACGCATAAATCATATTAAATCATCCTTAAATCTGATCTGAATTGACGCGACGACGAAATAAACTTCGCGGAATTTTCCCCCTGGCCGAAATGTGATTCGCACTCCGCTTTCTCGAGAAATCCCGCGCGCAAGCTCTCGACCGGTCATTCTCGCAAGTCGGCGTACAACATTGCTCGCAGTTGGCATCAGAATCGGGCATCTCGTTAATCAGCCTGCATATATGCATGCTCCTCGTCGCGACGCCGTCCGTCATACACACACGCACACACACACACACACACACACACATACATACATACATACATACATACATACACGTACACACGCACACACTGCAGCAGCGTCCGCTAAAGAAAGACGACGCGAAAGTGGCATCAGCTATACTCCCCTTTCCCTGCCTGTATCCGTGGATTCTTATCGGCTTCTCTTCCTCCTTTTGGCCAGTAGCCCCGCGCGTTATATAGCGAGAACCGAATTAGAACTAGACGCGTCGCGACAGGCTTGCACACACACACGTGTGCGCGACTGAGCAGTCGGGGCATGTGCATTAATTTTTCAGCGAACCTCCGCTATAAGGCTCTTCGCGGTAGTGCTGCCTGCGCCGCGATCGATTTTATTGCTGTGGCTATCCTGGTTTTTTTTTTATACATGTGAACGGACCCTGAAATTGTTTTTTTCTCTTTTTTCTTTATTTTATATATAATAAAATCGTTGTACAGAATTTGAAAAGTTTAAAAGTATAAACTATGATTTTTTTTTACCGATCGCGTCGGTTGGATGCTTTGGAGAATTGAGCTTGCACGAAGTATTCCGTGTAAATTACAAAGATATTTGCAGTTAAAAACAAATACCTATCCATAGCAATTCACACCACAAAAAAAAAACAACACAGCCACAGCAGAGTCAGAAAGAGAAGCAAAATCGATCGAACGTATATCGGTATCGTGACCTACAAAAGCCGGACCCCACACATCCCCGCTTAGCCGCACGAGCCTCAATATAGATATAGCGAAATTCATTTTGCGAGCGTATACTGCGGCCAATAACTATATTTCCTTATCGGCATCGCCTGGAATTATACACGCCTAACCTTTAACGATTAATAAATATACATAACCGCGTATGCGGAGCAGCTTACACGTCGTGCTGTACTTTGGTGTCGCTATATATTGATGTTTTTTTTCACACTCTCTTTTTTCCCGCGAAACTTTTCTCTTGTTGTTGTTGTTATTGTTGGTGTTGTGTACTTCGTTGTTTGTTTATATAACGTAATATAACCAGCGGTGACTGTCACGCATATCATACCTATGACATTAGGGATATAACTGGCAACTGATTATGCATCATATATATATAGGTTTGCGATATAGTAGACGTCAGCAAAAAAGGCAGACATAATATAAGTATACCGCCGTGCGGATGATTTAGCCATTATAACTTGATGCGAGTAAGCCTGTGCTTTTTTACAAACTCATTGATTTTTTCCAAATCCTTTTAAGCGAATTGGATTGCGGATATGCGCCACTGGGCACTCACACACACGCGCCTCCTATATACGGGCGCGATATGTAAAAAGCGAGGCTTGATTGATTTTTTCTTTATTATTTATCGTCTAATAATGATTATTGCCTACTTCTGTGCGCATATATACACACTATGCGGGACAGGCAAGGAGTGTAGTTATTACCAGAGCTTGTAATTTTAATCAATCACTTAGCCTCTATACATATATAGTCGTGTGACACGAGCTCGACTCACCTGTTCCGTACACTGAGACTAGAGTCAAATAAAAATTATAATAATGTCGAGTGGTGCTGCCGTATACTGTTAAAAAAATGAGTATAATACCTTTTGTATTCTTTGTTACCTCGGTGTATCAGACTAAATTCAGACTAACGGTACATTTCCAGTCGAGTATAACCCCAAACACACCCAATACGCGCGTTATTCCTCTTCTCCAAAAAGCAACGAACTCGCTTAACCCTCGGCAACAAAAATATACCAGCGACATAAATTACACCGGCAGCAAAAGTCGAAAAGGCCTTCCAAAAAAAGAAAGCGCGCCAGTCCAGAGGGACCGCTCGCTCGCGTGAATTATTAATAAGCGGCCTGCTATATACGACGGCGCAGTCATTAGGCTCTTTTTTGGTCGCAAGAGACAGCAGCGACATGGCTCGCAAGTGTAACTCAACACCGGGAACGCGGCTGGGGTCGCGCATCGCTCCCTCCGAAAAATCGGCCGCCATGTTTCCCTCTGGCCTGGGTCCAGCTCGAAGCTTTATTTAGCCGCCACCTGTCCCTGCCGTGTCAACCGCACGCGCCAGTGTACGCGAGCTTTTTTCTTATTTGCTTTGCGCTCTCGCTCTTCTCTTTTGGATACGTATATATAAATGCAAGGGGAGCTTGACTGCGATGCGCATTGTTATACCGTGGCTCTCGCCGTCCTTGGCGATGAGAAGAAGGTTCGCGAAATCGAGTTCTAATTGATCGTTGTTTATCTCGCAGTTGAAGCTTGTGTTTTTATTAACGAGCTTTTGGATGTAGTTTAGCTGCACTGCCAGGATGAAGCAACTACTTCGGCTGGCGAGATTCATCGTTTAACGCTTGATTAACTCACGACATTCGGTCTTTTCATTAAATAATCGAACTGGCGGCTCTGTAAATTTCTCATTTTCCAAATTCATTCGACTGTAAACGCTCGCGCGGCAATACCCGAAACCGCGTCGATGCAAAAATAGAATCTCTCCTTTTTCCTCGCGAGTTTTGCGCAGTGTGTTTCTTGATTGGAATCTCATCGCGGCGATAAATCTCATCGAGCCACGTCGACAGATGCCAAATCCACCGATCCTATACGATTCGATCTTGTCCTTGGAATAAAGGGTATAAAGACGCGAAGCCAAGAGCTTACAACGATCTCGTTCATTGCCAAACGACGGTGGAGGATGAAATATTATTAGCGGTGACCGGAGGGAGAGATGATGTTCGTTAATTTTGTTATAAAGCTTGTTTTTGAATAAGCTTTCCGCCCGGACGTCGAGAAAATTTCCTATGCGGTTTATATAGACGTCATTTCTAATTTGTTTTTCTAGTTGTTTACTTTGGCGAGTATACGCAAGATATTTTATTATTCCAAGTGATTCGACAAATTAAACGACACAACTTCCTGGACAAACAATTGGCCAAACTTTCTCGTGGAATAACTTGCCGCCGCACTTATATATATATATACGGATCAAACAAAATGTTCTACTAATGTCGTACACGCAACGAAAGTTACCGATAAAACCAACTTTACAGCTATATAGTCGAAAGTAAAGAGAAAAAGGAGAAACAATACGAGCGAGCGTGACACGCGTGCAGCGGTTATAATCGCGTCGCTCACCTTTGTGAACACTTACACACACATGTGAGTCGACGAAAAAGGCACGTGTCCGTAAAGAAGATCTAGTCGGCGATTGCGTAAGGAAGCACACGCGTTATATTATACCACGAAAATTCGTGTACGAATGCAGGAGGAGGAGGAGGAGGAGGCGAAGATCGTTATCGGAGCAACACGACTATGCTTATTAGTCGTTCGTTCCGAAAATAAAGCTTCCTATTTGATATCACCTGAATTATTGTCGCTCTCTTTGACCTTATCAGCATTTCTCGCTCGTCATCGGAGGGTCAACGAAAAAAAGCCGACGCATATAACACCGAATTCGCGCGAAATGTGCAAGCTCCGGAAAAGCTCACACGTATGCAGTCCAATCGGCGCTCGAGATGCTATGCTCTCACACATCGAGGGTGTGAACGAGGCAGCCGAGGGTCGATTGGAGCTTCAGCTCGACGGGGGGCGGAGGAAAGCCGCGAAAGCTCTCGCCGCATTGGCGGATCATCCCATTGGATTATCCTCGCGCCGGCGCGCGTCAGGACTTGCGCTGCGCCGACGCGAATCCGCGCTTTGTCTGCATATATCTCCTCTACGTTCTTCTGCGAGGTGAATCGAGGTGCGACGGAATTTCGACTGTTCCATTTGTACGGGCGCGAGCTTTTTTGAGGCTGCGTTAAATTTATATACATATTTATAAATATTTATTGCGATAGTTTTTGAAACGCGAACGGCTGTAATGGACTATCGATTGGTACTACTATTCGCTTTCGCGAATGTGCAAACGGAAAATTTTCCAGTTCGATGGGTCGTAAAAGGAGGCACGACTGTCGTTTTGAAAAATACACTTTACGAGCGAAAATGAATATAAATACAACTGTATTTTCGCTTTTGTTATTTCAAAGAACGTACACGCTTCGAGGTCAGTCTATTTCCGAACTTTGTCCGCGGTAATCTAAAAAATTGATTTTACTCGACTGTTTGTTAACCCGCGTATGCTTCTTCTTTAAACAAAAATGCAGCGACCTTATTTTTCCACTCCCTTCGAGTCATATCCAATCCATCAAAGACCGTGTTAATTTATTAATTCACAGCATCGAACTTGCAAATTTCCATTCAAAGTTCGCAATTCATTATCCAAACGTTCGCAATCCACTTACGCGCATACTACGAAAAAAAACACAATATAAAAAGACAGCCATGCAATACGTGTCGTGTGGTTATATACCCTCCGCGAGAGCGATTACACCCGCGACAAGTTCACTCGGACGCGCTGTGATGGGAAGAGAATATTACACACACACACACACATACATATATACCTTCTAATCGCGTAATAATTCAGCCGAGCGGGCAGGTGCACGCGAAAGAAGCGACTTGCCGAGTCACCCTAAAACACACGCGGACGCGTGGGTGGTAGAGTTCCTTTTTTATAGGGTTGATGCCTGAGTGTGCTTGATTTTGTTGTTGCGGCAAAACAGATGTCTCGAAAAGGGTGACGCGATCGCTACTATACGTATATATATATATATATACATGGAAACAATCGCTTTTCGGAAGAAAATTCAAGCCGTGTAATTAATACACTCGGGCTAAAATAGCACGACATTTCTCAAACACTTTTCACTACATTTACATATTCTGGCTCGAAGCACTGGCTAACAGTCGTTATAGACATTAGGCTTCTCTTAATGACCAGCCGTCCAACTCATTCGCTATATATATATATATATATATATATATATAAGTATAGTACCGCATCAGTGTGCGTACGCGTGTGGCCGCAAATTAGCGGCCACCCTTTCGTCGGAAAAGGGAGCAAGACACACGTGGTAGATCGTAATCGGGCCGCCGGCCACTTTGCGCCGGAAATCGAGGGGCGGCGTCATCGCGATGCACTCGACTCGGTATGTGTGCGATGATGTTTCGTGCCGTCTTTGCGTGTGGGAAGAATTGGAGAGAATCGGGTTGTCGGACGGGGGGTCGTTTGCCCGGTGTGGGAGTTTCTTCTTTTCTGCGCTGATGCGCTTTTCTCTTCTGACGATTATCGTTTGTGCGTGTGTGCATATATACAAATTTTTCAATGAAAATCTTCCAAATTCTATGCGCTTGTATTTTGGTACGCGTGGCTGTCGTGCAAAGCATCAGGTATAGAAATCGCGCGCGGAAAACGAAGTATGCAGAGAAACGAGCACAGCGAAATAGCCTTCGGCAGCCGAGCGGAGACACGCGAGCCATCCATAATGTAGAGACGACCGGTGAGATGCGACAGAAAGATAAATTCGATAGGAAAAAGAGAGAAAGAGAGAACCCAGTGCACGGAGTTAGAATACAATACCGTAGGTTTCGTTGCTAACATATACACATGTGTGTGTGTGTGTGTGTGTGTGTGTGCGCGTGGGTGTGTGTATCTGTATAGGGTCGATTAGGGTTCGCTTCGCGTAATTATTGTGCGAACATGCGGTAATCTTTACCGATTGAATTCCTTTGTGATGCTTTTTATCGAAGATGTATATATACTGTATGCGTAATAAATGTATTCGAGAATTGATATTAGTAAAAATAAGGGTAGAACGGATGTTATTAGAGCTAACGGCGGCGACGGCTGCTGTCGACGATGCCACTTTTAACATTATGATTTCATCGAGGATATGTAAACTATAATTACTAATTATATGCAGGCTTGTGCACTAATGAGTCTATTCTTGCTTGCAATCGATCTACGTCGGTAATGTACAGTACACCGGTATATTTAAATTTCATCCGGAGTTTATAATACTGCATTTACAAAGTTTACGCTGCAAGTGCCAAGTTGCTCATGCATATATATATATGTACACGTTACATATTTAATATTTTCCCAACCTTCCGTTGCAATGTTCATATTACACCTTATTACTAGAAAAAAAGCTCATTTTAGAAAACAGCCAACTGGCAAGCACCAAATTTCGTTCCCGCTCATGTCCGCATCGATCCTCCTTCTCGCATCCTTTTGTACTCGAAAACAAAAAAAAGAACAGGAGAGACGCGCAAAAATCGAACTGTATAGCCTCCCGGATACCACCGGTCAGCAAAAGTCCGCGTCGAGGTCGCATCGGGACACGAACACGTTGCTTGGCGTGTGTCTCTCTTCGTCTATATCGATTGAGACCCGCGGCCGTCATCGATCCGCGCGACAGCAGAAGAGAACACACACGTGTATATATAATAACGCGGCTCAAATAAAGAGTTCAGGGCTGTCCTCGGGAAAAGCATATGGGGACACTTGCGCAACGAAAAGTGCCGCGGGTATATAGGGAAAAAAAGGGAAATGTCAACATGCGCTGTAAGCACTTTTTGTCCACCTGTGAGCGCGACGTTAGTGGGCTCCGATGTGTATCGATGCGGGGATGGACGCGTACGTGGGTGTCATTATTGCGACGGTTGAAAATAAGCTAGCCAAAGGGGTAGACCGGATATTCAGCCGGGAGACAGTTGTGAGAATTGATTTTTTTTGTGGAGCTTTGAAACGTGGCTGATGGAGTAGAGTTGCTCGGTTTTGATTGCACAATATTATTTGCTGGTATTCATTTTTGTGTTATTTATATAGACACAGGCGTGACGTTAGATCTTTGAGCAAATTTGATAACTGATTTAAAGTGTTTTTCTGGAATCGTTGATATGTTGGGCGTTTGGAGTTATAAATGGGTTTTGGGCTTTATGTAGCAGTAGGTAAAAATAAGCCAGTAAATGACCAGCAAAATGAGGTTGCAGAAAGTATGAATAAATGTGCTTGACTCATCAGTGAATCTTTTATTGTTCTGACCCTGACAATTTTAATACGTTCATTTAAAAGTTTTGCACTTAAATTTTATTTTAAATATATGACTCACTTTTGCGCTTGGGCAAATATTTAGAAAATTTAATACTTAAAAAATATATTTTGTAAATTGGTTGATCAAAATACACGTATACCGGTCTGCAATTATACAGCGCACAATTTGTACATGTGACTTATCCTGTACACAGGAAGCCTATTGACATACATCCTGTACAATACTTCTTTTAGGGCTTCTGGAAAAGTGAAAGGCTGCCCAATAAAATATGACGTCCACGTGTAGGCAATGAATCGATACTGAATTTAATAACTTTTATAGTATGCATGCACATTTTTTTCTAAATAGATGGAACATTATTAAATTCATTCAAAATTCGTATTTGTTGACAAAATTTGTGCGATAGATTTAGAGCGATGAAATAGTCACTCAATTGAATATAGTCCCTATACCAATGAACAATTTTATTAGAAAAAAAAACTAAAAGTCACGCTACTTAATTACATGCATTAATTACATCCAATAACTATCATTAACACAATAATCGCAACAATCTTACAACATTTTCATAACTATCAAAAGCAGATGCACATTAAACCTTTACCTCGATTTGCCTTATACATCGGTCCCCCAGGTATCCATGCCAAGAAAAAAAAGTGAAAAACAATATTCAAAATGGCGCTGCACACAGAGTACAAAGAGGGCCCACAACAAAAAAAGAAGTACAATAAAATGTATCCGTCCTGCCTGAAATTTGTCGCGACTAAGGTACTAACGTTGGTGTTAGATAATCGTGTGTCGTGTGCCGTGTGCCGACAAGTATTTATCATGCAGTACCTACACGTTTGTCGTTGGTTTGCTGTTTCTTGGTTTTTTTCTGTTATTTGGCGACTTCAGACTTCTTTGATTGTTTTGTATTCGCCTATCACAGTGTTTTCATTGTTTTTTTTTCGTTCTTTTTAAACACGTAAGAGAGCGTCGATCACGCAGCCCGTTTTTCCGTACGAGAAGCTTAACTATCTCATGTTGCGCTTTAGCACAGTAGCTCGCATTTTTCGATCCTTTTTCCTCGTCCTTGCACTCGTGAAGAATTGATCTCATATGCCATATTATTTGCTCAGCATCATATTTTGTATGTTTTAAATTATCGCGACATACGAAGAGTAACTTTTTTTATTCAACGGCTTTAAAATTCTAATAGCTCGAGGATCACGTATCAGTATGAAAAAAAAGTTTACTATACTGCGTGTTCCTATCTGGAATCTATACCATCGTTAAAACAAAACTCGGAGCATCGATTAAAGCTTCTGTCGGTATTCACATTTCTGCCTGAAAATATATACATATATGGGTACAAGTGTCCGTAAAAAAATGAGATCAAACTCGCGCTGCAATAAATTTTCTTTGTATGCGAAACGATCCACATCTGTACTTTTAATCTTGCGATTAAAAAGACACGCGAACGGCAGTAAAATCATCCCATTAACAGCACAGTACAACACAAGAAACAGCTATATTACAGTTCGATGTGGAAAACCGGTCGCGATCGACGCTCTTTGCAACGCTCTTTCACTAAAATTTCATGCGCTCTATAAACTGTTTGCTGCTCAACTTGAAAAAGCCAATTTTCCTCGACGAAAGTCCTTAACGAAAAAACAGTCGAGAGGAAAACGGCTTCTAAGCAGCAAGCAATTGAAAGAGCGGCAACTATCAGCAACAACAAAATAAAGAACCAACCCCCCATACCCGTGATGACAAAAAAAAAAAATAAAAATAATAAAACTCACACAACCAGAACCTTGAACCCGCCGAACTAACCTGCAAACGAACCCTCGCTAATTTTCAGAGTACCACCGGGCTACATGTACCAGTCACCGTACCTGGCAGCAGCAGCACCCGGAGGCCTGGTCCCATTGCCGGCGACCCAGCTGAGCCACGCGGCAGCGGTAGCCGCGGCCTCGCAGTTCTACGAGTACCAGAACGCCGCAGCAGCGGCGGCGACCTACCCGGCGACGTCCTACAACTTCGCGGACGCCTATCCGTACACCAGTGCAGCAGCAGCCGGTATGTCGCTCAAAGTGGCGGCCAAAGCGCCCGAGCCGGCCCAGCTCGTTAATCCTGGCGGCCATTTGAGACTCGCTCAGCAGCAACAGTTAGCTCATCACCATCAGCAACAGCAACAGCACCACCACCACCACCACCATCAACAGCAGCAGCAGCAGCAACAGAGCAACGGAAGCTCGACGGGGCTGCTGATGCACCATCGCCTGGAGAAGGCGCTGCTGCCGCAGTTTCTGCCATCCGTGCTGCGCGGCAACGGTAGCCTAATAACCAAAAATTGCTTCAGAGACAAATGCTAAACGATTCTTTCGCGTCTACGATTCCTCGGATCTCGACGCGAGGATCGACTCTGTACTTCTCTTCTTTCGCTCTGGACTTTCTGCTCTCTGTTATTTATATATGCACGGAGACAAAAGATGTTTCGGACCAAACTCTCGTCCACCGCTTGTTGAACATTTCAGTTGTTTAGTTTCAAGATACTTTTCTATTTCCCTCAGCACTGTCAGATCCACTCAGTGCAGTATGCCAATACAGACAGACAAATTCCTTCATTGATTCACTTATTTTCTACGCGTTATTATAGCAGGACTTTTCTCTCCGTGTATGCATACCTTCTGTTACTGCCATGACCATATAATCACTGACGGACTATAACTTCATTTCTGGGTTGCACCGCTGTTACGTTACATTCGTTGGGCCTTTGCACTTTCTTGTAATGAAGTACTTTGTCGCTATTTTGGTAAATAATGTTATCAAAGCAGCGGACACAGTAGCAACGTTAAAAACCCTCGTTTACTATTTGTTAAGTACTGACAGAAAAAAGTATACCAAGGAAGTACCAAATAATCATACCAATGTAATGGTAACACATGGTAGTGGAAGCGACCCATCTTATACTATATCATTCTTATTTTTCTACACTCTTGTCTATCGCAATTCTCACTCATTCTGTAATTTCTTTTTAATGGCTCTTTTTATAAAGTCTGTAATTTTTTGAAAGGGGAGAGAAGATTGTTGGAAAATGTAACCTTTTATTACAATATATTCGCATAAATTCAGAATAATATCCGGGAATATTTTTACAACGGAAAAAAGTTACGTCGGATTGTAAATATCTTATCGAGCAAAATATTGCGATTATTTAGTTGTTCTGTCTGTGACATGTCCGTATTCACGTCTATGCGCGTTTAGCTAATTTTTTTATTACTTTTTCCAATAATTTTTGAGTCACAGATATATTATACTAATCTGCTCAGTAACGAAACAGTTTTTTTTTGAAAGTGAGAAAAAGAAAGGGGCCATTTACAATTTTTTATTTGACAATTTTTGCATGAACATTTGCACGCCGGAAACGTATAAGTAATGTTTCGTCAATGTATTATTAAGCAAAAGCATGACATAATAGATATACAATTGGTTTGTATTTTTACAGCAATCTTTTGTGGAACAAAATTATGCTTTGTAGAAATATGCATTTTATGTCGTGTTTTCGTACTACTTGCTGAAAACATTCACGGCTCGAACGTATATAACGAATCTCATTACAACCAGAATTTGAAATGTAAAATAAGAACAAATCTATATTCGGTTTCTGATGCAATTTTTAATGGAAAAAATCTCGTCTCTCCCCCTTCGCATTGTTTTCCGTACAATCGAGTCACACAAGCATTTGTCTCTCATAAAATCGTCTATGCTTTACTTTATTTAAATGGCAATACCGTCGCTTACACCTTCATCTGTCAAAATAATGCATGTCCATTTGACTAAAAAAAATCGCGATAAAAACATACTTTCTTTCTTCGAACGGTGCGATCGTATAACTAAACAATTGAAGCAAAAATCTTTTCAATCAATACTAAAGAAACTACGGCAGATTGAGGGAAAAGAGGCTCGATCGTGCATGTACTTATCTGCAAGCAGTATATACTCGTGTATGGCTGGTCGAAAATGCATAGATCGACCTTGTGCGGTTTTCTCCTCTCAGCATCTCGCCTGGCATCTGTTGTTGTGGTGGTGGTGGCGGTAAAATAAAACCAGAATCTGTCTGCTAAGTAAAGCTCCCCGCGGGCTCACTGTATTAATTATGCTGTGTAATATGCTGCTATCCGGTCTTAATGGAATAACTTTCTCTTTGTGCAATTGTTGTTAACAGTTCGAGGCTCGACGGTAAACGTTTTTCTTCGTGAATCCTTTTCATTTTTATTTTTCTATTCGAATCTATAATGTTTAACAAGTAGACTCCATCAACGAAGCTGCAGCTGTTTATCTTGGACAAAAGAAAAACGTTTACTGCAAAATCAACTTCGAACTGAAAACTTCAGTCTTATTAACGATATTAGAAAATGAATTAACGTTAAGACCGGTACACTGATAATCAGCGAAGAGAGGGAGAGAGAGAGAGTACGAGAGAGGTTCATTTTTCGCGAGAAATATTCATATAGAAAACGCGGGGATGGAAAAAAACGTGATTGTATCGCACTTTTATTTCGCTTCTATGCATACGTACGTGCGAGTAGTACGCACGTGCACTTTCGCGACGTCATAAGTATATTGCAAAGGTTGCACGCGCATGCCACGTTGTACGTACGTGTACGCAGGTATAGATTTTTCGTTCAGTAGATTCACTATATTTTTTTTCTTGCTGACATTATGCTAATGGTATTATTGTAATTATCGATAATGGCCTGTACGTAGTATTTATTTTCGATTGATTCTCTTTGGAACTTTGCATAGTCAAGTAAAACATGTTATTTTGTGCTCTCTATTCCTCTCGGCGTTTGCGTTGTAAAATTTTTCAATTATATTGTATGAACGATGGTAATATTTGCTAAGCAACATATTCTTTTCACGAATTGTAGTACACTGTTTGTTATCGTTATAATATCAGTTAATTGAAAAAAGTAATATTTCTATACTTGCTTTCGTTATTGTTTAAATTCATTATAAAGTCGAATGTGATTTGCAAAAATATTACCCTCGTTAGAGATTCTTGAGATACAAAGAGAAAGATCTTGTGTATCGTAATAAAAAAAATGAATTCTTTATCAATCAACACTACGCACGATCTTTCTCAAGCGTCTCAATAAACACGTATGTACCACCGTCAAAACTCATTCCAATGACTAATTTCCCTACGTATGATTCATTTTACAGCAAACGCAGCCGCAGCAGCAAGCTACGTAACGCCATACACGTACGCCACGTTGCCAGGAGCCGGAGGTCTGCCGTCCGCAGCGACGGCTGGTGCTGCCTTTCCTGGGCTTCCCTACCAGACGACGCCCCAGGAGGCAAGGCTCCAGTAACGCCGTCATTCTCGCGACTCGCACGTCAAGCAAGAATCGTCGCACGAAACGGACCAACGAACTTTCGCCGACTCAGCAAGTTGAAGATCTTTGAAGCTGGTTGATGAAGAAGCCTCGCGCTGTGAAATGAGATTAGAAACGTTTAATACTGACTTTGAAATTTCAACTTCGAAAAGAATCGCTTTAACAGCGCGAGCTTGGGAAAACGTTACAGCAGACGCAGCGAAAGTCTTGTCGTCCGTTTTTCATGCTTACGTCGTCGTTTCTTCTTTCTAATTCATTGTGAAAAGAGAGCGTTAATAATGTAAGAAAAGATACGACGTGAAGGAAAAATCAGAAAAACAAAACGTTCGCCCGCACGACTCGGCGTCGATTCTCGTCCGCGCAACTCTCGCGCTCAATCCGATCTTTTCTTCCTGATCTTTGATTTTTTTTCTTCCTTTCAGCCTGTAAGATCCTGATGTCAGAACCGAGTCGCTGTAGTCGAGCGAACGCCTCCCAAAGACAAGTAGACATTATTTAGTATACTAGGCGCTTAATCTATTTATATACGATGATACGAGGGAGGTGTTAGAGCTAAAGTAAGAGATGAACGTGGATAAGGCGCGCATAACTCAAGGCAAAAGGAAACCGGCGCGAATAGCGAATGAGAAAGATAGACAGAGAAAAGAGCGATGTGCGAATGTGCGAATGACTGGGGACGGGGATAAAAGAAAGAGTAACGTAGTTTTTAACTCTTGAAATATGTTCGAATAATAGCTGCAGTCTAGACTTTTTATTATTAAACTATCTTCCGAATCTCGATGCTCACGAGAGAGACAATCGTCTGACAAATCTTATATTCTCTTCTTATTGCTCGTTGAGAGGTAACTTTTCTCTTTATTCGATGATGAAAAGTTGGGTTATTCAAATGTTATTGCCGATAGCGGATTTGCAATCGCTTGCTTTGGCTTATTTGCTGATGAAAGCCAATCATTATTTTTCATATATTATACCACTACTAAAGAATTGTTAAAATATAAAAAGAACACATTTATTACCAGTCGAACACTATCGGCAAAATATTTCAGTCAATCCTTCGTTAATTCGATTCTAAATACCAATGGTGCGTCCCATTCATCACAGCAAGGGGCGATCGAAGTTACCTGATGCTTGAAAAGAATAATAACAAGTTATAAAGCGACGTTTTTGTTTAATTTATCACTAAGCCAGAGACGCGGTAGTCGATTAATTATTGCCTTATACCGATGAAAAGGACTGAGCTTCTGTATGCTACTTGATATAGCGTACAAGACCATGTACTAAGCTGTATACAGAGACGGAAACTAAAATCACTGCGTGCCTGGTAAATATCGTTGGTTGTAGTAAACTAGTCAGTAATGTTGAAAAATTTTCATTGAAAAGATTGACGGAAGAAAGTTGTTCGATCAGAGCGTAGAAAAAAAAATAAAAGAGAAAAAGAGAGAGAGATTCGAGGATGTTGATGATCGATTGGAAGAAAATACAAATATGAGGCTGTCTAGTCTTAAACTTAGAGGCCTTGGCGATGTTGCTCCGTTTTGGCGAGGGCTCGATGTTGAAGTCTTGATACTTACAATCCAACGAAGCAGAATCGCGGAGCTCGATGACCTGTAGCAAAATGAAATTTTAAGGAAACTAGTTAAGAAATAAAAAAAATAATAATAAAATAACTAAGTAAATCGCATAGAGCGTATTATTATTTGTATCGCCTTGTATTCGTAGATCGGTTCGTTCGCTCGCGTTCAGTAAATACGAAAGAACGCGTAGAGAAAAAAATTTCTTAGCTGTTAAGTATTACATTATACCCTAGTGGCGAGCGCGGTATCGAGCGAATTAGGAATACTTAGGAATATTAAATTAATAATTTCCTATATATTAATTATTATTTTTATTATTATTGCTATTGTATAATTCTATTATTATTGCTATTATTATTCTCATCTTTACTATTTTATTATTATTGATTATTTTATTTTTATTATATTATTGATATTGACTAATGATAATTACTCTTGTACTTAATAACGAATATAATAGCAAAAAAAAAAAATTCAGCAACAGAATGAAAAAGGAGAGTTCTAGAGCGGATAAATCAAGGCAAACCGCTACTAGACGTCTTTCTCAGACGTCCTATAATCTATTAGAATAAAATAATTATAATATATATATATATTGCCTGTTATCTACAATACCTATTCACATTATGCAATGAAGCATTAGATTAATGAAGAGAAAATACGAAATATATTGTCTCTGACAGAAAACAATTGCGCTGTTTTTATTACTCTCTACCTTGTCAATGATTCTTGTAAAGATTTTCTAGATTTTTGTGTATTATGTTTATCGAAAAATATATACGTAAAAAAAAGTTTTCTAAAAATACAACGGGTATGTAACGACAAAAAGATCATCGAACCAATTGCAATCCACGGCTTTCGATCCTCGGAGCTTCTCTATAAATACGAGTGTACGAAACTGGAGTCGAACATTTTTGCAGACCAGAGAGACGAGTCACTTTATATTTTTGTCTGTTGCTCACATGTGTGCACCCTGCGACTGCTGTATAACGTTGTGGCTTTTTTGCTGACAGTCGGGCGCGCGTAGAGGAATGGCACAGGACGCCTCTCTTCTTCCGTTCTCTCTGCAGTCATTAAAAAAAGAAGCTATAAGACCACTGATGGCTCGCAATATATATTTGGAGTGTATGTATATCACTCGTGCACCGGGGCTTTATATGCCTTAGTCATTGTTTCATGTAAATAAATACAATTTACCCAGACGACGTTTGCAAGTTTTTATAAATCCGAAATTCGATTATTTTCTGTCGATTACTAAGTTTGCGCTGTCAAGTAAACGCACATAATAATATTCATGACTATCAGAATCGGAGCGGCTAATAGCGTTCAAGGTATACAAATATATACAGATAATTGTTCAGCACGCATACATCGTTAAAAATGCTATATATTTCACAGACATGTATAATAATAAATTTGGCTACAACAACGCAACGAAAACATAACAATCGGTTCTTATAAATCAGATTACCGGTAAATATATCGTTCCTTTTCTCAGCATATATTTCGTACAAACTGTAGCTAAAAAAGAAAATCCACAAATAAAAATCGTCTCAGCATCTGAAATATTATCACTGCAACAAAGACCTAATCTAAAACTATTACACTCGTAAAGCGCTACCAGTACCACCACCGGTAGCAAAGCTCTCCCACTCCTACATAAAAAACTCGCTCACCAGCCGGCGACTAATAAAAGCTCGCGTGTTCTCAGCAAAAGTTTCCGCCTACTCCGTCGAGATGGTAGCACGGTATGCTCTCGGCTGCGCGGCAATTCTTGAATGACGCGCATATAAAACGCTCTCGATACACAGTCCCTCCGCGCACACACACACACACGCACACATGGGCTTGCGGTACTCGAGAGCGTCGAGTCCAGCTATTTCGTGATTATACCCATCTAATCGCTCGTCGTCGCGTATAGGACAGATAGAGGACGCGCTCGAGCCGCGAGTCCAGTTTCGATCGGCGCCGAGGACAGTCGACGGCTCCTCCTTTCGTTTTTTCTTTCTCACCGGCTCGTCGTTCTCCTCTGCAGGTGTCGGGCGAAACTGCAGTCACGGGAAGGAGGAGACCGAGGGAGGCGTCCTTGACCGCTGGAGACTCGTTCCTGGCAGTGAGTTTCGTGCATGAGTGAGGGCTCGAGTGCCTTATATGTGCGAGGTACTTGATTGACGCCGGGGGAGCTGTACGTATTATACATATATATTTTTCACTGTATTGTAGTACACGCAAGTTTGTGTATCGATTTGTATTGAGATTTTGTTTTAGGAATTTATTCGTAAGTTATTCGTTGAAAAGATTCTATGCTGGAAATAAAACGTTTGTTCTCTGTGGATGTGTGTAGCTCGAATGTTTTGTAATTGTGATCGAAATCGAACGTTATCTCAGCTTTTTTTTATTACAAAACAAAATTTTGAAACAAATTTATGACGATCGATGTAATACTGAGCTTTGAAACTTGATATATATTATTCAGGTTATTTGCGCCTCATTTGGATACATGTACAGTTGACTTGAATTTTTTTTTAACTTTTTCAATAATTGCGATAGCATCTATACAAGTGTCACTTCGATAATAATAAGCAAATAATCTGATGATAAATCTATTCCTTACTCTTTAAACAGTTTACGAGACTACAAAGAGATAAAGGATTTTCCAATCTAGATAAATAGCCGCAAGTAGGTTATATCGAAACTCATATTCATATCACAAGCACATATACAATTTCAACAACTTCACAATTCTATATACCCTTACGTAACACACCGGTCTCATTGTATTAGCAAATCACGATTTCAATAATACCACGCACAGTTTCATCCTTATATATTATGGTAATAAAAATAATTGTTCTTTTTCCCCACTCGTATATAAGATTGCGAGTGCCGCGCGGTGAAAAAAAAGTAACAGTGTTTATCGATCACGACGAACAAATTGCGCTCATCGAATAAATGTTAATCTCGGCGACGATCACACGTCAATGAAAAACACACTCCGAGATATAGATGCACACAAAGATAAATAATGCAAAAAGCAAATAGTCACGTCCGTACGCCTGCATTTTTTTTTCGCAACGCACATTCCATAAATAATTACAACATTATACGGCCAGGTTATAACAGAGTAAAGTCAACCGCGAATTATTATCTGGATCCTCGCGCAAATTTTTATCGCACAACGGCAATACGTGCGTAGATTTGCGCATACGATCGATCATCGTACGGTTTTATTGTCGTTTGGTGTACCGATAAGGTTCGGCGAAAAGTTTCGGCCCTTTTGTGCTCGACGACGAAGTGAGCCTTGACGTCATGAGGACGCGTTTTTGAATTTGCGCGCGAGAAAGTTCTCCGGTAGGCTATTTTAATATCAACGTTGGGGGACACGCGTGATCGGGGAATTTGATGCCAATCGGCGACGGGTGTATATATATATATATGTGCAGATTTAGCGAATGAACGAGGGATGACACGTATGTCGATCGTATATCGTGTCGGTGCGCAGCAGGATATTTGGATCGTTGATTGTCGACGTTAATTATTAATGACTGTTACGCGGAACTTGAGTCAGTTTGTTTTGAAGAATTGACGTGAGTTTAATTGTCTTAATGTTTATTGAAAAAAAATGATTTTGGCAACAAACTTTTAAACGCGTTTTACATCTCGGTTACTGTTTATACGCGATGGCATTGCGATTGAGCGGTTTATTTAAATTTGAAGTAAATTAGGCTTAAACTACGTTCAATTGATTAATAGTATACGAGATGATCCCCTGTCTTAAAAGCAAGCGGGTATGTATACTTGCAAGTGTATGGCATTGGTAGAAAAAGGGTTTTCGATTTAGCATTTGAATTAATAGAACCTAATAATCATCCGTCGCTTGCTCTACCTTGTATACCCTGTACCTCAAGGATTTATTGATATATTCGTGTAAAACTATATGCACTAACGAATCCGCTTTACAACACGCTATTCGTAAAAAAATATCAAAACCACAAAATTCAACGTAGACGTTATACTGCGAATTTCTCGAGCCACCGATTGACTGGCTTAAATTATCGTATAATTTACAATCTAAGCGAATTACAGAGTCACAATTCTAATCGCGCCTAATAAAACGGAAGCTGCATCTCAATCTAATCAGCCAATAAAAAGATCTAATAAGATTGCATACACATTATACAATCAAGTCGCGCTCTGCGTGCACAATACATCTATATATTGTATACATATATACCGCGCGGGCTAAAATTTAATGTGACGCCGACGCCCGTAAAAATGGCTAATTAATCCAAGTGCATCGTAAACACCCACGCGTTCGCGTATAGTATTGCGCGCAAGTGCTAAACACACGTGCGTCCGTACATTCTGTCTCGCAATGCAGTTAAATGTGTGTATACAGACGGCTCCAGTCGTTGACATCGCTCTCGATTTTTCAATTCTCTCGACGCGTATACATTTATTGCGATTTTCCCCGGGTGATCAACGTTTTTTTTATCACATAGTGCTGACGATTTTGCAACGTGTTTATTGCACGCGCGATAAAGATTTCCACGATAACACCGAGTCTTGATATGACGCGTTCCTTTTTTTTCAACTTTCACCGACTGTGATTTCCGGAGATATACATAAGCATACATAATATCTCCTTCGGCTATATGTGAATCAGTTTCATAAAATCATCAGTTGCATAAAATGAACTTTGGCTTTTATCAGGGAGAAAAAAGCTGGAAGGATGAGTTCGAGCTCGAAATGCGGCTTCTGCGGCTTTCACCCGAAATGGCTGCAGAATTGGGCGACCTCGCGCAACTTCATCGCGATCTACGGACTTCTCGGCACCGTACAGTCGATGGCCTTCATTTACATTGTCGTTAGCTTAACGACTTTGGAAAAGAGATTCAAGATCCCGAGTCGAACTACCGGTAAGACCGCGCGGACGTGATCATCTTCTTTGCGTTTGTACTTTTACAAGATGAAATACAAATTTTCTGGATATATATGCGCAAATTGCACAAGCTGTTGAGTCTTTCAATTAGTAATATTGTAATGCGTTTATCATCGCGGAGCTACTTTACTGATAATATACGAATAAGGCCGACTCAAACTCTATAGGATTTATATATACTTCATTGTATTTAGTTATTTACAAATATACGCCCGCAAGAAGCAATCGTTTACTCAGCAGCGCAATAAACACTTAAACAATGAAAGATCCCGTGTCAAAATTTAAAGTCGACAATGAGAGATCGTATAGAAAGTAAATATTCCATTTTATCACTGAAACATATTATGTGACTGCGAGAGGCACTCGTTTTAATGTGGCCGCGCGCACTGAGCAAAGCGCGCTAAGTACGTAAGTGGTCGGACGTAATTGAAGAACTTAAAAATATGTCGTGTCTAGTGGCAGCGTCCACTCTATTGTAGATGAGAATTATTTAAGGTTAGTTTGTTGCGTCGTGAACTGATATCTCGCAGAGCCTTATCAAAAAAAAAAAACGTAATCAACGTTCCGACAACTGCAGCTTTGTATCTTTCTAAGCGAGTTTTTAGACGATAAATTCAATTTGATTCTTGCTTTCGGATAAAGTGAGACACATTTAATTCACATTGCCTATGTTTATACACGATCTGACCGCGAGTGATCGGTTTTCTCGCTCATGTTTCTTTCTCTGTGTATTTCCGTGGACTATGAGGTGGCTGATAATTTGAAGATAATAATAATCTCTAGTACAAAATTTATGATTAGCTGCGAGGAATCGTGATAAGTGATTTCCTTTATGTGCAAGTAATTCTTGTTTATGTTCTATAAATAAAGTTCAAGGAAATTCGAAGAACAATTAGCCATCATTCAAACTTGCAAACTAAAATGTATCTGTACGTATGATATAATGCTTGTAATTTGCAAAAGCATTATTTACGATGGTATAGCTAAATACAAAATAATTCTTAAATAAGTACTCGTATCAGTATACCGTAATACGGACAAAATCTTTGTCTACGTGTATAGCTAGCACGAGATTTGTTTTGAAAAAAAAATCAACGCATCCACATTCTTTGCATACTATATCTGCAGCAAACCGTCACATAATCCTTCATTCCGCAGGACTGATTCTCTCCGGCAACGAGATCTCGCAGATCCTCTCGGTCCTTCTCATCTACTACGGAGGCTCGGGTCACAGGCCTCGATGGATCGCGATCGGCGTCGGCTTCAGCGCGCTATCCTGCCTAGTTCTCGCCTTGCCTCACGCGATCTACGGTCCAGGTCGGGATGCCCTCGCCCTGACCAAGGAGTACATGAACGCGACCCTCTTGACCAGTGGCAAGGACACCAAAGAGCTGCCGACATGCTCGAGGAACAGTCGACCCGAAACGTGCAACGACGACAACCTCACGGATACCAGCATCGTTCCCAGGCTGCTCGTCTTCTTCTCGCAGTTCATACTGGGAATCGGGACGACTTTGTACTACGGCCTGGGACAGACTTATATGGATGATAATACGAAGAAGAAGAATACGCCCTTGCTATTAGGTGAGATTCGAATGATTTGTCTTGGTACAAATTTGTTTTTTTTTTTATCGCGGTGGTTGTATGTAGCATTGAGTACTCAGTATAGAACTAAAGCGGTGAAACTTGTCAGACATGTATCGACGAACGGAGGTATTTTATAATCAGTTTTATAATAGTGAAGGGATGTACCGTTGCAACGAAAATTCTTCTTCGTATACGCTAACTTTATGACCTGTGTTGAAGTAGGGACTATACTATAATTTTATAGAGTTATTTTTATTATTGATAATATGTGCCTGCCCGATAACAATGACTTTACAGAGTTATTCTTGTGCTGATGAATATCGCACAACTATCAATATAGGCTAATCGATTTTTACACTAGATCAACGGTTTGTGATTATCGCGCGTCATTTAATATCGACAGCTGCGTTATGAAAAATGATGCATCTATTTCGTATTGTAGGTAGATGAATTCCGTCAAATTTATCAAAATAAGGAGTATGACATAGAATGTATTTCAGAACTTGTAAAAAACACGATAAGAAATATTTAGACATTGGTAATTTTTAATTATTCGAAATTTCAATTTTTTTTAATATAATTCAATTTATATATGAAAAGATGATGAAAATTTGGAATCTATTTGTTAGAATAAAAATGAAAACGGGTCGAATAATATAATCCAGAAGGTGTTTAAAAAATGTAGCGCATACTTATATATGTAGTGAATTAAAAATATAAGAACTGTTTGTTTGCGATAAGATATACTGAACAAATTTAAAGTAATCTCCACTGTAGGAAGCCCGGAGAACATCAAGTGCAATGAATTAACGAAATCGATAAGAAACCAAACAAATTAAAAATGTGCCACAATAGATGCAAATGATAAATATGAATTTTATATTGCCTTGAACAAAAATATAAACAATTACTCAAAAATATTATTATATAATTTAAACTATTAAACTTTTGTATGCTTGTTACTTACTGTATATTTGTATAATAATAACATATTTACGTTACACAGGTTTCACTTTTGCATTGCGAACGATCGGACCTGCTTTGGGCTTCGTTTTGGGATACTTATGCTTGAATATCTATATCGATCCAAGCGTACATCCTATCATCGAAAAAAAGGATCCACGATGGTTAGGAGCCTGGTGGCTAGGCTGGATAATTATCGGTATTACAATGGCAATATTTGCTCTGCTATTGGCAATGTTTCCTCACGAACTAAAAAAATCCAAAAAATCGAAGAAAAAAGAAAATGTTTTGAGCGTGAGTTGAATACTTTTTTTTTAATATACTCACATGAATTTTGAAAATCTATATAGTGTAGGAGAATTGGTATATGACTTTGCTGACTGCGTTATTTATAGGAAAGCGAAGTCCCGTTAAAAATCGAGACTGCTCAACCAGAAAAGGCTCCAAGTGTCGAAACGACGCTGGCCCCGCTAAAACCGGAAAAGCCAACTCTAAAAGACTTTCCGAAGACGGTCAAGCGAATATTAAAGAATAAATTATTGATGTTCAATGTATTCAGCGGGGTTTTCTACATTTTAAGTGCCTCTTCTTTCATGAACTTCATCGCGAAGTATTTGGAAGTTCAGTATCAAACTTCTCCCGGTGGAGGCACAGTAGTGACCGGTAATAAGAAAACGATCGTTTCCGTGCACTAGCCTCTATTGTTGTGATAGCAAATTTCAATTTTTAATGATATAACTACTGTATTTTAACAGGTCCACTCAGCCTGCTCGGAATGGTTCTTGGTTTTTTGATCTCCGGCATCGTGATCCGTAAATACAAACCGGCACCGCGACCACTATTATTCTGGAATGTGCTGGTAGGATTTGCCTTTTTCTTTGGAACGATCGCATTCATATTTCTGGGTTGCGATAGCGGTAAAATGCAGGGAATCGACTTTGACACCAAGATGTGAGTCTCGTGAGTGCCACTTATAAACAATATAAGAGTGCTCTTACTTTTTCATTTGAAATATACATAAAAATCGCAATCAATGTTGTTAATAAATTATCTATACTAAACTTCAATCCACATGTATGAATATATACACATATACACTTCCAGGATAAACCTAACGGCTCCATGCAACGCAGCCTGCAACTGCGAACACGTGAAATACTCACCCGTCTGCCACGAAGCTTCACGAACGACCTTCATCTCAGCCTGTCACGCAGGCTGTACCAGTGTCATCAACGAGACCACTTTCGGCAACTGTAGCTGCGTCGCGGAACTCGAATCGAGTTTCCGCGAACGCAGCATCGTCGGCGCCTCCCTACGTCTCCTTGACGATGTCTCGAAAACGTTTCAGTACAGCGACGACGATGACGGCAGACGAGTCAGCGTTGGTCCGTGCAAGCAGGACTGCTTCGTACCCTGGATGATGTTCGGCGCCGTCTCGACATTCGTAAACATTCTCGGTTGCTCCGGGAGAATAGGCAACGTTCTGCTGAACTTCAGATGCGTCGAAACCAGGGACAAGAGTTTGGCTCAGGGAATCACTCTGATGATGGTATCACTTTTTGCATTGATTCCTGGACCGATCATTTTTGGGGCCATTATGGACTCTACCTGTCTTGTTTGGGACTTTTCCTGTAAGAACAAGGGAAACTGCTGGTTCTATCATAGGGAAAACTTTAGATACTATGTTAACGTGACTTCGGCAGGTTGGTATAGAGTATTAATATCGACAATTGAGTGATCGTTTCCTTTTTACTGGCCTCAAGCTTTTTCACATAGAACGATTTTCTCTCTTACAGCCCTGTGTTTTATCGGAGTGCTTTTGGACATAGTCGTCTGCTATCTCTCAAAAGGCATTGACTTATACGGTGACGAGGAACACGTGGAAGAAGAAGAAAAACGAAGAATTCCTGCACTGAAGAATGTCGAATTCAAACTGAACAATGATGATCCTAAGCAATCGACGTAACGACTGCGTGTCTTTCATTATACAAACTGAAAACTATGTTTTCAACGATATTTTATATACATAAAAAGATCACAAGTTGTACATATTATTATACTATATTTTTAGAATTGTAATTTTTATCTTTTACGAAAATATACAAGTGTAAACTATTTGTTTATTAAAGATGCACGAGTATGATTTATTTTCCATTTTCCAAAACTATAAACAATGTATAACTTTCACTTCGTGAAAGCTTATACTCGACTGGCCGAGTAGAAGGAGACTACTTTAACGATCGAAGCAATCATCAGTCGATTACTTTGTAGGTATCTATACTTCTGCATATCTAATTGGGTGATACAAATATGAAAATTGATAGTGTAACTTCAACTATATAAATAGATATACCTAAATAATACATCAGCCTTATCATTTTTTAAAAGTCTTACAATTCTCTAATTATATTATCTAAATTGTTATTTTAATGCTCGCTGTCTTCTAGACTTCAAATCTGCTATCTTAGAACTTGAAACGGTGAAAAAGTCGCGCTTCCGCAACGGATGCTGACGTTCTCTCGAAAACGTAGTATACCTGAAGCGCCAATTGAATCTAGCTACATGAACCACGTCCAACGACAAAAGGAAAAGCTCAACCGTAGCCGCGATATCGCTCAATCTGAGAGAAATCTCCACGAGCAGGAATTTTCGCTGTTAAAACTTGGAATTACCTCATTAGGCTAGTCAGTCTGCGCACAGAATGTAGAAACGCATGACGAAATCTATCAGCGGTTTTATGAAGCGGGGAGCTTTTCATGATCTCCGCGAGCTTGCATCGGACGCTGCGGCGTCTCGAGGAAAAGCCGTGACTCCGATGCTCGCTCGCGGAGTCTAACGATCTAATTTCACTCGTCCGGCCTTGATTCTGGCGTTTGCTATAGCGCACACGCACACGACCAAGCCAGCTGAATGCTCCGGCAATTTAGTACGGCGTATACGGCAAGTGGGTGCTGGCAGGCCATATATACTGACTCGCGGGCTGCTCCTCGGCGGGCGCGAAGCCGTGCGCTTCTTCGTTTTCTCGCGTCTCTGACGCGGCTCGGGGTTTCCCGTAGTTCGACGGGTAGAATGATCGGGTGCTGCTTTTCTTATCGCGGAAATCAGGTTTACTGGGAAGGAATTGAATCGTTGTACACATATATTTGTAGAATTCGTAGCGTCATTGTTTTTAACGCGTTGTAGAATAGATAAGAAATTTAAATGTAAATATTTTTTTCACATATTGATGAAACAGCATTTTTATTCGATTAGTGTATAGGGCGTCGTAAGTCGCAGTGTATTATGGTCACTTGTTTATCACTTTTTTCTCTAAGAAGCTGAAGCGTATAATAATGAGAATATCATTAATAAATAAACGTGTTAAAAGTGGAATATCACGATGAATTATTTGAAAAATGTTAATATAAATATATACTTACAGTATCTTGTGGATAGAAAAAGTTGACGACTTATGAAAGTGTTAAGTTCTATTTATATAAGTTGAGTACTTCAATGCTCTGATCAAGTATTGCGTAGTAAATAATAGTACGTTCAACTATCGTATAAAGAGTGATAAACGTAATTTGTATATAAAGTTAGTAATGATTTATTCGTTTGACTCAGCAATCAGATGTAATTTTTTCAGTACATTATCGGCAGAATACACACAAAAATCACTTCCCCCGAGAATGATCAAATGATAGTATACTGTGCGCAATCAAAGATATAGACGCGATACATTTATCGTGTAAACAGGTATTAAATGCAATATATTATTGTACTCATCTATAAGAGTATGTATATGTCAAGTCGGAGTTCATTGACACGAAAAATGAGAACGACTCTTGGTTAAAGTAAATCTTAAAAACAAATTTAATCATTCACAATGACGTTTATTACGGTAAAATAAATAGTTTTGTTAAAAGTTCATACATTATTGGAGTATTTTTAGCAAGAAGATGAGTTAGCTAATGCTTTCCAATTTTAATTTCACATTATTATTTTTTGTTAATGATAAAATAATAAACATTTGTAGTATATTCCAGGAATTATTTAAAGCAATGTTCTATACAAGTTATGATTTTTATCGCATAAAAGAATATGATATTTTGGTAATTTCTTCCTATAAAAATATTTTACAGTATCAATTTTCAGAATAGAGTCATGCAGTCGGATATTTGAACTTCCAGGTAATTATTCTAAAAATCTAACAAGCTTTAAAATTTATAACCTTTATCAGAAGTGAGTTTCTTCTTATGAGAGTATATTTATGAATAGAGTAGTTAAACGTCGCTGATAAGTGGCATATCGCTACCATCGCGGCGCCGCTCAGAAAAACTGAGTAGGATCCATCTCAAGTATGTAGATATTTAACGTGACACAGAGTAATTATATTTGAATTTATTCCTACTTATATTATTGTTTATAAATTTGTTCCTAATTTCGAAATAATTGTGAAAGTTAATAGATCAATATTTTGATTTTAGTCTTATTAAATAATTATATGCATAATAATAATACATTTTAATGATCAGTCGTCATTATTTTAATTTTGGTTATATGATAATCCGTTATACTGAAATAACAAAATTGTTTACGTTAATACAATGATTGGACAGAGCGATTGTGAAAATTTCGAAGGTTTAACGATCTTTGTGTTATACTAAAAGTTTATTATAATACGTGTCGAAATACAATTGCTATTGTAATATAATATAATGCACAAAAGAGAAAAAAAGCAGATGAAATTTCCAATGAAACCTGTATATTACCCTCAATTGTCACATATGAATTAATCCAAACTCCAAAGCAATTAGGTCATAATCCAGTTACAGACTTTTTCAATTACTAATATACCGTCAACAAACCTATTGTCAGCCGATGTTCAATTTTTCAATTGGCCATATATTCAATCATCCAATATCCACTTCTCCCTCTTCCGATACACTGAAAAACGCCTCGAGTTAAGGGATGCTCCAGGCGGTCGAAACTGGTTTCGTCGCTCGTGGTTTCTCACAACGAGACGAGCTGGAGCATCATCGAGTGCGCAAAGAGCACCTCGTCCCGGCATATACATAGTTGCCATCGTCGTCGTTGTCGTCAAACGAACGAAATTCCGGCAATTAACTAACAGCTATTAGCTGCTAGGCGCATTTAGTGGGCTATTAGGAATACAAGAATCGTTGCAGAAGAACTACCGGATACTCGCGTCTATACTGTTACAAGAAGTGCAGAGGAAATGAGCTTCCTTGTCGATCGACGATTGCTTTGAAAAAAAAGTTATTGTTGTAACGAAGAATACTTAATGAACCGAAAAAAAACACTCCTAACCTGTATATATCGAACGATATAGCAGGTACGAAGTTTGCGCACGTATATAGAGACGAGAAGGAAGTCTAAATACACGAGGCTAAAAAGAAGGTCCAAGAGGAGAGACAGCGCCGGTTTTCTCGGCAACACAAACAGCAGTACATAGCAGAGCACATACACTCGCACAGAGCCTACTCTGTACGTTCATTGAATCATAATGGGCGCACAATGCTATAGTGACGGCATATACGTGCTCGGCGCATGCAAAGCTCGCAAAGGGTTAGCGCGCGAAAGAGATGGCTTAGAATAACTAGCTGTACTACTATAAATCGGGCCACCGTTGAATATATGCGTGAAGTGTACGTTTTCAACCCTCCGAGCTTTCGTGCGAGTCGTCAAGGTTCTTGAGAGCGTCTCTATGTATGATAAAGTCCGTGTGTGCTCAGCTCGGCCGTTGTACTTTACGGATCGATTCGCGCAGCTTATCGATCATTCCGCGATTTTTTCGTTTCTCTTTTTCTCTCGTTTGCTCGCGGCAAACGAACCAAGTGCGACGCATTTCTGTTTTATTAATATTTATTTATGTATTTGCGTTAGTTTGGCAAACGTCTTCCGCTGCTCAACTTTCATTACGCGAATCGGTGTGCGCCATCAGGCCAACACAAAGGTAATTTTTAATTACTCCTAGACTGCAGCCATAGACCTCAAATAGGAAGTTTCTCCATGGATTGTGAGGGTCGAATATACAGTGCGGTAAAGCTGATGGGCTGATCTGTGACTGCCAGGCTAGAGAGTTGAGTGGTGGGAAGCGTTCGCGTGGGGAATATGACTGCACTCGTAGCTATAGATAAAGAGGAACGTCGGCGCTGCTTCGCGTCTATCGGGACTGCAGGGGAGCGGGTGATCGCGGTGCTTTCATTCTCTTATCTATCCCTTCGTTTTAGCTGGCTCCAGATTTCCGAATAGTTACAGTTCTGTTTCTCGTGTTTATTTTTTATTTTGTTAGTATTATTTACATATCAGCTGCGTTCATTCATTGCGTATTTTTAAATTCATTTTTGTATTTTATTTTTGTATTTCGGTAATATATATATATATATATATATATATATATATATTTGTTTTGTCCTTTAATTAGTTTTCTTCTAATTTAAACGATTCCCTTTTACCTCACCTTATTATTGCGTGAACAGTGTGCGTCTGTGATTTACTTTTAAGTCGATCGAGATGCGTAGAGCACGTACGAGGTTACCCGTAAACATTTTTTTTTGACATAATAGGAAGCAGTAAATAAAATTCTATATGATGACTCTCTCGCAGAGCCATCCCCGTCTCTGATCAGACGAACCTTGTTATATCTATTGTATGAACTCCTGCGTCTGCGGCTGGTCGATGTCACGCGACTCGTACCTACGATACACGCCAGCCTGATACAGTGTGTCTAGTCTAGTTAAGAGCCCCCCCCCCTCTCTCTCTCTCTCTCTCGCTTGGGCTGTCCTATCACATATACGACAATCATCCGCGCGAAGACAGCTACTGCGAACAGCGCTACCGGCTCTGCTTATACTCAGAGACAAAAGAAGCGACGGTGGGGGCCTTATATTCGAAAGCGCGCTTAATCGCGTGCTCGGCCGCGCGCGTTCGCTCAGTTATATATAGGATACCTATTTACAGCTGGCCGCGTTATCATTAAAATCTTGTTTATTCTCTATTGAAGCTTTTGTTACCGTGGGTATGCTATTCGACGTAGGCGTGTGGTATTACGTGAAAGACGTTAAAATCTTTGATGAAGAAGTCGAGCTTGAAAATATCGCGGAGGAGCTCAATGACAAATGAGAACGCGATTGTATCTATAAAGAAGAAAGTGGGATCGCAAGCTTTGACGAAAGTGAAGACTTCATCTGTCTAGTAGCTTAAGGAGACATTTCTACAACACCAACATGATGAAAAAAAGTGTGTCTATTTTTCTATTGAAATATTTACTTTAAAAGCTCGATACTACTTTTGCCTACGTTTTCAAGATATTTCAATGAAAAGGGTTATTTTAAAAACCGAATAACGTTTAGACATTTTCAAAATCTCAATTGGCGAAGTATTTAGTGTGTAAGTATTGATAAGACTTGTTCATCGATGAAGATATTGATTTATTCAAATAAAATATAAATATAAAAAATGTTAGATTTAATTTATGCGCGCGTATATTATGAATCACTCACATCTGAAGCATTAGTTTGATAAAATGATAATAACATTTCAAAATTCAAGAATACACACATATTCAAGATTAATTATTACAGTTATATAGTTATTAAAAAATGCAGAACATTGATACAAAACAAGAACATTATAGCATACACATGAACGTTGATTCGATGAATAACTCGTCAGCATACGTTTTGTATATAAAAGTAAAAATTGTCTTTAATACTCGTGATAAAATTCTTTTAAAAAATCCCTTACAAATCTGTACAAAGAGGACTTCCTTTCTTGGGAGGTCCCGAGGTCGAAGATTTTGAACTTAAACTATCTCTCGAATCCGAAACCTCGCTAGGAAGTCTTGCTCTTTCGCGCATATCTTGAAGACTACCGAAACCGGACGAAGCTTGATCCCGAGACGGTGGCCTGACACTAGGCGCTGCATAATTCATTGGCTGCATTAGTTTCTCCAAACGAAACTTTCGATTCTCTTCCATCTCTTCGCTGTCATGTTTCCTCGAAGGTTCGTAGGTAAACCGAGTCTGTTCGAGTATCTCCCGGCTTGGATTTCTATCCAAGTGTTGTATAGCTATCATTATTGTAGGAGATCTCAGGGAACTCATGGATCCTTTGACAGAAGTCTCGTAGGGTTCGACTACAGGAATGCCAACTTCGTTGAAATCCCCTCTTGATGCCGATAGTGGTTTGTCATCTCTTCGCTTTTTGGAATATTCGAAGCTGTTTGTTTTTGATGAACCGTCTGCGGCAACATTAGGACTGCTGTCTCTGGAGCTTCTTAGTTTTCTGGGATCTTCGTAATTTTCAGGATTCGGGAATGGTTTGTTACTGAATGGCGCCCTGACTCCCAATTGATGCGTATCCATACCAGCAGCACTTGGGATAAGTTTCTTAGGTCTCGGCAAAGTTCCGCTCATCTCACTCTCCACATCCGAGTCCAACTCCAATGGCTTGTACGAAACTTGAGAGGCTGAACCTTTTCTCAAAGTATGACTTCCTTCTGAACTATCCAAGTCATCGTCTGTGTCAATGTGTGGTATACTAGCATGAGATTGGTTCGTAACGACTCTTCGGTCACCCGGTCCGAGTGGTCCATATTTCAATCTCGACCCAGACGGTTCGCCTTCATCGACGTTTGCTATTGGGCCGTTTTCCTTGCCCAATTTTGTACTCTCTATAACGACAACTGGTTCTACCACGTCGTCCACAGTATCTACTTGAATAAAAATGTTACCATTAAACAAAATTCAAAAAATGTAACAAATCGGTGAGAATGTAAAAAAAACGATTTATACCTGATCTTTGATTTGATTCTTCTTGCTCGGATAAGGCTTGCGGTTGTAATAGTGGCTCAGCTTGAGTTTTAGACATATCTTTCATTTCCCTTGGTTGCGCTTCTTCCGACTCTATTGGATCGTACATTTCAAGATCCTCGCAGAAAAACCAAACTCCAACTTTGAACAAGGCAGCAACGACAATGATACCAGCCGTTAAAAAGCACAAATAATTGCCCAACTCTGTTGAATGATGTAAATGGCATATTCGGTCTTCCAAGCCCCAGTGTTGACATGTTGATTTAGCTAATTCATCATACGATATTTTACCAATAACATATGTGAAAAATGCTAATAGAGTCATGCTGTATCCAATTGTCAAAGCTTTATCTTGAACATTTACGCTTCTCAAACTTATCAACAAATCTCCGACTACGGTGGAAGCTGCTGCAGTATAGACTAATATCGTTAGAACCTAAAAAGTTAAAAAGTACGTTACATCTTTTGATTTCTTAAATTCTATTTAATAAATGAAAAATGCTTAATTTTACCTCGTAAATGAGCCATCCAACTTGACAACTATCAGAACCGCATGGACCTTCTTTAGCTTCAGTGTTTCCCTGCCCTGTATCATCTTGAACGCAAGAACAATTCGAAAAAACTTTATTGTTCCCATCGTAATCCACCGATGTGCATCCAGCATGACATGGACTGTAGAAAGTAAGTGTTCCTCTACTATCGCAAACAGGCCGAAAATCGGCGTCCCGAGAGCATCCGCACTCTCTGTTACAAAATCTATTCAGTACGATCCTTAAAAAAAGTTCAGAATTGTAATTGCATGGTTTCCATCCACATGAAATTTATACACGTAAAATATTCTTACGATCCTCTGTGAGCGCCGACAATAGGCGGTTTATCGCAGTTATCGAAAGCCAGTCCAAATATTATCAAGGCCGTCGAAATTAATGTTACGAGGCTGTAGATAACGAGCATTCTTGCATTAGGCTTAGCTCGAGCAATAACCAAGCCAGACATTATTATGACTAAACCAGCTAATAACGGTTTGATAATTGCTGAAAAATGACAATGATATTAGTACTGATATTTACCGCATGCCTCAGTAGTAAAATTATTTATTAAAATTTGTTTACAAAACTCACTCGTGATTGTTCTTGAAAGTAGAGGATCCCCAAAACCTAGTAACATGCCTGTAGGACGTGGCGCGTAAAATCTTGATTCGAGAAAAATGTTCTCATTTGCAATGAAATTTATCAGAGCAGTTAAGAAAAATGCAGCAGCCAAAATATTGCAAATGAGAATCTTATTAGTCAGCAGTCTCAACATCGATGGGAAGAAGTCAGGACTGCCAACTTTCTTCACTGTGATTCTCTGCGATCCTCTTAGTGTACCGGATTGATCGATGATCGTTGCTGCAGCCTCTTCTACCATCTAAAACGATCGTTTTATACACATATTACATTCATACATGGAAAAGTGAAATTTTGTTAATAATTGTACCTCTGACGGTAATTTCCGAGGAAATATCGCCATGAAACCAGCGGGAATAGCCAGCATAACTGCCAAAATTGGCCATCCGAGCCACCATGCTCCAATTTGATCCCTGTACGAACGTATCGAACTCAAGTCTTCAGCATCTATTCTAAGAACGAATAAAGAGTAAATTCCCAAACCTGTTTCTTCAATTTCTGTTCATAAACTCATTGTCAAAAAAAAACTACCGTAAAAACGACCAGCCCAGTATGTATCCCAAAACACTGCCCAGTATTTTCGTCGCCACTATGACGCCAAAGTAAACAGACACGTGTATTTTCTTGGTGTTATCATCGAGGTAGGATATACCGAGAGCGTAGTAAGCGACATTGGCAATTCCAGTAACGATCTGCACAGCGATCAGAATAAAGAGAGTCGAATAATGCGGCGGGTCCTCCAGCACGATTAGTCTCGAGGACATTCTCATGCAAAGGTCCGGACTTTCCTCTGCAAAGAAAGTGGCTGATTTTAGAATTCTGTAAATTAATGGAAAAGCCTTTGCTCCGCCGTAAGCCGAGTGCAATGGCTGAAAGTGCTCGGAGATAAATAAGATAAGGGCTGAAGATAAGATGTTATTTGGGTCATATAAATAGCATAGTACAACGCTGTCGATTTAATTATGAACGTTGTATTTAGATCAAGTTTTTTTGTGTAATAATTGAAGAACCATACCTGCATAAATAGACATGTGAGTCACGTTTACTGGTACATCCGTTGATGTATTTACTTTCAGCCAATTGGATCCATGTGGAATCAAAAGAGTTAAAAAGGTAGCACACTGAATAAGTGAAGTACCACCTAGCCAAGATGCTCTATGAATTCTGTCGCCCCAGTAAGCGACACTCAGGCCCACAATCACCAGCACGATTTCCGATGTACACAGAATCCATTCTGAAAGTTGGTAATTCGAATGAAAAATTCATAAAAAGTGGTATACAGGAATTGACGACTATATGAAAAATATAAACAATTTTGACTTCCCATGTAGATCTCGTTTCACAATTTTAAAATCGAAACAATTTCAGAACGGCCACATTAATCCGTCTATATATAAAAGGGAGATAGCTATTATCTCGAATTTAAGCCTAGAGGCGAATTTTAGAGCATTTAGGTCAAAAAAAAAAACAAAAGCCTGTACATGAAATCTGCGCACAGGATAAAAGTCTATAGTTTATATCCCTTCGATGTTTAAATAAAACATTACAACACGTTTTGGTAAAAACTACATAATATATTGTCCTGCACGTACCCATGAGATATGGATCGAACTGGAATCTCCTGGCGATGGTGGAGCTGGTGACGTGTAGATAAGCCTGAGCTGCAGCCTGTAGTAGTCCAATGCAGCAAACGAGGGCTAGGAAAATTCGGCGCGTTGCGAACTTGGCCAATCTTGGCAGCCGATAGCGACTGCAGCCGCAGTCTATCGATTCCTGGGTCAGGGAATTCGCCGGTCCAGAAAAACTGCCCTCAACCTCCGAACGCACTATGTCCTGAGGTCCCAGCGTCATGATTTAGCTGGAAATTAGATGTATTTTATCTGATGGCAAGGACGTTCTTCTGATCGTGTTTACGATTGAGTTGCGCGATGACTTCATTCGCGATATCGTTATTGAAGTTTTAGCGAAGTGAATATAGTTTCCCGAATTCCTCACCAGGTTTCTATTATCACTATATGAATCATCCGTATCATTGCACTTCCGTGGCGAATAAATAAAGAAAAAAAGGAAATAAAAATCTGTAAACACACGTGCGATCAGCTCGTATACGTTTTTCAACGTTTTATCATTGTTTTTAGAGAAGAAAGTAACCAAAATACGTGTCCTACAAGCAAGGCTTAAAGACACCAAAAAATGTAACAATACTCATCGGATAATGAATCGAAAACGTACCGAGAATACGTCTATTCACTTTATCTATACAGTATACATAGCGCCGTGCGTATATATACGTGTGAGTCACACACAGTCCGTTACGCCAGATTACCTGTCGCATAGCTTGCACCTATATATACGTACTTACAACTCACGGTTTTAAACGACGATCTCAAATCTTTATAGACACGGGCGCGATAAAAAGTGTAAAGCGGCCGCAACGCGGATCAATAAATAGGCATCGGCTATCGCGACGATATATTTCCGTATATCACTAGCACAAATCTACGCGTGAAATTGAATCGGCCAATAATCGACGAACACACAGCATCCGCAACTCACACTATAATATCCCCGATGCAGAGCGCACCAACTCACCTTCTATATCACACCGGATCCCTTACGAAAATCAATGAAAATCCATCCACGCAGCAAAGTCAGCGGTAAACTTTTCTGGAAAAAGCCTCATGTCAACGCGAACGGACACACGCGCGACCGGTGAAAAAAGCCATCGGCGTATGGCTCCTCGGCGGCTTCGCGTCGCCCACCGCACCGCCAGCCTTATCTCGGGGCACAGATAACGCGATGTGTATCTCGGGCCTGATAAGACCGCGGGACGCGCCTATGGATGTATACGCAAGCGTATATGTACGTGGATTCGTGCGTGACGACGTGTATCGCCAAGCCGATCACCTGCCGCTTTTTTATGGGTTGTAAGGCTGCTCGGTTTCTTCTGGCATTTGGGTCGTTGATTGGCTTGGGAGCGTGTGGAAGTGTGTTACGATTATACGAGACGTTTGTGTGTGTGTGTGTGTATTGTTGGGCAGCGATGTCGAGTGTATTATTCTGATCGAGTGTGGATCTGGATTGAATACGACGTATTTTAATTATTTCTGTGATGGAACAACAATACTGTTTCGTGGTATATAGAATCAGATTAGACCAACAATGAAATCGGCCGATAGTACACTGCGTTACATAGAGCGTCTATACTTTCTCGTATAATCTCGTAGTCCCATAAAAATAAGTGATATAGTTCTGCATTGCTGACGATACAAACCAATTTTAATTTTATAATTTTCACAAAAGAAAAAACTATACTTACAGACCAAACATTCCTCTTGACACACTATCGTCGTATAAACTATATACTGGCCGACGATCCTCTCTCGTGTCTCCTCGTCGCCGTCGTTCGCGAGTTACCTTAAGCACACTTAAGTCGAGGTCGTAAGAAAATGACGAATGCCAATTAGCATATGAAAAGCCCCGTTCGGGTCAGCCTATACCCCTCTTCTTCTTCTTCGTCTTCTCTCGCGCTCTCCTTGGCAGGGCGATCACGTTTTTGAATATTAAGGGCGGGATTACGCCGAGGGCTTAGCGCGCGAAATTTAGTCTTCCGACAAGAGAGCGAGCGTCTAACGCGCCGACGACGCGCAAAAAAATAGCCCTTAAGTCCCGACGAGCCATCTCCGCGTCGTCGTTTCTCTTCGTTTTTCTCTCAGTCTCTCGGGAGACCGGTCTCTCGTTTTCTGTATATACCCCGTTAGGCTCGATCTTAGTCTCATTGAGAGCACCGAGACAGCTCTGCTCGAGATAAATCTGAAAAATATTCAAACCGTCGCGAGCTTTGTTGTGTAAATTTTCTACTCTTTGTACAGAAGCGCGCAGTGCGACGAAACGGTATGTATATGAAATATTGAAAGCTCGAGCCAAAAGCCCCTTTAATCAATCTAAAATGACGAAATAATTTTCACGCTACGAGCCAATCGGCAAAGCTAGCTCCGAAATCAAACTCGCTTTCCGCGCAAATGTAATGAAAGCTCTCGCGCGCGGCGAGCTTTTCAAGAAACGAGAGCCCGAGAGGCGAAATCTTCGCAGTCGGCGATGTCATGTCCACTCGCGCATCTCTCTGTTTTTATCTCGATAATTAAAGTCCGGGCCTTTCACGCAGCAAAACAAAGTCTCCCGTGCGGCTTTTTGCCTGTCGTAGCGAGAGAGTGCAAGTATATACGCAGCAAAGGGGCGGCGAAAAGCCATGCCAGCGCTCGCAAGACCAAGTCGATATGTTGACGATACAAATATTTAGAGGGCTGCGCGGCGTCGTCTACGTTGCCCGGACTTGATGGTCAGCGCGAGCCGATGTTATTAGTAAATTAACCGACATCAAAGAAAATGCGCGGGCGTCGTCGGTCGCTTACTCCGCCTAATGGAAAGCTCACATTCGCGTTCTGCTGCAGACGCGCTCGTGTTCGATTTTCCCGTCGGGCTATATGTGTAATTGATATGTCAAATTTTTATGCAAACATTTCGTGGATGTAGTGGTTTAAAATGTTTATATATCACAACGATACGTAAGATCCCGTTGTATAGAGAGTAAATCATTGCTTGCTCAATCCCCGTGCCCCAATCAAAAAAGAAACCCCCGGTCCGAAAAATAACGGATAAATTTCCGCTCACCCCATCCATTCTCTCTCTCTCTCTCTCTCTCTCTCTCTCTCTCTCTCTCTCTCTATCTATCTCGGAAACTCAAAGAATCATATAATCCTTTGAATCGCGGCATCTAAGACGGACGCACGCGCGACTCGCCCTCACGCACAGATCGGAATAAAAAAAATCCCCGCCTTCCTTATAGCGAGAGATTAATCGGTGCAAAAAGTTGGGGGCAGTAAAAATGATGATCGGTATATACATATACCTAATACACGGGCGGGCGTGCTCCGAAAATCTTACGGCGAGCTCGAGGGATTACGCGCTGGAATTAAGTCCCGAGAAGGGGACTACTGTACACTCTCTCTCTCTCTCTCTCTCTCTCTCTCTCTCTCTCTCTCTCTCTCTCTCTCTCTCTCGACCCCGTAACGCTTAATTTTTCCCTCGATTTTTTAATCTCCCGGTAAATATCGTCTAGAGAGCCGTGTGCTTTCTGCCGATCCATTTTCTTTTCGCGTGCTGCTGGCTTCCCTTCTTGCGTCCGTCCCGACGCCTCTATATATGTATACGAGTAAGAAAGAGAAAGAGAGAAAGGAAGCATCAAAGGAGAACCCATTTAAAAACCTCATCAATGCCTAAGCCCCGTGCTTCGCCGTACGAACTAATCCCTCCTATTTTAACGCGGGGTGGGGTGAAGGGGGTGGAAGGAAAGGTACGCGCTGCTTTTAAAAGTAAGACTCTATCTCTTTGCCGCGCGTCTTTGTTGGCGGATACAACGGTTTTATTATTTCGACGCGGGGGTGGACCTTCGCCGCCTGGTACGCGCTATCTATTCCGAGCTAGCTGGAAGAAAAATTGCGTAAACGAGCTTCGGTTTTTTCGTTCGACTGGCAAGGATAGCTTGTGATCTTGGGGACTGGTTGATATGTACCGGTATAATAAGAATGAAATGCACGTGTGGAAGTTCGCATATACGCATTGGATTCGAAGATAGCGATGGGAGGATATAGAAAATCTATGAGCCACCTATCTTCTATGGATAGATATTCGGAGAGTTCAAAATAACTGAAAAGCCAGTGTAAAATTATTTTATTTTATACTGAGATGAGTTTAAAATGTTCACTTTTGCAAAACAGTTCGTATGTTTGTAAAATTTAGCCAAAAATAGTCGCTGACCGTAAAACAAAGCTCCCGATGTCCTTACTAAATACCTGGTAAGTATAACAAAAAGGGTGGCGAGTTGCTAAATCTTTTGTTCTATGACGTACATCTTGTTATTTTTTCGTGTAATTTCGGCGTCGAAAATTTTTCATTGTATACCCCGTTTATAACAAAAGAACTTATTATACCCAATAGATTATTTCAAACGATCGAAAAAGAAACATCGGGCAATCGACCCTCTAAAATGACAAAGGGCCTCGCAAAAAACTATCCCCTTATCTGTAGCAAACTCGATAATATATACACATATATAGCTCGGCTCTGGCATCACAGCAGTTTTCCGCGTGACGCTCAGCTAAAAAGGCCGTCGGACGCGCGCCTGTGTATAAAAACCGAGGCCCTATGGAAGAGAGGAGGTCACATCCCACACGAGTGGGTGGATAAGTGGAGCAAAGGGTAGGGCAAAAAGCGCAGTTTTCAGACGAGGAGCGAAGGGTGCGCGAGTGATTTAATCTGAGCCTCGAGCTCCGCCACGGGGAACCATTGTCGACTGCGTGAAGGGTGTTTGACTGTCCGGCCACGAATCTCGAGTGTTGGGCTAACATTCATAATGAAATTAATCTGTCCGGCGAAGTGTAGGGGTGGGATGCTCTCTCTCTCTCTCTCGCTTTGGCTTTGGAAAGGTTAGTCTCGTGTTTCGTTCGTTTGCCTGTGCGTGTGTATATATATGATGCGTCTCTACACGAGCTCGATTCCGGTAATTGCTTTACACACACGAGCGGTAAATTTCCGATCCAACTTTTGGGCGGAAAAGCTGAGTTTGCGGGTTATTTCGAGGCTGTATATAGTACGCTCGGAGATGATAACGTAATTTTTCCGAAATGTGCGTGTGTAATACGTTGTTGTATATAGTTTACCGGTGATCGATGCGGCATAGGACACAAACACGCATCACGGAATTTTATGGTATTCGTTAACCCTTCGGTGATCGAGTTATTTTTTCAGCCGCTGTATATGTGTATACAAGTGAAATTTTATTTTCTGTCATGGATTTCATTCGAAATTTTTATATTTATACATGATACGCTTCTAAATACAATCCAAAACAAAAGTGCTCAAAATGAAGCCTGTGTTTACTTATCCTATACGTATAATAACTAATGAAACTCTCAAACACACAGTAACGTATCATTTCTCCGCGGATGAAAATCGCAACCAGCAAAAAGACGTATAAGACCATCAAATTAAGCGTATATTAAGCGCAGCTATCAAAAGCTCTCCTTTCACATCTCAACGGCGCTCTCATCGTTCTTTGAGCGCCGCGTTTTTCAAATGCGCGTAAGCACCGGGCAAAAAGCTCGCGACCCAACGGGAGAGTTTAAAAAATCAACACAGAGCTACCTGAGCGAACGTTTTTTTTTCTCAACTCAGCTAAAGTACGAAAAGAGAGCGAGATATATAATACCGCTGCTGCCTTTGCGCAGATCAAACGAAGCTGCTATCGATAATTGGTTAAAGATCTTTCATCCTTCGGAAGGTATATATAGGAAAGAAGGAGCGTCTCGTCGCCCCGTTTGAGGATTACACAGCGGTATCTCCCTCCCATTGCTCCCGCAATGAAAAAGCGTCGTCGCGAGACTCTTTCTCCAGTATTTATGTTGTCTTACGGGTGTGTCGCCGTGAGATCGTCGTTCCCTGCTTTGCCTTTACTCTCTCCTTTTATCTTTTTCTTCGCCTTTTTTTTATCTCTGTCTCTCGTGTGATTTTCTCCTTTAACCGGCTGTACGCGCGAGAAGAAGAGGGAAATTGGCGAGGAAAGATGCGGGACGGGAAAAAGTGTGGCGTTTGAATTTCCGAGCCAAGGTAAAGGCAAAACGATGCTAGAGGTGGGTTGTATCAAAGATGGTGCGCACGCCAAAAGTTCTTGCCAAATAACGACGAGTTTTTTTCGGGTTGTTTGCTGTGTATACAACATATATATATGTGTGTGTTTTTTTTTCTTCGGCAAATGAGTGTCTGTTGCATTTTCATTTGGTAATTAATGACACCGTGTATTAGTGTAGTTATACCCTGGTAGAAATTTCACGATAATTTATCGTTAATTAAATGGAGGTATTATTTATCAACATTAATTTATAATATTTTAATTTTTGAAACTATGATTATTATCTCAAAAGTGGTAGTCTTGAAGGAATTACATAAATTTGATTTTAATTTACTTTAAATTTAATATGTTATCAAAATATTGTTTTTAAGTAGAAAATATCGCTGGCTTCTACTCAGAAACTCGTGAAGACTTCTACCAGGATATGTTTTCAATGAATTCTATATCGGTCACAGTATATTGTGATATTAATAACGGTTATTGTAAAATCTGTAATTCAGTAACTTTATTAACTCACAAATGTCAACTGAACATCGCATCCGTTGACTGAAAATAATACTAGACGTTCTATATTCAAGTCCTATACATTAAGAGCTGGTACATAATAATTATGAGTGGCATAACATATACATAAATACAGGCAGTTATATAGCATTAGGTGACAAACAGCTGTAAACTCACTGGACTTGCAGATCGAGATGAAGGAAATAGTGAAGCGCCTTTGTGCCACATGTTGTAACTGGACAAATACTCGGACAAAGTTCGAAAGGAAAATTTCCTGTCACATAAACTTAATGACGAAATATTATATATATCTATAGGATATATCCTACATAATAATAAATTTAAAAGATATGAATTTTCATCGAAAAATACCCAGGAGACGAGCTTCCAATATAATCTCGTAATAATACTGTATAATATGTATTATTACAAAAGTAATAAAAATGCGGTTGATAAAACAAACGTAAAAATGAGGGCTCGCGTCGACAAAAATTGCAGCAAGCAGCATTGCGATTTCAATACTCTCTCGAGGCGGTCCGCGACGGTACACAGCAGCAGCCCCGCTAATTCAAATGAAATCTCCTTCAGTAATCCCTCATTTTGCGGGAAACTCGATTCGCCGCACGAGAGCGTAGTAGCGAGACGAAGAAAGAGCGAGAGAGAGAGAGAAAGCTCTTGCAAGAAGCGAGCGCGCGGGCCTCGGAAAAAGGCTATAATGCTCGCGTAGAAGAAGCAGAAGAAGAAGGGGTTAGCTTCTAATTGTTTTGTTAAATGACGCGCGAGTAAGAATCCTCTCGCAAAAGGACTCGTTGAGCCTCCCCTCCCCGCTCCCGCTTTTTCTCCATCTCGTCCGTCTTAATTCTTAGCTTTATTCTCTCTAAGACTCTCTCTTAATTTCTTATTTCTCCTGGCCTCAATCCCGTAGCCAGCGCACCGGCAATTTATACTCGCTCCTGCTATATATAGATATACTCCGGGCAGATGAGGAAGCAAGAGAGAGAGAGAGAGAGAGAGAGAGAGAGAGAGAGAGAGAGAAAGAGGGAGAGAGATTGGAAAAAGAGAGGACGAGGGCGGCGGAAAGGGACCACTGAATGCCGGGCTTAGGGCGGAACAATGCTTCGCTTTCAAACGCCCGGTCGCATCGCTGGCTTCGAGGACCTCTCGTGCCCGTCCGCGTTAGATACTTTAATTCTTTAAACGTGTCCTTTTCTACTTCGGACGCTTGCTGCCGCTGACGCTATACGAGCCGCAGGCTCGCTCTTTTTCTTAGTGCTACTCTGCGCGCTGTGTATATACCTACATATATAGCTACTTCGGGGAGTACTGAGACTTGGTGTCCCGTTCTTTACTTTTTCTTTAATTCTCTTGTTTTTGTAGGTATCCCTCTTTGCGCGACTTTTCAGTTTGCACGATGTTTCCGCCGCGTACCGATGATAAATCAGTTGAAGCTGTTGATAGCTGGTATAGAATTTAACATTGACTTGTTCCTTAAATTTTCACATCAAAATAACTCGTCGTCCCTATAGTCGATTATTTTGCGCCAAAAAAGTTTCGCTATATATATATTAGTACATTACAATACGTGTGACCTAAGTAGCACTTTTTTGCACGGCGTGAGGTTACTAATTACGCCGTGCAGAAGTGTTACTTAGGTCAAGAGTATCGTATAGAATTTTATAGCAGAGCCTACCAAAACCCGCATTCATGCCTATCCGTGTCATAAGTAATCCTGTTCTGCACCGTGAAGTTAGCGCACAAGCGTAGCGAGTGTGATAAACATGGTGCAAAAAAGGACTACTTAGATCACGGTGACCTAAGTACGGGCTTAGGTCGCGCTATAAATATATATATTTAATTACTCACATAATACCTTATAGTATTTAAATCTTCAACTTTTTCATCAAGCTCAATCGATTCAAATAATCGATTAATTTCCCTCTATATCATCAGTCAGCGTCAATCGATAACGAAATTTCAACGAACAAGGTCAACCGATTTCATTGTTTCCAATGCGTCTCTCGTCCCTTTTCGAACCTGTCAGGCGCGTGGCCTAGTATCGAAGAAGGGTCCGCTCTTTCGACACTCGCGCGGACCAGCGGAAAAGCAAAGTAGCCGATATTCGCGCTTTGCTCTTCTCTCCAGCCCCGGAAAGACGTTGGTGTATATATACGTTCGGTAACTATCGAGAAAGTGTCCGGTACCTTTGCTCCAGATCCAGAAGAGTTTCGGATGCGGCAGAGCTGGCTTGTTGGACCCAAGGGGAAAGAAAGGACGAAGACCACTTACGCTGTATATTATGTAGTATGGACTTCGTTATATACATATATATGCGCATATAAAGATCGTCAAAGTAGCCTCTAAAGTAAGATACTGGGACTTTGGAAGATGTGCCGAACTTTGAAGGATACCAAGTATCCCCTCAGTACAAAGCTTATTTTGCTTCGGACTTGTGCATTAGTAGCCTGTTTTAATTGAAAAAAGTCCAGTAACTACTCTATGGCTACGTCCAAACAATATAACAATTTCTACGTAATATAAACCGAACCACCGTGCGGTATATGTACCATCGACCATACAATATCATCGAAAAGTCACTTTATAACCATCTGCGCAGAAGCCACTGGAGCTCGTTTCAAGACGATCGTTACCTCGTATATATATATATATATATATATATATATATATATATATATATATATATATATATATATATATATATATATATATATATATATATATATATATATATATATATATATATATATACATCTTCCATGCACTAACTCACAGCTGGATCTCGCTGCTCAAAAGGAAAAGCTAACGGTGGCTCTCCTCGCGCAACGGCAAACTTATAACCGCAAGGCAGAACCTATCCATTGGCGCTTGCTAATTGGCACGAATTACACTGGGTGTACCAGGCGCCTTGGCCAAAGATCTTCCCCGCGGAGTAGAGGCGATCGAGGAAAACGGGAGCGCGACCATTAATGGCCACTCTGAGGCGGGAAAGAGACGCTTCTCTCGCCGCCACTCTTGCCGTCTCCTTCTAAAGTCAATCTATAGGTATACGTATGTAGTGTGCGCTATATACGTACTGCTGCGTATGTATAGTTTGTAGATGTGTGGGTGTGTACGAGTGTATAAGGCAACGAGAAGAGAGAGAGAGAGAGGGAGAGAGTCCAGACTGCTAAGTGGTCTTAAGTCAATGTTTCGTCGGACGAAAGGCTACTCTTGCGAAATTGACCCCTAATTGGCTGGGATATCAATTTACGGCATCGACGCGCATCTTCTCTCTCTCTCTCTCTCTCTCTCTCTGTGCTCCTGTACGTGTAACATTAGAGGTATGCGCTGCAAAATGTTTTATAATATATAAAATCAATAATTAGCCAACAGTTATTCATTAAACTGTTAAAACCGCACGATTACACACTTTACGAGTAGCTTAAATCCATTACCAGCCGTCGAACGCGTTATTATCAAATAAAAACCGTATATATATATAACATACAACCCACGCGCTGCACGCATCAAACGACGTGCAGGGAAATTTTTCTATCGAATTCGATGAGCGCGCGTTTATATACGCGGGTATGTATAATGCCCTGGAATTCGATATTCAAAAAATGAGAGCGGACCATTAGCTTCGCTTCATCGAAAAAAGCTCCCTGAAAGCTTGCACCGCTCGCACGCCAAATCCAATTGTCCGTGCTCCCTTCGCCGGCGCATAAACGTCTCGCGGATCAACAAAGGTAATGAATTTATATACACACGCATACCCTCTCCTGGACAAAACAACAACGAAGCTATCAAAAATGAGAGAACGTCCTATAGAAAGGAGATACGAGACGGTTGGCTATAATAAATATCGAGCCTTTGGAGGAGAGAGAGAGAGAGAGCGGTAGGTAGATATATACGTATACAGCGTTGGAGACGCTTCGTCACAGGGAGGGAGAGAGAGAGCTAAATGGAAGTGAGCTACGCTACGAGAGGCAAGGGTTAACTCAATCAGAGGCATAAGTGAATTACTTATCTCGCGCAGCCGCTGGTACACAGTGCTCGCGGGGGAGGGGCGACTATGGGTTTTAGCTACTGTAGAAGAGCATATATATGCGACTACGACCTGACCGTTCAGGCTTCCTGCTATGGCTCTTCTCTTTCATGCGACGGACTCGCGAACGATACGACGGAGCATCCTTATTCGATTTATCCTCTCTGCGAGCAGTCCTTCCCTCGCTCGTGCTTCTTCCGTATCTCCGTATACATATACCGTGTTCGAGGCTGCGCCTACAGAGTTTGCGAGTGTGTTCAGAGGACGCGGGGTACTTACAAGCGTTACGCGGCTACGAATACATCGACGCGGAAGTCGACGAGCAGTCTGACCAAACCAAGATATTTTCCACTTCTTCGACTCTGTCCCTCTCCTATTTCCAATAACACAACACTTCCTCCCCTCGCCGGTACTCGTACATACTTCACCCGCGAGTGGTATATATGTACAGCTTCCGGAGTATCCTCTTATACGCAGCGGGAATCTTTGATGGACGCTTGCTGAAGAAAATTCAGTTACCTTTGTGAGCGCGTGTCCCCTTCCGATGAAGATGTAGATCGAACGAGTGCCGCCGCGCGCACGTTCTCATGGACTTCGTCTAGGATGATGCTGCCCGCGCGCGTCTTTGTCCTCGCGCTCGACTCTATATAGCTTTTCCGAGCGGCTGAAACTTCGTTATATAAACGTAGTAGTCGCTGCTCGCCTGATGCTCGGCTTAATTGCAGCAAGACACGACGCTGTGCTGCCGCTTCGCTCAATTATACGTCAATTATAGCGAGAGAGAGAGAGAGAGAGAGAGAGAGAGAGAGAGAGAGAGAGAGAGAGAGCTTTTTGCTCTAGGTAGCTTCTTTCTTTTCTGGAGAGGGTACGTTTCTGTACATCGCGAAGTGATTGTTTTTGGTGCTTTCGGATGAAGCTTGCACGTTTCGTCGATCCATAAGCCGCGCACTGCACTCGAGTAAGAAAGAGTTAAGAAAAAATTACAGTTTAAGTAGCCTCGACGTCGATTCGCCGTGGCTTGAAACTTCCTGGCTTTTTTGTGTAGTATAGCGCACTTTCGTATATAAAGGGGGTGTAGACGAGAGGCGGTTTATACACTGACGGCGCCACCGCGGAGATATGTTATATATCATAGTCCCGGCGCCGCGAAAACTTCGCGAGCGTATAGATAACCTACTTGAGGAGTTAGCCCGCGTACATGCAAATTTCTGAATTATTATGCCTTGGCAGAAGAGTATATTATACGCTCGTTCTCTTTCTCTCTCTCTCTCTCTCTCTCTCAGTTCTGTGCGAGAAGAGGGCTTGTAGGAGGAGATGCAACGCAGCTGATATTCATTTTTTGTATTGACTTGTTTTATACGCCAGATAAAGAGTAAATCGCTCTTTACGTAACATACGCGTAACAAGGAATATCCACATACGGAGCTTGCAAGTTAATGAAGGGTACATATAGGAGAGTTTCCGATAAGCCGTCCATCAAAGGCAAATGTGTGAGCAGGATCTGAAATTTGGATTAGAGAGTCCTCTCCTTTTAGTCTTCTCCTAAGAGTGATGGAGAGGGACGAGTAAAGCAAACTACATAGTGTGTATATGTACGTGGATCGATGTCGCCCTTTTGCAGACGCATATACATATATACTTAAGCGTATGTGCGTGCGACTACGATTCGCGTTTTCGGCTAATATCTCGGAGACTCTCTCTCTCTCTCTCTCTCTCTCTCTCTCTTTCTCTCTATGGAAATGGAACGGAGTACGAGGGGTTTCGCTGAATTCGACCGGACGCTCAGAGATAGAGACTACATCAAGCTGCTTAGAAGCACGATTGAAGTGAGCGTCTGCAACGGAACTGCTGTACTCTCGCTGGAGCCCGGCCAACTGATATGCCTTTTTGTCCGCAAGTATAATATATATACGTCTATCTCTCCGCGGCTCTCGTTCGTATACCTATACGTATACTTGAATAATGAGATATATTCGGGTTTAATAATATAGGAGATATATGGGCTGGACTTATGCGGACGGATGAGTGCGTGTTGTAGATATAAAAAAATGCGGTTATTCGCGAGGAAAGATATATTCTCGAATTATACATCCGACAATTGCGAAAATTATTTTTGTCAAAACTGAAACTTATTCTATTCCTATAATATTTGCCTAACTTTCGATTCTCTCAACTCATCGTCTACCTCAAAGGCCTTACGTGCGTGCTCTAGTTAGGGATTACGTGAAATAAACTCCCTATTCGTCCTCTCTCCCGGAATCTCTCAGTTGGGACGGGACACCGAGGACGCGTGGAGTATAGGAAACGAAGTTGTATTACAGCTTGTGCCATGCATAAATGGAATTTCGCATTTCGAAAGACGTACATTCAAAAGCTAATATACAATTCGATGTTTAACCATCATCTATGGACGGAGAGAAAGAAAGTATATAATACAAAAGAGTCGAATGGAAAAAGAGCGAATCCTCCGCGCGCAATAAAATACCTCCCGCACCATCGCTTCCGCATAAAGATCGAATCCAGCGCGGAAAACATCTGCAACCACGGCGGCTGCGCTTAACATCCCGTGTATATATATTCATGGCGCAGCAGCGCCGGCAGCCGTACTACTCGGTCTTTTATGTCTAATGTAAAGCAGCGTACGGAAGAGAGATCCATAACGACGAGGAGCACCCTCGTAAACCCGAATTTATTAACACTTGCGGAGCCGCGCAGGGGGAAAGGGGGAAGAGTGTATTCGCTGAATGGTTTTCAATTTGTACCTTAACGCCACCACACCACACCTCCGAGAGGCTCACGTGTGTGTTTGCAGCCACCGCATTATGTATATATATACATATATACATATATATATATGTATGTATACCCGCTTCGTTTCCGCGAGTCGCTGCGGAGGGGTAGGTATGGTGTCTATATAAACGCAAGGAGACTCTGCTCTGGGTTTATCTATAGAGAAAGAGAGAATACGATGTATATATAGGCGACTTATTTCGCGCGGGATGGAGAGATATATAATAAGCGGGATGAGAGGGGTAGTGTGTCAGCTATGTGTGCGAATGCGAGATGATTCGAGTTTTAATGCTGCTGTCTGGGTGGAAATGTTTTTTTAGGGTTAGGACAGTTCGTCGAGTTTTTCTTAATGGTCGTCGAATTCTATGAAAGGGTATTATGATCGATTCTTTTATTGTTAAGCAGATTGAATATTAGTAGATCCTTGTATTATAAATACTGAAATATAATAAATAAGGTGGCAATTGATAATCGGGGTAGATATATGCCCTTAAAGTCCATCGAACTTATTATGAGGTATAGAATGCTACGTTAACAAATCTTTGTTTTCTGCTCTTTTGCAGCCAACAATATATAATTATAATAAAACACTCAGGGAATAAATAAATGTAAGTGTTACATTGAAAATAAAAAGAAATTTTAAGCACATTACTTTTACTATCTAAATGCTAATTAAAAAGTCGAACATAAGTAATAACGAGTAACCATTTGCATATTTTATTGAATTTGGCTATTATTTTCCTATTACAGCTAATTCTATATTATACTTATATAGGTACCCATTCCATTACAATCAATTTAACCATAATCTTTTCTGCACCGCGACTTGGCCAGCAGCTTAGCTTCCGAGTATGTTGGGTTGCATCTCGTGTGAGAGTCGGCGAAATGCCAACATTGAGTAAATACATCGATCGTTTTGGACAGACATTTTTTGCTATTATAATTGAAAAAATTAGTATTAATTACCACGACGATAATTCTTACGCATATATATTTTATATCTTTAAAAACATTTCAATGAAGATGGTATAAAATTAGAGTTTGAGCTCTGTATAAAAGAAATGATTATACATTTAAGATTCGTATTAGCTACTATGATAATCGTAATAATAGGAGTATTGTCAACAATGTAGGGATCAAATATAATTCTTTGTAAAACTTTTGTATTCAACTAAAAAAAGACCTAATCCTCTAGAAGATGAATATTTTACTCGTTGCAGTGAAGCCAGAATCTTCTGGGAATAAGAGACTACGTGCAACAGCAGTAAATTTCAAGACGAAATAATAATGCGAACGAAAAAAAGGAAGGCGGTAATGAAAAAACTAAGACATTCGTATACATAGTGCTTGCACTGTTGTAATTCCACTCTTAAAAGCTCCCGGCAAAGCATACGTTGCACTCCTGACTCGGTAGCATCTGCACTTTGAATATAGCTTATATTTTTTAATAAAATTTAAAGAAGCAATGTAACAGGGCATAAACATTCAGTTAAACAATTTAATAAATCAAAGCAGAAAAGCAATAAACACGATGAATCTGATAACCCAGCCCAGAGCTGCAGTAAAAGCTGCACCGAGTATAATATATACTCACAGACACGACTATATCGCGAACGAGTGTTGGCGATGGCTCACGGCTACGACGCAGGTATACAGCCCAGCAAGCCGACCTCCTCCTCCTAGGTTAAAATCGAGCGAGACAACCTCATCCCCTAGATGAGGTACATATATACGGCGCGCGCAGCTTTTCTCGAGATTTCGCGGCCGAAAGCTCCCTCTATCCTCCGGCACGACGAAGGCGTGCCTCGCAAGCTCCGCCTTGCAAGCTCGCTCGACGAACCGCCTCGAGTACCACGCCTACATTTCCCTCCACGGAGGGATAGACAGATATCTCGGGAGCTTTCGTGGAGGGAGCTTTAAGCGCTCCTCCGACGCGCGATCGGATGCAATCGTTATGCTTGCGCCCTTCTCTTCCGCGGAGCTTTGGTTCTCCCTCTTTTCCTCTCTCGCACACACGCACACACGAATCTGCGCGTCTGGAGTCTTGTATTTACACGGGTTTTATATTTATTGGGAAAGAGCGACGGTTCTCTTTGCGCGAAGATGCGGTGCCTTTTTCCCCAGGGCTGGAGGAGAGAAGAGATCGAGCTCGAGATATATGCACAGTTTATGAAGCACAGAGAGGGACGAGAGTTTTACCTGCGAGCTTTTCTTTCCTTTTGGACCGAGCTTTTTTCACGGAGCTTTGCTGCGTCGATCGCGTGAAATATGGCCGGATGTCGACAGCAAGGTGGAGAGAAGCTTTTCTACGGATCTCGAACGAGATTCGACGTTTGCAGCCTCTATGCGTCTGGAGCTTTGCTTCTTTATTAAATTCTGAAGCAGGGTAGTCGGTGTAGCGAATTTTATACACGGCTATTTATTTCAACTTTTTTCATAATTCTTGGCGAATACGAGACTAAACAGTTTTATCGTTAAAGTGCCATACCATTTCGAAATTTAATGCTCACACGTTGCTCGTTATCGCATATATATAGATATAGGTTTATGTTTCCAGTGCATCATGAGGCGCAACGAGCGAGCGAGAGAGAGAGAGAAGCCGCAAACGACGCACGTCAAAATCCTCGTCAGCTCGTCCTCCTTTCCGCAAAACTCGATAACGTGCCGGAAGCAGCAGCGGAGAGCGAGAGAGAAAGAGACGAGCTCGGGATTGGACATCATCGGGATGCACCGAGTGACCGCATACGCGCTGCTGATATCACGATGCCGACTATATATCTGCTTGTTTTTTTCGCTACGAGATATTTCCACGATTCGCGAATCCGAATTTTCCCGATGTTTTTATAGTGAACGAGGAAGTTCCCTGCGCGAAAGCACATACTTTATAATAATCTCGTTGTTCAAGTTTTCAAGCAGTTCCGAGACTGCTGACTCAAGAAAATCACATAATGATGTTTATTTTAACGAATTCCCGACAATCAATCCACTCGAGGTTTATCGGAATATTATCAGCTTTCTTCGACAATGTTTTTCAATGACAATGCGTCGATTTGTTTTTCCTCGTATAAAAAGCTCAGCGCGCGTAATCCTAATTATAGCATTATCTCATTGCAGCACGGCTATTTTTACAAGGTATTTCGTCAAAGCCTGCATTACCGCGATTAATTTGCTTCGCTAATACAATCTGGAATCCACGCAAAACTCTCAGTGCCATCCCCGTTGGCGCAACAACAATCTCTATCCCGCAGAAAATTCCACCGTTGGCAGCAGCAGCAGCAGCAGCAGTACCCCTCGAAAAAGCTCTCCGCCCCTCCCCCTCTAATCTCTCCTCTCTCTATCCGGCAGAGAACTTGCAGCAGCAGCAGCAGCAGCAGCATCCTCAGCCGCTATATTATATGCAGGTTCGCGTCCTCCTCTCGCAGCTTCTTATCTCAGAGGGCAGGTCACACCCCCGTCGTCGGACCGACCAATCCAACGAGCTCAGCCGGGAGAGGGGCCTACAGCATCCACCGGACGCCGGCAGATAACCGCCACCTGCGAGAGAGAGAGAAAGCAGATAGCATCACAGGGCTGGATTTCTATATACAGGCCAGCTTCTGCGCGTGTGTATATAGGATATATACGTGTATATCGAAAGTTACAGCGAGCGAGAGAGGGAGGAAGAGGTGGAGGAGGAGAAGAAGAAGAGGAACGAGAGAAACCGAGACAAAAGGGTGGGGGTGGCGCGCGCGCGCGCGCATGGGAGGCCCGCGGCTGCACACGCTCGGCTCTCAGGGGATCAGTCGCGGCTCGAGCGCCGCACGCATCGCACCCATGTGCGTGCTGCTGCTGCTGCTGCTGCTGCTGCTGCGGAGCGAGACACTGGAAGCTGTAGCGCGCGCAATTATACCGGTTTATGATTCTCTCTTCATAGTGAACTTGGTGAAAGCTCCATAGATTCTATATGTATGTGCATGCATGTGCGAGCGTAAACTTGAAACTACAGTGCTCCTATCCCATTATTAACAGTATACAGAGAAGTGCAATAATAATCCAAGTGCTTTGAGAATAAGTGACTGTCGCGTACAAGGAACCACAGAGGCGGCGATCGCTCGGCATCCGGTGGCGTCGTTCAGTGTTTAATTTCAGGTGTTCGCCGCTGCTGTGTCTCGTAAAAGCGCGATAACAATAAAACGCCGCGCACACATACAGCCAGCTTAATCCGCCTTATCGAGGCGCGAGCGATTATGAAGCAGCGGACGATCAGCGAATCATTGAGCAGCAGTGATTCGCAGGCGGCCTAAGCGAATGGAGCAGCTTCCGTAAGGAGAAGAAGAAAAAGAAGAAGAAGAAGAAGAAGAAGAAGTTCGCGCGGTCCTGCGGGAAGGTGATGGATTTTCAGAGCGCGATGGAGACCTTCGCCGAAGCCTGGGTGGCTGTCAGCACGAAAAACGATCAGGTTCAGGTAAATCGAGTAGCCACGCACCGGCTTCTAAATGCGCCACGCAGGACAGCTTCTTGTATTATGTTCTTTACGGTCTGCAGTCTCTATACAGGGGGCATCGATGACACCGAGGTTGGATCGGTTTTCAAGGACGTTCCAAGATTCGGGAGAAAATATATATATATACTCTTTCTGGGGGATATATAGAGTAACAGGTTGCGCGTCCCCCATTATAGCGCGTTTCATTATATATACAGGAGCTGTCGATTATCGATGACGCGGGATTGAGCTCGCGTAATCGCTTGCCGAGCGGTGGATTCCGGATTTTCAACGCGATTCTTGATAATTTATTTTTTTTTTTATTGTTATTCTCAATCGAGTGCGACGGATTAAATGATAAAATACACGTTGACATTGTTGAGGTCTGTTTACACGTTTGGCAGGACATCCAGATGCATCTGTTACTTGCGATATTAAGTCGCCAAACGTATTTGCGTCGTTCGTCTTGAATACACACACACACACACACACACACACACACACACATATATATATATACACATATACATATCGAACGGATTATAACAATCGGGGGAAAAGAAGCCGACGTTTCATAATTCGCTACTATACGCGAAACGTGTATGCGCGTATACAAATTAATGAACATAAGCAGATTATCTGTGTGCCTGCGTGTTATACGGTGTTGCGCGTGTTTGCGATTCGCGCGAATTATCGCCGCTTTGCCGTTATATTGACGATTTACATGTGCCTGTAATCGTGCGGAATTCTTTAAAATTCTAAATTATTATTTATAGTTTATCTCAAAAACGTGGCGTGTGCGCGTCTAACACTCGTCGGATTTTCTCCTCCCACGAAACTGCATATATTATTACAATACCCGCGCGTGGATAATAAGCTCATTACATCGATAAAAAAATAGTACAGCATCATTTTTCCAGACAAGTTCCAGCCACATACGTTTTCAGAGCGTATCGAACGTTCTTAAAATTCCAACCCCTTTTCCTTCTCGACAGCAGCCCTAATAAAAAATTCACCCGGACAACGCCATCCAGAAACAATGATTCCCCTGTACAACCGCACTGAATGTAACGATGCCCTTTTCCATCTCCATCCATTAAAAATCTCCCCGACTACGCGCCAAGGCTTATCCACAGAGGCAATTTCGCGGAGCGAGTTATCCTCCACCCTCGGCGATGATCCACCCCCTAAAATCCTAATAAAGCAGAGGGCTCAAATTGAGTGTGGCGCGTGATGCTCGCGATGTATATAAAGTAAGGAAAGACACACGAGAATATACAGGCAGATATACGCACTTATGTATACCGGACTGCAGAAGCGATGGTCTGTATATATCGGTATTCGAGAGATCGACCCCTTCGAGCATTACACAGCCAATTGGCCACCCCTGTATATGATTTCCGCGCGGCGTGTCGCGATCTAATAATGCGACGTTATGTATTCGACGTATGTCTCTTTCTCGGCGTAATATTATCGCACGAGTGCATTGGATATATCTATCGAAAATAGGGGGTGCATCTTCCGTATTATATTGTTTCGGTTGTTCTGACATATGCAATGGGTCGCGTGATCGAGGTATAATATTCGCGCCTGTAAAACGAAGTACGTAATCAGTATAAACGTTACAATACCTCATCGATTCTGCTCGCACCGTATACGCGCACTCGCCAATAGCATTCCGCACTAACCGCACCCATAAGCAAACGGCAGCAGTGGAAAATCGTCGCTCGCACTTAAACAACGCGAAAGGTGACTATAACACTGCTACACATTCGAAACATCGCACGCGAAGAACGACTCGGTCTGCTGACGTCGAAAACGCGGATAATCCTCGGTAAAACCGCGACCGGATCGCAGCAGCATCACTGTGTACATCTATATAGGTATACATACGCGTACGTGTGTATAGGCGGAGCAGCAGAGAGTATGTGGGGGGTCACGGGCTGTGACCACGATACGGATGTGCCCCTGCCTTCTTCCTGCCGCCGCGACCACGTTTATGGCTTGCGGCGCTGCAACGCGCATACACATATATATATATATATAGCAGCCGCGCGGAGAGGAGGCCGCGGTTTGACGCACACCTTTTGCCGGCCGATCGCCACCGCCACCGCCGTGTATACTTACTAACGAATTCTGATATTCTATATGTGTACGCGATGTACATCCGGGACTGTGTGGAAGAACGGATTTGGAAGATCGTGGCGGCGAATTGGGTTAGGCTACTTTTTTTTATTTTTGCCGAACTGACTATAATCCACCTGTCACTGATACTGATTCGACTACGATTTTGCAAATTTTTCAGATTATAATAATCAAAAATTCGAGCAATACTCAAAATCCGTCCGTTGCGCCAGAGGGTCACACGCGAGAAAAGAAAGCCGCGTGCATCGCGCACAAAGGGCCCGCGTGCAACATATATATATATATATATATAGCTCCGAATAACAGACATGTGTGTATATATATATATATATACGTGCCGAGCGTGCGGAGTAATCCGCTAATCCAGTTACCTGCGCGCCGCGCCAACGGCTCGCGTCCCCATATAATGCTCCTTCGTTCTGTAGCTCGATCTCTCCGAGGCCTTACATACCGCGTGCGCGCGTGTGAGTGTACGGATTAGAGAGAAGGCCTACTGACTGCGGAACAGAGTTATGGCCGATTTTTGGAGTTCTAATTTTTCTTTTGCCTTGGCGGAAGCTACGTATATATACATCGTTTGTATAATCTTTTTCATTTTCATTAATGAATTCATTCAGTCTTTCCGAAAATTCCTCCGCGGCCTTCTTATCGCTGTAGTCTCGCGCGCGGCAGATGTCACCGATCTTCTGAATTCATTTTTTTTTCTCGCGCCGCATGTGTGTATACGCGTACACGCACGTCGCGCGCATACCACAGCAGCCGCATTTTTTACCGGCTATATATACGTGTTTGCCTTGCGCTGACTAGATTCGAGGGGATTAGGCCGTCGGTCTGACGAAATTTCACGAAAACACTTCCGTTTTTATACTCGCGCTGCACGATATGTATATATGTAACATAGTCGCGGGGAGACGGAGATAATTCGTGCGTTATAAGCTTTTTCTTGCGGCGCTGCAGCAGATGTCATAAATCTCGCTGGTGTCTACTCGGCCGAGTGTCATCATGTGGTACGATGGATTAGCGCTGCGTAGCTAGAGCGAGTCGATGATAAACCTGTTTGTGACTTATTTTCGTTTGAGCGTATTATACATGGCACGATTTTATAACAAGGCGCGGAAATCAGACGGTAAAAGCTCCTTTTTCCGAAAAATTCTCGACCGCGTGCTCGCAAAGTGGATCGCGCGCGACACGAGGAATCTCCGAACGTGACGCGTGAAAACGGACCGAGTACGCGCATAAAAGTGGAATCATCGGTAATAATTTGGCGCGATTATTTCGCAAATTGCCCCCGGCTAAGAATCTCCCCTCCTGCGCCGCAGGAATCCTGAAAAGAGTCGCGTGCGTTTTTTCTCTCTCTCTCTCTCTCTCTCTCTCTCTCTCTCTCGAAACGCCGATAATTACAGTCGACATATCCCCGCTACGAGAGAGATGCGTGTTTCGGAAAAAAGTAAGCCGCGCGCTGCAGTATAGTGTAGAAGACTCATTGAATAAAATTCGAGGAATGACTGCCGAAAAATCCCCGCATGTGTATATATATATATATATATATATATATATACATATATAACGGAGCGATTCTTTCTCTTTGTACCGATGCGGTCGCTCTGCAAGTACAATATATCGAGTATATCTCTTGCGAGCGAATGGAAATTTTCTGGTTTATCTCCCGCTGAATTTCAATCGCTCCGCGCGAATTTGCCTACGCACCGTTACTCGCGCTGCAGCAACGGCTCTCGTTTTTCTCTCTTCAAAAAAAAAATAAATTCATCGCTCATTGAATAACACACCTCGTGCACGCGGGTATTATTCTCTCCGCATGAGGCGTCGCAGCACCGCAGATTGAAAAAAAAAATCGCGCGACATCATCTAGCGAGCAACCGCATACGCGAACGGAACCACGGCAGCTCCTGGAATCCAGAATTACAGAGGATCCGCGTATCTATATATACAGAGAGAGGGAGAGAGCAGCTCTGCATAATACGCATGCACGTCGACGTCGTCCTCCTCTGCTGTCGTCCGGCATTGTGAGCTGGGCGCGCGCGGTCACGCTGTTTGACCACCCCTTGCGCCCGGAATGATTGTAATCCATCTATCCGGCCTCCGCGCCACGACGGAGCTTCGGAGTATTATACGCATATGCGCCAAGTCGATACGTCGAATCGAACGAGAGGGAGACTGGCGTTTTTCCCTCTTCCTGTTTTTCCCATGGAGTGATGCGTGGATGGATCTGCCTTTCGGTTGCCCTCTTCCTTTCATGCAGTTGAGGCGATGCTTCCTCTCACTGAGTGCTGAGTTTTGTTTTGTGTTTTTCTTTTTTTTTGCGTCATCGTGCGTTGGGGGAGATGGATTGGGATCGGCTCGCGTGTATTGATTTTTTTTTGGTTGCAGCTGCTTAACATTTATTAAATATTCTTTTTTATCCGTGAAGCTATTTTTCTGGTAAGCCGAACAAGTTTTTGGGGAAAAGGAGGAAGTACGCCGCAATCGGATTCTTCTTATATAATTAATAAACCAAAGCTTTTCTTTCCTCTTCAAGATCATATGCTAATTTTTCCCACAGCCTGCGGTTTTTGCAGGTATATAGCTGTGGCTCGACAAGACATTTTGTTCAAAAATTGTATACATCCAAAACTTTACACCGTAATCCAATTGCATTAGCATCTTCCAATCCAATAGAAAAAAAAATCCACTTCCCATATTCCTCCGTCGATCCTCTCGATATACGCGTATAATTCCTGCGCGATAGCATAGAAACGCGAGCAACAGCGCGGCTAACTTGCCTTTCGATTCGTTAATCCCTTACGGTCGGACTGGCCGAACCGGACGTGATTTACGTAACGTAATCGCAGATGTTTCGATCCGCGGATTATCTCCGAGCGAGCGGCTCCAATTATCGGCGGATATCGGCCATCCGATATTTTGATAGCGCGCAAGCGGCTATGGCTTCGCTGTAGCGCTAGCGTCGTGTATATGTATATACATGTGGCAGCTCGTAAAGGGACACTTTTATGCGAGGCTCGTTCGTTATAATCGCGAACTCCGTCAGTTTTGTTGTTTCTTTTTATTCGATGAAATTCAATATTGGCGAATGTCTCTTGAATTTTATCCAGTCCAGAGCTGGTTATACGAAGACATTTCACATTATTATGGTAATGTTCGTTTATCTGGACTGGGAACGCTACTGTTGATATTTCCATCTATTAACTTCGTGTGTATTACCGCGCTAAATTGCTTTTGCTCTTGTTTTGTTATCTCTTTCTCTGTCTCGCTACTGCACACGCTTTGGTGTATATAGATACGCCTCCAACCTTTTATAATAAACGCGACGCCTCCTATCTTAACCATGACCCGAAGCGTTAAAAACTCAATAAATATACGCGAGAGTGTAAAACACTGCGCGCATGTGTATGCTTATATAAATTTTTTTTTCATCATTTGTGTATCGCGACACACGTCTCTTATATATATATATATATATATATATATATATATATATATATATATCTAGAAAGATAAGATTTATAGCGTAATTCAATCGTCAATTTGTTGTGCATTTCCAGTAAAATCTTATTGCAGAGCGGTTTAACGAAAATTCCCACTGTACATTTCAATCACACTCGCGGCTACAAAATCACTTACAGCGCTCGTGATCACTGTAAAAACAGTAGCACATATATATATATATATACAATACGTATAAGCAGGGGAATGGTCGGCAGCGATGTACGTCAGTGAAAATTCACGCACAGCAGCCGCGAGCAACTACAAATAAGACCACTTTTTCATCAACTCGTGTATATATATATAGATTATGAAATATATAGCAACATAAGCCGGGAAAAATTTCTTAGGATTTGACGTTCTAAATCCGTCGCGAGAGTGCGTATGACGCACAGAGTCATTCAATTGCCAAATATCAGTGACGTCTTTTCGGCGAGAGTAATTTAAGCGAAACGCGCGTTTGCATATTAGATCGTTTGTTTGAATCGATCGACGCTCATCATTGGCTGATGGGCCCGGACACAATGCTCTCTATAATATACTCTTGTGTGTGTGTGTATATATTATTATGCTGTACGTCAAATTATACCGCGGCTTCTCGATAAATATTTGCAATCGTTCGAATTTTCCAAAAGAAAAAGTGTATACGCGTATATACACATAGGACTGTAGCGACGGCTTATTAATAGACAGTCGATATAGTGCAGACGGCTATTAATAAGTTTGAAGTTGTAATTACGCAGAATCTTGTTGTCGATCTGCGTAATGATTGCAGAGTTGTACATTGAAATGATAAGTATGGCCACGGGTGATTTGCCGCCCGCAGACGTGCGACGCGACAAATAATTTTAATAATTTAAACAAAGCCGAGGAGATTAATGGCATACGAGATTTTATCAATGATAATTACACACACGAGTCCAATAAATCTTTGTACATCATAAACACACACCTCGCGAAAATTCGAATTAATAATTCCAAATCTATATGTTATTGGGCAGGGAAGCTTTTACGGTACATAAAAGCTAATCTAGCGTAGCTTTATACTCAAGTCTATTATCGCGAAACTATATAAAATTTTTCTATTTCACTAACTTATATGAATATAATTATCCAGACAAAGGCGCGTCCAAACGTAATAAAATCTCGTTGATTACATATCATTATGGTAACAGCGGTAGACAATAAATAGAAAAAAACGCTTTAAATTCAGAACACAGTCTACAAACATTCATCCCTGTGTAACTCGCGTTGCCTTACACCGTCGCGAGATATCACTCGGGGCGTTAGCTGCGGATAAACCGCTAACCCCATCCACCTGTTGCCCCCTTCTTCTCGTATACGTTGCTTCTCTCTCCGGGCATTCTCTCGCTCTTTTTGCGCTTCTCATCCTCTTCTCTTATCTTTTTCTCCCTTTGTCGCTTTCTCATCTTCTCCGAGCTGTTCCTTCTCTCTCTCTCTCTCTCTCTCTCTCTCTCTCTCTCTCTCTCTTCTCATCAACTTTCTCTGCTTCTCTCTCAGTCCTTCGGAGGCTCGTCGGACATGCGAAGCAGCAAACTACTGCAGCCTATTAGAGGAAGAGAGAGAGAGAGAAGGGGAGAATATTCTCGTCCTTGTCGAGCCCTTCGGCAATAATTTTGGACTCTCGCTTCTCTCCAAAGGGTTTTCGAGCCTCTATATAGATATATTATGCAGGTGTCTTGGGCTGAAAACAGTAGTTGGCTTTTTTTTTGCTCTATTATTTCGGGTTATTGAATATCTTGCCGTGGGCCAGATCAGTTTGAATTGATTATTAGTATCAAAACTAGTTTGAATTGGAAGAATGTTAATGCATGGCGCATCATCGTCGATTTTTCGTCGATTCGTGCTTCCCCCATACCCGGATTTCAGTAGAAACACTTTTTCACAATCACAAATCGACATTGACCAGATTAATCCCAATTTTAAAAAAAACAGTAATATGCCCCTCAACGAGAGACACGAAATCGCCCGCGTCGTTCAAAAGTTCATGCACCAAGAATTTTGCATCACAAATTTTTATCATTCCTCGTGAGCAATTTAAAGAAAAATATAAGCGCGTAAACCCTCTCCGCGCTGGTCCCTTCATGGCGAAGCGAAATTCAAGGCATCGGTTCTCCTCATCCTCTCTCTCTCTCCTGCACTTGCCGTGCGGCGCTCGCGGGCAAAACGGGGAGGGGGGGGGGCTCGATTCGTTCGGCGGTCCGACGTGTTTTTTGCGCACGCATACCACACGCGGCTCGCAAAAGAGCGAGAGAGGAGTGGGAGGGGGGAGCAACGACGCTGAACAGCTCCCGAAACAGTAGCTCCGTTGCCCGGGGACGTACAGTCGGCCGCAAGATAAACAACTTCGGGAGCTGATCACGGTGACTTTGGGTATAGGAGAAGATCGGTCAAGAAGAATATTGCAAAAAAAATGGTAAAAGAGTCCCCCTATACAAAGGAATGATTGCGGGATTATATATCGAAACAATCGAATTGACGTGTTCGCCGTTTGCCATTCGTTTGTATATAAGTCTTGTATTATTTTATGTTCGGAATATTTATTAAAATCTTAATTAAACTGCCCCTAGTTGAGGGTGTAAAAATATTTCTTACATATATTACATAATTAACTTTTATTTTATAAACGGATTAGATACAATATCGAAACTGCATGATGTGAAGTTAGCGCTAAAACAGGCCTGAGGGCCAGCGTTCTTTACATATTATGTTTGAATTTTTAAACTCAAAAATAATTTCTGATCCAAAAAGGACATGGTGATTATGCCATTCGTTCTCTGGTTAACCGTCCGCTTTCGGGCACGTTCTTATAGTATTCGAAAATAAGGTGATGATCCACGCCAAACTGACTGTACCGCCGTTTGTCTCGACTACCCTGACGACGTCCACTCGCTTATCGCCTGGGATGTTTAGGTAAAACGAGTCCCGATGACGAGAGCGTGTATATCCACTCGCCGGATTATGCGTTGCCAACATTTGTTATTACAACCGCTGAAATATTACTTGAAAATCTGAGTAGATAAATCATGTAGATATATTCACGTTGGATAAACGTAAAATCAACATAAATATCCTATGTGGATAATGCACTATATAGTTATTTTTTAAATTTCATAACCATCTCAGTTACTGTTACTAACAATTTTTTGTGCATTTATTTTTTTTTTTGCAGTAGCATACGCAATGAGTTTTCTGAGCTGATTGATTATTCGAGCGATAAATAATGCGTATGAAGTGGATTTTGAATTAATGTGCACAATAACTGATGCCCTTTTAAGGTCGAAGCTATATAAAGTCTGAAGTTACAAGTCAATTCGAAATCGAACACTCGTCGCATTACAATTTTTCTTCAACCCAATCACCGCAAAGCTATCAAAAGCCAAAATCTCCGGACGAAAATCCATAACAAAACGGCCCATCCTAGCGTACTCGATCATCGCCGGTGCAATAGCACCAGCTATACAAGAGTGAGAGAGCAGAGCACATAGCTCGGCACATAGTCTCGGATCACATCTCTCGCGGGCGCGCGCGCTCGCACTCGGCATAAAGTCTATAAGCCGCGCGCGAGAGAGATTCTCGCATTCTGGGCCCAGTTGACCCCAGTTGACACCCGGGGCCACGGCTTAGCCGTTAGCGCTCTCGCGCCTTCAATCCTCGGCTCGCAGTAGCGCGGCCACATAAATCTAAGGCCGCGAATTGAGCACGTGCTGCGCTCAGATTTCATTCGCTTAGATCATCCGCCTTCAATTCTTTTCCTCGAGACTTTATACCTACTTCGTGCTGTTGTATATATACATACACACTTGTATATTTGCTGCTATATACTGTAAGCGCTTTCTTCTGGATATTTGAATCGTCGCTTTGTTGACTTTCGTGTAGTGTTTCATTTCGTCGAGCTTAATTTTAGACGAAAAATAATTTTAACTTGGCTTAATTATTAAAAACGTTTATGTAGATTACCTATATACGTACATTTTCAAACAGGAAAAGACTTAAGAGACCAAAATCTGATACGATAGCACATACACGCGAGGATTTACAGCATCGGGCGCGTCGGCACACGATTGAACCGAGGATTTTACGATCGAACTCGTGTTCGTCCCAACTTATCAGCGATGCAAGGAAACAATCGAGGAGAGCGCGCGGTTCGGCTTAACAATTACCCATTAATCGCAATAATCGACCGGCCCGTCGTCGTCCATCTCACAATGTATAAGCTATATAATACACACGCGCATTCGACATCGCGTCGTGAGATCATCGCGCGATCAGCGCTCTCCCGATTACGCACTATATGTACACTTCTCTTCTACGTACACACACATATATATACAGTCGATTGTACACGTATACGTGTATATATATCGGTCGATTGATCCGACGCGCGCTGCGCAAGCTCCCCCACGGCTTTTGTTTTCATCGATGCGGCGCGTATATATATATCTATCTCTAAGAGATTCGAGTATGTGTATATAATGTGCGAAAGAAGGCGATCTTACAGCTGATGCAACTTATCTCGAGCTGCCGCGTAAAAGCTCGAGAGTATATCTAATCTCAATCGACGCGGATACGATTCTGTGTGTATGTTTATGCGTGGAGCGAATAATCGAGCGGATTAATCGCAGGAAATATAATATATATATATATAAGCGTTCAAATCACTGATTATTGACTTTTGCGAAATCGCTTGCGACGGTAATGTCTTTTTATACTAATATAGAGAACTGACGTCATGATTTCGATGCCAATTTTGTCATAGTTGTCTAAAAATTATACAGCGTTGGGTGGTTAGTCATGGCGCGCTTGATCGAGACATATACTGTATGTACACAGTGAAAATACACCGCGGAATTGTATAATAAATGCAATTTTTGAGTGTTGAAAATTCGTTGTTATTTTCAAGTATTCTCTCCGTTTTTGCCTACAATATATTAACCACGCGTATATGAGGCAGTTCTCAGCCCGAAATGTTCGCCAAAAAATAGAATCTCCGTGTGGTCTGAAGTATATTTATTGAAATACGGCCTTATTGTGCAATCGCGCGCAGATTGCGACATGATTTCTCGTATATCTATGAATTATAATAATGATAACAATAAAGTGCGTTGTAATGGAAATGACATAGAATCAATTTATGTAAATGCGTTACACTCATATATACTGAGTAAATTAGAAATTTAAGCGATAAGGTCGATAACCCGTATATACCGAGATCTAAACGCAATCAGTCGCTGATCGACCGATAATCGTTGTTTTAAAATCAAACTTTAGCACGGGTAACCGCAATTTCACGATTAACAATAAAACACTCTCTCATACAATTCAATCTTTTTCCAGAGCCAGGCTTTGGCGTTAACGCACAAGGCATCGCCGCCCTCACGGCCGAGCAGCGAGCCCTCACTGCCCCGTAGTCCCCCCTCCTCCCAGTCCCAACAGTCCCAAGCGTCCTCCCAGTCCCAATCTCGAGAGCAGTCCCAGTCGAGGGACCAGCGGGAGACGCAATCGCAGAGCGCAGTCCCGGTCTCGGCGCATCAGCAGCCCTCGTCGGTAAGCAGCAACGCTCACCAGAGTCAGCCGACGATAACGGCCGCCGCGGTCGCGGCGGCTGCACAGCAGCAGCCCTACGCCGCCCACAATCAGCATCTCAAGCAGGAGCTCGCCAGTAGTCCTAAGCAGGAGGGATTCGATCTCAGCAAGACCGCCTCTGGACCAGGTCAGTTTATTTTTTGTACTTATGTAGTAGAGATGCGTTTCGTATGGAAGCGTGGAGTTCAGTACTTGCGTGATATATTCGGTAAATTTCTGTAGGATAATGGCGGTTTATGGAAATCAATGAAATTTCGATGATGAAGAGCGAGGGGGATTTTGAGACAGTTAATTTTTGCGTTATGACCGATGATACTGTTTTTTTAAATTATATGTGATGTTTGTTAAAGAATTAAAAACGAATAAATAATATGAGATATTGGTTTTACAAATAGCCTGGCAAGAAATATTGTGATATTAAAAAAAGCTATACAGTAGTAGGAATTTATAGTGGATTACGCACTCAAATGACGATTGCTTTTCATATCGATTTCGGATTATTTTGAAACGCCTTAATCTCTTTCCATGTATAAGTGATACAACTTCGTAAATTTCGATTTTTTTATAATTTATTAATAAAATGTTTATATATAATATTGAATTAAAATGCACGACAAATTTTTCGTATCCATGTCCATTAAAGCATCGAGGAAAAGGGAATCCCGGCGGTTATCAGACGTGTCCTCTCTTATATCCATCCGTACATAATTAGTTTGTTATAAAAATTATAATGGTCTTGTTAAGTTTTAGTCATCATCTCTAAAATTAATTTTCCTGTCCCCCGGGGAAATTGACACCATTGATTAAGAAAAAAAACTGTGATTGATAAATGAAAATGCTCACGTATCCTAAATCGTGTTCAATCAAATTTTAAAGATATAAAAAATGAGTATAAATAAATAATACAATCCATTCAACATCCAAAAAAACAACTTCCCAATAGTCGAACGCTTAATCCAGATGACTAAACGTACCCCTTACACCCCGTCAAAAAAAAGCGAAGTTTACTCCGTCTATGCGGGGTATATAAGTAGCCCCGTTACCGGTATATACACACTGGCGCCATAAATCTCGAACGCAAACGAATTAAGTCACCTTCCGCGGGCCGCCGGCGGCGTTTTAAAGAAGCCGAGTAGAGAAAGCGCGCGCGGGACCGTGCGAAAATCGCTTCAGACAGCCGCGCCGTGGATTAGGACTTTTTAAGGGAAAAGCAAACGCTCGGGCGAAAAGCTCAGCTCTCTCGCTTATTATGTGAGAGGATGTTTTGAGCGATCGATCATCGCACGCTGTATTTAACGGATGGCGCGAGGATATTAAATGAAAGTCGAGAGAGCAGAGTTTTCCTTGGGAACATTTTTTTAAATGCGTACACATATGTAACTGGCTCGATATATTGACACCGGATTACAAGTGCGAGCAATGCGTTTCAATCGACGACCAGCTAAATATATGGACGTTACAATTTCGAAACTAAAGAAGACGACACAGTGTGTCAAGCTGTACTATATCGTATATGCAGCGAATCTGGATTACGCACTTCTCCTTTTTCATCCGCATTTCAACCCCCCCCCCCCCCTCTTCACTCTCCGCGCGATTGCGAGGTTGCAACAGCAGCAGCAGCAGCGAAAAAAAAATAACAGCCCGACAGGATGGCATTAGTCTGTGGATTAAGGGTATTAACGGATTACGGCATTTACGGCTTAAAATCATGCTCGGGGGCTAATTATTGCCGGCGAAAGCTGCGCGCATAGCAGCTCGCGCTGGATTTAACCCCCTCTCCATATTATAGTCTCGTCCCAGGGACGCGCTCGCGCGCACGATAATCCGCGTGTGTTTTTGCATCAATTAGTCGACTTATTTTGCTAATGACTCCTTCGCTTATTCTCTCTTTTCATTTTCGCCTCGCGAGCTCGTGTAACTCGCATACGTGATATGGATGGAGCGTCGAGACTTTTGGAATAATTGAAACATCGGGGAAGCGCCAGGATAGTTTGCCGATCTTTGTAATTCATTGATTTTCGTCGTGAAATCACAGGATGACAGTCAGTCTGATTGACTGGGAAAATAGTGCACAGCTTTGTTTACACGTCGCAACAGTCATCATCTAATTCTCATTCTCGGCCGACTGCACATACGCACAGATGTCCCGAAAAAAAGAGAACTACCTCGCGCACCCCTCCGACAATCCTCTCTCCGAAGCCGACAACGAGACCGACAGTGTAGACCCCCCCCCCCCCCTCTTCCGTTGCGATTAGCCGATTAAGACGGCTTAGGCATGCAGTAGTCGAGCCTGCACGTGTGCTCAGGCTCTCTCATTGCTCCCGGAGCTGCTGCGGGATTTACTTCTACGTATACACGCGTGTGGTGTGCAACGCCTATATATATATATGTATATAACGTCGCTACGTGTACCGGACATCCACGAGGATGAGCCGAGTCTTATACCTATACGCGCAGAGCTCGATATGTACCTTAGACACGCATAAGGAGGTTGACGCTCGGAGGGTATACGTCGAGAGGGAGACACTAGGAACAAAGAGCACGAGAGAGGAGATTGAGCGTGCGTGTATATATATAGGGGGTTGGTTTGTGCGCAACCACGTGGAAAGGCGCTGAGAGATGCCTGTGTGACGATCGATCTGATTATTATGCGGATATGTACGACGGGATTTCGAGAGTAGGTATATACATCGAGCGTTGATTATTAGATTATAACTTTTACAGACAATTTATTCTATGTAGTAGATGCAATTAGTTTCTCGACTAAGCAAACAACCGACGATTTCTCTGATCCACTTTGGCAAAAGTTGCCCTATATGTATATATGCACACAGCTCGAAGAATAAAGTATCAACACACACACACACAGGCACAAGCTCATTCGTGTGTGGATTTTGAGCCGCGAGGTGAGAGGAGTAGTAGACACATATATACATATATGGCGGGGATAAACCAAGGGGTCCGCGCCCAGATATTGTGACCCTCACGCGGTAATCCGGATTTGGGGCTGAATATATCCCTTCAGCCGGAGGCGAGTCGCTCAGCACGCGCGCGCGCGCGCGCGCGTGTGTGTGTGTGTGTGTGTGTGTATGTGTGCTCTTATTTCCTCACGCGGGGAGTTGTCGGGAATAATCTATACGCGAGTGTGTGTTGGTGACAAAATGCGCTCTCTAGTGTTAAGGGATAATCGGTATGTGTGCGTGTGTGTGTGTGTGTGTGTGTGTGTGATGGGGTCGAAGGGATGTGGAGTCGAGACAGACGCATTAAACGGATTCGTTTTTATGTATGCGAGACGGACCTGCTCTCGCCGACGATCGGATTTTGCGACTGGCCGTGACGCTATATATATAACGTACACGCGTGCTTTCGGATAATCATAATGCTTGCTGCGGGTTTATGGGATTAGGCGTTGGCAACATTGACGGTTGAGATTATGCGTACACGACAATTTTTTCTCTTATTATTTTGCCTCATTTTATCATAGGAATTGAAGAAAACGAATATCCTCATCGGTATAATGAAACAGCCGAAATAAAGGATTAGACACGCAGCGAAGAGCGATACGATCTTCTCTGAAATAAAAGGAAGAAAATCAACGAAGCCATGACACACACCTCTTGTACAGGAAACTCGCGACAATCGAAAACTTACAAGGTCACGCGCGGGACTAATCTCCATCGTAGGCGTAATCTCTCGCGCCCCTTATTCCAACCAAATCAAGTATCTCGTTCGCTCGGCGTGTGCAAGAATCGCCGTCGCTCGACGCGAGCCTGCTGCGCACTATAATCCCCAAACGAAACGAAAAATCGCGGGAGCACAGCTATATATAGAGCGGATCAAGCGTATCGACGCTGGAGCAAAAAAAAGACAGTGCAAAAATCCAGCGCGCGTATACATATATGCGGGCATATGCGGAAAAAGGGAGGAGAGCACAGCCTCTCCTCTTTATATACATACACGCACATATACATGTGTGTAGAGGGGATGGCATCGCGAGGATTATCCGAGCTCCGTGTGTGCGTTGGATTTCGGGTTCGGCTCTCCCACGCACACGTGTGCTCTCTCTCTCTCTCGCTCTCTCTGTAGAATCCCGGCCAGCCCGTCAATAATCCCCGCATTAATCCGCGCCCACACGCGTGTATACATATATGTATATATACATATATAGAGGAAGTGACCAAAACACGCGTATCTTGAACAAACAGGGACGAGCTCTCTCTCTCTCTCTCTCTCTCTCTCTCTCTCTCTCTCTCGGTGTGTAAAAGGCCCGTTTAGCCGAATTCGCGAGTTTATGGCGCTGCCTGGTCACTAAAGGATTTGGCTATTCTTGCACGTGTGTGTGCGTCAGTATGTATGTGTGCAGCCCGGGAGATAATCCCAGCCGCGAATACAGAGCACGGATAATCCCTGTGCTTTTACTCGCTCGCCCGCGCACTTGTCCCGCACTCGTTTTCTCTCCCTCTCTCCCTGTACAGATGTGTGTGTGTGTGTGCGCGCGTGTGTGTGTTAGCTCTTTGTAAAGCCCGGTCGAAACTGGCGCTGCATATGTGTGCCGCAGCCGCCGCAGCGTTTGGAGGCATCAGGAGAGGGAGGGAGAGCACACAGGGTTTAGAGGCTAAGCGGCTCATCCCTCGGCGAGGCTTTACATCCCGGGGGCCGCCGACGTCGTCCTCAGAGCTCCCGGATATAGCGCGACTATCGCTACCCGATGCGAGATACAGACTACGTTGCGAGAATATTCGAAATATTTTTTTCGCTTTCATTTTTAGTTTTGGATTTGGATAGCGCGGAAGGATTTTTCTAGACGATTGTTCAAATGAGTGTTTAGGCGTTGATTGTTGAACACATGCGAGAATTAGTATATTCATGTTTTATGGTACTTTTGAACTGCAAAATTATAATAAGGCAGTCAATATAACATACAATATAATATAATTAACAAATACATTTTTAACTTATACTAGAATACTGCCATGCTTATTATTCGAGTTTGTTACTTTCCAAATGTACAGTAAAACAGTGTGATTGTTTAAAAAGCAAACTAAAAATAGTAGACAATTATTGAATGTTCAAGAACAGCCTTACTCTATATATGACCTCCTTGTTTCCAGAGATCAAATTTTTAATTAATGAATAATCATTTATTTTTAACAAAAATCTTTCAATCAACTCAAAGAATGCAAAAAACACCAGAGAATTCTCATAACATAAATGTGCCCTCGTGAACCAAAGGATCCTATACCCTCGCCGATGATCACGCAGTATACAGTGCGCAGTCGCAGATCAAAAATATGGGGCTGAAGAATTCGGTCGAAGTATTTCGAGGTGTCTCGAGAGTTTCATGTGCCAGGGTTACAGCGACGCGCAAGGGGTGGCAGTCACTTCTTGCGCCCGGATTCTCTCGGTGGGTTGTACACCCCCACGCGTGCGCATGTCTAGGAACGGATGTACGCTACGTGAGAAGTTTGTTCTTGAACGATCGATTTGTTCGAAGGAATAAATAAGATACGAATCTGCAGCTTCGTGTGACTGAGCGTAATGTTACTTAGAAAGTTGCTACTGTTATTGAATTGTTTACAATAGCAGCTTAGTTCTTTATAAAAATTTTTTACACAGTTGTTTTTGTTGCTCAAATTGTAATAAACTTTATGAGCTTCGATATAGTAGAATATTGGTCTCTATCAGTACTGAAGGTTTATCTGCCTATGATGAAAAATCTTAGTCTATTTGATTTACTCAGCTGACAAATTAAAAATGATTTTGCAACGCCGAAATCCCCATTATGCCAGAAATAAACAAAATTGTTGTTATTGTCGGCACATCATCATCGATAGGCTATAAAAAACATTCGAATCACGCCAGCCGATAAAACAGAGGCACTGCTCCCAATATATAGCTAACGTTCCTCCTCAATCGTCTCACGTAAAGCTCTCTCTATCTCCATCTCCGAAAGCTCAACCAAGCACGACATTCGGATTTCCGGTCGCAAGAGCGGATATTCCGCAAAGGCGCGCGTGGGATAAGGAGCGGACTTAGCGATCCGGCGCGTAGACTCGAGCAGCAAGTCGCCCTGCGTTTATTCGCGTCCCGCAAGCTCTCGAGCTTACGCTGGCGCGGATATGCCGGCCTGTTCCGCGGGGCTCAGGGCGAGGCAGCCCACGCTCCCTCGGAGACGCGTCGACGCCGCCGTGCCTCTCCTTCTTGGTTCGACGGCACTGCTGCTGATTCTGCTATACATATACACTCATGCAGGCCTCGAGCTTTTTACGTCTTTGTCTGGGTGAGGACGAAGGTGTCTGTCTGTGCGTCTGGTGGAAGGTTGGCGCGAACGGAAAGCGTCGCGTCCTTGACACCTCGTTCTGAAATCCTGATGATCAAGGGTCAGTGGCTACCCTTTTTTTGCCTCTCCTTTAGCCTCGTCTTCGGCGCTGTATATAGACGTTGCGATGGTCGGGTGCGATTGCGAGTTGGCCGCAGTTCGCGCGTAGAACTTGCTATATTGGCCAGCTGTTGCTTATTATGCAGCTCTCGAATTGCTTGGGGATCTGGGAGAGAGCTGAATTTTGTTGCAATCGACAAGTTGACCGCTGCATTTTTAAATTTTACATGTTTTCACAACGTTCTGATATTTCAAGCTTTTTCAAAGCTTTAATATTTATGAAATACTTTAACAACATCAGTTAATGCGCGAATGAAATGCGCCGTTAAGTGCGGAATAAATAATTAAAAAGCATACGTATATAGGCTCTCCTTTTAAAATATCATCAATATATAATTAGCCCATAAATATGGAACTTGCTACGTCATTCCTCAAACTTTGCAACTACATTTCTAGTCCAGCGTATCTATCCCCTAAAAATATATGCCATCGTAGTCCTTGCAATACGACGATGCTCGCCCGCTATGACGTGAGTCATTCCTAAAAACGAGCAATGAGTCAACAAACTCAGCGCAAAACACCGCCCGCAGATCCTAAGATCCTCATCCTTTCCTAAACCCGATCGTCACTTCCTCGCATTCCGTTCCGTATACGTGCACGCACGCCCACATTCGACGTTATCGCAGCTGTATATACCTATAGCCTTCGAAATGCAGTTGGTCGAGGGTTAAGGTCCGATCAATGTCGGATAATTTGTAGGCCTACCAGACGTCTCATGTAACAGGGGAGCAGCTGCGCGAGGAGGTATTTGCGGGCCAAGCGATCAGCTACTGTGCGAGCCTGCGCGTATATACAACCGAAATCGTTGTGTATGGATGGCGGGGGCGTGTGTGTTGTATGTATGTGTGCCTGTAGCCAGCTTAGCATATAGTCTTATACTCGCGAGGAGTAAAACATTCTTCTTATATATTTGGATTTGGACTTTTGCTTATGCGAGTGACTTGTTTATTTCTGTGTAACAAAAATTGTTTATATTTGACCGATATCATTTTATTCTGTTTGAAAGTAAACTTAACGGAATATTGAAACTGATAACTAAACTAAGCAAACATTAAATAAAAATGTTAATCTTTTTTCTTCAAAAATCAAAATCAAAATATATACAAATATAATAAGTCCAAATTACACGATCCATACATTTATAAATAAATACCGAACAACAAAAAATTCTCAACACAGCTGTATAGAAAGAACGAAGAGCTGCAACAAAAAATCGCAATCACTCCTGACAATATTCGCATACAAGTCGGCGCTCGGCTCTTCCAACATCGCATACACATCAACGAGTCTCCCTGGCATCCTCCCGTCGAAATATGCAAATCAGCCTCTTTGTTCGATACCTGCCGGCTTATTTTTGCCTCCCGGGCAGCAGAATCGACGCGTAGGTCTTCCAAACTTGCTCCTCGAGAAGTGGAGCGTCTGCGTTCCGCGGACCCTCGGGATATGCCCCGTGACCCGAATAAGGGCTTTAGTAGGACCCCTGCGACCAGGAGACCAGCCAACGTGTCCTTACGCACTCTCTCTCTCTCTCTCTCTCTCTCTCTCTCTCTCTCTCTCTCTCTCCACATTCATTCGTATATATAGCTCTTGTCTCACGCACGCACGCGGTGTAACGAATCGCGAGGGTTCGCGCTTAGCCCTGTGCAACCAGAGGGTTGTCTTCCACCACATCCCGCAGGAGGACTATGCTATCCTGCTAGTTGTTTACGCACGAATCTTTCGAAAAAAATGCGAGCGGGAATAGTGGGGGGCTGGCTTAGGCCTGCGCTAGGAGAGAGGGCGAAAAAGATTGGTTCGGGGTGGTTGTTTGCCAGCATTCTTGTGCCAAGGATTTGCGTGGAAGGCGGTGTTTTCATGTCTTTATCTCGTTTGTTTATTTAAAAAAATATGATTATATCAAATGGAACTTCTAGGTATTACATTTCTCATTTTTAAATAAAAACTCCTTCGTCGTTGTGATGTTTATAGCCGAAGGTAGACGTAATAATTGTTGATTTACGACTGTAATACAGTGCAAATATTACTCCTCAGGATTTAAGAGTCTCTTACGCCTGGTACACATATAAAATATCGTACAGCCTACATTATTGGTAGCCAACTTTATTAAGACTAACAAAAAATATCTATCCAACATTTATATTTCATTGTTCCAGTATTATAATGCATATAGATATTACATAGGCGTGACATGCGCTTGAAAATATAAACTCGTATGCATCGCGCGAAGCGCGCGAGGCGTATCGCAAGTGTGAGGAAAACACGATAAGATCAGTTAGACGGATTTAGACAGATTTGTCGGGGGTTTCCCGACCAGGATTTCAGGAAGCGGAGAATTTTCATGACCCGAGAAACTTATCCCTCGGGATCGGCTTAAGCGTCTACCACCCACGCGTACGTAGACGCTGCTCACAGGAGCTGATAGTCGGGAAAGCTATATTCTTTTTCTGCCAGGACTCTGTATATACTCGCGGTGTCAAAAAATGCAGAATAACACTTTATTATCGAGAATGTACAACTTTCTTTTTACGTTTCGTTATTATATTTTGTCACAATTAAATAATAATTTCTTGTCAGAAAATAGTAAGTTCTATTTTCTATACGCTTTTCTCATTTATATTTGATCCGTAATGTTGATTGTAAATTTTGAAGACTGAAATATTTATTATGATTTAACTTTTTTCATCAACATTTTTCTGCAACAAACTTGAATATTCTTTTCAAATGTTTGTCATACCAAGTAATATACATTTTCAAGGATAATTGTCAAGCCAGGTAATAGAAAAATATTTCTTCAAATCTTGATTTACCTTATTAGATCACTTTCCCGTCTAATTATTACAGCTCAGATGTTTTCCAAACATCCAACAAATGTTTTCCTAATTCGCCTTCGTACATAACCACGCGAGAAAATTGCATTCTCCGTCTACCTACACCTCCGCCCTCTCCCCCAAACGAACAATACTACAATACTTGACCATCTCCACACAGCGAGCACAACTCTACGGATCCTTCCCTCAGGACACGCAACAGCTCGTCCTCTTTTCACACCGTTCCTGCGCGAACACCCGCCAGTTACCTGTTCTCCTGCTCCCTCCTCGCACGTATATCCCTTCTAAATCGCCCTGGGCTGTCCCGCTCCACACATTCTCTCTCGCATATGTGGGTAGGCAGATAGCGTCTGCTAGTGCATAATAATATAGAGCGCGACCGCGAAAAAGACGAAGACGGGCAGCCTTCGAACGCAACACCCCCATGGGAATGTGGGTAAGGCTGGTCTGTGACCTCTCCGTCCCAGGGGAGCAGGACGTTGCCGGAAGGAAGGGATCACGCGCGCACCAAGCTCAGGGTTTCGGGCCAATAGACTGTGTGTATACTTTGTATATCTATATGCAATGTTCAGGGTTAGGGTTGGACGCTGGTCTATATAGCTATTCTGTCTGCGGAGGAGAATGTGATGAGAGGTAAAGCTGGCAGGTGACGACACACCCCCGAGATCACGCATGTGTACGGGGGTTGATATGGTGAACGTTGAGGGAATTACATAGATTGGGATTTATATTGGCGATGGTTGTTAGAGTGTAGGTATGCGTTGATTGGTTGGACTTGGTTGATTGTAGTGCGTTTGTGAAAACGTGATTACTTTTTTCTCGGTGGCTAAGTGTTATTATCTTTACTCCTCTTTTGTTCACAATTGTAGCAAGATTTCTGTTCATTTTCAATATATATTTAATATATTTTTTATTAATTTTCTTTTCAAAAGGTGAGTAAATTTACGTCTGAGAACTAGTTGACTAGCTATATATAGGGCTACTACTGTTCCTCAACTAAGGTTCTTAATACAGAATACTGTATATAGTATAAATGTTCTGATTATATGAAAAATCGGTAAATAATAGAAGAGTTGGAGTACCGCAGTTGTTGGAAATGTGATTGGTATTTTCTTTTTAGACGTGCATCAGATGCAATCTCGGATGACAGGGTTGTTTACTCAGGCATTAGGAAAGCATGAGCTTTGTACGACATTTTTCAGGACTATAGTCAGCAGATATTCGCCCTTCGATGCAAGGAGTACAGTTATAATACCTTATATTTCTATTATAATACGTTATTTTGAAATATTATTCATAATTTATTTACACAATTTTAATGACACGCGATGTAGCACATAAAATTATTAAAACTTGATGTTAGCAAATTATTATTACTGATTTATACATCATTATGAAACAATTTTGAGAAATAAGCTATATTCCGTAAAATATAATTGGGTCGATACACGTAAAACACAAACCATCGAATTTTCACGCTAAAGGAGTCAAACTTTGCACATCGTTCACATAATCATTCACAGCGCAGTATTAATTTCGTCTCAACATTCCAATTGATAGTTGCCACTAATCATTATTCTATAACTATACTGTAGTGGAACAGGCCAATTTCATCATTAAACTCATGAAAAGAATCCGACGCGGCCGATCGAGCCCTTCCCTTGGAATTCACCGAAAGATACTCGTCCTTGCTCCGGTAGCATCTCGACTCCTGCTCTCTCGGATTTGGCACATAACAAATTAGGATGTATGCGGGGGCCGAGTCAATCGGAGCTCTCGAGCTCCAAGCGTGTTCTGTTCTCCTGATCGCGGTACCCCCTAAACACTGCCGAAATTTCAGGATCGAGGTCATCGCACCTCCGCGTGTGCCGCTGCGAGAAAGGTCGTCACGCTCTCTCTCTCTCTCTCTCTCTCTCTCTCTCTCTCTCTCTCTCTCTCTCTCTCTCGTCCCTACCCCTTCCTTTTCTCCTTCCCAGCCGATGTCTATACATATGTATGTATATAGATATACACGGGGCAACAGGTTCGGGTACAGAAGGATGCGCGTGGTGGAGGGAGATATACGAAGCGCCGCTCGTCCTTCAACGCCGAATTTCGCCTCTGGTCCTGTATATGCTATTGTGTATTATATATACTCGTATTGGCGTAGTTTGTGTTCGCCGTTCGTCCTTTTGCGCGTTTTATGCTCCCCTGCTGCCTCAAGGATTCGACTATCCTTAAAGAGCTCATGCGCGACTGGGGGATCCTGGTATATTCCGTGCTATACTATGCCGGCTCTGATCCTGCGGATTTCACCGCGAGATCCTGCTGAGAGGCTTTTTTATATACGCTTTGAGCAACAAGACGGATAGAGAGATATTGCTGGGCGAGTGCGTCTTTTGGGTTTTTTTTTCTCAAGGATTATTGATATTGGAGGCGGGAAAACCAAGTGACTTTTCGCGTAAATCATGCGTAACTGCCATGGTTTTGGAGAGGATTAAGGGCTTGGCAGTAGGGGATAAGATTAGATGGAGATTTGGTGTTTTTATTCCTTTTGGAATGGATCTACTAAATCGAGGATACAAAATTGACGCATAATACAGTGTTTCGATTATAATACAAGACGTTTTGCTTTATCATCGTACAGTGTCAAAATCATTGTAAAAAGTAAAATACTATAAATGAAAACGACGTGAAGACAGTCGACGTATACAAGCGTTACTAAATTTTAAAAAGGTAAGAATATAGCACAATCAAAATAACACCTAGACAAATTGTACAAACTCCTTCCAAATCTACACAATTTCAGTACTGCTCTCTATTATTTCTCATTGTCCTTTTTTATGCTAATCAAATTGTTGACGGTTAAGAAGGTGTAAGTAGCATGCGCAATTAGCCGCATTAGTATCATTAGTATGCCAAGCCTGAGATGAAGTCTCCGGTTAATGAAGATAGATGGCGTATAGGCACTTTCCCATAACCTTCATCAAAATTTGAGTGCGCACTGCAGATATAGAGGTGTGCTATAACTAAACTGCCTCGATCAGTTTACTACTTGGGCCACTCATGCTATGACTGCCTTAATACAGAATATTAAATATTTTATTTTGTAAATTTAATGCAATAGATTCGATGCGGTTCTTGTCGAGGTGTTACGAAAATTGGACAGTTATTGTATCCAGTCCTTCACTTGCTGTATATAGATACTAAATAATTCGAGTTTTCAAAAAGACTTGGTATTCTTCTGGAGTTTCATTCGTTAGAGCTGTTAATTGTTAGCAAATATCTTCAGTGCATGACTCCTTATATATTCTACATCGTTAGATTCCCTGACTTGAAAATACGTATCTCAACTCTGGTTTAATTCAATAGTATCCGTAAAGAGGATATCAGATTTTCAAAATCGAAATTTTTAGCAAAAACAAAAACTAATAGATAAATATAAAAAGACAGATTCTTTTTCTGAATTAGTATTTCATCAGACAAAAAGTTTTATAGATATATTGCAAAAAAAGAATATGACATTCGTACTACAAACACCTTCAAACATGTTTCTAACGCGTGTATTTATACTAAACTGAAAATCGTATACTGTCACAAAGTTTCCTTCAGGAGCATAAGCAAAATGTTTCAACTACAAAAATGCCGATTTCGATTGACGACATATCTATACAGACTTGTCTGCGCAAGGCACCAAGAGCTAAAGAAGATCCAAAACTCACGTAAGACAGAGAAAGCGAGCGGGATCAAGAGCCGCGTAATCCTAATACCATCGGACGATTTCGCGCGAGGCAGGCACTTATATGCAGGATTATAAAATGCGTCTTCTCGTATACCTACATACACAGAATCGCGACGAGCCAGAAATAACCACAGCGAGAAAGAGAATATAATCGTCGACCTTAATTCCACGAGACTTTGATATCTTGTGGCTGGAATCCTGCTGGGCCGACGACCAAAATCTTTTCAGTCGTTCGAGATTCGACCGCTTTTCGGCGAGTCGTAGTCGGCTCGAGAAGATGACGATGACAAGAAAGACACAGGCGATGAGAGATGAGTGAATTGATTTGTCATGTGAACGTAATATCAATATGATGTGTTTATTGAATCGAATTGAGTGATGAAAATTAAAAGGGTTACGCATTTTTACAGTTTTTCTCTGAATGTAATTAAATGTACGTCATATAATAGTTTCTATTCTCCAAGCTAAATTAATTTTGCAAAAGCTCTGCAGTTTCACGAGGATCATCGAATAATATAATTTATTAGCTCAGTAATCACAGCAGATTATATAAGCCTGATCGAAATTCGTTCGCTCATCCTCGCAATCATATCTACAAGTAGAAAAACGTATAGTGGGACAATGAAAGTCTCTGGTCATAAGCCAGTCTTCATATCTCCCCTCAAGCGATTTTTTTCTATTTCCAATCCGGGATCCAAATCGCTCTTGGATTCGATATTCCCGCACCGCAGCTTCTATAGAATCCTCGCAATTAAAAACACTATTGATATATATGATATCCCCCGAAAAAAAATAAAGCTCGCCTTCCGAAGCAGATAAACTCAACGCGATATCCGGATCAAACAGCAGAATTAGCGGACTCTATTTCATTATCAGAGCCGCTGCGTTCGCATATAATATGAAAGCCTGGGCCTAAAAGCCAAAGGGAGCGTCAGCCAAATCCTTTGGCGTATAGGCATCAAGCTGGATACGAGGGGAGCAGCAAAAAAATCATAGAGAGAGAAAAAAAGAGATGCACACGCGCGCACATACACACACACACACACAGTCGCAAATACAGAGAGAAAGAGGACTTATCCTTTGATCCAGGATTTATTTAACTATGTCCCGGCGAGCGGCTTATCCCGGGGGAGGATTTCAGCCCTGCACAGGGGAGAGAGAGAGAGAGAGAGGCGTATTGATTTTTAGCTCGAGGATTAGAGTATAGTTTCTCTGATGCCGACCATCACACACACGTGCATACACACACAGACACGAACGTCGAGTTTTGCGCATATAGAGAAAGATAGGAGCTTTACAGCTGGATAGATTTCGAAAGGATGTGTGTGGGAGAGAGAGTATAGACACATATATATATGAAAGGCTAATCGAGGCTCTTAGTGCCATTTATATTTGACGGCATTTTCCAACATTTATTACGCCGGCACTGTGCCAGGAGAGATGAGCTGTCGATGAGCCCCGCGCTCGCAAGCTTTCCTACATATATATATAGCGATTTCGAATATTATCTCACGCTAAATTCGAAGTCGAGAGCCTGGTTGATGCGGATTTGCCTGATTATACCGAGGATCTCTTGATTTAGGCTTTGAGATATATTCGAGTCGGATATTACTTTTTATCACGAAGTTATATCTGTTTGCACGAAAAAACTGTATAAAAAATAATATTCGATTTATTAACTAATATAAATCTACTATATATTATATAATCAACCGCATCGTTCTCCGATGATACATCACAACAAAGTGTATAAAAAATATATTATCGTTTGAAATAATATTCTCGTGTCATATTCACATAACTAAAGAACGGCAACAACGTTAATCGAGAGACTGTCAACGTACTATACTTACAATACACGTTGAAAGAGCAACGAACGCTACTATACGTATAAATTATATTCCGCTCATCACAAATCGGTTCTTCTGCGGCGTCAAATCCAACCGAACGATACATAACAATGCCTCGGCTATCCCGGGGGTTGATAAAAACCCTATATACGCGTGCTTATAAATAGAAAAAGAGGGACCGACGACTATGAAGCGGCTTTGCCGGATGATGACGCTTATCTTCGCGGGTCACCGATCGCTCGGCTCAATCTCGACGCGTCGCCGTCGCGCGAGCTCAGCTGGCGGCGCGCAATGCACAAGACGCATCGCTGGGACGTAATAATAATAATAATATGCGAGAGGGGAGGGACTGGCTTTTTCAGCGCGAGGGTCCGTGTGGTTATTATATCGACGCTTTTTTTTCGTTGGATCCGATGGGGAGGGCCGAAGCGCAGTGTAATTAGGATTAGAGAACGTCGAGCCATAGCGGTAAATAAATAGTATACTTTATCCGATGATTGCAGCTGGGAATCGTTGAAACTTTAATACACGCGTGATTTCGAAACAACGGGCTAAAAATAGAAAAGCTCTCTGTAAACAAGAGAATCTTGGTATACAAACAATGAAAGAGCAACGTTTCCTTTCTCCCGGATTAGCCTCGGAGTCTTCGTACTTTTATCATCATCAGACTGCGCAAAAAAAGCGTCGTGTGCAGGGCGATGACGACTTTTGTCTATATATACACATACCATATATATAATATCGATCGCCCTTAACATAATCCGAAAGCCGCGCTGCGGCCGGTATAATCTCCCGACTAATTTCTCCCGCGCATTTTCCGATGTCCGCTTATGGTTCGCGCATATACGTATATATATATACGATGTTAATACGCTCGCTTGCGCAACCGCGCGCGCGAGCACGCATATAATATATACGCGATTTATCTCGGATTTTCTTTTGCCTTCGCCGTCGCTAATCCGACCGGCTCGGATTTGTCTCGATTTTTTTTTGCGCATGGCGCGGATTGTGGTTTTGCGCGGATTTTTGGCAGTTTAGACTTTATTTATATATATGTTTATGTAGATATAGCTGAGCTAGATTAATGCGCGACAGGAGAGAATAATCATATGACGATAGTTATTGCGTAGCATACTTGTATATATATATATATATATATATATATATATATATATATATATATATATATATATATATATATATAGAAAAGAACGATTTGTTGTGTGATTCAAAAAGGCCTTTCTAAGAAAAAATTTTTTTTTTCAAAAATAATATATATACTCGTAAAGATTCCCTGGTAGAAAATTAACGAAAACAATTCGTTATGGAATTGATCTTAATTGACCATTTAATTTTTCCTAATTCATTTTGGTTCATCGATTTCGTTTAGCCAACCCTTACCTAAGTTGTAAAAAATTTGCTTATTCTTAATGAATACATCGTTAACGTTTCTACCAATAGGGATAACGTATTTTATACCAGCTATATACGCTGTACATCAATACTCGCTTTCAACGTAACGAAAAAGAGCGCAACAAATAAACAACAACACGGTATAATTGCGGCGAACTAGGGCGCAAAAAATCGTTTTACCCTCACCCTTTCGCAGGTCGCTTGTAAAATTATATACGTGCGAATTTTCGAATCCGCGCGAAATCACGTCAGTCGAGCTTCACTGTCAAAAATCGCATTCGAAGCAGGATTATACGCGAGCAGGGGGGGGGGGCGCTCTCGGCTTTTCACGTGCGCGAATCCTTGATTACGCATTTGCAGCGCGCGAACGTTATATATCTATATACATACATACATACATACATACATGCATATACATGCGCGATATATATACAAGCGCGCGCGCGGCTCGACGAAGCAGTGTAAATCGTATTAGGGATTATTGCGCGATCAAAAATATCCCCGGAGGATAATCCCTCGCTCTGCTGCTGCTGATGCTGCCGTCCGGTCGTATATACGTATATGTATGTGCGTGGCATTAACTCGAACGGTGTGTATATATATATCCTATGACCGATCTCACTTTTTATATATGTATATGTGTGCGCTCTTAAAGCTCTTAATACAGGCGCGCGCGCACGCACACAGACGCATATAAATTTTAGTACACGCACTGATAACGCAAAAAAGGTATAATCTTAAATCTCGCGGATCTAGCTCGTTCGTCTTTCACAATTTTTTTTTTGTTTTCGATGTGGATTAATCTCCGGCTTGGATGAATTGTGAATGTTTTATGGAAAATATTGTACTATGGTTCAACTTTTCAAAGGATACTGGGAATTTCGGAGTTATGATAATATATATTATGCCATACAGTGAAAGTATTTATACATATACGTGTATCAATTTTATTAAGTAAATTTATTCACTAGCACGACATGAACGTTGGTATAGTCGCATCTTAATTTTACAAGATTAAACATATATTTTAAAAGCGAGAAGAAAAAAATTAACGTCTCGAATGATGTGCATTGTGTGTGCATATATATATATACATACGAAACAGGCGCTCGCGCGGATTTGCGCCGCAAAAGTTTCAGCCGCGACCTCTGCATGGGCGCATTAACGCGACTTCAGCCGCTCTCAGCTTTCGATTTATCTCTTAATTCTTTTAGAATTCTCGGTCCACATTCCCGAGCTGAGCCAAAGCGGCCGCCGACGGTTATCCTCCCCTATATCGCTGATCCTGTATCGTATAAAATGAGTAAAAAAAAGACGGACTTTTTGAATTTTATTTATATCAAATCGTAAAATTACGGGAGATCGCTTAGTATATACGTACATACCGCTTGAAAAAAAAGTTAAAAGCCGTCTCCCCGAGAGTTATTAATCGACGCCGAAGACTCTCTTCCTTCACCCCCTCAACGTTGCTTATATATATATATATATATATATATATATATATATATATAATTCTCTTCCACCACAATGCCGTCGGCAAAAGCTACCCGCGACGTTCTAATACTCTTAAACAAAAATGCAGACATCGTACAAAGAGTCTCCGCGCGCAGAAGTATAAATATGTATCAAAGAGAGAGCTGCCACAGCTCTCTCTCTCTCTCTCTCTCTCTCTCTCTATCCATTTTTAATAGGATTTGCCAAATGATCCAAGCGGCCCGCGAACTTTCCGCCTTCGGACCTTGATATAAAGTACGACGTATAGTTGGGCTATTGTCTCGCCGCTTCTCTGTCGGACGCGAAAACAATGACCCAGTGATAATCGTTTTACGCGGCTGAATTTTCGTTCCGCGCTTCTACGTAATATACACCAAGGAGGCGAAAAGTTTACGCTAAGACGGGGCCGCTGTATATACAGTTGAAAGAACGGGACGGGGATGCGCGATAAGGACTGCGTAAAAGTTCGAGTGCGTATATATATACACACAGCTTTTGTTCCCTGTTTATTGTACGATAACTGGACAATGAGAGCTTTAACAATTAACATTTCGAGTACGACCTAAGGTACTTTCCGGGAAATGCAAAGGTACTTATATACAGCAGCTTCTACTATTACGTTAAAATAAGGAGCTAAATTCAAGAAGAATAGCTTGATAGGCATAGGCGCAAACGCACAGTTGACAGCTGCAGTATAGAGGGGCCCGTTACGCGAACTAGATCTCGCGCTCGAAAGAGAAAGAATAACTGCCGGCTGAATATACATAATGTGTAATCCTCGGGGTATGCTGCAGCAGCGCGACTCGACGTCTTAAGGCTAATCTTGTTAGACGCCTACTATAGCGCTAGGCTGACCCTTAGACGAGACACGTTTTTTAATCCCTTAACTCGCGAGCGAGCGAGCTAGCTCTCGGGCATTTTGCATAAGAAAGAAATAGGATTGCAGTCGAGCAGCTGCTGCTGTACTGGCACGGCCTAAGATCGATGATAGCAAGCTTCGCGATCGGTATAATATATTAGAAGTTATGATTGTGCAAGTTGGGGTGCATGTGTAGAGGTAAGATCAAGACTTTATTATTGTGGTTATAATGACGCATCGCGCGTGTATAATATGTACAAGACGAGTTTTAGCTTTCTTTGAAATTAAGCCAACGGAAAAAAGTTTCGGAATTCCCGGTATTTGCGAGCGCGTGTCAAAAGCTCTGATAGCGAGACCTTATCGTCGGCTATAATTCACAAATTTCAAACGCGACGACGACGCAATCGAAGCGCGCGACACTTCTCGAAACGGAGAATATATTATATCGCATTTCGCTCCCTCTCTGTCTCTCTCAAGAGAGAGATTTATACAGTTATTGACATTAGCCACTGCGCTCGCTGTCTCGGTCGCGCTTTAAGCGCATATATATAGCGAGAGCGCGTATAATTAATAGATTATTTACGCGGGGCTATATTTAAACCTCGCAATATCATTACTCTTGCATTCTCGTGATCGTCGGCGGTCTTTGCGCTCAGCGTAATCTACTCGTATTTTCCAATCGGAGACTCGGAAAAACTTGCTCTATAATTATTGCCTGTGTATAAACGTTATTGGCTCTGTATACATAATATTGTTTTAGAGTACTTCTATGCTCCTGAATCTTGTGAAATAGATCATTGGACGATCAGGAAATAAAAATCTAAGAGCATCTGCAAAGCAATACATGCTCCTATAATACGTACATTCGTATAAAAAAAATGAAGAGAGACAGCGCTCGTATAATACACGAGTACGAACACCGGCGAGTCGCCGAGGGAGAGCCTTATCTTCCCTCTAACTCTCTCTCTTTCACTGTCTCACACACAGCATTGAAAACGAGGGAGCGAGAGAAAGATATAGAAACCGTCATGCTTTTAATGTCTTTCGCGCGGTTTTGATTAAGAGCTAGCTACAGCGCAGAAGCAAGTTCGAGGCGATGCCGCGAATAAGACGAGAGAAAAGTGTGTTCGAGAGAGAGAGAGAGAGAGAGAGAGAGAGAGAGAGAGAGAGAGAGAGAATGAAGAAAGGGAGATAAGGAGAGAGTGCGCGCAGGAAACGGAGATAAAGAGGGATCGAACGGGAATGTGTGAAATGGTGGATATCGCACGAGGGGGACTGGGATTATTACGAGAGGGGGGAGATTAATTGATTCGTCGACGAGTGCTTGCGCGGTTTAAAGAGCCTGTGGATCGTAGAATTATTTATACATTATTTAGAAAAAATTAATTTTATTCTTATCTCGCGACGGAAAGTCGTAAAAAAATGAGAAAGAGGTGGAAAGACAAAGACGCGGAGCGATGCGCGAGATAGAGAGTAAGAATGTGTACAGAGAAGAGAAAGAAGAGGGAGAGATAGCTTTGAGTAATTGTCGGCTTATGGCTGCGCGAGATCGTTAAAAGCTGGTTTCTTGACTCGCGGAAAAGCGCGCGCGCGATCGTAACGTTAGCCTCGCAATTACTCTCTTTTTTTTATCGCATTAATCTCTTTTACGCGATTTCGTATATAAGCAAATTACTATCTTATTTTCATTGTATACGCGAGTTTAAGCTTATTTTTGTGGGAATTGTATTTTAGTACACCGCCGCGCACTGCGCGAACTGAATTCGCCGCGCGGTGCATTTCGAAATAAGAAAGCACGCGCATTCGCCGGGGAAATCCATTAATTATGAAAATATTATACATTTTCTCAAAATTCGCACTCGTGCAATTTTCATTCGTACGACCAAATAATACTAATGCACGTACGCAGCGGTAATCCCATTTTACATTTATTAATCGATTTTCAGGAACCTGAATATTTACAAACATATTTTGAATTTCGCGATATTTACATTACGCATAAATTATTCCGGGAGCATTAATTGTCAAGCATATAATTATCGATATAATTCTTAGAAAAATAATCGATAAGCCAATCGCATAATTTAATCCCGTATATACCGCATAATATTAGCGGCTATATCTTTCAGTGCACACTGCCGATTTTGCCGCAGACGAATCTCTAAAAAGAAAAGCATTCGTACACAGCAAAAATTTCTCTTTATCGAACGGACGTAAACCAGCCCGGCGCGCTGACAAAGCCGCATCCCCGACATCGTATCAGACTGACCTCTCTATCTCTCTCTCTCGAGCCTCATCCTCCCCCGCAATAAGCCTCCTTCCAAGACGCGCGTGATCGGGAAACTGTAAAATGTAGTTTAGCCCAGCCTCCTCCCGAGTGCACAACATCCGCCTTGGTTGGTCGGAGTAAGTGGTGGTTTCGGTAAGTGGGGGGCAGGCCCTGATGCGATTTCACGCTGGATTTCCCTAAGATCTCCGCTAAGGAGCCCCTTTAGCCTCTGCGCGCAAGCTCGCCCTTTCCCTCTCGTGTCTCGCGCGCGAGATTATATGTGTATATATAGCGCAGCGCGACGTTGTAAAATGTAAGAATAATTACGAGAAGAAGCCCGAGGAGCTTGTCGCGAAATTTGGATGGACAAGCGACGTTTCGCTGGGGAAGCAGCGCTTCTTATCTGGACTGTGCGCTGTGTATATATAAGGGTGAAAGCTGTCGAGAGAGAAGTGAGCTTTTTCATTTTACGAGCTGCGATTTGTTTTCTCGGTATATCTGATCTAATAAAACAGAATTCGAACCGCGATTACTCCGTGCTTTTTAAGTAGATGGTGTCCGTACACGGTGAAACGAATAATTAAATAATCCAGCATACAAACTCTAACAAATGCTGTTGTAGAAAAGACGTAACGGACTACACACCTATATCCTTAACCGTCTAGAGCACAAAGAAGTATAACTCTCCCTCGGCTCGCGGCCGGAGATAAACGGAATAAGCGCTGCAGCGGTGGTCGGAGTCCTCCACAGGATGACGTAGTAATCCCGCGAGGGGCTAGAGACTCGGCCTTAGCCCGTGGGTTAAGCCGCAAGGGTTTGCATATAGTCTCAGAGCTGGAGGCGTGGGTGGGAGGGGGTGGAGGGGGGGGTGAAGCAAACGCGGGATTCTACACTCGTCGTCGACGTCGTCCCGGGACGCTTAAGCGCGGCCTAATCAGAGCGGGAGGTCTTATATGTAGGCCGAGACTGACCCCTTAGACAATCGAGCTGGCCTGTAGCTGTGACGTATGTGTACGCGCGTGTATACGAAGGAGCTGTTGTTGGGTTGCCCTTAGCTCGTTGTGCGCTGACGTGGGCGATTTTTGAAGCTTATACACGTCGGCTGCTCACGTCATACAGTTGTACGGTATACGTGAGATTTGGATTAATTATATACGCGAATATTATATACACATTTCAAATGGCTGAAATTAATTTAGGAAAATAATGAGCTTTTTACGAGATACATCTGGCTTTGACTTATATATACAGTTTACACTCATTTCTGAATGGAAAGCAAACAATACTGAGGAAAACAGCGACAAAATATAAGGAACACACGCGTATACAAAATCCATAAATCATCGAACAATAGCAGCAGCAGCAGCAGCAGCGACGGCCCCCGCGAACGAGTTTGCGCTTACAATAACTCGTTACCGAAAATCCCAAATTAAGCTCCTTAGCCGAGAAATTTACGAGAGCGAGAGAGAGAGAGAGAGAGAGAGAGTGAGTCTCCTTCCCTCCTCCTTACATACGCCACACCGGGCCTCTCGAGTTTGCCCAAGTAATTTTAATCTTCGAGGAGGCGCGCATAGGCCAGACGTGACGCCTCCGCTACTCGCGATACACACACACATACACACGGCAAGTTCACGCATCGGAAGAACGCGCGCTAGCGACAGCCGAACTCCCGCGCGTCTTTTTGGCCCCGCGTAAGAGAGCTTACTTCCTATAAGCGTCTTACGAGTAGAGAGAGAGAGAGAGAGAGAGAGAGAGAGAGTTTTAACCCTTCCTCGTGTGGGAGCTTGCAAGCACAAATGACGAGTGGAGTCGCGTGCGTGCGCCAAGTTTAAGGGAAAATCGCGAAACGCTTCCGAGGATTTTCGCACACAGGAGGAACTGCCGAACGTGTAAGTTGTCGGGGAAGGCTGTTTATAAGCTTGCAGCACCGCGGCGCAGATGCTGCACTGCGAAGAGTGATCGTTTTATATTGTAGTTTGATGAGACGGTCCGCGTTTATCAGCTTTCGTGTTTACCAGCTTCATTATAAACTTTAGATAGCTTCGAAGTATATAATGAGTATTATATAGCTCGACATGCAGGTCAGTCGATCCTCCGTACCCAGTTTACACACACGCGTATAGACATCCCCGTAAACGAAAGCTTCTCCCTTATACGCCAACCTGCCGTTAACAAATCAAGCGCCGCAGCTCGAAGAGCTTGCACAGAGAGAAAGCACAGCGTAGCTAACGCCGGGATTTGGAGGGTTTCGTCGCGTGGCTGGTGATCTCGTAAGCTGCCGAAGGTTATCTCATTACGCCTTATCTGGAGCTTGCGCTTCTTTCGCGCGGCGCAGCTTCGCGAGCTTAAATCGCACGCGAGTCCCGGCGTGCACTGCACGCGAGGATGATACGCGACTGCAGCGTGCTGGCTAAAAGCGTTGTGTTAAGGCTGTTCCCGCGCGGATTGGACTAACTCGATTGTTCCACTGCTATATAACATAACGCTTGCATTTATATAATTAATTTAGAGTGTATAGGCAGAAGGATAGTTATTAATCGTGCCATGAGCGTAGAATTGATGAAAAAAATAATAATAATTAAACGGTTCCGAGCTGGATGTATAATATCGCGTTATCGCAGCGTCAAAGCCCGAGAGAACAAGGCGTTAATGAGCCCGACCGGGAGAATAAGAGCGGATAAGAGCGTATATATATATATACTACGTCGCGCGGTAGAAATTAATAAAGAAAGTTCGTTGCGGGGAACGTGTGTATATATATATATATATGTAACGAGATGATGAAGCCAGTCGCGGAAAGATATAGAGCGTGGAGGGCGACGGCGATAAAAAATCCCGGACTTCGAAAAGAGTTATCAGCGACATCCGCCGGATCAGCCTCCAGATACCGAGTGAACCGCGTACGCCCACGCTTTCCTTGTTCGCTAGAGAGAGAGAGAGAGAGAGAGAGTTAAGAGTTCGCTTATATAAATGTGCTGCTCGGTGATAATCGTTCTGGCTAGTTGGTATCGGGAGAGCTTTTTTTCTCGACAGCTTGACACTGACGTAAGAGAGATTTTCGCGTTGAACAAAGTATGCTTCGAGATGTTTGTACGTCGAAGAAGAAGAAGAAAATGGTAGCTATATGTAATTATAAAGATATATAGAGACGCGCGCGCGCGGCGAAACGGCTTCGCGATTAGATTCCGAAAGACTAGACTGAGCAGTCTTAGATTACGAGAGCAGAGGCTACGAAGACGCGGAGAGGAAACCTTAGGAGCCTAAATCCCTCGCCTACATTCCGAGCACAAGCAAGCCCGTCCTTCTCTCTCTCTCTCTCTCTCTCTCTCTCTCTCTCTCTCTCTCTCTCTCTCTCTCTCTCTCTCCGGCAAACAAAACTCGGCGACGATAACTCGCGCGCCGGAGCTCGACCCCCTCGGGATATACATACATATACGTATATATAGTTGGGGACGTTTGCGACACTTGTCGCTGAACTGGGTTAAGCATATTTGACGTTTTGAGCGACGGATTTTTTTTTTATATCGTCAAAGCTTTTTTTTCTTTTTTGCAAAGCCACACGCGCGTAATCAGTTTGTAAATTCGGTGTAAAAAAGAGGAACGATTCCGTCAGCAGCAGCAGCAGCAGAAGAGGAAGAAGTAACGCTCCGCAGAGCGAGAGAAGCTTATCTTTCGACGGGAGCGCACAACACAGCTATATACCGCGCGGCATAGCGTCAAACGCTTCCGTCGCGCTTCCCGTCACTGTCTCTTTCTCTCTTTCTCTCGGCCAGCGATAGATAACGGAAGTCAGATAGAGTCGGCCCTGCCGGGCAACACCAGAAATGAGAAATGTCTTTTGGTCTCCGGATGCCGCTGGAGATTAAAGATTCTCTCTCACTGCAGGCGCAATGGCTGCGGGAAAAAACGATGATCGAACTTACTCGCGAGAGAGAGAGAGAGAGAGAGAGAGAGAGAAGCTACCCTTCGCGATTCTTAATAAACTCGCGGAGGAGCTTTCATTGTGTCGGAAGCGTGACAGCCTTTCACTTTTTCGATAATGGAAAGACTGGCTTCTTTTCCGACTCTTTCTATCGGATCGCGCGCGTTAAACAACCAATTGTACGGGAGAAGTTGTATATTTTTATAAGCGAAGCTTGAACGAATTCTTCGAAACCGTTGGGGTATAACCAGACATAATATTCGCGAATTTTTTTTCGTCGATCGCGCATGAATTTTCCATTACACGACGCTGTATTACATATATATATACCAGTCCCGGAGCTAAGCTCCTCGCAAACACAGGACGTCCATCGACAGCAACTGGTAACTAACCACAACTATAGGTTATACATATATATTTAAGCTATATAATACATAATACTCCATCGTCTTGGTCTATCTCGCAGCATCAATCGCGAGTATGTATATACATAGATGTATATACAGGCGTATAATATATAGTAAAACAAGCTCGCGTCACAAGGTGTTAAGTCCCGCCTAAGATGGCCAACAAAGGATTTAGTGGGCTGGGCTCGGCGTTATTAGGTATTAATGCCTAAACTTCCATCTAATACGTTCGCGGGCCACTAGCGCACTACTGGCTTGACCAGCGGCCGGCTACACTGCCCTTCTCGCAGGTAATCCCGGGCTCGGTACTATAGTTTTCATTAGAGCTATACTGGCCTACGATCTCCAGAGGGGGTGAGAGCGTCTTTGTGCCCCGGGGCTTTTGCCCTGAACGCGGACAATTTAATCGGCATCTCTCCCGCCCCAGCGCGATTGGATACCCTATATATATATATATATATATATATGCGTACATACTGACCGGTCCGCGGATGCTTTAGAGGCAATATCTATGTATATTTGCGCGACTGTCGCGTTGTCGTTATTATTATGCTTCGAACGAGATGCGAACATATCTATATACACTCCTGATGTAAGAAGCTTTGGATGCACAGGTGTATGCGCGTTCGGGGAAGATTCCCCGCATACGTATATATAGGCTCTCTTTCGCGGGTTTCGGCAGAGTCGAAACTGAAGGAGAGAAAGCCGAGGTCGTGGGATTACAATCGCGGAGTGGGATACACAGCAGCCGAGGCAGAAGACTTAAGTCAGGGTTAAACGAGGATCGTCGCCATTGTGTCGCGAAATGCCGAGGCCCATTGTCTCGCGGGGATAGACGAGTGGATCTGCATATGCTTAGCGCGGCCGCGAGGGTTATACGCTTCTCTCCGCGCGCAACCCTTTCTCTCGCTCACTCGGCTTTTCCCCGTCCGCTCGCGGATGAAAGCGCACATCCGCATTATACGAGTTTTCGACGAGTTAGCGCGGATCTCGATCGTTCCCGCGGCATCGGATTTGACTCGTGCGTTGAAAATTACACGCTATATAAATCTCTTCTTTTCTCATTTCAGGCAAGAGTCTTCCAGTGCACTGCGTGGTCGAGGCGATCCACAGTATCGTAGAGACGCGGCCGAGTAGCGCGAGAGAAAATTGGCGACGACCACACGTCGAGATGGACACGTACGTCTTCATCCCCGCGAACATGCCGTTTCAGGTTTGTGAAGCTCGCAAACGTTCCATCGGAATTTCAACGCGTAGAAAGTCAAAATATAGACGTATTCCTGAATTTTCCAGGACTTGGTAGGCGAGGCGCTGATGCGCCTGAGCTACTCGAACGACCTGATCCTGAGCGCCAGAGGTAGTATCGTCATTCGAAACTGGAAGCCTCTGCCGACGGAGAAGGTGGCCGACGGTCCGCTTCTGACCGTCGGCGACATCCTCGCCGAGCTGATCAACCTGGCGACCCTTAAGATACAGGTGTACAGATCGAGACCGCCACCTCCGACTCCTGCGGCTGAGGTCAGAGACAAACTGCTCAGGCTGCTACTGCTGCGCAGCCACGCGGTCCTCGTTGCTGCCGGGTGTCCGCTCGATGAGGTGTGTATTTTATACTGAATGTATGAATAATGTGTCAATTGATTAGGGCTGAAAAATCGAGTTGCAACGCATATCACTGAAGGTACAAGAAGAAAGCTTCGAATCGAAAAGAAAATCGGTAATGATAGTTTGTAGAGGTAAAAAATGGCGAAAAATCATGAAAAAAAGAGACGGTTCAGTTGATTTCCAAAAATTTCAACATCCGCATTTTTCCGGTGGCCGCTAGAAGATTTTTCAACCAATAAGACCGCGTCTCTTCGCCACCTACTATAAACTCAAACTTAAAACACATTTTCGCAAAGCTATACTGAAAAACTAAAAATATTAATCTTCTCAATATCATAACGCAAGAAACACAGAAGTAATTCAAACTATCATTGCCAAACCAAATGACAAATAAAAGCACCTCGAACCAAGGCGCCCGCGATCCCTTCTTCGAACAACAACAGCCGCGCGTCGTGGCCCGCTTTAATCTGAAAAAATACAAAGTCAGCGATCGACACAAAGCTCTACATCCTGTTCCCCCCTCGAACTAGAATTAAGTCCAGCCTCGCGGTGTGCATAAGACGACCGCTTAAAAATGTATAAAATGTAAATCTAGCCGAAGAGTGTTTGTCGCCGGTCTGGCCTATAATCTCATTAAGAAGTCCTCCCGACGTCGGCGGCTCCATCCACTTCGCCCAGCGCGCCTAATCTTCGCCGGAAACGGAAACTCGCGCTTGCGGTTTCCTCATCCCCTCTGCTCCCGCCTTTGAATAAATGTTCCATGTCTCGCTGTATATATATATAGGGCTAGTATATACGGCTTCTTTATTGCTTTTCTTTCAGAGCGCAGTTATAGCGTATTAATTGTTATTCGCGTCAGGGTAGATGATACATGTGATTGTATACGAGCTGATGCTTGTGGATATAAAAGTCGTATAAAGAAAGTTTGTTTTTCGAGGTATATGTGAATGGATTGAAATTAGACGTTTTTCGCGCGAAATACTTATCCGGAGATTACGGAAAGATCAACAGAAAAAAGTAAATCTTGACATTTCTTGAAAAAAAAACGCAAAACCGGCAGATAAGACTCTTACGAGAGTAGCAAGTGCTTATGTGTATATATAACGTTTCAGAAGCATCAACAACACACCGCGTTGTAAAGTGTTATACACATTTTTAAACCTCTTTTTTATTCTCTGAATCATCTTTCGTAAATAACAACCCGCGAGTACTTGGAATAGCGCAATAAAACGAAAAAACAACACTGATCCGGGGAATTCCGATCGCAATTCCATTATCAAGTCGATCCCATAAAAGTTAGGATCCATCAGTTTCAGCGCGATCTGCCGGCAAAGTCGATTTCCCGCGAGCATTATCATCAGTCCCATAAGCCAAAATCACAAAAGACTAGCTCCTCTCTCGCATATAGTCTAATGCATAGACGCACGCGAATCCAAAGCGCGTATCTATATATATACATATATAGCTTCGAGGCATCCGATGTCGAATCTTTAAGAGCTTGCAGACGTATATATAGCGCCCCGTGCATCTCGGCAAGATCTCGTAGCGCGCGTGATAGGATTACCCTTTACTCAACCGAATTCGCGGAGCCTTCATCAAAAGCCTCTGCCTCGACGACGACGACGACGACGACGATATCAGCTGCTGCGTCTCCGCCCCCCCTACGGGCATTATCTAAGTGCACTCTCTGTCTCGCTTTGAAGATCCCCCGGTCCGGAACTTTAATGCCATAGCCGTCTTTCGCTTGTTGCTCTATGATTACCAATTTTCCCCGCAGCGGACCCTTTACTTCTCTGGCTCCTGGGCCACTTATTCCTGCGGTGCATGCGGCCTCTCTGTATATATATATGTGTGTGTGTCTGCGATGAAGATTTATACCGGGAATTTTCGGGCAAGTTTCGCTTGATGGAGGATCTTCGTATTATGTATGCTGATGGAATATTACGAGCGAGAATCGTTATTATCCCATATACGTGCAAATGCTGTACGAACGTGTGCAAAGTTTGCTTATCTATAGCGTATGTAGCGCGATGCTGCATCAGACGGTAGTTTAACAGTGATGATAAAACGGTAAAAACTATAGCTCTAATATAGCAGTCTCGCCTATGTTCGTCTCGGCAAACAAAGCCTCCAACCGAAACACCGGTAGCATCGAATAATTTTCCATTGTTTACGCCACCGATGCGACGCATACGATCAGCCGAGAAGCTCGTTCGATCTCCATGAGCCAAAAAGCGTCTTTGCTCTTTTTCGCAAACGCAGCAGCTGCATCGAGTGTTTTTCCTCTCCTAAAAAATTCGAAAAAGATTCCTCTCCCGAGATCCGCGCTGCCGATTGATTTACTGTAATAACTCGCGCGAATACCTGTAAATCAGGCTTAAAAGCGCGCTGCGATGCTCTCCCGTCTCTCTCTTGCTGTGCGTGTGTGCGAGTGAGCGCAAGATAAGCCAGAAAAGGCTCCTGTGCTTGTTTGCCCAATGATTTCGCGAGACTACGAGAGTTTAAGTATAACTCGCGCGACGTTTGAGTGAGTGATTAAGTAGAGGGTTGTAAAACTCCGCGGAGGAGGAAATATATAAGAGACTACTACCACAGAGAGCTCGATCCACAGATTACCTCGTTAAATGCCGTCGGGCTCTGATCCCCTGCTCTTTTCGAGCAGTGTGTCTGTGTGTGTGTCTGTTTGTTCTTGTAAATCAAGCGCGGCGATAAGGCACGCGCTTCTTCTTCTACTTCATCTTTAGAGCGCGAGGGCGCAAAACTTTTCCGTAATCCCGCGACGAGTCGACGTCCTTCTTGTTCTTCTTTTTTTTTTGACTCTCGTGTTGTATACTTACTTGCTGTCGCGTCGCCGAGTTATATAGTGCGCATATGATTAGCCGTGATATTCTATTATAGAGAGAGAGAGAGAGAGGGGCAATGTTGTTTTATACGAGAGAATGGGTTTTTTGCGCAGATAAGACGCATATTTTTGGTCGGCGATTCATTGCTGCGAGTTTTTACGAGCTGATAAGCGCGGATTTGGAGCTATGCTTTTTTTTGTTTTAGTTACGTATCCAAGTGCGGGTGTACGCGATCGCTGTTGCGCGCAACATTTTTGTCCGCGGCTTGATGCATTACCGCGAGAGACAAGCAGGAACTGGATACTAAATCATCGTTGTAACTCTCGCTAATTCATTAATATACGACGATCAAATATTGAGAAAGCCGCGTCTGAGAGGTGAAATTTATTCGCGATTTTCGAAATTCCTCTTCCAGACGACCCTGTCATCGTTGTGCCGCGGCGGCAACGACCTCACGGAGGAGACGCAGCGTAACTTCGAGTCCTGGCTACAGCAGCAACACCTCGGCCTCGGCTTGAACCCCCTTCTGCAACCGAGCGCTAACCACCATCATCACCAGGCACACCCGCATCATCGGAGTCAGTCACCCCAGTCGGTCGGCCCGGAAGTCGTGAGCTCGGGTACAGCAGCAGCGGCGGTGGCGGCGGCTGGTCTCGGCCATCATCATCCGGCGCTTCTGCCCTTCTCGCACAAGTCGCGCATGCGCACGAGCTTCGATCCGGAACTCGAGCTTCCGCGACTTCAACGCTGGTTCGGCGAGAACCAGCACCCCACGCGACAGCAGATACAGCACTACGTGAACGAGCTGAACGGGCTGGAGTCGAGGAGGGACCGGAAACCCCTGCACGTCAACAACGTCGTCTACTGGTTCAAGAACGCGAGGGCCGCGCAAAAGAGGGCGGAGACCAGGGGCGTCAATGGCTACAGCCCACCTGGACTCAGTCCCCGAGGGGCGAGCAACGTCAGCGAGGACTGCAGCGACGAGGAGGAGGACTCGAGACATCAGGTGAGTTGTGAACATTCGGCTGGGTTGGGATACGGGTAATAGCTCATTGAGACGAACGATTTGACCCCCGCAGTCGACCTCGCCGTCACCTCTACCACCAGCGAGTCCACCGGTGGGTCCGCTATCCCTGACGACTCGGCCGGAGGACCAAGCACAGCAGCAACAGCAGCAACAGCAACAGAACCAAACCCCATCGACGACGTCATCGTCAGTGAAACAGGAGGAGGTCGGAGGACGCGGCGGTGTGTCATCGGGTTCGGAGGACGACGAGGCAAGTCCGTCGGGTGGACCTCTGCCCGGATTCTCCCTCGTACCCAGTCCCATGTTCGGCCACAGCGTCATGTACATGTCGCACTATCTGTCGCCGCGCGGATCCACCGGATGCCCCACCAGTATGCTGGACGAGAGGAGGAAGCGCAACAGGACATTCATCGATCCTGTGACCGAGGTTCCACGTCTCGAGACCTGGTTCACCCACAACACGCATCCCAGCCATGCGGTAGGTAGACGTTTGTGGATTATATTTAAAAAGGATGTATGCGCTTTTTCGAGGAAACTAATGCGTACACGCGTGCTTTACAGCTGATCCTGAAGTACACGGAAGAGCTGAACCGCATGGCCTACCGTCTCAAGTTTCCCCGCCTGGAGCCGAAGAACGTGCAGTTCTGGTTCAAGAATCGACGGGCCAAGTGCAAGCGGCTGAAAATGGCTCTGTTCGAGGGCGAGGCACCCAAGCCCCATCCCTATCACGCCGAATAGCCCCCGAGAAGCTCGTCCGCGGCTCTTCTCTCAGCCACTGCAGCAGCGAGATTGTACATTGAACGAGAGACTATTAAAGCTCCCGACCGCACCCTTGATACTTAAAAAGCAGCGAGAGACGAGATTAGCGGAGGATAAAAAAGAAATACACGTAGCGAATACTCGTTAGTACAGTTACACGCGTACACACTGGCTAAAAGAAAACATATATATACACACATAACACAGACACGCGACGTTGATCGATATTGGCAGAAGCGCGTTTTCAGCGGGAGGTATGACCTACTGCGCTGCGTAATGTTGTACGACGATTGGTATGGCGAGTATATAATATGATTGTCATGATATATATGTAAATAATGAATATACCAATTATTAGTATCTAAGTAATTAATTATTAATTATTATTATGAATGATAAGTATAATGATCTCGAATAAAGTATAAAACCATGCTTACTTCGTTCATCCTTTGGTTTTCATTCGACTCCTCTATACATTTGAACTTGCGAGCGAATCTCGCTTGCTTACTATCCAAAAAGCGTCCAATACACCGAACAATAAACCCATACGCGGTGCATCGTTCCATTATGCCCGCATCAGGATCGAGGAAAGCACGGGATATTTTCTTGAAAAATAAGCCTCTGCGACAACGATAACGTCAGCTCTCGGGGGACAATGAGCTTGCGGCGCGAGGCCGCAATCTCGCATAGCGCAGATAAGACACAAGAGCTGTCAGCGCAATAACGCCGACACGGCAACCCTAACTCGGAACGGAGCTTCTACATACATAGGTATGTATATGCGACAATAGATCTATTCTCGAGACTGTGCCGCGATCGTATAATGCCGGCTTCTCTATACGTTTATATCGAGAGACTGCATGTGTGTATATAGCAGTAGTTCTGTGTTATAGATAGCCGGAAAATTATAGCTGCGATGTGTGCGCGGGAAGTTTGGAGAAAGTACTCGCGTAAATGAAATTGCTAAAAGTCGTACTTATTTCGATTTGCCATGATAAAAAATCGTGCATTTTTTATTCGACGCATAAACCCGAGGAAATAACCTCGGAGAGTCAAGCTCCCACGCGAAATCCTTATCGACGAGATTAGTCGGCCGCAGCTAAGAGACGCCTTCGCTGTCGGCACAATTTTTCCTCTCTCTTCGCGATCGCGCGTGGTCTATAGAAATATAGATATACATACATCAAGGAAAAGCGGATGGGGTAGATAAAAAAAAGCCGAGAAGGGAGTATGATCGAGCGCAAACGAGGGTATAAGAAAAGAGACGCAAAGCCAAAGAATCCCCCAGATATAGAGGCCGCGGCATATAAATGCGCGACCGTATATATTTATATATAAGTACACATGCGAGATTTTCAATTTGGCACGAGAGAGAGAGATAGAGAAAGACGAAAAAGGAGCCACGTGTCTAGACACGAGCGACTGAAGAAAAGAGAGAGAGAGAGAGAGAGAGAGTGAGAGAGAGGGAGGGAGGGAGGGAGAGCGGCGGCAAAAGGCAGAGAGATAGGGAGTTTCTGGATTTAATGAGGATAGGCGGATTTGTCCAATTAAAACGTCTTACAAGGATCCATATTCCTCTCCGCGCTCTCTCATTCGCAAAACATCCCTCTCCGACTCTTCTCCTAATGCGAGGCCACAGCAGCAGCAGCAGCAGCAGCAACAACGCCAGTCCCTTCTTATCCTTGGAGAAAGAGGGACTATACCTGCGCGCGTAATACCTGCCGAAGCTTTTATCCTTATATCATTGTTATATACCAGACTCGAATGTGTATGTGTCTTATATATCTACTTGCAAAGCTGAACGTGATCTCTTGGAGGAATACAGCTCTTGCGATGCAGACTTTTATTATCTTTTGTTCCTTATTCTTCGTATTATATTGTATAAGGCAACAGTGGAAATTCGACAAGTGAAATCGTGAGAGGTCTCTATATACGATGTTAATTTTGGGAATAAAAAAGGATGAATTTACTCGAAGAAAATGAAGCCGCACGCGTCGTGTTTTTCTCGGATAAGAAAATCGAGCCGCCAACTGTATAATACACTTCTTCGAATTTTATGCCAGCCGGCGGGAAAAAAGTCCGAAAGTCAGCATAGGAGGATCATCCCTCTATCTGATCTTCATTTGTCAAACGACATCGGCTTAATTTAATCGCGCCGGCAAACTTACACCTCTACCGCCTTTCCTCAATTTATATAAGATGAAGAAGAAGGAGAATAAAGAAATGCCACTCGGGGATATTTTAGGAGAAGCTGCTGATTTATGCGGAGAAAAGACGCGAAGGAAAGGAGACGAGCGTTAATTTATTTTTCCAACTTTTTTCTGCTCCGAACTCGTCACGGGATTTGCGCTAACCGAATTCGTCCTGCTTGCGAGGCTTGAAGGAATTGAAGTCGGTGGGCGGGGATGGCTTGTCTTTAAATCCGCAAGGAAATTTCTATTTAAACTGAGTGCTGACTCTCCTCTTTTCACCTAAAATCTGCTTAAATAATTAATTCATTTCCTTCTATTTTTCACAGATATCCATCTCCAAATTTTACACTAATTGCAACGCGTGTATTCTTATAATTCCGACGGGTTATTCTTTACGAGGACAAATATACACCGAGAGAAATTTCGAAGGCTCAGCGCTCCATGTTATTGCGGCCGTACAGATCTCTATCGATCGAGAAATTTTCCGAACTCTGGCGATACGAACATAAGCGTCTACCGCTTCGACTTTCGAGCTCCAGCCGACACGCTATAGTATCCAAGTTTCGAGGTCTGAGACTGCGAAGCGTCGAGTCCCTGCGGTACGGAGAATCTTGGAGTCCCCACTCTCGCAATTCGACTGCTAATAATACCATGTCTCGCTCCATACATGCACGAAAATCGTAGAGTATCTATACTTCGAATTCGAAGCCGAATCATTCGTAATTAGATGGGACAGAGTACAATATTATTCGTGTTCCCGTAGCTTCGAAAGTATCGAGCGCTGAGCCTTCGAAATTTCTCTCGGTGTACACTTACGAAACCTCCGGCGCAACCCTTCTCCAAATTACATCCCTCAAATTTTTCATCGGCCGTACTCTCTCTCTCTCTCTCTCTCTCTCTCTCTCTCTCTCTCTCTCTCTCTCTCTCCCTCTCATCAGTACACAGAATCGCTCAAACCGTCGACGCGTCCCACAAAGGCAGAACGTCGCGACCGAGTTTATCATATGTTATATTCCGACGAGAGCGTCAAAGGCTGCGCAGCGCGCGAGAAACTAAACTCTCTTCCTCTTCGACGTGCGATTCGCCCGCGCGAGCTTGCGGAGCGAGTACCGCCTATATATACGACGTGTAGTACATTGTGCGAAGCTTCGGCATTCAGAGGACGTTCTTATCTGCCTATTCGGCCAGAGCTGTCAGCAAAGTTCCTGAATAACGGTCTGGAACTCGACGCTTTGCGATGACTCTCTCGTCGCTTTCCTCGCGCTCGTGTGTGTGTGTGTGTATGTGTGTGAGGAGATAATTTTTGTTTTGAGGGATATCGTTAGATTTTCGCTACGTTTGTCCAATGTTACGATCGTAAAACCGTATATGGTAAAGGTGTTGCTCACACAGTTTTCGAGTTTGGCGAAATTCGAATTTGCCGGACTATGAAACTCGACTGTCTCAAGCGTCAGAAATAATTTCATCCATAATCGAATTGATTCATTCGTATAAACAGATCCTTTTCATATTTTACATGTCGCAGTCTTGCTTAAATTGAAGCATCGCTCTATACCCAGCTGTCCATCCAACAACTCTCCATCTCATAACTCAGACTCCACATCGTCTGTTTCGAACGCATTGGAATACATACTCTCAACTATTCTCCGATTTCACACGTTCCTCTCGACGACTGCCGGACGCATCGTGACAGATATATAATGTTCGAGCTTTCTCCGCTCGATGAAGGTCGCTGTTGACGTTCGGCGAGACGTGTGTGGGTTTGTATAGAGAAGAGACGAGCCAGCTGTGTGACAAAAATCCGATTACGCGCCTTTCCGCGCTGAGAAAGCGCTGAAATGACAAATCGTGTATAATATAATAACGAGGAATGTACGCCTGATGTATGGAAATTGGATTTTATATAGCCGAGATTTCATGGAGATGCGGATGTTCCGTTTTGTGGTGGAATCAATCGAGTACTAATTTCTCGCAATTTTCCAATACGTTACGAAAATAATATATAGTAAACTTTTATGTATTGAGTAAAAAGCCGATGCGTAATGTGCAGGTTTATCTATTTGACGTGTTATGAATGGAGAGTGTAGCGATGCGTATTATGATCTCTTAGTTCGATAATAAATTATGCGTATCAACAACTTAGAACTTTCATTAAAAATATATATTTCGTTTCGTTTGCGATGCATCTAATTCTCATTATGACGCCTTCAGATTTTATTTTTATTTTTTTTAACTTCTGCAATTAAACTCATCTATATGTGTTAACTATTCAGATCATTTAGTATTCACTTGTTCAATTTTGTTTCTCTTATTAAACTATCGTAAACATATAGAAACTTTTTTATTTACAATCTTTATTGTGTCTAGAAGTAACTATTGCAAAGAAGTTGTATACGATTAAACGACGCTTACGTAATAAAAAACTAGTGCTACTACCTTATTGTTAAGAAAATATCATATAACTTATATTCCACGCACGTTCCACAAACAGCACGCGATACCTTCAACGAATTGATAAAGTTTAATAAGCCAATGAGAGTTAATTCTATCGTAATTATAATGATTCCATAAAGTGAAGAGCGTCAACTAACTCTGCGCAGTAAACCTTAAAATAGAAAAAATCCTTCCCGCGAAGACACAGCCACGCTGAACTGGTATAATGAAAGATGGACGTTTTGATAAAAATTACTTTACACTGAAACACGAGAGCGGCTCCGGGGACAGCATAAAAGAAATCTCGGTACCGAGGATCAGCGCTCTCCCCATCAGCCGACTCTCTTAAGTGACTTTATTCTCGAAGCCAAGTAAATGTACTTTTTAGAGCTCGGCGACCATAGCGAGAGAAGAAGCGCCGTTTCCTCGAGAATCGCGCGGAAGAGAAACGAGCGTTTGAGGGCTCGCAAATTAGCGGCAGGATTGGCCACGTAATCCGAACGCAGGGGCGAAGCACCGCAGCTTCGGAGAAAGAAAGTATGATAGCTATAGCTATGTATAGAGGATAAAAGAAGTGAACTATAAAAGTATTGGAGCGAGAGAACAGAATATTGCAACTAAATTGAAATAATACATACACAAAGTTTAATGTGACTCTAGTTGCACTAAGACTGATGTGACAGCTTGACTGCAGTGTAACCGGATGGGGAAGGTCAGACTGTCTTTCTGATAACTGCTTCGCATATCTGATTAAAAATCCATGATAATTTAAGCACCCTTATCGCATCATTCCCGCAACACGTATCTCGGTAACTTGTTTGTAAGAAACAAAATCCCTATGCGAAAAGTAAAAATCACAGACTTTCAGGATCGCAGTCTCCTCATAAATTTTCTCGAACAATGCGACAAATCGAGCACGAATAAAAGTCCGTACAGAGCAAACGTAAAGAGCGAGAAGTACGCGAGCGAATGAAGCCCCACCACAAGAGTATAAGGGTCTTATACCCCCGAACAAATGAACTCCTGACCCCCGGCGCTTTCTTATTCTTTAATCCCACCCTGCAAGGGCGATCGCGGGGCTATAAAAGCCGGGCTCGAGAGAGCAAAGTTATATAGCTGAGGGGGAAGCGCGGCCGAGGCATCTTCCCTCGACTGGGCGCGCGATTGAAAGTAATGAGACATAGCGACGGATTTTCCGCAAAGTCTCTCTCTCTCTCGCTCGCTCGTCATCTCCGAAGGATCGTATATATATACGCTGCCGCCGTCGAGTGGATAGGCGCGCCATTTAGGATTTTCTCGGTTAGGCCTCGCTGTATGAGCACCGTTAATTAATCTCGCGATTTATTACCGCCACTCGGGATTGGGGATCGCTGTTTCTTTTCTTTTTCTCGTGTCTTCTTGTATACATGGATTGAGCACTGATGGTATTGAGAGCAGGCGAGTGGTATAATGGCTTATATTGCGATGATCGCTACTCATCGTATATTCTCTTTTACAATAAAACTTTTGGAAAATCATACGATCACAATGCAGTCGAACGTTAAAAATTACAAGCGATTCCCAAAGCCTCGCTTCTAATCGAGCCGTTATAATACACAGCAAAATCAGCAATCTCCCGCACACTCGCTCGAAAAAAGCTCATATAATCACGTCTATATAATCCATCGAGTAAATCACGCAGAGAGATTACTGTCCTCGCGCCTCGAAAAGTCGGCAGACACTGCGAGGAGATAGGATCGTCTTAATTGATCTACAGCCAAATATTAGGCTCTTACGGAGGTTCTTAAGAGCTCGGCTCTCTCTCTCTCTCTCTCTCCTATATACGCGGTCATTCGGTAAGATGTATCGCGCGCGCGTGTGTACAGGCCGCCGCGCACTAAGCGCTCGGCGATCGTGCCACTTAGCCCCTTAGACGGAAAAGATGAGAGGCGCGCGCGCCCACGGGGTTGCGCAGGACCATAAATAAAAGAAATCCTTGTAATGGCTTTCGCCGAGTGCCGGCCGGCCTCGAGGTATCATCTCTCCGCTCTTATTCTTCTTCGGGTGTTCTTATATACCAACTGGTGCTTGCGCCCCGTATCGGAATTCGCATTACAGACGCAGTTAATTCCTTAACCCTTGTGTGGACTTTGGGAAATATTCGAGGGAAGATGCGGCGAGTCACCCTTTTTTTATGCCTGGGCGTTCTTTTATTCGACTACGCTACCCCCTACTGGGTTCAACCCCTTTGCACCCTTTTTGAAATTTCTGATTTAAGCGCTGGGGAATGAAAAAATCTATCAGACTGCAATGTAAATGACTATCAGCCAAGATATATATCGTTCATTCGATACCACTCGATTTTCGCAAGCGTCTGATCGAGTAGTGATCCAATGCATTTCAGTCAACCGTAAAACTCAAGCCAAATCCATTTTTCGGCTTCTCGCGCACGTATATAATACACGCTATATACCGATCCATTCTACTAATCTCCCGGCGTAACTCGTTTAAAGGGAGTCTCGCTCCGCGGCGCAGCCGCAGCAGCACTTGGCAAGAGGGTAATTCGCGCCCAAAAGCTCGCTCCTGCCACGCGACAATCTTAGCACACTGCGCGTGCATATATACATATATACGCATAGCGCGCGTTGTCGCGCAGGTGCTCGCGGGATCTCGAGCATCTTACGGAACGATACATAATTTATGTGGCCAGGGGTAGGCTTAGGACTTAAGCATCCAAGATTGTTACCCTCCCATGTATATATAGGCGTCGCGGCCGCGCATAGTGTCTTCTCGTCCGCCGCTTCGGCAGATCTTTAATACTCCAGTCAATTATAAAGTAGGAAGAAATCGAGCCGTTCGCCAGCCTCGTTCGGATATTGCGAGAGCGCTTGGACCTTTATATAATTAAGCGCGAGAGAGAGAGAGAGAGAGAGAGAGAGAGAGAGAGAAAACGCTAGGAAGTTCAAACTGATCGGGGATCGAGTTTCGGCTTTGCGTGCACGAGTGTGGGGTGAATCGTTTATTGACGTCGTTTTTGATTTTATGAGCAAGAGACTCGAGTGAGGGGCGCTGTTGATATTAGTAACTTGGATTAGAGCTGCGGAGTGACTTTTACACGAATATGCCACGCGCGCGCATAAGTTGTGCTTATTGCAATTTTCATATTCGCAAAACGTATATATTTCTACAATGGATAGATACTATGCAATCAGGATTGCTTAATTTTTTCATTTTTTATGAAAATGGAGCTCTGAAAAATTATTAGTATAGAACTGTATAGTTCAATTTAATTACATTTTCAAAAACCAAAAGATTTTCGAAAATTTCTCGCTACTCCATAACTTTTCTTTGACATCATCAAGCTTATAAGCAGACGATTAATAGCTCCAGACGATACTCTTTCATATCTTCAAAAAAAAAAGAAAAAAACCGCATCCTATCTACCTATACATCGACGTTCGACCGAAGAAAAGGACTACGAACCGATCAAGGGTACATAAGGCGAAGGGAAAACAGCCCCCTCAAGGATGACCTTTTCTTGGCTTTCTTTATACGTGGTCTAGCTCAGACACACAGGATTACAATCGACCGCATACAAAGCTCTTATCGAGGATTTTCATGGGACGTTCTTCTTATGAATTATACGATTGGTCAGCGTATATTCCCCGCATATCGACTATGCAAAACTGACATAATCGAGTCTCTCGCAAACTTTTCTCCTGCAGCCGTACATAAAACATTATCATACAGCCTCTGAAAAACGAAAGCTCCTCGAAACCTAGAGGAGAGAGTCCATCCCTCTTCGCGAGGAGACTGCATCTTGGCGTCGCTGCTGGCCAGCTCGCGATAAAGCAAAGAGCCGCTACCGAGCGCTAAATACTTACATAAATCTGTATTGCCGCGGCGCACGAGCCGAGGAGCTTACGCTGCAGCCGTTAGCTGCGCCCGAGCGGTCGTTATACACGCTCCATAGCTAGCTGTATATACGGCGTATAATACACGCGGGGCGGACGCCGCCGGGACAGCCCAGCTCTGCCCGGGCGAGAGCGTCGCTGCTGCTGCTGCTGCTGCGATCTCGATGCCGGGAGTGTTGCGTTGTTGTATGCGCACTTGAGCTGAATTTGTACTGTGCGTATACTGCTTTCTGGATGATCCGCTCTGTAACGAATATTATTACCGTGTACGTGACTCAATGGGTGGCTCTCGGGTGCAGAAGAAGATAGCCGAAGCTTTTGTCGCGATGAAAAAATATAAGTCATCCGCGAGATAAAATCAAGCATAAAAATGAGATCGCGCTCGTAAATAAGCGCGTTCGCTTTATTGAAATCCATCCGATCCCAGCTCGACTCTGGTATAAAAGGGTTGAGACACCTACTCCCACAGCCCGGCGGTCCCTCTCTCGCGGAGCACGAGATAGCGAGTGCCAATTCCGCTCGGCAAGAAAAGGTGGAGAGAGGGAGAGGGAAATCCGAGCTCGGCAGGGCGCAGTAGCGGGCAATAAATCTAGCGGGTATATCTGAGCTCATGAATGTTATTAAGATACAACCCCCGCCTCGTTTCTTCGAGCCGAGAGAACGCTGCTGCGGAGCGTATACAGCGCGAGCGAAATCTAGGCGGTTATGGACTCGGAAAGCCGAAAAAGAGCGGATAGACCGAGAGCAGAAGATACACTTAATAAAAGGAGATCGTACGCTCTGAAGAAAAATATATAGTATTATATTACGCATCGATTTAAGTAGTCCAGATAAATAACGCAGTCAGGCGCGCGCGATTGAAAATCTCGGCGTCATGACACGCAAAAAGGGAAGCCCGCGTCAAAAACTGCTGCTGAGAAGAAAAGAAAGCTGCAAAGAGTAATAATCATACCACCCCCGCAAATCATCCCACTACGTTATACATATACACCTGCAACAGTAGAGGAGGCCGCTCCCGGAGCGTATAAGATTCTGCGCGCGCGAAATTTTATAAAGAAATACCGCCGCGGGTAATCCTGCCATAGATCACCGTCGGCTGCTGGCCGCCCGCCTCGCTTCCTGACGCCGTGTATACCGGCGCTACGAACTTGCCCGAGCGTCTTAATGCCCGGGGACTTAACTCATACTTAACCCGCGCGAAGGAAGAAGAAGAAGTACGCCCTGCTACGCGGATTTTGAGACTCGCGCGAGAGACGAACGGGTACACGATGTTGATGATTTTTTACCGTTTTGTTTTCAAGGAAGTTTTATCGCGGACCAGGGAAGCAAGAAAATTCTCCTCCGATGCTGCAATATCTGGGAGAAAGAGATGTACAAAGCTTGACCCGCGTATACGATCAAACTCGTGTACGTACATACGCGAAAAGTTCATCATTCGTATGTATAGAGGCGTCCCTTCCATATATCCGATGGAGAACAAGAGACACACGAGCGGCATCAGAGGAGAAAGCAGGTCTGTATAACACAGCTACTTACGCCAGGGTTTTATCCCTTATCAATCGACGCAGAGGAGCCTCTCACTCACCCTCCCCAGAACGAAGCCTTATCCTCTATACTCTCTCGGATCCACCAGTCGACGACTGTATTATATACTCTCTCTGTATTTCGATATTTATGCTTTTCCTCCTCTCCCGCCTCGTATATTTACCACGTATGTATGTATAATGCAGGACCGATGCCGTAATACGCGAACAGACAGTATTATATATAGATGTACTGCAGAGAGTATCGCTCGGCTTCTCCAGCGCATTAGGATGACATAGAACGTTCGGCATCCCTAGAATAATATTTTTCTCGCGATTGTCGGAAAGCCGGGCTGTTACGTTGCCGGCGAGTTTTTGCCCGCGAAGGGGGATTATAATTAAGCTGTTGGATATCGGCCGGGTTTTTGCCTGTAAACGATGTATTTATGGGCTCTTCCCTATGATTACACCTATACTCTAAGTAGTGCAAGACGGATGCGGAGAGACGCGGCTGTCGTAAATAAACGAAATCGAACGAAGATTTTTTTTTATCACCGATGCAGAAGCAGGAAATAAAAAGGAAGGTCCATTACTTCGAGAATCGAGTTCGCTTTGTAATAAAACACGGTATATAAGAATAAGGAAAGTGCAAAAAGCACTCGGCAAGAAAATATCTCGAACGATGTCTCGCGCGAGTACGGCACTAACGAGATTTTCCGTCTGCCGCGCGATAGATCGGCTGCACCCTTTCGCTCGCGTCAATTAGTTAATTGGGCTGAGAAAATGGACCGGAGGGTGCGCGACACATCAAAGCTCCGCGCCGCGCGTCTTTATAGACTCGGACGACCAATTAATATCGGGACTTATATATATATGCGAGTAGGTATTTGCTGTCCTGGACTCGAGACGTCTTATCCCCGTACGACGTAATAGTAAGTAAATAGAGGCCGGTGTATATACTCTCGATTTCTTCGGGGTGAAAAGCCTATAAATATATATATATATATATATACTATACGATGATATCGAGTCTACCGGTGCATGATTTCGTCTTGTGTGCGTACACCAGTCTGACTTTGAAAGAATAAATGTGATTGTTTAATACTTAGCTCATGAGCACATTCTAAGTAAAATAACATAATCCAAACGAATAATAAATCGCGAGCACAAAGTCACCTGCAACGGTTATCTCGACAGAGCAAAAGGACCGCTGCGTGTACCCTCAGAGTCTTCTTCTAAACTCGCCCATCCCCCCGCGCATATATATATATATATATATATATATATAAATATATATATACACACACAACGAGCAACTTCTTCTTTACCCGTCGAGATAGCGAACGCCTCATACACAGCGGCTATATAAGCCGTGAAGGGTGGTTTATGTATTACGAGTAAGATATCCGATGATTTAGCAGCGGTTCTTCTCTCTCCTGCGAGAATGCGCACGAGACGCCTTATCTCGCGGCCGACGCAGCGCAGCGTATAACCGGCGCGTCTTGTAATCTTTTATTAATTCAGCGACTTAGGAAATTTATCGCGTCGCGGCCTTTTGTTTACCGTTGCCTCGAAACTGGCCTTCTTCTTTATTTCTTTTTTTTTCATTCCTCTACGATTATCGCGAAGCGTATAAGTATGTGGATGCACAATGAAAAGTGTACACCTCGTCGCCATCGCGTATCCTCCAATCGCTCATCGGCGTAAACTAGCTATCAGAGAGTCCGCTCGCGCGCGGGTTCCAAGCTAGAGAAGGAGGTAAGGAGAGCAGGGGGGAGGGCGCTATATTATTATTAGAGTCCCTTAAGTCTAAGAGCCTTAAATCTGCGATAAGTTATGGGCGGCGCGCACTTTCCTTCCTTCCTTCCTTCCTTCCTCTCTTGCTCTTATACAGTATATATAGCACAGCGAAGCAAAGCCTCCCCCGCGCGAGCGTCTTATATACGCCCATTTCCCTATAATATCTTAGTCTCACCGCGCGCGGCGCGGGCCTTTATCTCGCATACATTATAACGAGCCGCTTCTTCTTCGGCATATACATATATACGCGGGAGGGTAATTGAAAATAACTGCGCGCTCGGTAAACCGAATTTACCAAATCCGTCGGGGTGTACGTGTCGCCGCGCGAGAGTATGAGCGTTTAACTATGACGAAGAGCTTGGGGATCATCCTTGTCCCTTTTTCTTTCTGGAGGGACGGGTTATTGTTTTTTTTGCTTCTTCCTTCGTTGCGGGTTATATAATATGAGGCTGCACGAGATATTTATGGCTAATATACTTGAGAATCTTCTTTAATATCTCAGTGGGCTGAATTGAAATTTGTGCGTTGATATTGCATTCGCGTTTGTCGAAGCTGTGCGTATTCGAGTTCGAAAGAAGAATAACCGCGCGCGAGGCTGATCCTCAGCCGCGACTACATAATTAATCTAAGACAACACAGCCGAACTTTCCCGCGCGTCGGCTAATTTACAACTCAAGTAGATGCGCGACGGCGACTTTGCGGTAGCGTAGGATCACGTTGGTCTAAGCTCGTAGGAAAGCCTCGGCGAAAAACATAATGAAAGACAACTCTCGCCAATGTATTATAACCAGCGTATAGTCCGATAAAAAACGAAAGTATACAGGAACACCCCAGCCTACCGCCGAATCGACGAAACACCTCCGAGCGCATTACGATCTACCCCCGCACACTGCATAGACCTCCCACTCGATTTACGGGTCTCCCTCTCCACTTTATTTATATATATAAAGTCTCCTTCGCATATAAGAAAGGACCTCTCGCAGCATCGCGTACACAGATTACGCGTGTAAGGGTGTGCATGTATAAATCGAGAGGAGAGGGTATACACGAAGAGGAGCAAGTCGTTTATCGGCACCGGGCAATAAAGAGGCAGATGCGCGTGTATATGAGAAGAGAGAGAGAGAGAGAGAGAGAGAGAGAGAGCTGCCCGTGACTCGCGAGATAGCGCCGTGAAATATGCTCATCCGCGGCGCGGCGCTGCCGAACTCGTTGCAGGCTGCGCAGGCGCTGCAGTCGAGCTGTGTACACGGTGCAGCTGTGTAGGGGCGGAAAAGTATATAATAGTATATAAAGACTCGGGGGTGTGAGCCGCTATTCTGGAGTATATACTTGTAAGACGCCCCCGGGGCTGTCGCGAGGATAAGTTAGGGAACAGGGTTGTAAGTGTGGTTGTACAAATGTAGCGTTTTGAAAATGATTGATTAACCATCCATTTTTTATATTTTCCGTTGTATTACTAGATTCTAATACTTCAAAAACAGATTTGCTGTAATCGCTATATTCGTTCTCTGCGATTGAATGCAATAGTCATTTTTCCCGCTAAAAAGACTGCAATATTCGAAAATTCGCTACTTACATACACATTCATTTATTTAATCAAAGTTTTTCTCGGTCTAGATCATAATCGCGATGGTATATAAAATACACAATTTACAATAAATTCGAGTGATCCACAATAAAGACATCCGCATCATTGATCCGGATTAAGGACAATCTAGCACTAATACTTTATATCATATCCATAACAATAGATCTCTCCATCGCAATAATCTGCAATCTATACAATTCAACATCCGATGCATAACAATCCTTTCAACCAAACGATAATAAAACACGTTTCGCTTCACCTCGATCTCCTGCCGCACCCCATCTTCTCATCGACGCAGCTCCCCGCATTATACGCATCATTCCGACTCGGATGCCGGATTTGTCTGACGCGATCCGGCGACGAAAGCACAGGCGACAGCAAGGTGTCAGGGGTCGTCTCGTCGTCGACGATGCGACGTGGGCGTGATCTGCGGCGACGATTAGACAATGCTTCTATCGAGACGCAAAGCTCGCTTTGGAAGTGGTATTGTACGCAGATGAGCTTTCAGAGCTATATTACAGAATTGTATATCGCGTGCTGCGGATCGGTTAATGCGATGATTTTCGATAGTTGTTTATTTGCGATCTATGATACGTTTAGTGGATTAAATTTTGAAGATAATACTTGACTAATACTTGACATTGTATTTGCATTATTTTCGATCGTAAAACGTACTTAATTTGTCGAAACCATGATTCAGTGATATTATAGAGATTATATATATATATATATATATATATATATATATATATTGTAACGGGCGGCGAGACGCGCACGTCGGCGCGGGGAGCCAAAGCGCGGGAAGGCCGGTAGAGATCTCGCAATTCGAGGGAAATTCGGGGGAGTTAACTTTTGACCGCACTCGCGACTAGTACTGACGACGCGCGCCAAAAGTGATAGCTACAGCAGCAGCAAAGACAGCAGCAGCCCTAGCAGCAACCACAGCATAGCAGCCCTAGCAGCAACAGCGGCCCTAGAAGCAACAGCAGCATCTGGAGCAGCAACAGCAGCAACGGCAGCAACCGCAGCAACCAAACCTACCACAGCCCAAGAAGACGGCAAGGTCGAGCAGAGGACTCCCTGGCCAAAGTACAACGAGGATCGTCGTTATAAGCTAAAGTAGGATCTCATTTTCCTTTTTATTTATACGCGATCGACTGGCGAGGCATTTGGCCCCAGTCGTTGTTACGGGATATTTTGTGGCCTTCTCGCGACGCGAATACGCGCAATACGGACGCCGGATTGTTTAACTGAATAAACGCCTTTTTATTAGAATCGGTAGTGTGTTCATTCATTCGTCGTCCCGATCCCTCTTCCTATCTAAACCGCCGAATACCGCCGCCTCCGCGGGCATTACGCAGGTAGGCGACCACACGAGCGAGTACAGCATCTCGCAAAAGCAAAGTACAGGAGGACTTTGCATTTGTACGGGGTACATAGGCAGATAGCCGCCTAAAAACCGCCCCGTTACAATATATATATATATATATATGTATACCAATATTGATACCAACCATGATATTTAGAGTAAATTTCTATGCTACGATATAAAGTAGCAATCTTACTTTATTTATCGTACATCGTACTTTATCCAGTTATTCATATAACGAAGGTACAAACAACTCCATTAAACAATTTTCTCTCTTTCGAAAAGCTATGATAAACCAAAAAAACGTCAAAACTTTAACATAAATCCCCAGGTCTCCATCAACAAATGCGTAAAAAGATTACACAACAAAAAAAACTTTGACTCTCGTTCCACAGCGCGCACCACCTTGTTGTTTCCCGCGAGTTAAGCCTTCGTTTCAACGCCGGCTTTCGTACAAACCCCGTCCCTCAGCTCTACGCGCGCTCTATATATACTTACGCATCTTTCGTCTCTCGGAAAATCACACGCACAGTACACGGCGCATCAACAAGGCGAACTACTGGCAGTCTGCAAAAGAGCTTAACCCCTCGAGAAAGGCACTCCGAGAGCAGCGAGACAGTAGGAATCCCGTCTCCTTCCCTCCGCGCGCCTGGGTGTATATTATATGCAGAAAGGTATGATGTACGCGAAGCGAGCTCGGTTTATAAACGCCGACGTCTCCCCGTTACGTTTGTCGGATTTGATTTGGGTAACGCGCGCATCCGGGACGATTACTCGGCCGTCGAGGCGAGAAGAGAAAAACGGCGCGACCAAGCGAGCTTGACGGCTGTATTTTGCTTTTGTGAGAAAGGATGAATGTGGAGTCGTTGCGCGGATCAGCCGCTATTTGTATACGCGCGGGAGATGAAGAGAGGAGTTTTGCCGCTGACATGGGATACCTTTCACCTGGGCTTGTTTTATTACGTTCTGTGTGGAGGGTAGCTTGTTGTTTTGTTTCGAACATTTTCGCACGTTGGATATTATGGCTATCGGAAATCTGGCCGTGTGAAAAGAAACGTAATGTTGATTCCTCCGAGAATAACCTTTGTAATCTTGGATTTAACTTTACAACAAAATTCATTAACTGCTCTACTTGTACATGATTATTTTCATTATTTTCACGAAGAAAAGGTACCATTAAATTATTGTAAAAATGACATCGGTGTTTTCGATAGTCGACAAATAGTTAAGTCGACAAATAGTCGAAAAATTTTTAAATGTCCTGGCGATCTATTGGTAATTTGCTATTTTAAATGTGCACCAAACGTTAAATCTCCTGTACTCAAAATTATATAAAAACCAAACATTTAAAACTATACCACAACTGATCATTGTGTCTTCAGACAATTGAAAACGAAAAGCTCGTTGATTGTACATCGAACAAAAACGCGAACCTTCGATTGATTTTATCGAATCATAGCACTATCGAATGCTAACAATAAAATTATGTTGAGTAAGCATTCCTATTAACTTCCCTTATAACTTCTTCAAAAAATTCAAGAAGACCGAGATCCTCGACGTCTTTACTATCTCGCTGGGGAGCTGGTAGCAGCATCGGCGACGGCGGTGAATATAGCCGTGCAGTACACCAGGAGAGAGGGATGAAAGAGGAGACCAGTGGGAGGAGGACGATGATAGTGGCGCTGCTGCAGTCCCTCCCCGAACTGATCAATACTTGAAACACCGGCGCGAAGTATATCTCGCGCTTCGCTATTTCCGGCCTCTCCTTCTTATATACGGATAGCAGCGCGACAACCGGCATCGCCGGAAATGAAAGCGTTAAAAATATACGTCTATACAGGCCTTGTGCAGCTCGCAGAGGTAGATCCAAGAAGAAGAGGAGGTAGGGGGGAGAAAACGAGCGATGACTCTTGTCGTTTAAACGGGCTGGGACTTTCTTTATCGAGGGGGTTGAAGAGGCGCCGGGGGAACCCCCGCTCTCTGATCGACTTTTAATTATAGCTATGTATAGAAGGGAGAGCTTGCGCGAACGCCTGGACGCGCAGATGAATGGGAGAGCTTTTTCCGCCGGAGCCTCGAAGATGATCGGCTGCACGACTAAGATGGCGAACGCTGAAGTTTTGGATTCGCCGGGATGGCTGAGAAACGCGCGATGATGAAGTTTCGTTTGCGTTCAACTAGTTTATAAAACACTTGCAGCCACATTAGACGGTTCTTTATTAATAGTCACTGAAAGTTTTAAAAAATACAGTTTTTTTGATCTTCAAACGAGCGGCAAAAGATCTTTGATGGCGGTAGCGATATGTTTGGCAGCAAAGGAAAATGGAAAACCCAAGTCATCCATGTATGCTCCATTTGGATGTTTTACTTTGTACATTACAGAGTTAGGAAATCTATTCTGTAATTCGTTTATATCCTGAAATGTCGTTATTTTCATAATCATGTGTCTATGGGCATCGATATTAATATAGGATTATTGATCAAATAAAATATTCGTACCTTTTCATAAAGAAATTTTTCGTCAGGTCCGACGAAAATAGCATGAGGCGCGGTTATTTTACTTAAATCATACTCTTCGATATTCCATCCAGATCCGTCGTCGAATTTCTGGAAACGTCCTAAAACAAAGCAGTAATGAATCAAGAATAATACAATTTGTTATCTAAATTTTAATTAAAAAGATATTAAAATCACAAGCGAATTCTACTCATTTGAAATGAAGCCAGCGACTTAAACTACCTGATTGGATAAGCTGAAGTAAATGAAGAAGAGTTTTCACTGATGATCCCGCTGGCATGTGGCGCGACAGAAATATGCAAGTACCCTCGATTAAAAATATATATTTTATCGATTAATTTTTTAAATGCGTATAATATTCTATGTAATGGAATAAAATTTGAAAAATTTACATCGTCGATTTTTGTATTCAAATCTCCAAAAAAGGTTGAAAAAATTTCTTTGCAGCTCCACTGTCTATAATAAGCGAAAAATTCCATGTATGAAGATAGAGGATATAGTTCACCAGTGCGAGCACCGTCGCCATTGCCTTCATCGGAATTACCTTGTAGATTCTAATATATGTATAATTACGGTAGAATATCAAAATATGACCAACAAATGTTGATATTATATACGTATGTGGAACTTTTATTGGGCAATTTACTCACCTCGATTTTTTCAATAATTTCATTTATTTGAGAACTTTGATTTTCTGGACGTTTCCAAAAAAGTAGGGGAGAAATACTGATTAGTAAACGAATCTTGTCATTATATTCAGGATATTCTGAGAGTAGCACATAACTCTCTGTAGCTCCTATTGAATATCCAATAAAATTTAAATAACTGGATTTTGTCCTATTTAGGACGTAGTCAATGGAATATCTTAAATCCTGTACCCCAACATCATGAAAACTAAAATATAATATAGAATTAATCTAAGTAATTTATATGCATACAATGTATTTTCGATTTTTTTTATATGTCACTATATATAGGAATGAAACTGGAAATATATGTAAGAGTACCTGAAATCCCAAAATTCTGACTCGTTTGTTGTAAGAATAGAATGCGATCTTGAATACGCATTTCCCCTAGCGTTTCCTAACCATACGTCATAATTATTTTCTGTTAATATATATGCTAAAAAAATAAAATATATCGTTTGCTGCAGTGATTTTGCATAATACACAGGTAACGTGGCTTCGTAATTGATAAGAATCATGAAAAAATAAATAACGTATTCTGTTGAAAAATGAAATTACCAAGGTCCTTTTTGGAGCCCTGAAGAACGTAAGCATCGGAAGACAAAAGCAATCCATGTTGTATGTAAACTACGCCCTTGCCTGTCCAATTAGAAGGCTGATCTTCACGTACGATTCTGTGCAGTGTTAAAATGTAACCATCGGCTGTTTCTACGGTGTGTTCTTCAATCTCATAAAAATCGTATTGTGATACAATATACTCCTACAATACCGACAATTTTGGAGTTATTACCCTATTCATGCTCTTATATAATTCGCATTACGCGTTACATTCAATTTGGCAAATACTTATACATATCGAAATTTATTGTTATTATGATTTACTTACAATACTTTCAGACAACGAAGGGCGCTTGTGATAGTTATTTTCTGGATTCCAGGGTGCAAGTTTCGTAGCATTGTGATATTTCTAAATTAAAATGGAAGTAACAATTTTATAAGAAAAACATTTCGACTGTGTTCGTAAGAAGCTAAAGTAGCGTATGAGAATTTTGATATACTTTGACTCTCGCTAACAATCGACGATTCTGTTCTTGTTCCGTATCCAAATCCCAAAAAGGAACTCGTTCGATATCAAATTGTGGACGATCGTATGAATACTCATTTACGAATTTGGTGACAGAACTAGAAAAATTGCGAATCGGAAAAAGCACCTCTTCAATCTTCAGTGCGGATGATTTGGTTAAATAAATCAACGTCAAACAGAATAAATTCAAACTATGCATTGCAAATTATGACTTGAAGCAACTGACGACCGAATATAAAAATTTAGTAAGTTCAGTACTCAAAACGGAATATATGAACTGAACAATTAAGCACGGACTAGGTGCACGTCTGCACTTACGTCAACTGCATTGCAATGAGACAAAAGAAATTCAGCACGTTCAGTTTGCGGTTTTTATAGTTAGTTTTACTGGCGCGGAACTATAAAATACTCGCGATAAAATGTCGATACAACAATTTGAGGAAATATATTGTTTCAAAAACTCAAACGAAGGAAAACCTTTTTTTCTTTTTTCAAATCTAAGAAATTTATTAGGCTTAATACGCTCCGTAGGAGTCGTTACACTCGTGCCGAAAGTTAAGTACTAGATGCGTACACACATTGTAAATAGCAATTGCTAAAAAAAGTGCTGTCAAAAGTGATAGCCGAAAGCCCCAAGCTTCTCTCAAGATATATTACTTCTAGAATCGGACGCAAAACGACAGTTGAAAAAGGTGCAAGAAAAAAATTAAGCAAAATCGTACCCTCAACGAACTTCACTACATACATTACACCAACGCCTCTGGGAATCCAACGCAATACGAAGTAGGCGTGACCGTGCAGTCCAGCCTCGCTGGATTTGCGAAATCTGGGTAGCTCGAAGCGACGAAGGGGTTGGCTGATCAACAGGTAGATTCGCGCCCCCACCGCTCGGATAAGCCGCGAGGCTAAGCGCCGGCGCGAGACTCGCGGCTAAGCCGTGGCTCCTCCGAGAGTGAAAGAGGGTGTGACCTGCGTAGGTCTGTTGGCTGGATTGGCCCGACTGCTGGACGTGTGAGAATCCTCCTCTTGTCGATAGGGTGGAGTGTTGTGTGTTGTTCGCGATCGCTTGAATTATTTTTTATTTGGCTAGAAAAATTGAAGCTCTTACCTTATGCAAGTGATTTGTAATTCGATCAGTGTATATAATTAGAGCTAGTCAATGAACGATGTATATTGTTATCAGGTTTCATTGTGCCATAGCCGCTATAACACAGCACTGAGGCAAGCCGGTGCATTGTTGTTTTAATCGACGATCAATACGGTATAAAGGCATCAATTGAATATACAGTCGGAGCATTGCTAATCAAATGTGTGCGAGCTTGCGTATACAAAGGACTATGCTTAATGAAAGAAATTATTGAATCTAATGTCGCTACTGATTGAGCTATGCTGCGTAGCATTTAACTAAGAGCATAAAATTCTACAGGAATAGAAAACGATACGTGTAAAATAATTTACAAGTGTTTTTTTAGATGAAACAATAAATTCGACGCAACAGAGACGAATGTATTATCCCGCAGAATTTAGTCGGAATAAAGCAACTCATCAAAACTTCATCGGCCATCAAGCCAGCTTATATATAATATCAGACATCAGTGATTTTCAAAAACAGCACGATCCTCATCAATCTTTTATTGTCGTAATATAGTCGATAGCCAGTCGCGCTCATCCCCGATGCGCTTCGCCCTTTAACCGCAAAGAGAACACGACAGGCCATAAGTACAGAGGAAAAAAAAACGGAAAAAAAACGATAGGAAAGGACAAGATCGTCGTCTCGCTTCGCTTAACCTCGTCGAGCGGGCTCGTATAGCTCGAGCGGAGCAAGAGGTCGTATTACCGGCGAAGTGGACGACGACGTCGTCTCGAGAAAATATCCGCATGGGTCAGCTTCCGAAGAGAGGCTTAGACCGCGAACACGAGAGAAGAGGACGCTCCGGCAATATCGGCTTTGGGATACTCGAGGTATTAATCTAATGTCCTGCGAGAGCTATAGCTGCCGTTTTCCAGCGCGATGCCCCTTTAAATTTTCCTGACGTGCGTGTATATGTGCGATACTGAATGGGCAGCTTTAAAATCTGCGAAGTGGATTCGCATCAGGTTCCGGGCTTTCTGTTCGATGAAACGATTTTGTTCGTTTTTGAAAAATTACACGTAGAAGGTTCGATTAAATGCAGTTTGCCATTCTCCCAGTATAGACGATAATCTGCGATCGGTATCTCGCCTGCTTATTTACTTTGTGTTACGAAATAACAATTAGAATAATTATAAAAATTACATTCAGATTCTCGGACACCTGACGCGGCGGAAAGAGCGAACCGAATCGGCAAATACGAAGAAGGAAATACACTTTCGAACGAGCGCAGAAAGCACACTTTTCTCTCGCTTCCGGCGTATCCCAATTACTTATATACGTGTGTTATACAGGCGCACACCTACCTCGAAAGGCGAAGAACTGTGTACACAAGCGAGCACAAAGCCAGAAAATTCCTGACTCAGCCGAAGAGTCTTCGCCGCGTACATACACATATATACACAGTACATAGTACGCACGACTCTCGCGGTCGTCGAAATAAAATTATATCTGAGCGCGGTATCTCCGCGGGCGTCGCTACTAAGCGCGGCCAGCTCGCGCACTCGGTTATCTCCGATAGCGCGTCTGCTCTCTTTCTCTCGCAGTCGCCATCGGCGCCCGTCGACGCCCGCACCTCTCTCGCACAGGTGTGTGTGTGTGTGTGTGTGCGCGCGACTCGTCGTTTTATTTTTCTACTCGACATGAGGCTCTTACCGATCTCCAACCCGCGGTGATGCGCCGGAGCTTCTGAAGATCGTCAGATTGAGTGCGGTGTGCGCTGGAGAATGGCGGAAGCGGCGTCGGGGAGAAATAGTGTCTCGTGGCTGCAGGTGCTTGTTTTGCTGGCTCTGTTGGGAGAAAAGGCCGACGGCTGTCCCGCGAGATGTCAGTGCGACCTGGTTCACGTGCCGCGTACCGTCAACTGCGCTGGCTTGGGACTGCAAGCTTTGCCCGAGAACATCAGCGATGTCGTAAGTTTCGAGGGACGAATATGCGCTTACGGGACCTGGTGATCGTTGTGTAGCTGTGAGCCGGTTTTGTCTTATACGGAGGTGTTCATTAGGAACTCGGCGATGTTTGCTCAACCGAATGGAAATATATTACCAACGGAAAATTTGTATGTGTGTATATATAGAAGTCGATATGATTTCTCTTTCATCGGCTGTACTTATATTTTTATGTATATATATATACTATAGCTGCGACAGTCGCGAGCGAGTGAGTAATGCGATTCCTACGTGATTCACGGCTTATCGCTCTGCAGCTACATCTGATCGTATACTTAGTTGCTTGGAATAAACCACAAAAAAAAAATAAGAATCGATAGAGTAAACCGATATACGTTTCATTCTGTTGTCAATAATTGGTGAATCTGACAACGATGCTGTGATGATTGTTTTTCTGTTTATATTCATATACGTGACTTGCAGTTAAGAGAACGAAAAAAATGTTCGATATGCTTCAAAACGATCAAAACACTGCGACCAAAACGAAGTCATCCATCTAATCTAGAAAATCCAATTTGAGAATGAAAATAGTATATATATATACTGTATATCTGTCGACAGGTGGAGCACCTGGACCTGTCGGGTAACCTGCTTACCGAGCTGCCCGTAGAGGTGAATCGGCTTACGGAGCTGCAGCACCTCAATTTGGCGCGCAACAAATTAAGCTCCTTGCCGGCGAATCTACGGGGCCTCGGCAATTTGCGCAAGCTCGACCTAAGCGAGAACGCGGTGAAAGAGACGCTGCCGGATCTCGCGGGCATCGCTCACCTGGCACGACTGAAGACCCTCTATCTGACGGGCAATCGCTTGACCGAGCTCGATGGTCTGAAAAATGCGGCGCTGCAATTCCTCAACGCCGATTCGTGCGGTAATTTGAGCTTTTTTTCCTTGTTAAGCTGTCGCTTTTTGAAATGAAAGAGTGGAGAATCATATTTTTTTTACATGGCTTTAAAGCTACTTTGACGAAAGGAAGTATAGGTATATACTTGAAAAACTTGTACCGAGGATATTTTTACTTTTTGCAGGCATCGAGAGGCTTAAAAATACATCATTGTCAGGTCTGCCGGAGCTTACGAAGTTGAGTTTGTCCGGTAACCCGCTGAAAGACGTCAAGGATCCTTACAGTCTGAAGCTGAAAGGGCTCGATCTCTCGAAATGCCAATTGAAAGTCTTGAGTCCACGCGCGTTTCAGGGCTTTCCGGAGCTTATTGATCTGCGCCTCGCCGACAATCCGACGTTGGTATATAGCACTAGGTGGGTACACTCTCGGAATTATTATTTAACCGTGTAGTTATACATGGAAGTGTAAAATTTACGCAAATTAAAAGATCAACTATCATTTTACTACGTTTGATACTGAAAAATAGATCAACTTTATTATCAACTTCTAAAATCAATTAAAACTGTACATAAAACTATCATTATATGCTCCGGCATCTACATTATAATAGCATGTTAATTGGTCGACATTTCTATCGGTGTTTAGAAAATCCTTTATATCATACATATATCAACAAACTCCAACCACGAAGTGATGGAAATAATAATATTCAAACTATAAATTTCGAACCTTTTCAGATACGAGACCCTGCGCCATCAGAAGCTTCAAAAAATCGACGTATCTCGTTGTGATCTGGACCGACCAGGTCTCCATGGATTTCCATCCTTGACCTACGCCAGATTATCCAGCAACTCGATTCGAATGCTACCCGATCGAATCTTCGCCAAGAATCGCGAACTGACTCACCTTTTTCTAGACTACAACCATCTCGAGCGCCTGAACAAGAGCACCTTCGCCAACCTCTTGCAACTCCAGGTCCTCGATCTCTCGGCGAACGGCCTCAAATCCGTACCATCGATGGCGTTTCGCGACAATCTCGAACTGCAGTTTCTCAATTTGTCGGACAACTACATGGTCGAATTCCCAAAACTGTCCACCTCGGTCATCAGTCTCGATCTCTCGACGAATCTGATAAGCAGAGTCGACCCGAACAGTTTGTCGGGTACCCCGAACCTGTATCATTTGAATTTGAGTAAGAATCTTATTGACGAGATGCCAAGTGGTTTAGATTCGGCGACTTTGAGAAATCTCATACTCAGAAGGAACAGGATCACAGCGTTGGAGAACGTTAGCCTGAGCGGTCTTCCTGAATTGGAAAAGCTCGATCTTTCTGGTGAGTATTTGAATTACCAGATGATATCGCAATGGTGCTTTCGAATAATAAAATCGTTTTCAGGAAACATGTTGACCAAAGGCGTAACGCCGGAAATATTCTTCGACAACCCCAATCTACGCCATCTTTATTTGCACGACAACCCCTGGATATGCGACTGTACACAGCTCTACCCGGGTTACCTGTATCTCACTACTTTGGCTGCTAAAACGGAGACGTTGATCTGTCACAGTCCGAAAAACGTGACAGGCTTTTCCTGGAAACTTGCCTGCGCCAATGAATGGAAAAGAGAGAATCTGCACAAAAGCAATAACAAAACCTGGGGACTCATCCTCGTGAGTTTTCTGACTGTGGTCGTTCTCACGGGCACGATTATCTCCATAAGACACTCGATGAAATTGAAGAGACAAGCGAGAAACCAAAGACTGGAAATTGAAAGAGCAGAGGTCAGAGAGAGATTAAGACTTTTGCAAAGAAGGTAAATATTTCGAGTATGCAATACATTGCCAATTGCTCTTTTCGTAAATTTCACTATTCTGTACCATTTTCCTCAAAAGAAGCCAACGATTACAAGATGAACTACGAGAGGTCGCCTCGGAGCCACGTATTCATCCTCTGGAACTGATCGGACCTCCGAGTTACGAGGAAGCAGTAACGATGCCGCGTCTGGCTCGCTCCCTCGACGCCCTGGACACGGTGACCAGCGAAAGTCGCAGTACAACGGTCATCCGGATGACCGGCTCATCGGAGAGCCTACGAGGTGGCAAGAAACGACGTAGACCACGTCGATTACGCGCCCAAAGCGAGGACAACCTGACACGGCGAGAGATGCGTCGTCAGGAACGCTTGAGACGAGTCAGAGAAATGGGCCCCACAACTGAACTAAACGAGAACGTTGATAACAGACGGGAGGATGAACCGGATGACAGAGAAGACAAGTCCAGAAATAGACCCCCCACGCCCACGGCTGCCAAAAGAAGGAACTCCAGAAGGATGTCGACGAAGAATGGAACTTCGACGGACGACGAGGACTCGGATGGTGGAGGTGACGTTGAAGCCGGAGGAAGAAGAATCGGAAGGACGGTTATACGGAATTTGAACAGGGAGCCCAGAAGTGGATACAGACCGTCTACGGATGGCGACAGCTGAGCTGCTAAGTTGATGAGATTGTTTGTCTACGAAAGATGGTTATAAATATAAAAACATATTTGCAAATTGCGACTTAGGTCGCATGAATTCTACTTTAAGGACTTTGCGAGAAGAAGGTCGTTGTACCTATTTTGCTTGGAATATGATAAGGTGTGGTAGGCAAACGTATTTTGCTATTTCATTAGGAAGTAACTTATTAGTCGTCACTGTACTAATTAAGAAAGGTGTAGAGAGTCCACAGAATTTAGATTTTATGAGATCTCATGTCTATAAAAAATAAACTTACTTTGAATGCCAAAAAATTACTTAATATTAATCATAATTCGTTGGTACTCCTTTTTGTAAGCGTAATTTATGTATATATACATGTTGTAGAGATTTAATTTTTATGAATCATTAAATTTACAATTTAAGCAATCATCATAGTCACAAGATAAAATTGTAAAAATCAAACTGTTCCGAATAATAACAAATATAAAAATGAATGTAAACTATCGTACAAAAAAATTCTATACTTAAAACGAATGTAATAGTTTTTCATGGAATGTCATATGATTACTCCGATACTGTAAAGTTTAAAAACAGCAAAACGTTTTTTATGGGAAATATATTGAGTATCTACTTACATAATAGAATGAGACTAATGAATTAACTCTGTTGGAATGCAGTTGAACTATTTTTATTGCTTCCTGGAAAGTTCTAACTCAAATGGGATTTAAGATGGTAAAAATAGTATACAAAGACAATGGTAGCGTGTTCATTAGTCATCAGCTTCATTGCCTAATTAAATTCAATCAGCAATTCTGCATTCTTATGAGAAACGTAACCGGATTGCAAAACATTTTATACGCGATTTGCATATCATTTAAATGCATATGGCTTTTACTTATACAAAATAATTGTATGTTTTTTTATATACTCGTATTATATATGCACGATAGATATTGATTGTTGTAAAAATAAAAATCATTTTTTTAAAAATTCTACAGTTTTATAGAAACATTGTTGTAAACGCCATAATGGTTTATACATTTATTTATTAAAATCTTAATATTATATATATATATCGATCGTTTGTGTATTATTACTAAAAATATAAAGAATCATTTGTGTAAAATAAATAACAATAACAAAGATGTATAATATATAGATTATCGATGTTTATGTAAATAAAATTATAATAATTACAAAATAGAAAGAAGACAATATAATTTCTGAAAGTATATTCAATCTCTAAATTACATTGGTTTTTCGTTATTACAAAAATAATATACTATAACCATCATTTTTACGTACAAACATACAGATGCATAGCTACATAGTCAATCAAAAATATTTTAACTCTAACGTAACGTAAAATTTGTAGTACCTACATTGTCACATACTTTACGTATACATACATGATATCGCGTTTGTAATGATTACAAATAGACTAAGGTGTACAATCTGCGTATACACCTATGCCTGTTTGTGAGAAGATGGCTCATTTTTTCTTAGCGCGCTAATAAAAGCTGCGTGTAATCTGCCTTATCCGATGTAGATACGCCGAACCGATAAGGTCAACGAACTCGATGTAGGCTAAAACGAATAGATAACGTATGAAACGTGAAAAGGCTCGCTTGGCGACGTACCGGTTCACGAAAATTTGTAGAAAAAAATATTTATTAGTTTTATAGTCGACAACTAAGGTATCGATTCGATTTACAGCTATTGTTTATAAACTAAAAGCCTTATTACATTAATCGTACAGCCTATATGTTTCTTGATTGAAAAAAGAGAATGTGATTATTATTATTGGTACATTTAAAAAAGATAAAGTCTGGTTATGAGTAAATAGTTTTGGCGTAACTTTGATCGTTCTTTTATTGAGAATGTTTGTATAATTATTATAGCTATAAATTAAAATTTATAGAAAATTTTAATATACGTTTATGAAATATATATATATATATATATATATATATATAGCCGAATAAGTTAATATACAAATCTCGACCTTACAGTTATACGCGAGAAGTGTTAAAAGGTCACAAAATATAACTGTATTATATACTATTCATATTTTTTACACAGCTAATGATCTAGGAAATTTATACCTCAATGCAGGTAAGTTACAAATAAGATTAAATGTGTATGGAATAGTTGCCTATAGATATACGAAAATCGAAGCTTCACTATTATACTGTACATGATTTATTTAGTTTATTATATTGAATAAAAACAGCTTCTATATCTTCTCATTGAATAGTATTCCGCGAAAACAAATTCGTTTTATAAATACGTATATAAAACAGAGGATGAAGAGAAGAATGGCGCAGACACTCGAAAAATATTGTTTTTATTCAAATATAAACATGTATTTGAATATATTAGAAAATTGCAAACTCGTTATATATTTCGATGTCTGTCGCCGTGAGCCGCGGTGCATTCGTGTATTTTTCTCGCTCTATAATAATACCAATAAAACAAACGCTCACGACTCGAGGAGCAGAAAAGAAGGTCCATTTAACAGCGCACTTCCATAACTCGTCCCAAATCGAAATCATTACAGTCAACGGTTACATTGCGTCAACCGCGAGTAAATCTCTCTTCTTCCATATATACTCACTACAAACTTATCTCTCATTGGCTCGTAAAACAAGTATGTATAAATCGTACAGGGAGTGACTAGTGTCCGCTCATCTTTAACAAAATAATAAAAAAAAAAGAAAAACGAAGCAACTTCGTGCGTGCAGCTATCATTTCTATAGGTACAAAGGCACACACTCTCTCTCTCTCTCTCTCTCTCTCTCTCTCTCTCTCTCTCTCGGATTACACTTTATAATCATTCGCAGTCGAGTCAGAGTTTCCGCGGAACTGGACGAGTAAAATATCATCGATTCCACTTCACCGTGTATATAAAAGAAAAACATCACGAAAATCCTCGCTCAGCGTTTCAGGGCGTCTTGACTAGGTTCTCGCCGCCCTTGAGCCGCGTGATGAGAATCGGCGTCTTGGGTACGCTGTCCGGATTATCCTGCATCGTGATCTTGACCCTCTGGGCACCGGGACTGAGAGGCGGTACGCCGCCGTTGTAGTCCCCGTTGTTCTGCAGCGACTCGTCGGAGGAATTGCTGTGCATACTCGTCCTGGGATCGTCGACGACGGCATCGATGGCTTCCATGGGTGGGTTAAGTCCATTGAGGGGAGCCTCGATTTCCTGGACCTTCCTGGGCGGTTTCACCGGTTCGGAAGCTGCCTCCTGAGCGAGACCCGTGGGTGGTCTGCTGGAGCCGTTGGTAAGCGGTGCCGTCGGGCTGACGTCGTAGCTGCGCTGGTTGTCCTTGGGCTCCTCCGGAGGTGTGCGGGTCATCAGAGGTACGTTCTCCATGGTGTTGCCGTTGGCCTGGATTTTCGGCGGTGGAGCTGCCGCGGAATTTTGTTCGATAAGCGAGCGCTGCATGTCCTTGAGTTCGGTGCCGCGCTCGACGTCGTTGCGTTTCCGTTTCTTCCGGCAGAAGTCGCCCTTATAAGCGGCGATGCCGATGAGACCGGCAAGGATCGTCAGCAGAGCCGCCAACACGATGTACGAGCCCACACCCTTCTTGGGCTCGGTCGACATCTCGGGCTCGGACAGGTCGTTCGTTTCCTCTACTGCCACGTCTTTGGGCGTTTCGAGAGTCCTGGGGCTCTGCTTCATCGTCTCGTTCGGTACTACGATTTTCGGCGGGGGTACAAGATCCTCGACCACGTCGAAGACCTCCGGCTTGGGAGAGTTCTCCTCCGCTGGGATAAAGCCGTCCTCCTTGATCTCGTCTTCGGGACTTATCTCCGGTTTGGGCTGTTCCGTTGGCTCGGACGAGCCGAAGGGATTCAAGTTGCTCAAGACACTGCCCAAGTTCCAGCCGCCCCAGATCGAGCCTTCGGTCGTCGTCGAGGTGGACGTGGTCGACGATGAGCTTATCTGAGCGTCCTCGTCCTCGGAACCGGTCTCGTTGAAATCGATCGCGGGCATCCGAGCGATCATACCGGAGCCTTCCGATCCGGAGCCTTCGTCCAGGTCGCCGTTGCTTGGTTCACCAGAGCCATCATCGGCCGGCACTATGATGTCGTCGGTGTGTTCGGGCTTCGTCGAACTGGACGAGAGGATCGGCTCGTCGGTGGTGGTGTTCTTCTTCTCGACGACGGCGTAGACGAGGTCGTCTACGACACCTTGAGGAGGTTTATCCTCTGAACTGGACGAGGCGGTCGGCTCGTCGATGGTGTTCTTCTTCTCGACGAGGTCGTCAGCCGGGGGTACGACGGGCATTAAGGTCGTGGCTTCCCGCTCGGTGTCGTCGAACGTGATGTCGTCTCTCGAGTGCCCAGTCGTGACCGATAGGTCTTCCTCGGTCGACGAGGCTTCGACCGGTTCGCTCGAGGAACTCGTAGATGACACGGAAGGCAGAGTCTCGGCCTCGTTTTCGCCGACCTCGGGCTGCTCGACTTCCTTCTCCTCGGCATCGAGATCCTTCTCAGCCTCGTCCAGAGTCTCGTCCTCCTCGTTGACGGTCTCGGCCTCTCCGGATCCCTCGTCGAACGGTTGATCGGCTTGCATCTCCTCGTCCTGCTTCTCGAACAAGCAGCTCATCTTCGTGTCGGGTTTGAGAATCGAGGAGTACTTGGCGGATGCCGGCTCGGCGCAGGTGGTCTTCTTGGATATCTTCACTCCCCTGGCCAGCAGCGCGTCTCTCAGCTTCATGCTCGCGCAGTTGCAGTTGAGCGGATTGTTCGACAGGTCGAGAAGTCTGAGCTCCTTGAGACTCATCAGGGCGGAGGGCAGCTGCCTGATGGCGTTGTCTCCGAGCTTGAGACTGTGCACGTGTTTGAGCCCATCGAAGGCACCGGCCTCCAGATGTCTGAGCTTGTTCTCGGCGAGGTTGAGGGTCTGGAGAGATCCGAGTTTGGCGAAGCTGCCGCTCTCGATGCTCTCGATCCGACCACCGGACAGGTCGAGGTGGCGCAAACTCGTCAGGTTGCGGAAATTTCCAGGCGACAGGAGCTTAGAGTAGGAGGGCGCTCTGAGCGTATGCAGATGGTAGGTTTCGATATAGCGAGCGTCCTCGAGGTCGTGACATCTCGCCGCGGTTGTCTTGTCCAGGGAGCACAGGCAGCTCACCTCGTCCCAGCTGAGAAGGAAAAGCGGGAGCAGCAGGTGGACTAGCTTCAACGACTTCATCTTGAATCTGACGGTTCTGCAACAGAGGGAATATTCTAAATTTAGAGAAGAGACAAAAACAAACGCGCGGTTATCCAGTTGCATAATTCCATAGCACGAGAATTATGACGATTAAATCGTACGAAATTCCCGGCCAATTAAAAATTAAAATTAATCTATGCCTCCAGATATATACGCATATATATGCACTGTATACATATAGACATCGCACAAGATGAAGCACGCTCCCGCCATTTAATGTTATCTACCGCACCTCGGTTATTTTCGTGCATCATAATCTCGAGCAAACAGATTCGAATTAAAGAGGCTTCTTTTTCTCGGAATCCTCGATACTCCTCGTCGCGGGCGATAACGCGATATGCAAAAGTCGCGAGTCACACGCTCTCTTCTTTTTTATCAACGAATTCACGTCAAATTTTATCGCGCCAGGCAAAAAGTGCACGCAGAGACGACGAAAAGAAAACAAAACACACGGAGGTTAATGCCATGCGCAACACATTCGTCGTTGTCTGATCGTCACGCGAGCCACTGAACGGAACGGTACACTGTATAATATATATATATATATATATATATATATATATATATATATATATAGAGAGAGAGAGAGAGAGAGAGAGAGAGAGAGAGAGAGAGAGAGAGAAACGTCATTACACGCGGCCGTCCGCGATGATAATTGCAGCCGGCGTTAGCGTTAATTTCCAGCGGCACTATACGTTGTTGATGCGCTACAATGCACCCGTCACCTTTTTCTCTCGGCTCTGCGATGCTGCGTATAAGACTAATCTCGTTGCAAAAGCGACGTATGGGTATATAAATGTGTCTTATATACATTAGCTGCGTATAATTAAAGGATATAAATCGTAGATAAATTATTCGAGAGGGGTTAATCCGTGCTGATGTTGCTGATCGAAAGTTTTTAAGTGGCTGTGACCCATACAGAAATTATAGATCTCGGCTGGATTGATTGGTGCTTTAGCATATTTTTGAATATATGCGCGGGCTGGATCGCATATTTAATAGCAGGAACTTTTTCCTCGCCGTTTTTTCCCTGTTTTTGAAAAAAACTTTGAAACGGGCAAGCGATCACGTTCGAAGAAAGATTTAATATACAAATCGCGCGATTCAAATGTACTTATATACCTTCTAAAGAAGCATGTATCTCAGTGGCACAATCTATCCTCCGATAACCCGCAGGAAATATCAGCCAAAAAAACACACACATACGCATTCACTGTGCTCGCTAACGATCTACCGAAAGCCTGCACCACTCGCGCATAAAAACAACCATCGAAATAGCACTCGCTGACTAAAGCCGGCATATCACACGCGGGACAATAAGAGCATGCCGAAAGAAAAAGAAAAACCGTCCGACTATATACGCTATCAGCTCAAATATTTGATCGTCCCCGGGTCTACGATAAACCATGAATTACAGCCGGTTATCTCTCCCGAATCCCGCATATGAACTTTTATGCGTATATATATACATACACGCGCGGAAATCGGCGCCGGGCAACGCGCGAAGCGACACTGCGGCGCGGATGAAAATAGAAAGCCGCGGCGGTGCTGCCGCAGAGGCCGAGAAATGAATGGAGAGAGAGAGAGAGAGAGAGAGAGAGAGAGAGAGGAAGGCTTAGGTGGAGAGAAAGACTCGGGATGGGGATGAATAAAGCGAGGAATGCCGAGGAGAATGACGATCGCCGTTCCTAGAGTCGCGCGTTAAATGTCAAGGGAACGCTTTATGCGGCGGTTCGTTTATTGTTTGCGCAAGTGAATTATATCCTGATACTTTCTGCGCTGCATATATACTAATTGACTTTTGCCGCTTGCTGGGGATTGAATTATTATTGCGGGAACCATTAATTTTTAGCGCGTAGTCGATGATGAGTAAACTTTTCAAATTACATCGTGTCTTTCTTGCTCCCAGCGCATCGGGTATAGAGAAAGAAGATATACGGAAAAATGAAGACAAGTTAGAGAAAGAGAGTCGGAAACATGTATAGCGGTCGCGCTGGACTATTTTCACAGTTTTTGCATACTGCCCGCGAAAGCGACACTCGCGTCATCGGCAACCAATTTCGCGTTCGTATATGACAAAAAATGAAGAAAGACAGGTCGAGGAAAAAATTGGCAAAGTTCAGAGAGTCGGTGTATAAGGGACCGCGAAAACATGAAGATTGGGAGAGAGAGTCTGGCGGATGATGGATTGGCCGGTTGCGTCACTTTGCCTCGATTAATGACTCGAAAAATTCCGACTGTATAGGACACACGCCAGTTGTTTGTTTGACGCGCCGTCCGCGAACGCGTGTGTATATGAAATATCACGCTGTGTGCGGAGTAGAATCGAGCGATGATCCGAGAAACGAGTTTGTCCAACTTCTTTTTTCTCGTCTTTTTTTTTGTTTTGATTGGTCGCTGTGCTAGTTTCTTCGGCCGCGTGGTCGAGGTATTTAAAATTCAGCGGAGAAAAAATACGTACATATAGGTATTATACAAACGTCTGAGGTGCTCGGTTTGAAGCCACTCGAGAATATGTTAGTTTTAAATCAGAAGGACAGCGATTTATTTACAAGTATGTACATGGATAAGGAAAAGATCTATATGAGGAAATCATCAGGACGAGAAACTACTATTGTCACGTTACACAGCTTCATCTAATCGACGTATTTGCGCAAACTTTTAACGTAGAATGCATAAAACAAGCCTACAATGTATACACTCGTCTATTTCTCGTCGTTATCATTTTATAACTATGGATCGCGTGAAGCAGAGGTGCAAAAACCGAAAGAAATAGGGAACGAAAGTAGAGTCTGAATTTGAAATAAATGTATATATACTCACGGATCGTTTACTCAGACTTTGGCCTCAGCAGCAAAGCGGTCCACGTACCATCTGCAACATATCAGCAAAACGTGCATGTGTTATACTCGAATATTTACTAACATGGTCTCGTATTATGCGTTTAATTAACCTATATTTTCGTATATATCTTCGGACACGCGAGTCCGACTCGCAGTTATTACACCCGGTGACGTATATGTGGCGCTCGGCAAATTATTGAAGGAGAAAGAAATTTATCACAAAAATAATTTGTCATAAAAATCTTGAGGAAAAAAGTCGAAGAAAGCATCGCAAAAATTGAGTACAACGATGCCGTTTATATCGCGAGTCTTCGAATACTAAACGTCCGCTATAAACGAGAATGCTAACGAGTATATATATCTATAGGTGTAAAGTTTCCTGGCGTCTATGCTTTACGCCCGAAGCGTCACGTCTGACCGGACAACATCCCTTTTCTACTGATTTAATGCGCCCACATATGCAAATACACATGCTACGACGCGATTTTCAATCGGATTTTTTCGCATCGGACACTCTACGCCTTATTTTCACTTCATATCTCATACTTGTCGCGAACTCAGCAATTATTCAAAATGAATCGTCATCGTAGATTATTGCGTCGAAGCTTTTGCATGTCGGTCTCATATTGGAAAAATTTATTTATTTAAGTCATCTATACTTGATTTCGGTTTGAAGCCAGATAATATACATATATAAAAAAAACCGTCAAAGTACTCGACGTGAAATTTTTTTGAAAAGCTCTAATTCTGTGTCTTTTAAAGCTGCAGCGACGATCGTATGGCTCAAGGCAACATCGCAATATGCCAGAAAAAGGAAGACTTCATACGCGGAAGGAGAAAGCAAACAAATACAGTATGATTTTTGCATGTCGGTCTCATATTGGAAAAATTTATTTATTTAAGTCATCTATACTTGATTTCGGTTTGAAGCCAGATAATATACATATATAAAAAAAACCGTCAAAGTACTCGACGTGAAATTTTTTTGAAAAGCTCTAATTCTGTGTCTTTTAAAGCTGCAGCGACGATCGTATGGCTCAAGGCAACATCGCAATATGCCAGAAAAAGGAAGACTTCATACGCGGAAGGAGAAAGCAAACAAATACAGTATGATTATTGATGTAATAACACAGGTATGTTATTGCGAGGCTAATTTATTCTCAAAGGAATCTCGCAGTCCTTTTTTCATCGATACTCGTCTTCTCATATAATGTTTCTCTAGTATATTTTTGCATTATTTATTATCCGCAACAAACAAGATGGAATGCGTCTAAGGAGCAACGTATATGTGAAAGGGCGTTAAATTATGAATCCGGTGAACTTTATCACAAACTTAATATGTATCTAAAGCCTTTCCGGCTGGTCTTATTATATAAACATTCTGCGTATCGAAAATTATTTATGCGCGCGCGTTCGCACGCATACCTCATCGCATAATATATATGTATACAACAACGATGTCACACACGCGCGCGTCGACTTATTTCTCAGCATTACTCTCCCGAGCCATATCTTATTACCATCCGCCGAAAAAGAATCCAAAAAAACCGGCGGAAATTCTATTTCTGCTTTTCCAAAACCAAGTCGAAGCCCGAAACAGCTCGGTCGCGCGCGCGTATACACGGCAGAAGACTCTTGACGCAATATGAGAGTCGGAAAGAAAAAGTATTAGACTATCGTATGGCTGTAACGTGACTATAGGCAGTCAGGAAGTTCCAGAAATGCGCGAATCTACAATTGTAATGCGCAAGTATATATGGAAGAGCTTCGAACTCGCTCTTTATCGCAGTTTATATAGTGTCGACGAGGCGAGCTATTAATAGATTCTCTTTCTCGCGGGCTATCGGTGTGTATACCCGATGCCGCCTTATTAGTGCCTTCGAACGCGTGTACTGTATACGAAGACGCGAACCGCTATATAGTAATAATGCTCGAGACTCGCTCTGTACACTTGTACTCGCGCGACGCTCGTTTGAATAGGTCGCTTTTTTTAGGGCGAAGAGGATTATTATGCCGGCGATAAGGTTTGGCTTTTTTTCGCTGAGAAAGAGAGAGATTGTACTCAAGGTCGACGAGGCGCCGGTGTAATCTCTGTATAAGAGGATGACGCAGTTGTACACCTGTTTGAAAACAATTTTTGTTTTTTTTTATTCGGCAGAGATTGTCGGAAATGAAACGTATAGTTCCTCGATTCTCATAGGCATAGAATGTAAAGTAGCTACGCCGAAACGTTATCATAGACAAAAGTATCGAGAGTTTCTGTTCTATATTCGTGACGTCAAGCCAACTTAGGAACAATCCGTAGATTACGCTCTGATAAGATTATAAAATTTTTGGATTCTCAGTACGCGCGCGATTAGTCGCTAATATTTTATTTTTAAAATAACTTTCTCTATATATAATAGCAGTCGCGCAAACAAGTAGTCACATTCCCGTTCAGACCGGACACGGGTAATCCCACATTTGTATACTTTCATCCGTCCCCGTCAAAGAAAAAAAAACTCCAAGCGCACCGATTCTGAAAGTATATAGCTCACGTCTGACATTACGCAATAACCCCACATCTTCGCGTATAGCATAAATCAAACGAAAAAAAAATTCAACAAACAAACTCGCAACCTGAATAACGAAACGCGCGTCCTCGTGAATCGCGCGTGTAATGGTCGTCGATGCGCGCGTCGCGCAAAAAGGAAGAAATCCGTCATATGCAACCCGACGAGATATACCTATATAACCGCGCCTTTTTCGAAAAATTCTCCACTGCTACCACGTACATATACTGCTGTGATGTTAACGGTATTATATACACAGGCGACGACGGTCCAGTTCGCCGACGCCGCACGTGGGCTTAGCTTATATATATATATATATATACTCCTCTCGCGGCGTCTGATAGATAGCGCGCGAGCCCACGATATTTACACGCGTCTCTATATACGTCTATACGAAAAATTCAACAGGTTGTCTTGCTGCGGAAATCGTGCGTGGCAATTTGACTTATCGCGGAAGGCTTTTTTTCCTATATCCTGACTTGGGAGTTCGATGTATGGCAGGTGCAAAATTAATGGCTCGCGCGTGGATGTTGTGCGCTGTATATATATATATCCGTTTTTTATTGCGGAATTTACGAGTAATTGGCGAATGTGCCTGTTTCCAGAAAAAAGGCGGATGCGTATATATACGCGTATCACGATAGGACGCGTTGTTTTGCAAAAAGTTATCTGCAATATACAGGCGGTAAACTGCCAGATTTATATTTACGACAGTCGCGCGCATGATATTTTTATATAAAATGGCAATATACTCGAATATAGTTACGCAACAAAACAAACGTTCTATTCACAGAAAATAGAGGAAGCATATATATATATATATATATATATACAAGTCCGTATTATCCGCGTGTAAGTACTAATCGTGTGTGTCTCGCTGCCTACGTGTATACTTTCACCGAGACGAGTGTATATATGGTAGTCAGCACACGATTTGCAAAGATACGCATCGCGTGTACAAGAAATGACCGATGAGCCAGACAGTTGGCTCTCTCGGAAGCCGATGCACAGCGTATGTATATATATATATATATATATATATATATATATATATATATATATATATATATATATATATATATATATATATATATATATATATATATATATATATAGTGAGCACAAAAAGCCGCGCGTAAGTGAATCCGACGTGCGTATGCTTTAATTTGAATGGTTAATAATGCTTGCAATTTTCGAACGCATACATTTATGCAGCATTTGACAATGAAAACGCACGTTTGTAGGTAAAGGACTCTCGAGTGCATTGTAATTATACTCGACGGAGCTGTCGCTTTTTATTTTCTCTCTATACACCGTATTGTTAGTTTTCCCTAAGTGGTATTGATAACGAACGTTCAGTACAGTATATCTATGAAAATAACGTATATTAATCGTAACATTACGACGAGTCACGCTGCCTAAGTATATAAAATATACGTTGACCATTAATATATTCCCGACCGTAATTTGTTTCATTACGGTGTGATAATCTCGATCCTCTCAATGCAAATTTGCAAGCATAAAAGTTTCATGCCAACGACGTGCAAATACAAACGCACGAACAATATAACGCCAGCTTAAAAAAAAAGAAGAAAACGCGAACTCCGCGAGCATTAAAATAATCAGTCCGCGAAGCCGCAGGAGAGATTTCTTGCGCGGCGTCTGATCGTTCCCCGGGTTTTTTTCTTCCGCGATTTCATTTCCCGCGCGCCGGCACTTATATGCTTACATAAAAATACACTTACTCGCCGCCGAGCGAGAGACAATAAAAGAGAGAAATTTTCGGTAATACTCTCTCTCTCTCTCTCTCGTCCCTTGGTCTCGTTTCTTTTTTATTAGAGGCTCTCGCGTGTGTACGTACGGTATTTTAATTTCATCCGAAAACGGGAACCACCAGCCTTTCACGGCGCGCTCGCGCGAAAAAACGAGCAGCGGGGCTAATTAGCTTTTTGTCGGCACTCGAGCTTCCGCGAACTTGACCCTATGGTGGAAGCGATATACGCATAGCCTATAGTGTAAAAAGAGAAGATTCGCGATTTTTCACCGCCGAGTGAATTATTCATATTCGAGTGTACGTAAGAGACAGAAAAAACTCGTGTTTGTGACGTTGACGTTACGTCGTCATACGTGTGTATAGGCTTTTATTATTACAGTGCGACGAGCCTGCCTATGGACGCATTAATTAAATATAATTAATTTCACGTGTATATACGAGGAGCTCGGAGAATGATGGTCTCGGTGGGTTCAGGGTTACGGTTGTTTTGTCGCTTATATAATTATATACATACTACTGCCAATTTTTCATATTCGAGAAAACACCAGAAGAAGATCGGGATGATTAATCGAGCCATTTCTATCAATTTTATTTGACTTTCATGCTAGGATTCGAATAGATTACACGAAGATTTACATATAAAGTTTCATCGCGCTCGAGAAATGACTAATAAAGCAGCGTTTGGAATAAATCTGCTTCTAGGAAGTCTAATTTAAAAAGTCACGACGAACGATTTAACCATTCCATTCATCAGCTCGTTAGAATGTAGCATAGGATTTGCAATACGCCGAAAGCAATATATATATACAGAAGAGTTTTCGGCTGGCCTTTTCCATCACCGCTTTGACTTTCCAGATTTCTAGATATATACTGATCGGTATAGAGATATGTGGAGCATCGGTATTTTTTCATTTTTTCCGTCACGACCAGAGAAGCGTATTTGCGATATAGAAATTACAAAGGTGCGCTTCATCTGCGAAAACTACATTTATCTGTATCTACTCCTATTTTATTATTTGTTGAACTTTTTTGACTTCAACGAAACTGGTTCTTTATTTGAATGCTTCTGTGTACTTAAGTTATTCGACGAAAACAAAAAAAACTGAATGGTAACGAGCTTATTTCACTTATTCCCGCGGGGCTAATGTATATATGGCAATTACTCGTAAATAGTATAATTTTCTTTTCTATTAAAATTCACGGCTCTTAATGTAACTCTTGTATGCGTAGCATTGCATTACGATGCGAGTCGACATTGACGAAAAATAGTGAAGACTCACGCCGTTAATTATTTCCATACACCATAATAAGTATGTACCTATATAAACAAGCCGAAAAAAAATCATGATGATGACGGTAATAAGCCTTGATGATGGTGGCTTTCGGACGCCTCGGAAACACTGTCATCATTAATTAATCGCTCAAGTCCGTCGTCGTAGAGAGAGAGAGGGGGAGCCTTGAAGAGCCAACTTTTTTTACCACGACTCGGACGAGAGAATTCTCAGAGTATCAATGAAGCTACCGGTTGCGTGTCCTTAAAGGGCCTGACGCTAACTTCTCATCGCCTCCCGTTATATACCTATATATATATGTACTCTCGGCGACCGGTGGAGCGACACTTCCTGATGCGAGAGAGAGAGAGGGAGAGAGAGAGAGAGAGAGAAAAGAGACTAGTCGCAGAGAGGATCGAACTGCGCACATATATATATATATATATATATATATATATATATATATATATATACTCGTCCCTTATTAATTATACATACTGCAGTGTGTATCTGCGAGTGCAGCGGCGAATGCGTTTCGGTCGACGACGCGTAAATTCTCGCCTATAGATGCGGACGATCTCGGATGTCGCCCTGATGTGTCTTCGGGTTTCAGTACTAAGCTAGTTCTATATTATATCGGCTATATAACCGCGGGAGCGCGTCTGCGGTATTATAAGCATCCAGTGTAAGAATTCCGTCGACGCGTTTCAATATTCGATCGATCGAGCATATAAATAAGATTTAATTTTAAAATAAGGTGATGCGGTATACGTAATTGGAAGCAAAAACCCAGCGGTCGAACACAAGGCTCCGACACACTCTATAAATAACAGTGAAAAAAAAAATCAGAAACCAGCACACACACGCGCGAGTACAGACTATGCATACTGCACACACGACAAACTTTTTTCTTACATCTATATCCTCTGTCTCGATCTTTGAAGGAAGTGCAAATTCAAACTCAGGGTCTCTAATCCAGCTGAACGTATATATTTGACAAAAACTCTCGCGCTGTATATGCAGCGGCGCTTTTTAGCGCTTATTTATTCGCCACGCGCATATATATATACATATAGCTACACGATATATAGAGAGCCTATTTTCGTCTCTCAAGGATCAAACGCGATGAGTTCGCCGTAATCCGCGTCTGGAGAAACTCCGCGCGTATAATTGTTATATATTATATATGTATCATAATTACAGGTGTCCGCGAATTTTTTGTGTATCGAGCGCAAGCGCAGCGTATATATCATCGTATGGGAATCGATTTTCCGCTTCTCTTTTGCGAAATTCACGACGCCGGGCTGTTATTATAGCGATTGCAACGCGGCTGCACGGTTAATTGAATGATTGACTGATGGGGATATAATGTGAAAAAGAAATGCGCTGTATATTTTACATCGTGTAATATGCTGAAGGCAAGCTCATTATTGACTTGTAATCGGTTGCTACTGGTGTTTTAGAGCATACAAAATTGTAACGTATGTCTCATTTCGAGTAGATCTCGAGATTACGTCAAGTTTTCCTTGCATTTTTACACGTTCTCTTCGTGGATATACCTTTCTTTGAACTCAGCGTTTGTCGGCAGGCGCTAAGAGCTTATTTCGTTTACTTTCTTGAAGCATTTCTAAATTTAGACACCAACGCTGTACTCGCGTGATCAACGTAAAATGCATAACTTTTGTAAAGCGTTATAATAATTTATATCCATATTATATTTTTAATCAATCGTGCGTGTAATTTTAAGATTTAATAAGCGATCTCGCGAATGCAATAAATGAATCTATAATTAGCAACGAGTCGTATGTATTCATCTTTCCTCATCTGTGGTCAAAGTTCAATGCAAAACGCTCTTGTTACCAGTCTAGTGATCGTCATTGACTTTGGTGTGAACTAGATAATTTTAAATAATATAAGGTTACAGACTAATCGAAGCTGTCATAATAGACTCTGCAGAGCTGAAGACTGTTGGACGATCGACAGAAAGGCTGACTTATAATATTAGATTAAACACCATCGTCTAATTGTTTTCTCAATTAAAGAAAAGGCTGTCTGAGAAAATCCTAGAAAAACGTTAATCGCCAAATCAATTTTCAATGAACGATTCTGTTATATTCAAGTTACTTATAAAACAATTCCATCGCGCGACATACCGAATTCTCAAAAGTTTATATACCAGTTACATGCCAGTCTCGATGTCATTACGAGATCATTAAGAAAAATCCAAATAAACTGACACTAATTATCCCAAGGGTATATACTTAACTTAACGCTTATCGATTAACGAAATTAACTATCGACCTGTCAATCAATAAACCAGTATATATAAATCCAACCTTCGCAATTCACTCAAACATCCGATTTCTCCTGAAAATCTTTACCCGCGATTATCTGACGAACAAACGCAAAACAAAAGAAAAATCCAACATATACAGATAAATGTAAAGTCCCGCGAACTGAGAGAGAAATTCGTCAGCGCGACACATTCGCAAGAGCGGCAAAACCAGTCGATCCGGTATATGTATATATATATATATATATATATATACGCGACATCGCATATACTGCTTATTATAGTATCCGTCCACGTTGGAAAGGGATTAACACATCTTCGCGCGACGCTATTCTACTTTCGAGTCTTCTCTTGCCCAACGTCGGGACTCTCCCGATGATAATCAGCCGGATTATAAATCGGCTCCGAGTTCGTGTATAGTGTGCCTCGTGCGTGTCGGTCGTCGTTCGTTGGCTCGTGGATTCGAGAAGCGTTCAATGGACTGTAAATGTCAAGTCGTCTTTCCTGCGCCGCACAGTTGGGCGGGAAAAGTGTTTCGTCTGATTCATCGAGGAGGAAAGGAAGTTTTGGAAAGATATAAACGGTGGGTTTGATGGACAACGAAATATTATACATGTGTACATAAGTCGTTAAGGGAAAATCGAACGAGGTCGTTTGGAGAACGATTTGAAAGCTCGTAGACGTCTTCTTGAATTTACTTTGTCGTGCAATTTATAAATCAAGTTGCGTAATTCGATCTTGAACTGTGAAGCTATGCGCAGAATTAAAAAAATTTACGAAGGTATTTCCTCTTGTTTCGCGCACTATTTTTAAAACCTTGCCAACTTTGTATATATAGGAGAATAACTTTCTTAATCTGTATTTATTGATTACATCACGATGTTTAAAAAAAATGTTGATTTTAACGACAAACTTTAATAGGAGTAAGTAATAGTTATAACGACTGTCTCTGTGTATTACAGCTTGTTGAAAAATTGACTCACAAGTTTCAACGGTTTTCGGTATCAAACCTATATATAATTAGATAATTTTCACAAAGATATACCTACATCTAACTAGCGATTGAGAAAAAAAGTACGTGAAACAATTTTAAAACCTTTGACCGCATAACATCCTTGCGTATAAATAATAACATAATGATATTTCTTTTGAAATCAGCCTCTAATCAGACAGCATATTTCACCGGTGATTTTCACTGTGTCGCGTACGATTTACAACATGAGTGTTGAATGGAAACGTGTTTTTTTAGAAAATGAATTTCGCTTGAAATGCTTAATCTGCAAATCTCGTGTCATAAATGACTGTACGCAGTCTGCAAATTAATCCTGTTTTTCTTTTTAAAAAGGTTAATGAGCGTCATAATCATACTTTGTACGCGCATATGCCTTTTCGCAATTTTCTTGAATATTTATCACATAACCCACTTTCTTGTCATCTCAAACTTTATTATGCATATTTAATACACTTTTTTTCAAATACTTACAACGAGCTCATCCATACGAGAATCTAACTGACCTTAGACTTGAATTCATGGCTATAGGTACAATAGAATGATGAAGTCACATAAAAAATGAAGCATTTCAGCAAACTAATAATAGATTTGCTTGTTAAATATATAATGCTTCGATTTAAAAGAGTATTTGTATAGCGTATTTTTATACCGGACCCCGAGAGTGGTATAGTTTTAAAAATAGAATATGGCTTTTCACGCGGAAGATTAATGGACCTATATACGTGTAGATACTGATAATTAATACGAGATATAATCGGTCGGCAATAATGAGAAAATTGATTGTAATGGTTTATTAAACGTAACGAAACAAATGAAAAACAAACTCTTTTTGTTCAATTTTAATACGTTTCCTTTTTTACACAAGCCGGAGAGTAGAAAATGAAAATTAAATTGGAATAAAAAAAATATCTCGAATATAAGTATATAAGCAGATTTACTTTACAGTGCGATAACCCCTGGTATTTTAATCCAATCTTTGTATGCACATCAGAAATTATGTCAATGAAGTGAGTCAACAATGGAAATTCTTCCACAGCCTTCGTAAAATCGATTACACCGCATACGATGTAAAAAGAACAGTCTGCACCATAGCAAAAAAAGATGGCGCATAGATACTTTTCTATTTCCTTCATCGCAATCTACGCGCAGAACGTATATATACATCATACAAGACCGATGCAAAAACTGCCACGCGCTCATATTATAACTGGCGAAGAAAAAAACTCGATAAAAAGTATCACGCCTAACTCAAACGCGAATCGAATCATCGCTAAATCGCAGAGCAGATGAGCCGAACCGCTGATACATGATGCAAAACGTATATAAGCAAGTCGCGCGCACGCGGAGATAAAAGGCAAATATGCGCGTTACGGGGTCAGAGGCCATCTCGACGGCTCGCGGGGGCATCAGCAATGCTAATGTGCCTCTGCCGCGACGACCTTACAGCTGTCATGGAATCGAGACGGTGCTCGCTATATTCAGGGCCTCCTCGGATCGTCGCGGCTTTTATCGCTATCGCATCCCGCAAGTTTTTGGGAAATTAACTTTGGATTGAATTAAAAGCTGTAACGTCGAAGAATGGAGTGAAGAAAAGGACGTTGTGTAAGAGAATCGAGTCGCCGTATTATACCCGAAAATAACCACACTATGTATAAATCAGGAGTTTTGTTTATTCTGTTTTTTTTTGCTTTATATTCCGGTATAATTTATGGAATTAATGCGGCGGTGATTCTACGTGTTTCTCGTGAGAAGCGGCAGAAGATTTATCGTGTCAGCGAGTCCAGGGTCGAAAATTACACGCTTTCGGAGCGTGAAACAGCGAGCAGTCACGGCAAATAATTAAAAGCAAAATCTACTGACTTTGCCATTAATATAAATCTAGCGAATTCATGCGAGTATGTAAAATAACGTGGGTAAAAAGTAAACGAGAAATTACTACTTTAAGAAGATTGTAGTATTTTCATATCCCACAGTATAGAGACAAGTATATACACTATAAGTCAACAACAGATAAGACAACTAATGCGCAAACTTCAACTAAGAAAGCAACCGCATCGAAAAACTCTGGCGGATCGATCCACTTATTTTCTCGTTGACCGAGAACGTGAAACGTTGCAAGATTCCGACCGACAGCTCAAGGCCCTGAATCTTTCGGCCGATCGAATTTACTTTGGCCGCGTGTATATACCGATTTTCTCTGCGATTCGTCATGCGGATAATTATTCACTCTATACCGCGAAAAATGCGAGTATAGTGGGAAATGTTTTCGCCGGCTATTACATGTACGCCTGCATGATATTTTTTTTTTTGGATTGTGAAATATTTTTTCGTGGATTACTATGTAAATTCGAGGTGATATACGGCTTTATTTTACGTAATTGATGTGCATGGGTAATTAATGGATTATTATTTAATCGAGGATTTATATTGTGGTTTTCGCTTGTTGTGTAGCATTCAGTTCGCAGCGTTTATAAATTGAGAGTATGAATGACAGTTTTATCAGCTGTGAGCGAGAACTTTGCGCCAAATTGATTGATTAGAATTGATCGTGTGTATACACGATTGTATAGGCAATTTCTCGAGAATATCGTCTCATATAGCTATATTCCATGACAATTTCAGCTTTAAATCCTCGACAAGTAACTCCACGAGCAAACCTCATTGTACCGTAAAACTCCCATTCGACGGTACCACACTGCATCGCTATAATAATACATACACGAAAAGCTGCGCCAGGCCAAAATCATATATATACATACATCGTCCTCGGGGCTGCGCACGGCAAAAAGTAACACACGTAAACGCAATTAAAGCCGTTTTTTCACGCTCGCGCGTAATTGCACGGCCGGCGATAAAACCTCGCGCGCGCAGTTTCGCCGGTTTTTTCCGCAGTGCTCAATAACCTCGAGCGTATACACATCACTTATACGTGTGTTATATAGCGCATCAGCAACAATAACAACCCTCGAAGAGTCGGCGCGATTAGCGGCCAATATGTGCAGATTTCTTTTTAAAAGCACGAGATAAAGACGCGCGGGCAAACGCGAGCGGGGACGAGATAACGAGCGATTTTTTGCCCAGGGATACTTGTGTGCGAACGACTCACTCGCCGGTGGGTATATAGAGTCGATAAAATCGACTGGTGCAATGAAGAGTGACGCCGGAACGTGCGTGTATGCGAGTGCCGCGAACGCGACACTAATTCTTCCCTTTTTTGCGAACGAGTGTATAGTAAGCCTGATACTCTTGAGTTACCTCTTTTTTACGACGCCGCGAGAGCAGTGCAATTTCCTATGGGGGAAAAGTAGCATTGATTTTCGGTATTATAAATCACTAAAAATTATCCTACTACTTATGCATAAAGCAAAAGTTGAAAAAACGAAGACACAATCCTACCTTACTACAAATCCCACAGCGCAAACCTACGCCAAATCGGAGAGAAATACTCGTCCTGCACCCGTCCGCCTTTCCATAAATCGATCTTGAAACTAGCTCGACGCGACTGCTCTTCGGGAAAGCAGCAACGCGAAAACGTCGGAGCGCCGCGACGATAACCGGCTCATCGATCGCGATAGTCGCTCGTTATCGTCGCGGACCACATGACTATCGCGTTGAATCATCCCGCGAGCGCATGTGTTTTTTTCGCTCCGAGCGTGAATGCCTCGTACGCGTTATCGGCACCTATACGCTTATTTTCTTAAGAGAGATAAGTCGAATCTATATATACATATACCTGCGTTCGATGATTTTCGGGAATTTCCTGTCTTCCACGAGCTTCGCTGAACGATCGGTAATTTCATCGGTGCAGAATAATATAAGTGACGTAATACAACATTATATTGAAAGTGCAGATAAACAACCGCGTGCGTTCACGAATTGTCGGTGTATTTTATTTTCTCAGAAACGGAGCGGGAAGTCCTTCAAGGTAGTCAACAAAGTTGTGTACTAAAATTAGCTTTCGCGTCGCGTATCGGGATATAATAACGTTATACCCGAAAAATCCCCCGCTTTTTCAGCCCTTTGAAAAAGCAGACGTAAAATTGAATAAACGCATCGGTGAAAAACCAGTATATATATATATACACTTGCGCGCGTCAAGAGCGTCATCTACGCGTACGTGTACGTCGGATAGAGAAAAAAAAGATAGTCGTCGTCATGGACAGACGCTTTTTATATACATACATCTATATATACGAGCGCACGCAAATCCACTGCTGCTATACACACATATATATATATATATATATAGACAACGATTGAATGACAAGTACGTTTGGCTTTTCTTGTTCTCGCATGGAGTGTGGTTGAGCACGAGGATCGTGTGTAAGTTGTGACATGAAGCGTTTAAGTAGTTGAAGTAGCGACATTTTTCATGTTTTTTTTTTACTGTGTGTGTGTTTCGATATTGGGTCACAGAGCGTTGGTTGCAATAACTATTGAAGAATTTAATGGAGGAAAAGTTGCGTGAAAGTACGAGATTTGTAACAATGTTATAACGGAAGGACATTAACATTTCGCGGTTTCAAGTTCATTGATAAGGTGTCTGTACGCGTCGTTTATTATACAGTCAAAATTCAAGGCTTTGAAATTCAGTTTGGAGAGACGGCCAAAAGTGCATTTACATCCTTATCATGTGTGAAGTAACAACGCTTCTTTTCCTGCGCTCGAGTTATACCGGAATAAAAAAAAATTGACCGTTAAGAATACTTTATAGATGTTTATTTTTATTCACGTTCCTCATTAGCATGACGTGACTTTCAGTTAGTATTCGAAGGTAATTTTTTTGCAACTTTTTTTTATTTTGTTATCAAACGACATAAATGCATTTCAAATTCGTTCAAGAGCAAGTTCATACGAGGTAGAAATCACCTTACACACACCAATATTGAACCGTATTTCATACCACGAGAGCCGAATAATAAAATTATTAAAGTTTCCATTTTGAGGTTGTAACGGTATAAAATTATCAATCTTTCGCATGTCGCATTAACTCATGTCTTGCAATGTTTAAAACTTCGCTTTTTACTTTTCGTTTTGAGAAAAACGTGCGTTAGAATTAATTTGCATAGATTGCGAATAGGTAAAAATCAATTAGCGATTTTCTGAAAAAGAAACTTGTGTCGCGCAGTGAACAATTTCGAAGCTACTTATATTTTAACAAATTTATCACCTCTTTCACAAAGCTCCTTTTTTAGCCTTCGACGCAGTCAAGAATACAGTTTCTTTTTTGCGAAACTCGTATCTGTTCAAACCCATATCTTACAAAAGCAGAGGACGAAATACTTTTTATATAACAAATTATAATAAAGTACATCTTTTGTGATAAACAATCCGAGCCCGTATATAAACAACGAGTTCACGGCTCATTCGAACGCGAACAATATCCTTATATACCTCATTGCAAGGAACGAAAAATTTCCTATTAATACACAACTGTTTACTCGCGCAAAAATGAAACCCTTGAAACACATACACACACACGCATCTCGAATCCAAAAATAACTGCGAGTCATCCTTATCCCGCAAAAAGTCGATCCTCATCATCCCAGCTGATCCATGCATAAATATATATAACCCAGAGCAGTAGCCAAGACACAAGAAGACCCGTGGAGAACTCGCGCCAAGGTCGATGTATTTAATTTCACGAGCTGCAGTCGGCGCCTTTTTATATTCTCTTTCACCGATTTGCCCGTAGCTCACACACCCATATATATATATAGCGACGCGGATTATACCTACTTTTCCTTATGTAACGATTTGCACGCGGCGGCAACTTCGCAGAAGTCGTTCGCACGAAAGAGTGAGAGAGAGAGAGAGAGAGAGAGAGAGAGAGAGAGAGAGAGAGAGAGATGGATTTCGCGAGATTCCATGGAATTTCCACGCGGTTTTTATGTATTGTATACGCGGATCACAGTATAATAAATATATAGGCAACTCTCGCGCGGCTGACGCGGCTCGTCTGTTACGACTTTAGCGCGACGATGGTTTATATAGAAGGAGAGAATAGCGGAGAGGCTACTTTGATGAGCGGCAAAGGAGTTCGTGCATTTGTATATAAGCATTATCTTTTGTGCCGCGGGAGAGGGATTCGCATCGAAAAATGCGGTTTCGCGAATGCAAATTATACATCTATACTCAGTTCTGAAATCCATTTCGCCCGTGTGGCTTGCGTATATATAAATTGCAAAAGCTGCGTTATAAATTATAAAAGCGACTGGAAGGTCAACCCAAGAAAGAGGCGTATATCGAGAATTTTTAGCGAGAAGAAAACGTAAACAGGGACATAAAATAGCTGTATCGATATTATTAAGTCTCTAATAATCAGCTGGTATATACAAATATATATATATATAGAACGAGAATCGCATATGTATAATTAAGTGCGTGTGAAATGTATATTGGAAAGAGAGAGAAAATGCGTCCGATGATGCAACGTCGATATAATTTACGAGGATCAAGGCCTTGAGAAACATTTTCGAGCTTTCTAAATCATTTTCTCTGACGAATTACTTAATCGTCGAATGCTCACTATTGACGATTCTGAATGGAAAATCTAGACTTTCTTTTGGGGAAAAAACAATGATTCACCGCGGAACGAATCACCTTGACAACTGTCTTATTATTCATGAATCTCGCCTATACTTAAAATAAATTTATAAATTAACCGCGCGTTAACTAAAAAAAAACACGTAGACATAACGATCACAATCTCCAAGAATGCTTCTGACCTATCGCAACAAACCTGTCGCGGGGAAACCCAGATCATTTTTCTCTCTCCAGAAGGTAGGAAACGTAACAAAAACAATCTCTCTCATTCTATCCAACAACGCATTTCGCGTCCACAGAAAATTCCTCGGCATCGCGAACCGGCATGCACAGTCTCGGGGCCAATCTTATCAGTATATAACTATAATCCACGCGATAACGGCCTAAGAATGCGCCCGCCCCAAAGGAAAGCATGGAAAAAGGCACACCTGCAAGGCAGCAGTAATAAAGAACGAGGGACAGAAGGATGGAGTTGCACCGAATTAAAACAAAATTCGAAAGTGTTACGTGCGCATCGCCACATGCATCTGCTGTCAGGGGGACGCTAAAGAGAGATCCGCACAGTTGTTACCTAACCAGAGTCCGGTTCACCTATATATACTATATGCGAGTGGTGGTCTACGCTGACGAGGGAAATGGATTGATTGCGTTTCGTTTATTGGGCCGACCGTGAGCGTCGGATTTCTGCCATCGGATTGGCTCTGATGGAGCACGATTTTCCGCTGATGCAGTCTCCAAAATAGCCGATGTCGAATATCAAGTTCAAGACCATATATACACTTATAATAGAACTCTCGCCCCGTGAAAACGTCGCCGGAAGAGCGAATGGAAAGAAACGATACGACCTCTGAAAATAGAAACGAGCGCGGCGGGAAAATTTTCAAATCAACGCTCGCTGAAAATGCAATTCAAACGAGACGCGACGATCCCCCAATTGTCCCCCGTAATAACGGCAATTTCAATCTGCCTAATCGCGTGTATAGCTACAAAACTACGAGCATTCATGTATAATAACCATTACAACGTCGCGACACCGAGTAGTCTGCAAAAAAACGCACCCGCGCGAGATACTGTTGTAGACAGTAGTACTAGTACAGCAGCAGCATCGATGCGTAAAACGAAAGCCGCGAACAATGGACGTTAAAAAACGAGGCAAAAGGCCGCACTTTAGATTACGAGCATATACGTACTCGTATGGGTGTATACAGAATGCGAACAGCTCGCGCTTTTCATATTGACTGAAAGAGACAGAGAGACTGGGAGAGAGAGAGAGAGAGAGAGAATTTAGAGGCGAAGGGAGAGAGACGTTGATCGACGATCGAGCGCACAATGGACAAAAGGGGCGCGATAATGTCATTCCGCGAATCGCCGTAAAAGCTGCGGCAACTTGTCGCGGTATACATATGCGCAGGCATAAATCGTGCGAGGAGAGGCTTTTCTTTCGATAGATATAACTGGAGCGGATTTCTCTGGAAATTTTTATTCGTTGGAAAAGAAAGAATTTTCAAGCTTTTCCGGATGTTTTTTTCTTCGCTCGCTTGATATCTCGTATTAACAGCTAATTTTTAATTATAAGCGAATTAATTAATTAAGCGAGAGCCGACCAGTTATATTCGAATCGCGCGGTGACAAAAACTACCGCGCGACGTTTATAAACTGGAGTAAAATCTAATTATGCCAGTCAGGTTTCACTCTCCGCTGTATTAGCTATATATATACACTTGTTAACGCGACAATTATTACACGATTTCACCGCGCGCGTCATTTTCAAAAGTGATGAACACAGAGAGCAGCGAAAACGCATTTTCTTTTCTCTGAATTTATACAGTATATAGCGACGTTCGCGCCGAGAATTTTCATGCTCGAATTAAGCAAATGATGATGTGTTATATGGTATGTATAGTTATCGCACTAGTCATGCAAACGAGCGAATTTACGCCGGAGTTATTACTTTTGAAACGTATATCTCTCGACTTATTCATGATATAAAAACATTCAGTTAACGGCCTTACCTGCTTAAGAAAAATCAAGTGCTGAGTCCCCGAGACCTTCTTCGTGTTCTGGAGGCTATTTAGCCTAGAACATGAAGAAGCAGGTGAGCCCGCTAACTAAATATTTTTTTATGGGTTTCTGCATATACTTTTCTATTTCAACAGTCGAAGACACTGAATTCACGATACGCAGCCGCGACGATCGCAAAGTGTATAATTTGTCCATCCCTTACATAACACAGCGCGTAATAGACCGATGCGCCCGTGAAAAATGTACTTATCGTCCGCAGCTCTTCCTAGCTAATTTTAAAAAATCCGTTTGTTAATAATGCGAGGCTATTTGAAGCGCATTTTCGTCCCTTTTTTTGTATTTCGTAACGACAAGGATAAACATTTCTTTATCCACGTGATGTGCTTCGAATGTCCCTCGTCTCGATTATAATATCATGTCCTCGTCTACGTCGAAGAAATCTTGTATATGTATATGTTTTGAAGTTGCCGAATTGTACGTGTCTTTCCAACTATATGTATATACGTGCTCGTTTTAATCGAAATCAGCTCGTTATCAAAGCTGTCAAGGCAAGCATTTTTTTTACAACAATAAACGCAAAGGCCATCGCCAAAAATTATTTTTAATCGTCGTCTTATCCACTGACTACAGCGATGAATAAAAAATTGCGTGTTTATTCGATTTTTTGCAGTTATGCAGTACTGTGCAAGTTTTTAAACAAAATTAGCCCGGAGAGCCGCTATCTACAAATCACAGCCGCGGTGTCATTAACACACGAACGAACTCGTTTTTTTCCATGATTCTGAGTAGAATAAATTAACAAGTCAGCGACGCCATATAACCAAGCCAATCGATGACTAATAAACGACTACAGCCTAGACTACCCCCTTCTCTCGCTGTACAAAGAAAAACAATATGGTATATAAGTATCCTCGTCGCAATTTCAACAGGTACACGATCACTCCTCCAACGACACACCTCGACCCATAGCAACAAGCCTCTTTTCAAACTGCGTATACAAGTATATTACACTCGGAAGCTCGTGCATACAATAAACGCAACAGTCCGAATTACACCTTTCACTCTCTCGAACCTGACATAATCTTGCACATGCGCGCGCGCGCGCGAAAAAAGGCGCCAATCAAGTACACACTCGCGGATCCAAAAGTCAGATCACGCGCGTATTTTGCAATCGAGAATATCCCGTTCCGCAATAATTATGACAGAGAATGAAGGAAAAGAAAAGATTCCTTACCTCCGGCACTCTCGCGAACACTGTGCATATACAGCCACGGCACAATACGCACACTTTCTCGTTCTTTCCGCACTTTGAATTTCCCGCCTCCGCGCACCCTTTCGCACCCCCTGTGTGTAGAGGGCGCTGGCAGTCAAGGCGCGGAAAAAGTTGAGAGGGCAAAAAAAATTGAAATTTATATATTTATAGCACTAATCGAATTTTCTTCTCTGACGCGGAGGGAGAAGAAGCTGACGCGCGCTGTGTGTGCGTGTGTGTCCGTGCGGGTATATCGTCGCACGTAATCTATCACAGCCTGAAGTCGAGTTAGGACTGTCAGGCACTTCTGAGATCCGCCGATGTCTCTCTTTCTTTCTCTCTCCTCCTACTCCTCCACGGCGGTGGTAACCCCCCTCCTACTCTTTTCCGCGGAGTCGCTCGTTATACTCGTCGCGCTCGCGGTATCTCCGATCGGCTGTCTCTCTTTCTCTCTCCGTAAAGGTCCCCACCACTTGAAGTTATATATATACGTGCTGTTTCACGATCTGCCGGTTCGGAAGATCGGTACCGACGATCGCTGACCGAGAGACCAGAGACGAGTGGAGAAATAGGAAACGCTCGGGTTTTTCGAGTCCGAACTTTTGGTATTTCTAGCTTGATTATAGTAGCACCAAGCACTGTTGCTAATTACTCGACGACCCTTTTCGATGGCAATAGGCACAAAAAATTGGAACCAAATGGAAAGACGAGATAGAAGCATTTTCGTATTCTCGAAGGAAGCTGAACATTAGTTGTTAAGCTGACTTACAGCTGCGTTTACGAACACATACTTGAGCATCGGTGAAGAGCTACCCTCATGCCAGTCTAAGGGTTAGGCCGCGCTAGGCCCGTTAATCCCTTTTATTGCGTCAAAATGCCTAAAAAGTTTATTTATTTAAAAATCAGTATAGATAATATATATATATATATATATATATATATATATATATATATATATATATATATATATATATATATATATATATATATATATTTACTGATCTTTAGTAGAGATTAAAAAAAAAAGATAAAGGAATTTCGAATAAAAAAAAAGATAATAAAAATTTGGTTTATTTCCAGCAATATTATTCGATCTCGAGTTAGATTATTAAGTTAACTAAAAGGTTTCTAAGCACGCATTGTAAATACAGTTTGGGCTTTATGGTGGCCGTGCGCATTATTTACAATTTGTCGAGACATATAATAAAATCATATAGTCCACTTAAGGTAATATTATACTAAACATCTTGACAGAGATCGCAATAAAAAGGATTAACGTGAACAGCAGGTATATGGGCTCAGCGCAGCTGACCCCTTAGGGTGCTATGCGGGTAGTCTCTGCAACAAGACGTTAATTGTGCGTTCGTAAACGCAGCTGTAAGTCTGAATTCTTGCGGCAGAAAGAGATAGATAAAGCTCGATGCGTTCGTGACTTACTGTCATTGTAGAAAAATTTTCAGCTTTCTTCGAAAATACATCTCGTTTCCAATTTTTTTTGCCCGTTGTCATCGAACATGTGCTTCGTGCTACTGTAACTAAGCTGGAAAAACAAAAAGTTCGGAATTAAAAAACCCGAGCGCTATGGCCATCTCTGCCATAGGAAGAACGGTAAGGAAACGTTAAAACGAGTTGGGGTGGCTGACTGCTAGAAAGATATCGCTGTTTTGGAAAAAATATGGGTCGTGTGAAAAAATTGATTTTTTTAGTCGAGGAGATATAAACTTTTTGCGTAATTTATAGCTATCTGTGTGCACAGCTGAAAGGATCGAAGCATATCTTTTATTATTTGATTTCTTTTACAGACGAAAAAAATGTTAAGAACGCAGCCCAAATTTGTTATGCTTATTTTATCGACTTCAAATTGATTAACAATTATTGTACAAATATGAGAACGAGTCGTTTGAATATAATACGAAAACAATACACAAGAGATAATTCTAACATTATCCGCTTATGTGATTATCGGCGAGCCGATGCCGTATATAAACGGGTTCGACAACTTTTATACGCAGTAAGGATTTTTCGAACCGTTAATCCGATGTTTATCCTCAAAGCTTATTTTGTACGGTGGGAAAAGCTTTATTACGCGGGAGTGACGCGCTTCGAGACTTCATACTTGGAACCGTTAACCAAGGATTTATTTATACTAAAGTAGATAAACTATGGCGGTTCTAGATCTCTGACGTCAATATACGTGACGGTCCTAGATCTTCTGTAACAATACGTATCGTGACGTAAGATTTTGAATCGCCACAGCCTTTTGTCACCGCTAGTGATCCAAGAAAGCCGCTATAGCGTTCCTGGGTCAGCAGGAGAGCACATGTGAGTAGTGGAGGAAAACTGAGCAGTGCCGAACCAATGAAACATAAGCTTATGCGCTATGCTCATGGTGCACACATCTGATTACAGGTACAAATAGGAGTCGTCACGTCGTCGAAATTCAAACTACAGTCACCCTGGTCTCAAGGTACATCGTGATCGACGAAGTCTACAGGATGATGCATCAAGAGCTGGCGAAACTAGAGGACCTGGTAGAAGAAGAAGTACCGGTTACACCAGCGGAAGAGTTGGTGCTCTCTGCTGTTTTTCTTGCTTCTCCATCGCCGGATTCTCCATCACCGCTGCAACCTCTGTCTCCGATCGCTGAAGAGCTATGGCAAGAATTGGCGTCTTCTTCATCACCGTCATCATCACCGCGGCATGCTAGGATTGAGCAAAAGTTGCCTCTGTCACCATCACCGTCACCGCAGCCGTTGGTAACTGTGGAGAAGGAGGAGCAGGAAGAAGAAGATGAGAAGCCTCTAATTATTTTTGAGACACCTCCGACTATTGACTTATCGTCATCGCCGGAGGTCGAAATTGTTTGTATTTGTTCGCATAATAGAGCAAACGATGACTCCGACGATGATGACAATGGGCACCCAGCGGTTCGCAGACGGCTTACATATTAATCATTGGAAGAGGCGACGAGAGGGCGACGACGATGGGAATGGCCAACCACGTAGCAGACGTACATATTCTATGTAAACAGTCCTTTTAAGGACTAAACTCAATCGGCACTTTTCAGAGCCAAACAGTTTTTAAACACTTTTTCCTTTTCAGGGTCACCAAAATGCTTAGACGTACAAACAAATAATTTATTTTATTTTTATATTATATCCATTATACGATATAGCTTAAACATTTTTTTATTATTTCCAACAACTTTTGCTTTGAAATATAGGAGGTGTTGAAAGCAATTTAAACTTATAATATATAAATTGCATTTATAATAATATTTTGTGATGGCTTCATTTCACACACTAATTCTCGAAAGGATAAAAGATGGATCTGTGGAATCAAAAAAATTATTCTTCAACCGCGGAGGGTATTGATGAAGCTCTAATTATCTTTGAGGTACCTCCGACTATCGACATATCGTCATCGCCAGAGATCGAAATTGTTTGTATTTGCTCGCATAAAAGAGCTTACTCCGATGACTTTGTCAAAAATCTAAACGCTTGAGTGTCGGGTTTTTCCCGAAACTCTTTACGACCCTCATTCTCTTTCGAAAGCGCGTCCGAGAACGTCCGACCTAGGACTATAAAAAACCTTAAGCGGACCGGCCGGACGGTCTCGGGGACCCGAGCGTGCGGGCATGCGCACGCCGCCACCGAGCGCCTTTTTCCTTACCGCTGATTGGCCAGAGGTAAGGGAGTGGGAAACGAGAGAACCTTTCCTCGGTAGCCGAGTGAGCTCGGAAAAACACTTCTTCTGGGGACTCGAACCGAGCAACTACACAACTACGCTACTCCGCGATACACGTTCAATCTGTGCAATAAAGAAGTTTTATCCTAAAATTCGCGTCGATTAAGTTCTTCCTCGACCTACATCCGATCCCCAAACGTGCATTTCGCCCCGAACCTCTCGCTGGGCTCATCAGTAAGATGACGAGACATTCTATCTTATACGCGACGTTGTAAGCTAAACTAGGGTAACTTATAGACCAAAATAATGAGTTTCGCTGTCGGAACATAAAAATTGTAGTACCTCTAGTGTTTTGGAAGAAGAACTAAACTTTTTTCGTCGATAAATCGACATGTCAAAATTCACTTATTCACGATTGGAGAAGATTGCTGTACAATCAGCTCTTAACTTACTTTACGGAATATTATTTTGTCGATTTTAAGGACTATTTGTGACCAAGTCCAAAAATACAAGTATTCGCCAAGACACATAACCTCACTATTTTAAGATCTATCAAAGCCATTTATATTATACATGTAATATAATAATTTAATATCTTAAGGGATATCAATTGCCATTTGTACTATATAAATATTAATTATTATTATACAATATAGTAATTCTTATTATATTCCATATACAAATTTTCCTAGTAGAAATAATAAAAATTATTATGGTAATAATAAAAATCCTTATAAATTGAGTATATCCAACCGTTCCTGTATAATATAAAAATTTGTCTTATTAAAATAACAAATTTGACTACGAATTTTTTCTCAGTGTATCAGTACAACTGAAAGAGTAACTCGGTAGCATACTTAGCTCGACAACTCAGGGTCCCTGGTTCAAGTTCCGCTCGGGTCAACTTTTTTACGGGTTTAAAAACTTGCTAAGTGCATGCAATTTAGAAAATGATGAAAGGGTTTAAAGTACATTTATACAGACTAGTAAACAAATAGTAGATAACGCTATGGCGACTCTCTTGGATCACTGAGGGTCACAAAAGGTTGTGACGGCTCTAAATCTTACGTCACGATACGCATTGTGACAGAAGATCCAGAAGCGCCATGTCTAGTAACGTCAGAGATCTGAAACCATCATAGCTTATCTACTTACAAAAATCTGATGGAAAAACTTCTTATAATTAATATCTTACGACTGCCCTCTTATGTTTAAACTGCACAACCGGTAAGCTTTCCGAGCAAATAAGTCATATACCCGCATCAGTATCAGCCGGATAAAAAACGCACAACAATTTTTTATCACCTTCGTGGAGTAATTTATTTTTACTTTGCGTTACGTCCTCTTTGCGATTATTATTATTTTCAAAACAATGACGATCTCTTTTTGCATATATACACCGATTGAGGAAAAAAGTTTTATTTAGCTTTTTACGTTCGCTCACACTATTGAACGGATATTACAACCAACCTATACGTATACATAATAGCACACGAAAAGCGATTGGGCTACAGGCACAATTATTCAGGTCTCAAAACGCACCTCGCCAGAACAAAAAGCAATTCTGTCTCCGCCATATACATATATATATATATATATATATAAAGAGTCGTAAAACACGCTTCATCGCACCGGCGCACGTCATCGAGTGTGCTACTGACATGATACACGTCCCTTTTTCAAAGTAAAATTGAAAAACTACGAAGTATAAATACCTACTTGCTGAGGAAAAAAACGTGTCTCTCCCGGAAGCTATTCGAAATTATATACGTAACAGCGAAATCTTATCTCTCTAACGAGCTCCAAAACAATAATCAATAACAACGACACAGGTCGATTACACAATTAAAAAAACGCCACACCTGCATAGCCAAATCAATCTAATAAATAGATCAAACGCATTATCCGTCAAGATAATATACGGATAAACATCCCCAGACAATCCCTTCTCAATCGGCATACCTAAGCCATAAAGTTACACAAACGCGACGTCACAGCAGCAACAGGTAATCCAGACCAACCCATCCGTAGAAACTGACGTCGCAGCAGCTTATATATATAAGTACCGCCTCGTAAAAGAGAGTAGAACATAGAGCGAGGTAAAGAGCGAACGGAGAGGAAGCTAAGAATTGCCTTCAGGTCCTTTGAAAAGCCCCGGAGATTACAGTAATCCAAGTCGGCCTTGCCGACACACACACATACACGCACACACACGGTCCAATCGTTGTCTTCGAGGAAACAGCACTACTTGGCCATTGTCACGGCAGCGGCGCAATTATGCAGCAGCGCGTAATCGAGAGGCGCAAATTCGCGCATCGATTAAAAACGATTGGGCGTCTCCGCTATATAGGTATTTGCGCTGCTTGCTTCCTTCAAGGCTGCGCTGGTCTTGTTTTTGTATATATCTGGCCAAGAAAGCCGATGGATATTTATGAGTCTCATTTTCGCAGCTGATTTTTTACATTAGCACGAAGAGTGAGAAAAAAATGCTATTGCAGCGTCACGTAAAATCAGTCGTATATAATTGTAGTCTAGTGTGATAGGTATTTTTTCATCTCCCCCGTCGGAATATGCGCGCCTTTTCTTGGTCCGCTCGTGCTATATATAACTGACGAAAAAATCATTAAATGAACTAAATTACTCACTTTGCGTGTCGAGTATCGTAAGTAAGTAAGTAAGTACGCTTTATAGTATAAAGAGGCGATAAACCGAGATTAGCTTGCATTAGATTCCAATCGTTATAAGCTGTTTTAGCTGTTTGTAATGACAAAAAAAAAAGAAAATTCTGAAATAAATCATTTCTATATACCGCAGACCGAGACATTACACACTTAATCTCCAATGACTAATCTTGATAGTATTCCTCGCTGATAAGATTATTAGACGCTGCTTCTCAGTCGCGCGCACATTTCTCAAAGAATCTCAATCCGAATGAACGATTTTAAATTATATACAACGAACTGCAATCGCATCGGTCAGCGCATTGTCCACAATACACGCGTATGTCCGTCAACGAACTTTTCCATCGAATTTCCCTCGCGCGTCTCTCCCCATCATCGTCGTCGATCTCATCCGCAAACCGTGTGACTTTCTGGGTCAATAAGTATATAGACAACGACATCGTCTCCGGCGAACGAGAATCGATACGACTAAGCCCGAAGCGAGTCGAGTCGCGAAGCCGCCTGATGGCATCAGCGGAAAGAGACAGAGAAAAAGAAAGCGAGTGTATCTATATACACATACACTCGGGATTGATAATATAAAGCGAGCTGCGCGGGATTGATCGAAATTGGTGACTCCCGTTTTCTTTTTTTTTCTTCTTCTGCCGCCGCCAAAGTCGTTAATACTCAACAGAGACGGCTATTGAGCTGTGTCGGTGTACGTATATATAAATATTATTTAGTTCCCATTCGCTCGGGAGTTATACATTTTTTGAGAGATGGAACGACTCGTCGGCGACTGATTGAGATTTCGTATCCACAAGTGTATATATATATATATATATATATATATATATATATATATATATATATATATATATATATATATATATATATATATATATATATATAATCAGTCGCGCTTGATTGATCAAGTTAATAGCCACCTATTGAGACTTTTCGGACGGTCCGAGACACGAGTGAATATATGCGTGTGAGAATACAATATATAACGCGCTTATTTTCATTGGCGGCGGTGAAAGGTGGCGCGATATAACGGAATTCGATACATTTGATGGGCTATGTACATATATACTCGTAAAGATAACTGCTTTGAATTTTTTTCACACCTCGCGCCGGATTACGCACTTGCGAAGGCGATTCATCTAAAAAAATAATCACCGGTATCAACTGCGTCGAATTGCGCAAGAAGCGCGGCGCGATTCGAAAAAGAAAGAGAGAATAAGATCTCGCGTGCGAAATTGCTGTTACGCGAGTAATACAATCCACGAGCGGCACATACAAAATCTCGCTGACCTTGGAGATACATCGAAGACTCAATTGAGCTCTATCGACGCCCTATAAGTAGCCCCTCATTATGACGGCGGCACAGAACGTCCGCGATTAATCGGCTGAGCGTTTATTACACCGTCGCTCGCCTCGGGTCAGTCGTGGATTGTCGTGGTGTATAACTTCCATAATTATGCGGAAAAAAATAGCGATGATAGATGTGGAACGACGGGCAGTATAATTTTGTGAAACTTGAAAGATTTAGGAATAGATACATCTTGTTTACTCTTAATCAGCTGATATAGTAGACACGCAATTATCTGTCAGCATATTGTGTGAGGTAAAATCGTCTATACAAACATAACGTGTTTATTACATACTCTCGAGAAAGAGGTATCATTAACAATGCTTACTTTATGAGATGTTAGGATTATAAAGTTGATTGAGTATACTTACCGTATACAGTTTTGCATAGAGTGGCGAAAACAAATATTCTGCATATTCCGGCTGTTATATACTTTGTTTGTCTTATGTCGGGGTCTTCAATTTCAGTAGATGCTCTGTGTAACTTTTCAGACGCATGAAAATCAAAAACATTCATTCGAATTTTGCATGTATTCGCTGACTTGCTCTTTTTTCTCTCGAACGCGAAAGCCTATATGCGAATTTAATAGTTATAATAAAGAGTGTGATAAAAAAACTGTTAACTTTATAACTGCTCGGTACTTTGACAGTTATATATGTATATATACGTGCTCAAATCATAGCAGTAAAGTTAAGGTAAGGCGTGATCTGAAAGTTTAAAAATGGCCTGCATTAAAATCGCACAATAATCAAGCTTGCACCAGAGCCTAAAATTAAATACACCACTCGAATAAACGTTATTATTTCCACCAGGAAAAACTCCACGGACGACCTTCGCAAAAATATATACACCAGGCAGCGGCAGCGCACTATCGGAATAGATCAGCGGAGCAGCATGCAAATGCCGTCTGCGTCGGGCACATAACGCGCGCGTAACAAGATCGTCGCAGGAAAAATGGGGCGAGTCTCGCCAAAAGCATACATATACAGCAGTCTCCGTCGGAGTCCAGTGCAGTCGCGACTCCTCGCCGTGAATTCGCAATGCCGGTCGCGCGCGCGATTTATATATTAGGCGCGAACGACGAGCGAAAAGTTATATATACATATATACGGCTCTTATCTCTCGCGTATCTCGTACCCTGGGTTATAATTGGGATTTTATGCGCGAGAGAGACCTCTTCCTCCGATTTTTAACCTCTTGCGATTCTATTTTTGCACGATGTACAGGTATATAATTATACCCGAAGGTATATACGTATACCGTCTTTATATATATATACTGAAAATTCCGGAGTCGAGTTTACGACTGCTTTTTGACGAGGCGTGTAAATTTATTGAGTTGTGCGAGGGGAAAAATTCGTTTATATTGAGTGGAACTTGCAGCAGCAAATTTATTTTACGCCGATTTAATTTATTGAGCTTGTAATGCGCCAAGGTTCATACTCGGCGGAAAATGAGGGATAAGAGGAAGTTGTATAAAGTTTTCCTGTAAAAATCTAGGTGATTCAAAGACTTTGACAAATCACCCGATGGTTACACCCGTATATTTTTAAAATACATCAGAAAACAAAATACTCCACTTTCCAATCAGAGCCTCAATATACAGAGAAGCCTATGTACGCTTTCTATGATTCTCGAACAAACTCTTTTCGAGCATCCGTTAAACGTCCGCTCGTCAGCCGACCCGAAAAGGCTCATCCCAAGGATAACGCAGCAACACAGAAAAGATCTCAGCGCTATATCAATATATTCAATTAAATCATATCTCTCGCCATATACCATGATATATATATCTAAGCCGCGCGACTAGCTCCGAAAGGGTCAACCCGATATCCCAGCTTTCACAACTTCCACTTTTATATATATTCGAATCGTCGCATTATACACAGCAACTCTACACACCGCAGAAATCTTCCATCGGGACTTTTCCAATCGAGCATAGCTGCATCATCGAATGTATATATACACCGCGAACTCGTATAACCACCTACATCCTCCTTTCTCCATTATAACAAACCGGCGTGTCGTCGAAAAAAAGGCTCAGCACACACGGCGCGGCCAAAAAAGAGCGTCCATCCGAGATTGATGAAAAGCCGCATCAGGAAAGTGGGTCGCGCGTAGCTACATATATACATATAGAAACTTGCGTGTATATATATATATATATATATATATATATATATATATATATATATATCAATTCTCTCTCGCTCTTGCATCGGATCTTCAAGTGCTGCAAAATCGCGACGGGCAATTATACGGACAATATAAGTAGACGTGACCGACGGCTGCTGCGTTTCAGTTCAGCGCGGCCGCGCAGTTTAAATTTGCGGATGCCTGCAATTGGCATCGCGCGCCGCGCACCTTCCATAAGCGCGCGTACGTGCGGGCAATCGGCACTTATCAAGCGGCCAGTCGCACTCGCTGCGCTATATGCATATGCGCGTATGCAGTTGCTGCTATATATCTGCACGGTTTGTAATGCGATGCACCTCTGAAGTGAGAGAGAGAGAGAGAGAGAGAGAAGGTAAGAGATGACCTTGCAGGGCAGTCCCTAGGTCAGCGTTAATTCGCTACGACGACGGTTATTCGTACTATAGGAATACTTGTGTGAGTGGTTATTAAGCGGGTATTTACTGTTCGGTGCGTTTTTGTCTATATGCCAGAGATGTGTTACAGGTAAAATTTTATCACTTTTTGCTGGGTATAAAATGATATCGTATCAAGTATAGGTATATACCAACGAGAAAAGGTGAAATCGCTATCCAAACGTGTATATATATATATATATATATATATATATATATATATATATATATATATATATATATATATATATATATATATATATATATATATATATATATATAAACAAATAAGTATATAGCGTATACAAGCTAGGCAAACAATAAACCCGCACCGTTTCTGATTTTCACCCATAACCGACTCACGTGCGGAACAATGAAAGCAAAAGCCATCGTTACTCTACTGACAAATTTTAGATGAGATCTCACCCAAGATTTTTGGCCAAAAATGTCTTAAATAGCTATAAGCCTTGTTATTGAAATTGAAAGTTACCGTTTAGGTAGTGAATTTCCCAGGTAAGTTTTAAAAAATATACGTTTTGAAGCATCTTAAACAATATTTCGATTTAAAAATCATATGAAAATCTGAGGTGAGAAAATCTGATAAGTTGAAGTTTAAAAGATCGAAAAACTAGCTTTCAATTATATTTAGGAAATTCTAGCGACCCCTGAAATAGAGGATCTCATGCAGGTGAGATTTTAGTCGGAGTTGCTTACACGCGCCACATTGAGTACACGCGCCGTAATAATATTCTCGCGAATTCCTCGCGCAAAAAAAGGACGGCCGCGCGTCGTCGGTCTACGTGATGTCAACAAAGAGCGGATATCCTCGCGCATCAATCGGCTCTTGTGTGTATATATAAGCATAATGTGTATGACCGACGGACGAACAAAGAAAATCAAAACCGCCGCGCTTTACCGATACACAAAACATAATAACATGCAACTAATATATAAATATATCCTCCTGGACAATGACGCCGCCGCGTCAAAGTGTATAAATCGAAGGGGGCGAGCATAGGTATATAAGCGCATCGCTGCGGTATGTCGTGTATTATATATATATACGCGGTGTGCTTTGCACAACAATGGCTTTTCAGTTGAAAGATCGTTAAAGCGTTAATTAGATGAGAAGTTAAGGCCGCGCGGTATGTGTATATATAACATAATAATCCGCTCGAGCTTCTCGACACTGCAGCTGCTTTTGTATATATTCTCAATACGTTCTTCAGATGAAGAATCGAATTTCGATTCTTCATCTGAAGAGAAAGGAAAACTTAATCAGCATAACTCTGCTCTCCCTCTCTCTCTCTCTCTCAGCTGTTGACACATCGCAAAAATCCAGCCAATTACTGCGATTAACTTATCGGCCCGTCTCTGTCGTATGAAGCATGATACATCAACCCAAATAGTCATCGAAAGCGAGAGGTCTCAATAGGTAAAGACCGTCCGTGCGTACGATGCAATGCGCGTTGAGATTCGCGCGCGCGTGCTGTACATACACACATACACACACACATGTATGTATATATATATATATATATATATATATACACGTATAATAAAGTCTCCGACGACGTAGCGCAACGAGTAGAGCGCGCAAAGAAAGAGTGCAACGCACGAGAACGGCTCGCACTTCCGCTTCGGAGCTCGCGCGACCGTTTAAAATTAGCCCAAGCGAACAGCACGCGCCGCTGCGATGGAAAAACGTGACCTGCAGTTGCTGCATGTGTGGGATATAACTTACGTATAGGCACCGCGTGGTTTTCGCGGAAAAACCGCATAGCATTTATAAAGTTAAAAGTAATTGCATGCAAAATTTTTTGTTATTTTATTAAAAGAAACGCGATGTTATAGTATAAAAATGTATAGTAGATGAGCCGGGCGATCGCACGTTTCCGATGTAATATCTTAATTTCGACACGGCGGAATAATAGATTATCAATCAAATAAAATAAAAATAATCTCACTGCTTAGATAGGTGTGCACGAGAGTTGCACTGGGGCGTCAAAAAGATATTAACGTGACCGTGGCTCGTGTGAGGTGTATTATAAATAAAAAAACGCGCATGTAATAAATTTAAATTGATCATATATCACTTCCTTGATAATATACTACAAAGCATGCATTATAATATATCTGATGTTAATTCTCGAAATAAATTCTTAACTGTATTTTTGTTTGTCCTTCTGAATAAGTTATCGGTGTTATGGTATAGTATTTTTGCGACAACTTTTACGATATAGCAAAATTTAAAATAAAAAATAAAATATCAAAAAATAATTGAAAAGATCGAAAACTTCATCAATGATGGTCCCAATTAATATAGTTAAAAATGTACTATCAATTATAGATAAACTTCTAGAATACTTCACATTGTAATAAATAACAATTTTACGAACAGTAATAATGAATGATGACTAAAATTAAACGCGAATAATATACTAATGAATATCTCGTTACAAATTCTGTACATGAACTATATTCATATTCTCCGCTTATCAGATCCACGATGATCTCGATGAACGCAGGCTTTAGAAGCGCGCCCATCGCACTAAGTTGCAGAATCATCACCATGATCAATGAGCCAAAGCTTAACAAGCATTAGACCGGGAATGCCTGAACATAGCGGCGTCTCCTTGTGCGCGCGCGCGGGGTTCGTAAACTTTCTCACATACATTCATGCGGCGAGAGTTTTTAGCGCCCATTGACGGAAGATTGCACGTCGCGACTGCCGGGCAATGTCATTGTCATAGGGACGTCGTCGTGCCCGACGTTTGCTCCAGTCCGGGAAGTCGAAACGAGCCAGCTACGTTCACATAACATAATCTGAGCGGACTGGAGAACCGCCTCTAACGAATAGGTGCAATATTTTATTTTAGTATACTTTTGAATTTGGTCTATGATTGACTAGAAAAGAATTAGAAGCCTTGTCCTTGATTGATTGTTACTAATTTACAGAATTGAATTGAAGGAAAGTATTATACGTGTTAAATATTGCAAATTTGAAATTCGTATCCTTCCTTGTTCCAAAGGAAAAATATTGATTTCAAGATCAAATCTTGTAGGCCGTAGCAGTTTATATTCATTTATTTAAAAAATATACTTTCAACTAATCGTTATTCTTAATCTGGATAAACTTTATACGCGAAGACTCCGTTGTCGCTAGTATTATGTCGGCTGTAAACTGCAGGTCTTTGGTATAAGTCACGGGTTCGAGACAAAAGTTATGCAAAATATAAGCTACAAATGATTTCATCTCAACAATTCCAAATCTTTGACCTACAGATACTCACCGATACAATTGCGGAGTCCGTGGCTAAAAGGCAAATAGGCAAAAGGATGACGCTTTTGAACTTCTTCTGGTAGAAATCTGTCTGGATCAAATTTCGATGGATCTGGCCAGTAATTGGGATCTCTATGATCGTTGAATATTGACACAAATATATCAGTTCCAGCAGGGATCAGGCCACTTTCTGAAAATTTAATTTTCAAATTGATCAGTTGTGTCGGCCGATTTTTTCAATTCTACGGATGTGTGCGATAAAATTTGTTTTACTTAGTTGTATGTCTTTGGTTATAGTACGACCTATATTTGGTACACTTAGAAATAGTCTAAGTGCTGACTTAACACATCGTCCTAGGTATTCCATCTGCTGAATTTCCGTCATCGTAATTTTACCGCCGGATGCAGCCAGTATTCTGTTAGTTTCAGCCCGTGCCAATTCCTAAAACTTGATCAGTTTAAGGACTCTTACTTGAAAAGATTTATTACTCTTATTTGTTTCAAATATCTTACTTGCTTATCTTTATTTTCAGCTAGCAGCATTAACGAATAAACCATACCTATTGCAGAAGTATCATAGCCCTGCAAAATGTTTATTAACACATAAAAGTATCGTCACAAAGTAAAAGAAAATTTGTATCAAAACATTTACCGCAGCTATGAATACATTTATTTCATCTTCGATTTCTTGAATTTCTTATTAGACCATCTTTTTCAGCCAGTAATAAAAGCTCCAAAATAGTCAATCTATTTCTGCCCCTAAAATTATGAATGTATGATCATTCGTTGAAAAACATATGACTCTTCAATAATGGTAGACATGATGCAATATTTAGTGCCATTTTGTATAAAGAAAATATTAAACTCTATACAATCGCTATTAGGTAAAAGAAAGTTTATGCCTAGAGAATGATAGCGAAAAACAAAAATACCTCGAAAACGAATTAGTTCCACGTTATGCAATTAATCGAAAATATTGATTTTTTCTGGCGATAATGATGTTTGAGAAAGTTAGATATTTAAGTCATCAGGGAGGCAAAGAAAGATTCTTTGAAATTTGTTTAGCAGTAGTGCATGATAAGGAAAATGTTTACATTGCAAAATATATTATTGTGTACCAAGGATGTAAAGTGGGCTTTATTAGACTAAATGTGGAATTTGTAGTACGAGTCCAAGGTGAGTGCGTTTTCGGTCCGAAGAGAGCACTGCAAACGACGTTCCTGGTCCGTACATCCATGGCGTAATGTATTAATTGCTCTTCCGTATTTACCGTATGGAATATATACATGAAACCACACTAAATACAGTACCGTGATAAAGAAACAAACCAACCTATTTAATTACTATAATTGTAGACGAAAAATGTTTCGAAGTTACCCTCTCGCTGGAATTCTTCGAGTGAAAAATCACTCAAAGATCAGAACAAACATAGCTTTTAAATTTTTTCGTGTGATATTTCACTCTATTGGATTGAAATATAACTCGAATCGAGAAGCGTAAAAATAACTTGAATCAAGTGAAATATCACTCAAACAAATCGAGAAGCTCCGTTTTTTCTGGACTTTAAGTGAAAAATCACTTTGAGGACTTTTAGATAAGCATGTAAACCGATGCTAATAAAACCGGATTTTGTACATTACTTCAAACGTTAAGAAGTTCCAAACACAAAAAGATTGGCGCATGCAGGTTTCTTGTTTCTTTCTTTGAATGTTGAGGAAATATTGAGGACAATGTCAAAAAAATCTAAAAAAGTAGTATCTATATGAATTATTCACATTTTGGCTCATCAAAGCTAGTGAGATACCTACATCGACTATTTGTTTTTGTAAGGAATTACTTCAAATCATACTTTTTATTATGTCTCGTGTTTTTATCATGAGTTAATTAGCTAATCAGATAATTATGATACTGGTAAAGTAAATGCTTGTTGAAACTTCTGACATATTAAACAAAGATTTTCAAATAAAAATCACACATGGTTCAGTTGCAGACGATAAGGCTAGAAAGTTTTTTTATAAATGTACATAGAATATGTGTAGTATATATTATGTGCCAAGGATGTAAAGTGAGGAAGGAGTTTTTTCAGACTGAGTATGCTACCACGCGAGGTCCAAAAACCACTTAGCTCTTATGTTATACACTGTACATATTATCTTGCAAATATTGAAAAACATTTTAGCAGGAGGTTTTCTAAAATTGCGCGCTACTCAAAAAGGGGTAAAAAATTGCGGAAATCGTGAATGTCTTACGAAAAAGCCTGCCCATTTTTGTTATTAATCGTATTTTGTATAAAAATGCGTCCATAAGAAATTCATTTAAAAATGAAAATACCATACATTGTTATTTATATATAAGTGCATACCCTCAAACGTTTAAAATCGATGTAACTCGCAGTTCCAAAAATTCAATTAATTAAGTTATTTTACTATAATTACGCATTATATCCCGTTCAGTGCAATGTACGCCTCTTCATTAGGCATTGCAACTTTCATTAAGGGCCATTACTCAGTCATTCTTCAAAGAACTGATCATAAAATGACATTGATATAGTTGACCTGTCATGTCCGCAGTTGATGGAAACGAATTATAGATTTTCTTTATTTTTTAAGAGTATGAAAAGTCATATTAAGGAAAAACTGTAGTAATTTCAATTAATTTTACAACAATCTTTGATAACCAATTTTTGCAAAGTTATCTATAAAAATGAGGTGGTCTTATTAATAATTAATTTTTTCAATTATCTTTATTGAATAATAATATAGATTTATAAAGCTTTCAAATAAACATTTTCCGTATAACAATATCTAATGCGCATTCACGTCAACAGTTTATAGGTGTTTTGTATATCGCATATAAAGACAATAAGGTAAACATAATATTTGACATTTTGGTTGATTCCGCATAATGAAAATACCTGTTTACATTTGTATGACAAAGCTATATACTGTCACTCGTTTAAAAAGCAGTACATCGACGGCTGAGGGAAATAACGCCGTATCTGGGGAGCCGGTTCAAGAACGACTTATCTCACGAGGCTTTTTCGTTTCTTAAATTTAGTAGGGGCAGCTCTGCAAAATTTTAAAAGGCAATTCATGTTACTACTTTTTGAATCTTTATTCATTGATTATTCTAATTCTTAATCTCCACTAACGGAAGTAAATGGAATATCACGGCGATTCACAGTAAAGCGCCGTTTTTTTAATTGTTCATGCACTTCCGGTGATGTTGTATTAAGGGGATAAAACAGTCCTATTACCAGAAAAATAAAAAAAAGTAAAATTAATATATAAATTAAATTTTATGAAAAGATGTTTTCTATAATAATAGTAGGTCAAATTACCTACAATTTCGAGCCCTCATAGGCTTCATATTCACCTACCTGATAGTGGTGACAGTACGTATACCTATAAAAGTATTTTGGCACTGTCCGTAAGATTCCAAGTGAACCGATGGATGAAATAGGCTCAATTTTTTTACAAGTTCTATACACCTGTCATTTTTATATGAATGTTGTAATTTTAATTTGAATGTGTAGAAGTTGTTTCATAAAATAATTAGTAGTAAAATTTGTCGACAAAGAATAAAAAAATATAGTATTTTGGTTGTAAAACAACATTTACGCATTCAAATCAAAATCACATCATTCATATGAGAATAACAGGTATATAAAACTTGTAAAAAAAATTTGAGCCTATTTCATCCATCGGTTCACTTGGAATCTTTCGGACAGTGCCAAAATACTTTGATAGATATACGTACTGTCACCACTATCAGGTAGGTGAATATGAAGCCTATAAGGGCTCAAATTGTAGATAATTTGACCTACTATTATTATAGAAAACATCTTTTCATAAAATTTAATTTATATATTAATTTTACTTTTTTTTATTTTTCTGGTAATAGGACTGTTTTGTCCTCTTAAGTGCTTTCATATCTTCAAAATATACTGAGCATCACCGTGAGTAATTAGTTCTGTCCATAATGTGAAATACAGGAAATAGTTTTTCTAAGGTTTCTAAATGTAGATCCCAATCACCAGTTCTGTCTGATCTTACTAAATTTTGCATTAGATTAATTAATATTACAACATTATTCCAATAATTATATAAGTCTGACTCCTTACACCTTTTATAAACGAAATCACGAAATTCTGATATAAGTTCTGAGGAGGTCTCTTTGAATTCATTGGCTAAGTATGCACAATCATTAGTATCATTCATCATATAATTTTCTTTTAATAATTCGATTGTAATTACTTCGTTATCATATTTATCAATTCTTTCTTTGGTTAGAAATTCTTCTAACTGCATTATTTGCAAAGCTTCGTATAAATAACTGAATGCTTTTACAGATCTTGCGTAATTTGTATCTGCTAATATTTGGTCCGAGACGTATACACCAAACAAGCCAGTCTCAATAAAAACGTTATCTACGCCGCTATTCTTCAAATATTTACCAATGCAAGAGAGAACAACTTTTATTAAATGAAAATTACCCAATACTACAATTATATTTTTAAATTCTTTTTCATGTGTCAGTGTAATTTGTCGAGCAATTCTGTGTACTCCTTCATCACAGGTTACGACTAAATATTGTTGTTGTACTTGATTTAATAAGTCCTTGAAGTTGAGTAAACAAGTATAAACGGTCGAAACATCTGTGATTCGCGCTGTAAGAACCGGAAAGTAACCAACTATTTGTTTGCAATTGTCGTCTTCTGCAATTGAAGAATTAAATGCACTCCATGCAATCACAACTTGACTAGTATTTTTATTTAAAATATTTACTTTATTGTTTAAAATGGAGATTCTTGATAAAATATAGGCGAAATCTTCAGGTAGTAACACATTATAATTATAATCGCTCATTGTTAAATTTTTTATGTTAGAAATAATATATTGATTGGGTATCGAAATCGATTTTGATAGTTTATTACACGGTTTAATTTCTTGACACTTTAATCGATTTTGCAAAGTCTTTACTGTAATTATTATTTTCATTTTGAAAAATGACGGCGTCATGTGTTGCATTCAAACCAGAGAGACTTGCTTCGTTATGTCAAATGATGCAGTGATATAACTCTCCGGATCAAAATGACTTTGCAACGGCATGTGATTTTGACTTGTTATCTGTATATATTGGGCTAATCTAGATTTTATTCTAAGTACTTCATCATACGATATGGATAAGGAGAGTCTATTTAAAATCGTAATAAGATTTTTACTTCGACATGTGTTAAAGACATACAATCCCATAAGAGTATGTAATGCACCCTACCTTATTTAAGTTCAGAATCTACGTCGTAAATAATAGCACAAAGACTCTCGTCTGTAGTTAAAACACCATCATGTAATTTATCAGCACTGTTATTCTTTTTCCTCAGATATGCAGTTTCATAGATGCGCATGCAATTTTTATGATATTTTATGTTCATATCAAATAAATCTTCGTAGGTATTTTTAAAACTAGTTTCTGTGAAAACATGGTCTTGGAAAAAACGAGAAGCTTCGAATAATATTTTAACGCAGGCGTCTCCTTGTAATTAGTGTAATTTTTTTACCCTTTTACTACTGACTTTTCGACAAATAATATAACAATTTGTTTATAGTTCTACTCTGCTTTGTGATGAAGTCGATGTATTTGGAGGTTGCATCGCATTATTTTGCATATTAGTTTGCAGTTTGCCTAATGCTGACGTGATAACTAAAGCAATCTACAAAAAATCATGTTATATAATTTAGTTATTTGATATTTCAAGAATTCACATTTCTCACCATTAGTAGACAAAGTATTCAAACGTTCGGAAACCACATCAAATCGTAAACTCGCTATTTCTCGTATACGATTCATACCAACCAATGAACTCACTTCTTTTTTACTTTTAATTTTTAATTGACACATAATGCATAACTATTTTTTTAATTCTACACTTTCCTTTAATTTATCTATTTTCAATCAACTTCTATATACATCTTTACGCCAAGACGAAAAAATAATGTCGCACGAAAAGCGTCGCGTGAAGAAATACGTCGATTTACATCTTGTCAAATCTTGTTTGTTAACGCGTTCTATCTTAAACGCAGTAGCCATCTGCTTTTTATAGCGCGCTTTTAAGTTAAATTCAATTTAAAAACTATGTGTAAATAATTTCTATAACTATAACTTTCTTTATAACATCGCATATTTTATTTTTGTAAAAGTTTTATAATAATAATAATAATAATAATAATAATAATAATAATAATAATAATAATAATAAACATGTATTTGAAAAAATCAATCTTAAATTAATAATATCAGCTCGTTTCAATAAGGAAAGATTGATTTAATCAAAGCAATGAGCGGCTGAATTACGTGAAAAACTGGATTTTTTATGTTAAAACTAGTGTTTAGAATGTGCCAATTAACTTTGTCAAGAAAAAATTCATAAGCCGCGAAAAGAACTTAGCCGAGGTAATCAAAAGATCTATCTTTTCCCAAAATTTCAAGTGCAATAAGGCCTTTTTACGTCCGTAATCGAGACTCAAAGAAAACCCATTTTTATCAGTTTTCGATTTATTACTAAAAAATAAGTAGTCAAATCACTTGACATTTTAATGGAATATAGTTTGACGCGTAACCTATCAACATATTTTTTTCGTGAGGTTATGATGTTTAGTTTCAGAGATATGAACTTTTAAAAAAAAATCACCTTTTTCATTTTATCTGCCGAACGGAGCGGCCAATCCCGATGACCAAACGGGGAAAAACAGGTCATTTTATTATCTTTTAAATGCATTTTAGCTGAATTGTTTGTAACAATGAAATGATTGAAAAAAATATGTTTTTCCCGAATTCAGAATCCAAAAATAGATATGCATGTCAAATTTGATTGATATTGCGACTGAGTAGATTCAGAAATATCACGGTATGCATTCACACACACACACACACACACACACACACACACACACACACACATCCATACGGACATTTCCTAAAAACACGTAATTCGAATTTCTAACATCTAAAAACATGTTTCTATGAAGTTTAGCGAAACTAAAAATTTTACAATTACAAAGCTGTCTCTAGGAGGAAGCAATATTAAAAATGACAATTTGTCAATAAAAATTGGAAATAACAATTAGTTGGACATGCTACGGCAAAAATACTTAAGTTTTTTGGATTCAGCGGCTCAAAATACATAAAAGAAACTTTGGTGGAGGCGGCCACACGAATCACCATTGTGTCCGCTGGACTAATGGTGGATAAATGCGGTACAATGTATAAATTCCAGCACTTCTGCGATGGAAAAACGTGACCTGGAGCTGCTGCATGTGTGGAATATAACGTTTAGACGGGGGTGCCTATACGCCGTATAGGCACCGCGTAGTTTTCATGGAAAAACCGCGTAGCAGTTATAAAGTATAGAGTAATGACTTGCAAAATTTTTTATTATTTTATTAAAAGTAACGCGATGTTATAGTATAAAAATGTATAGTAGGATTTCCTATGTAATATCTTTATTACGAGACGGCGGAATAATAGATTATCTATCAAGTAAAATAAATATAATCTCACTGCTAATATAGGTGTGCACGAGTGTTGCACTGAAGCGTCAAAAAGATTAATGTAACATAAGTTACATTTAAATCATCTGCTGCATTTAAAAGTAGAAAAGTAATGTCTTTATAAGCATGTAAACAAATGGATGCATGAATGACGATTATTGTATTCTTACGATAAATCATCCAAATGGTCGATTAGGTTTTTCTGGGTTTCCCTAATCCTCGCAACAAATGTTGGGCCATATGTAATTTCCCCAGAAAGCACAAGGAAGGATCGTCTATAATTTAGCTAGTATTAATCGAATTGAATATTGTTTGTTATGAAATATTTTATTCAGAACCGACTGCATTTTTGTCAGGGCGTGTTGGAATATGCCATATCGACTGAATACTTGTAGCATGCCTATAGCAAAAATGATTCTACGTTCGGAGTTTTGTTTTATAAACAAAACTATAACTTAAGCATATAGAAGGAGTGGGAAGCTGTATGCGTGAGTCCCATGGCCTTTATTCGACAGCTAGTGTCTGCCAGTCAGACGTACTGTAAAGATGTACCTTCCTCGTGTATTTTAATAAAGATATTTTATTAAATCTTTAACCTAAGATGTATTTATTTAACACCCATTTCCAATACAACTTTTACGATATAGCAAAATTTAAAACAAAAAATAAAATATAAAACAACTGAAACGATCGCAAACTTCATCAATGAGATAAGATCTCGATTAGCCCATTAAATATAGTTAAAAATATACTGTCAATGATATATAAACTTCTAGAATACGACTTTACATTTTAATGAATTACAATTTTATGGATAATAATAATGAATGGTGACTAAATAAACGCTTTACTTACTAATTTACAGAATTGAATTGAAGGAAACTATTGTACGTATCAAAATTGTTAAATATTGCAAATTTGAAAATGTTGATTTCAAGAGCAAATGTTAACCGTAGCAGTTTATATTCATTTATTTAAAAAATATACTTTGAACTAACCGTTATTCTTAATCTGGATAAACTTTATACGCGGAGACTCCGTTGTCGCTAGTATTATGTCGGCTGTAAACTGCAGGTCTTTGGTATAAGTCACGGGTTCGAGATAAAAGTTGTGCAAAATATAAGCTACAAATGATTTTATCTCAACAATTCCAAATCTTTGACCTACGGATAAAACAAGAGTTCGAACGTCATGCGTACATAATTACTACATTTCTTATTTATTTGTGGATCGATATACTCACCGATACAATTGCGGAGTCCATGGCTGAAAGGCAAGTAGGCAAAAGGATGACGCTTTTGAACTTCTTCTGGTAGAAATCTGTCTGGATCGAATTTCAATGGATCTGGCCAGTAATTCGGATCTCTATGAGCGTTGAATATTGACACAAATATATCAGTTCCAGCAGGGATCAGGCCACTTTCTGAAAATTTAATTTTCAAATAGATCAGTTATTGTGGCCGATTTATCAATTCTACGGATGTGTGCAATAAAATTTGTTTTACTTAGTTGTATGTCTTTGATTATAGTACGAACTATGAATGGTACACTTGGAAATATTCTAAGTGATTCCTTGATACATCGTTCTAGATATTCCATCTGCTGAATTTCCGTCATCGTAATTTTACCGCCGGATGCAGCCAGTATTCTGTTAGTTTCAGCCCGTGCCAATTCCTAAAACTTGATTAGTTTAAGGACTCTTACTTGAAAAGATTTATTACTCTTATATGTTTAAAATATCTTACTTGCTGATCTTTATTTTCAGCTAGCAGCATTAACAAATAAACCATATTTATTGCAGTAGTATCATAACCCTGCAAAATGGTTATAAGCACATAAAAGTATCGTGATAAAGCAAAAGAAAATTTGTATAAAAATATTTACCGCAGCTATGAATAGATTTATTTCATCTTCGATTCCTTGATTATCTATTAGACCACCTTTTTCAGCCTGTAATAAAAGATCCAGAATAGCCAATCTCTTTCTGCCCCCTAAAATTATGAATGTATGATCATTCGTTGAAAAATATATGACTCCAATAATGGTAGACATGCTGCTGATTACCACCGCCATGGACATCCGAATCATCCACGTCATCCACGTAGTTTTCAAAAGGTTGCAGTTTTATTTGCTGGTGATATTGCCTTCGTTCTTTTATTACCTATTGAATGATAGGTATATGAAAAACCATTTATACTTTATTCAGGCATCTCAATACTTCAAACAGATAAGCTGCTTTCTTATCGTATAAAAATGTACACACATCGTTAATTGAAACTTTAAATATTAATAAACCGTTAAATATTAATAAACTCATGGTCAGGTGGATGTACGATTTACCAAAATCAGATAGGATTAAATACACCACAACGTTCTTCATATGCGTCGTGGTGTACCCGACCGCACCTGACCCCGTTCAATCTTGGTAGAAACTGTATGATTACGTGCCTTTTTTGCAAATTCACAAAGAACTTTCACGTGGAATAGGATCCTGCGCCCCTCTTCATAAAACCTTAGCATCCATATTTGTATATATGGTCTCGTCCAGCTATGATTGTAATAAGATATTTGAAATTATTGTTTAGAGGATTGCATTTCTTTAAAATATTATATATTTATATAACTGTCATTTTTCTTATACCTGTATATAATGCTACCGGATAAGTAATTAATAGAACTTTTGTATTCTTCAACTTTATCTTCCATCGTGCTAAATTTAACGCCCATTACAGCTTCTGTTTCAAATGCCTTTATGTATTTAGCGCAACTAAACATTAATAATTTGCGAATTTGCCGCTATATAGAGAATCGACTTACCAATAACAGTGCTTAAAGCCAGATGAGAGCAAATCGTTCTAAGATTATGAACAGATTCGTCCCCTTGGCTTTTTATTGTTTTCACAAACGACTCTCCCAGTTCAGACATTATTTCCAAATATCTTTTCATAATATTTGGGTGAAACGCTGGCGTAACCAATTTTCGCAACCGGTGCCATGTCTGACCTGTTGACAAAAAATACTGATTTAGTAGATTGCTTTCTCAAAAATATTATAGACAAATTTTTTATTTATTATAGACAATTTATTTGATTACATAATGCGGAAGCATAAATACATAATGTATATGTACGCATCAGATGGATATTAAAAAAAAAACTCTCTAACTTACTTAAAAACCCACAATATATCGAGATTCGTCAAAATTTTTAATTTGTAAATCATTACAAAGCTTTCTTTTTATGAATGCCAAATTAAAAACGGAAGTTTTAAGGCATCATTAATTACAAATGACAATTATTGTACACACCTGAGCTTATAAGGAGGCCGCCTTTAGTCCAGATACGCAACGACTTGTACACTCGTCCCTTCTGTATATTAACTTTGTCCGATAGCAGGATCTATAATCATGACCATAAAGTGCACTTTTAATGTAAATAACTGTTATTTTATATATCGTTATAGAAAAATGATAGATCAAAATACCTTGAGATCATCTGGGTCTCGAATAGTAACTACTGCAAAGCTAGTAAACCATAATTTTGCAAATGAGTATTTTGTTATCGTAGTCTGTAAGTAGTTCCAAATTTCCACTAAAACAAGTAACACTTTTTGTTTACCCATTTCCCACGCACTTTTTACCGCCGAAAATAATAATTCGACTCACCATAGTCTTTGTTGAAAGAGAATAAATGTCCGATAATTGGTAACCCTGGTGGTCCAGGTATTTTATCAATTGTTCTTCCATATTTACCATATTTAATGTATACATAAAAGCAGACTAAACCCACTAATATCGCAATAAAGAAATTAACTAACATTATTGATTACTATAATTTTTCGAAGTACCAATGTAAGTACACCGATTGCTAATAAGTCCGATTTTAGACACCAAGTCCAAACGCCAAAACGTTCTAGTCACGAGTAGATTGATGAATGAACGTTTCCACTCTCTGTCCCCGAATAAATAACGAAAGAATTCCCCCACAAGATAAATGCATAATTCATATTTACGCTCTATACTCAACTAATTAGATGCGAATATGTATACTGCACATTGTTTTTTGTTAATATTTACTTCTTCTTCTTTTTATCATATCTCGTAATGTTATCGTCAATTAATCAGGCGATTCTGATACAGTATATCCTAGTCGCAACTTCCTACAATGAAAAATTTTTTACTAGGCGAATATAATCAGAGATTTTGAATTTTGAAATATTAACACACCAATTGTATTTGAAATGTTAATAATGAATAATATAGGAAAACGTTAATGGACGCCAAATGTAATTACAGACCAAATTGTTAGATAAAACACTAACTTTTATAATTGTATAGGCATACAAAGAATATGTATATATATAAACTTATAATATTTTTTGGCGATAATGATGTTTGAGTAAGTCAGATGTTTAACCTACCAGGGCGGCAAATATAAACCGTTAGACATTGTTTAAACAGTCGTATAAAATATTAAAATAGCAGATTATTTTCAGTTCTTCGCTAATATTTTGTATTGTTGCACGACTTGTACTTGCAGTACGAGTCTACGGTAAGTGCGTCTTCGAGCTGAAGATAAGCAAAATTTATTTGATTTATTTGATAATTAAATTTTTTCGTGTGATATTTCACTCTATTGGATTGAAATATAACTCGGATCGAGAAGCGTAAAAATAACTTGAATCAAGTGAAATATCACTCAAACAAATCGGGAAGCTCCATTTTTTCTGGACTTTAAGTGAAAAATCACTTTAAGGACTTTTAGATAAGCATGTAAACCGATGCTAATAAAACCGGATTTTGTACATTACTTCAAACGTTAAGAAGTTCCAAACACAAAAAGATTGGCGCATGCAGGTTTCTTGTTTCTTTCTTTGAATATTGAGGAAATATTGAGGACAATGTCAAAAAAATCTAAAAAAGTAGTATCTATATGAATTATTCACATTTTTACTCATCAAAGCTAGTGAGATACCTACATCGACTATTTGTTTTGGTGAGGAATTACTTCAAATCATACTTTTTATTATGTCTCGTGTTTTTATCATGAGTTAATTAGCTAATCAGATAATTATGATACTGGTAAAGTAAATGCTTGTCGAAACTTCTGACATATTAAACAAAGATTTTCAAATAAAAATCACACATGGTTCAGTTGCAGACGATAAGGCTAGAAAGTTTTTTTATAAATGTACATAGAATATGTGTAGTATATATTATGTGCCAAGGATGTAAAGTGAGTTTTTTCAGACTGAGTATGCTACCACGCGAGGTCCAAAAACCACTTAGCTCTTATGTTATACACTGTACATATTATCTTGCAAATATTGAAAAACATTTTAACAGGATGTTTTCTAAAAATTCGTGCTACTCAAAAAGGGGTAAAAAATTGCGGAAATCGTGAATGTCTTACGAAAAAGCCTGCCCATTTTTGTTATTAATCGTATTTTGTATAAAAAGTGCATACCATATATAATAATTTCAACAATAATAGAACCAATTGTATTATTGTTTAAATTCATTTAAAAATTAAAATATGATACATTGTTTTTGTATAGATATACATTGCCTGACGTAGGTACGAGTCTGTACCCTTCCGCCGATTATGCAGGCAGAACGCATCACATAAGCGTATGTGACAGCATACCCGCCATGTAACGTCTTAATCATGTAATGGTGTTGATTGCTCTCTCGGCAACGATAATGCGATGGGAAATGGCTTGCCGAGTGTCCTGATGAAAGGCAGTTGAAACACAACCGTGCACGACGTACAGTCTTGAGACGTTTGGCTACGGTGAGAGATGAAAACTTATCGCAGCGGTTGACGCAATGCTTATCATCACACGTTGGGCACTTGACTTCAGCACCGACAACGGTGAGGATTTTGCTGCTCCGGGCCTGTATCGGATAGCTTTCGGGATTTCTTAGCTGACTCCTTCAAGAAGGCAGTTAGCTTTTTGGAAGTGGCCTCACTGGTCGGCTTCCTCAGCTTCTTTTTCACTCACGGCGTGTAGTCGCGTTCATACCCTTCGCCGCAAAAAAGATAACCACTGGTCCCAACTTTCGACGGGCTGCTCCAATATCCGTAAAGCCTCGCGTCGTCTGGTGATCAGATCATGGAGACTGCGCAGCTCTCACATGTTAGAGGGACGATCGAGGCCAGAGAGCTCAAGTGCTGACGGATAAGTAGCATGTCGTAGTTGAGTTCGTGACGGATAAGTAGTAAGTCAGTATGTCGATCGTCGTAGCGAGCTGTCAGAAGGTCCCATGCGATGGTGTAGTTAGCCTCGGTTATCTCAAGGCTTGCGAGGATATCAACTGCACACCCGCTTATGCAGGTTTTTAAATAGTGGAGCTTTTGGACCACTGTGAGACTCAAGTCAATGTTAACCAGGGATCGGAACAGGTCCCGAAAATTTTTCCAATCCTCTTGTAGCCTGGAGAATGTTGGCAGGACTATTTTCAGGAGGTGAACCACTCTATATGGCATCCCAGTCGAAGGAACGTTCCTCATCGTAGATCACGAGAAGTGCAGACGAGTAGCTGAGCTCAATTAATGAGTAGCGATGTTGGATAAAGCACTCATCCCCAGCTAGAGACTGGTCTATTAGAAGAACTTGGTGATTGTCCTAAAAGTCGCTCCAGTACCTCTCAAGTAGCTCGCGACCTCGGCCAGCGTTGAGAGTGTTTTCGGTGAATCGGTCGATCAGCGTCACCAAAGCAACTTGCTTGGTAATCAATGGATACACTTTTTCCAAAATCTTTTCAAATTGAGACTTACATGCGTATACCAAGAACTTTTCGGATACGAACTAACGATTTAAGATTACGTGTTTTTCTTCTCTTTGCCTCTTAAAGTAATAATTCGCATTCATTATGCCACTTCCTTTTCTCGTAAAGAAACATTTTAAATAGCATTACATCAATAATAATATATAATAATGAATATAATTCTCTACGATATTCCTAACCTGAACTCCAAAACTACGCTTCTAAACTCCAAAATGACGCTTGACGTTGCACTATATGCCGCGTACGCTGCCGCTTGACGCTTTTGCATTTGACGCTATACCGCTCGACGCTGCTGCATTGCCGCTATACCGCTTGACGCGGAAATAATTCAGAATTTTGAATTTCCCGCGCTTTTATTTGACGCTGACGCTAGAAAAAAAACGTCTCATGAAATGACACCTTTAATGATGGATGAATCCGGTATAATATAGGTGTGCGCGTATTCAAAATTTCTGTCACGAACGCGTCGTACGTAAATACGCGCGTAAGTGCGGTATATATAGGCATCCGTAAAAAAAGGACGGAACGAAGCTGGAGAGTAGGGTATTGTCGTATGGAAACGGTGTGTCATGAATCGAAATGTAGTATATGCACCTCAAGAGGAAAATATGATCGATCGTTTCAAGTTTTTCCGTCGTCGATGCTATATCGAAGACGCTGAGATAAGCCAGTTTGTTGAACCCAACCCGTGGATTAGTGGAGTTTTTTTTATGAGTCACTTGGGTCCTTTATGAGATGCATAGTGCGTTATTTGCAGTTGGATAAGGAAGCCTCGATAAAATATCAAATGGTGTCAGTCGCGAGCAAAATCACGTACAAAAGTAATAATACTCAGTTATAAAAATGTTATCGACCGTTAAAAGCAAAGGTTGCTTCATTCACGGAGCCTTAAACGATTACAGTGTGGATATGGGCACACATCGCGGCGATCCATTTCGAGAAAAAGGTCATTGATCTATACTAACCATGTATATAGTTAATATGCATATTCTTATAGTCAGTCTTATATTCAGCCAAGCTGTCTTTACTTCGAAACCAATACCTAGAGCTCTTACAAACATCCGGAAAGTCAATTTCAATATCCAGCGCAATTTAACGACAATCGCGACGAACAATAACCGAGTCTCGTTATACGTGTCTGCGCTGCATACGTATTATCCCGTATGTCCAAACAAATCCTCCGTCTCTGTCTCTCTTTCTCTCTCTTTCTCTCACTTTTACTACTTCCCCTCTGTCTGATGCGCATCTCTTTGTCTCTCTTATGCGTATTACGCGCGCGTCAGCTCCTTTATTCCTTTCTCCGCTCTTGTATGCATCTGCCTATGCAGTTTATAGGAAGCGCGCGCATAATACGCGGAGATGGTCTGCGTTGTAATGTATTATATACCTATACGTATATAATGTACAATATAGGAGCTGGTGTCCCCCCAGCTCTTCCATCCGGTCGCGCGTCGATAAATTCGTGACGGCCACACATCGTCGAGCTTCCTTCCTGTGAGATGTATATACCCTCGCGAACGGCATAGGTGTGCGCAAGTTCGGCCGTATCGCGAACATACGTATTGAAAATTAATGACAACAAGGCTTTCGGTGGAGATTTCCATGACGCTCGGCGTTTCTGCATGCAAATTATGCACCTTCGCCGTCGCGATGAGTTTTTAAATCCGTTTTAATTTATAACAGTACTTTGACTCGGTCGCCTATTTGGAATTTTAAAATTTTCAATGATCATTGCAAAAACTAGCTTATTATTATAACCGGTGCGATATAACGGCCTTCGTGTTATAATTGCAACAAACGCGCGCGAGCGTTTTCTACAAATTGTTTATCGATTAACAATTACAACGCTCGTCACGTACGCGCGCATATTTATCTTGCTCAACGGCCTATACGAGCGAGCTCGCGCGTGCAGAGCGAACTTTCTTAAATCGAGATTCTTATGTATAATAGCGATGCGAAAAAAACGGCATTAAACTTCTGGTTCGATGACAAAAAGTGCGCAGAAAAAATAAACTACATTAGTACAAAAAAAAAAAAAAAATAAACGCAACAAGAACTTCAAATCACCCAGACCGATGCAAATGCACCGCTTCAACGTCCTCGTATAAAACAACAAATTTTACAACCGCCGTGTGAAGAGTCACGTCGAGCACGTGTATCGCGCATAATCTTGTCTAAGTACCACGCGCGCGCGTCTCTCACTCTCCGAAAGGCGTAAGTGAAGAAAGAAAAACCGAGGCCAACAATAAACACACTCTCTGTACTCGATAAGTATACCTGAAGTCGTGTCCCTCGGGAGGTAGAGAAAGAAATCTCTATTCGCGAGCTGCGAGGAAAAATGCGAGTCGTTAGCCGTTTGGTAGTCCTAGAAAGCGAGAAATACCGGCTCCAAGACGGAACCCCCGAAGCGGACTTACTGCTGCTGCCCATCTTGCGCTTGGCGAGGAAAAAGTCGCATCGCTGATGCGATGGCTAGACATTTCTCCGACGCTGATCTGTAGTGTCGATTCGCGAGAAAATTCAAAATTATTGGAATATGGGATATTTTAATTAAATAAAGTTCTTAATATAAACTTTATAATGCTCTTTATTCTTTACGCACTAAGGAAGGACCAACTAACCAATCGGACTGTCACATAGAGAATGAGACCCTATAGCGATCTGATGGCTATATTCAACTCTCCATAGCAGCACACACACATACACATACTTATACAGTATCAATTACTTTTCTCTCTCCCACACCATACTATAAACAATCTTTCTCTCACTGTTGATACATTTTTGCCTTATGACGTATGCTTCTATGAAATCGCTTATTCCAACACGCCCCCTCAAAAATGTATCTACTAACAATTAATAAACAAACTAAATCATACACAAATAATTTTTATAATTACTAATTAAAATAACATCAAATATATTAAAGAAATTATACATAATAAATACATAATATATAAAAGTGAAAAATTATAATTAAATATATAATTTAAAATACTTCTGAATTATACATATAGTAAAATAATCTAAGCTAATGCAAACACTCATACAGTCCTTCCTTGTGCTTCTGGGAAATTACAAATGGTCCAATATTCATTGCATGGATTAGGGAAACCCAGAAAACCTAATCAGACCATATCTTAAATAAATTTCTTAAAATTACTACATTAAAATAATAAATCAATACGCTGACTAATATCATTCCAGGCCCATCTCTTTTCTAAACTCTAAACACTTTACAGCTGATAGTGGCTTAGTCAGCAAATCGGCTAATTGGTTACCTGTATGAACATACATAATTTTAATTACCTTTTTTTCTACTTGTTCTCTTGAGAAATGATACTTTATATCAATATGTTTGGAACGTTTGTGACTGGTTGGATTATTAGCTATACTAATACAACCATTGTTATCCTCATAAATTATAATTGGTTCTATAAAATTAACATTTATGCTAGCCGCTAATGACTTCAACCATAAAGCTTCTCTTACAGCTTCAAACAGAGCCATATACTCAGCTTCTGTTGATGAAGCTGCAACTGATGCTTGTTTCTTTGTGTTCCAACATACTGTACACCGTTCATATAATTTAAATATATAACCAGTTGTACTTTTTCTATCCGTTCCATCACTACCTCCCCAATCGGAGTCAACATAACCACATAAAATATCAGTATAGTTTCCTTGTTTATAAGTTAATTTCAACTTAATTGAGCCTTTTAAATACCGTAAAACTCTTTTCAAGCATTGCCATAATTCTTTATTATTTTTGCTAGAATATCTGCTCAAAATATTTACTGCTGTACTTAAGTCAGGCCTCGTGCATACCATTACATACATTAAACAGCCAATAAGATTTCGACAAGGAGCATTACATTTTATATCAGAATTAAGAGCTTCATAATTGAGCTTACTAGGAAGTGGGGTATCTATAGAATTACAATCACTCATATTAAACTTATCCAAAACTGTTTTAATATATGAACTTTGATCTAAAGTTAATATACCATTATTTCTTTCGACTTTAATCCCAAGAAAAAGTTTTATGCTTTTCAAATCTGTCATACTAAATTTATTCATTAAATACATTTTGAAATTGCCCATTGTATCTTCATTGGCAGTAACAATAACTAAGTCATCAACATAAAGCACAGCATAAATATTTCTCAATACATCATTTTTATCTAATATATAAATACATCGATCGACTGATGAATTTTGAAAACCAATTTCAATTAAAGTTTTTTCAAACGTTTGGAACCAGCATCTTGCTGCTTGCTTTAATCCATACAGAGCTTTATTTAACTTGCAAACTTGATTACTTTTACATTGAACACCTTCCGGAACTTTCATATAAATTTCTTCAGCTAATTTCCCATTTAAAAAAGCAGTTTTAACATCCATGTGATGAATTAACAAATTAAATTGGTTGGCAAAAGCAATAATAAATCTAAAACTCGAAATTCTTGCAACTGGAGCGAAAGTTTCATCATAATCTACTAAATACTCTTGAGTAAAACCGCGAGCAACTAACCTAGCTTTGTATCTAATCGGATTTCCAAATTCATCATTCTTTATCGCAAATACCCATTTACAATCAACTATATTTTTATTTTCTGGCTTATCTACCAAATTCCAAGTCTTATTAATTAAAAGTGAATTTATCTCATCATTTATAGCTTGCTCCCAATGTACTCTATCATCTCTATCCTTTATTTCTTGAAAAGAACTTGGAATTTTACATACTATTGATTGTGCGCACAAAATATAATCATTGCTTTCTTCGTATGAAATATGAGGCTGATGTTTAATCCTCTCACTCCTTCGAGGTTCGAATTTTGTTTGATCTTTATTTCCTTCATTCTGAGAGAGTGAGTCATTGTGTATATCTGTTTCTTTTACAGATTTTTCTGCCTTATCGTTTAATTTAACGATTTTTCCAGAACTATAATCCATTGTTGAATTCAGCGTACCTGATTTATTTATATCAGATACCTTTTCAACTTGATTTTCCGGTTTATCACTTTCTTTTAATTCAAGTATTGGTCTTGAATTTAAAAAGTTAATTTCATCAACTATTACATCTCTTACAATCACAAACTTTCCATTATCCACATCCCACGCTTTGTATCCATTGGGTTCATATCCAATTAATATACCTTTCCATGATTTATCATCAAATTTCGATTGTTTAACTTTATTATGAATATAAACTGTACTACCGAATACTTTTAAATACTTTAATTGTGGTTTCTTTCCATGCCACATTTCAAATGGTGTTTTATTAAATTTTAAAGCTTTAGTTGGAGATATATTAATTAGATACGTTGCAGTTAAAACTGCCTCTCCCCAAAATATTTTTTCCATTTTAGCACCGCTTATCATAGCACGGGCTTTCTCAGTCAACGTTCTATTCATGCGTTCTGAAACGCCATTTAATTGCGGGGTTCGTGGAACTGTTAAATGGTAAGTTATTCCTTTTTGTACACAATATTCTTTCATTTCGTTTGAAAGATACTCTCTCCCATTATCAATATATAAATTTACTACTTTTAAATTAAAATGAGTTTCACTTTTTGCTATATAATCTTTGAAAACTGAAAAGACATCTGATTTATAGGTAATCAGATAAGTTACACAGTAATGTGTAAATTCATCAAGAAAGATTACAAAATAATTTTTATTATCCACCGTCGGAGGAGTGATCGGACCGCAAACATCAGAATGCACTATAAACAATGGTCGCTTGACGTATGTCTTTTCTTTAGCTTTATTAAAAGGCAACCGCGCCTGTTTACCATTTATACAAGCTTCACAAATATTATTGCTCGGCATTATATTTTCAATTTGACTTACGTCATCAACCATTCTTTTATTTTTAATTTCTAAAAATTTCGATTTGCCTATGTGACCTAATCGTTGATGCCACAGTTCATAATCATTTTTATTAACGTTGTAAATATTACAATCAGAATTTGCACTATTGGCATCAACAATAAAGTCAATTACAACTAAGTTGTTCATAGGCCTACCTTTAATCACTATATTACCACCTTGTTTTACCTCGACGCCATTTTTATCAAAAATGACTTTCATTCCAGCTTGTTGCATTCTGCGAACCGACAGTAAGTTGTGCGGCACCTCTGGACAGTAGAGAACTTCCTCAAGAGTGCCTTGAACGCCCATGTTACTCGTCACACTGATTTTCCCTTTCTTCGTCGCTGATATAAAAGTGCCGCTTTTGGCAACAGACACTTTGACAGGTGGATTTAATTCAACAAAGCTTTCAAATAATTTGTCATTATTTATGAGATGATCTGACGCACCGGAATCTATTATAAATTCCAATTTGTCCTTTGTCTCGGACTGAAAATCTCCAGTCATAAAGGCAAATGGAGTACTTGAAAAATTTGTAGTCGGCTCTTGCTTTGCAGCTGATGTTTGAGAATTTTTATTTTTGTCAGCTAGGTATTGTTGTCTCTTCTTCTTAAAAAAACAATCACTGATTTTGTGGCCAATCCTACCACAAAAATGACACGTTAATTTCTTTTTATCACCAGCATTGTTCTTAAATTTTTTATTATTCTGATTTGAATTATTTTTATTCGAATTTTTAAAATTTGAATTATTTTGAAAGTTCTTTCTTTTGAAATTAGTTGAATTTTTTTCTTCTTGATTAACATGAAGTACTTTAGCACTTGTGTCACTATTTTCGTGTTTTATTTTCACTTCCTGATCTAACAATCTTGTTTTAACAAAACCCAGTGTCAGGTTATCTTCAGTCAATGTTTCAATTGCCGTGACTACTCCATCATAAGTTGCTGGTAAAGATAAAAACAAATGTGACACTTTATCTGCCTCTTCCATTTTTGCACCTGCAGCCAGTAACTCAGATACTAGTTCATCAAATACGGTAAAGTGCTTCATCAGTGTCGTATCTGCATTTAACTTTAATGTAAGTAGTTTTTTTTCGGAGTGCCAGTTGCGTAGCCAAGCTTTTTCGTTCTTAAACGCTATCTAATTTTTTGAAAACTTGCATTGCTGTCACATCATCACTAGCATAATTAAGATAAGAATCTGCTAAGTATTCTACTATAACACTTTTAGCAAGTGTTTCGGCCTGATCCCAACCGATTGGCTTTGGATTTGGCACTTGATCATAGTCAATCACTTTTAACAAATTCAGTTCACTTAACACATTGCGAACTCGGAATTTCCATACACTATATTTTTCGCCATCAAAGGGTTTGATATTTCTTTTAATTTTAGAGTGTTCCATTGTAACTTGATTATATTACTTTCTAAATTTTTACACTAATTACACTAATTTCACTTAACAAAACGCAGTTTAAACGTAACTGGGCCCATAACCTATTGGAATATGGGATATTTTAATTAAATAAAGTTCTTAATATAAACTTTATAATGCTCTTTATTCTTTACGCACTAAGGAAGGACCAACTAACCAATCGGACTGTCACATAGAGAATGAGACCCTATAGCGATCTGATGGCTATATTCAACTCTCCATAGCAGCACACACACATACACATACTTATACAGTATCAATTACTTTTCTCTCTCCCACACCATACTATAAACAATCTTTCTCTCACTGTTGATACATTTTTGCCTTATGACGTATGCTTCTATGAAATCGCTTATTCCAACAAAAATGTCGTGGACTCTTCTTGGTGGCATCGAGTGTAAACAAAATGTTTCGATTGGCTTGTTCGGTCGGTTTTCTGCGCGGTATGTTTTTATCGAGAGTTTGTATCTCCTTTTTGCAGTTTGTTGATTGATTGATTGATTGATTGTGGTTTACTTACATTGTATTATCTTCACTAATACAAAAGTGTCCTCTAAACATTAGAGGATTTAGAGAAATGAATGGTTCGAATTAAGTAGAGAGATATGGTCTGGAAAGAATTAATGTATAGCACACCAAATTTTCAAGAAATCATAAGTAACGATGTAATAGAATAAACAATGAAAGGATTAAATGAGCGAAAGCATGTTTCTATCATGCTGTTTAAGTTTACTTTCTGCTTATAAAATAAGTATGCACGCGAAATAGAAAATAAACTTAAATTTGAAAATTAAGAATTAAGATTCCATTCACGCTGCCAAGCTTTATATTTTTATTACACCTACCTACGCACCTATTATATGCTTTTTCGGAGTCGTTTCAACGAACCAACAAACCTCGGGGTTTTTATCCTGATTCACAAAAAAGGAAGACAAGAAAGGAAAACGAAGACGTCATTATTACATTTGAGATATAGACTTCGTGTCGAGTCACGAATTTTACGAAAAGAGGATACATAAATAAATTGATGAAAAGGTATATATGAGCAGCATTTCATGTACGTCCATACCTGTGACAAAACTAATACGTAAGTTTATCATTATACGTGAGTTTCATTTAATTACAACTCGCAAATGGATGCATATATATTTATAATTAAAAATATCGACTATACCTTTAAATAATGTTTAATATTTTTCCAGATTTTTAAAATTATACTTTCTCAAATACACGGATACCTTTGAGCAAAAGTGAAGCATCGACCAACTCTGCGAAATCTGCGACGTGGGCGTCATTGCTGAATCTATAGAAGCGCAAACTTCCTCTGCCGAGTCATGGTTTTGCGAATAGAAGCATCCGCGGACATTTAATAATGTAAACAGTAATCAAAGCGGTTTTCTTCATTCATGCTGAAGTAAAATTTTTTTCTTTTTTATCATTCAAGTTTTTACTCAAAATGCGAAATAAGAACGCATAATCATTTCTTATATAAATGTTTAATTTAAGAACCGAGTTAAAGAAATCACTCGACACCGCCTTCAATATTCCAAGAATATGAAAATTATATTGTAATAGCGCAAATATCAACTTGTGCTAATGCTATTCTGCAAGAGTTTAATAAACCCGAGAAACTATTTAAAAACAAAACAACGTTTAATACTTATCTATCGCCACTAATCCTCAAAAAAAAAAGCAAATATTATTAAGCTGTTATAAAACAGGCTCCCCGCTGAGGTATTCTTCAAAAACCCATTAAAATCCGATAAACCACGCCGCGTAGCATCTAAAACACTGCGATATACACAGACCTTGAGATATACAGTTAATGTCCTTCCATTATACCTTTTATGGATTATCGACGAAAAAAAATGTTGGTGCCGACCACCAGGTGTCGGAAAATCTCTCATGCGCGAATGCTAACAGATGTATGCATATATATATATATATATATATATAATATCACACAGATCGTCAGCCATGTGCATACCAGACCTATGATCTTTTTTCGCGCGTTTGTCGAGTGCGCATATTTGCATCGCTCGTGTCTCCGGTTTTTTTCTACCGACGATTTATGCAAACTAGCTTCGCGACTTTGTTTCAGGAAGACAGTATCAGACTCTTATGTAGTCGAGAATCGATTCTTTTTTCTCTCATTTTTTTTCTTTTGATGGCCGCAGAGATGTAGCGCATTGCGAAGACTGACGATGGTTTTGTGGTGCGACTTTTTTCGAACTTCGCGAAGCATTATACTTTTGTTTCGAAAGAGAGTGAGAGAGAGAGAGAGAGATGTCTGTCGAGCAACCGGTATAACCATGCTGAGATGAAATACGCGATTGAATTCAGACATGTGCCATTCAGGTGAAGTCGCGAACGAGATCGAGTATAAGGATGTAAGAGCTCGCGGGAGATAAGTTGAGAGAAGGATATTTTCAGCGTAATCGGAGCGATAAGGCTGTTGTTTTTCGTCGAATATATATATAGTATACGTTTTACCGTGTCAATGATTGTTCTACTTGATTATTCCAGATAAGCGTCGATAAATATAATGATTATCAATATTCCAGCGTGAAATCGGTTTATTCATGCGAGCACCAAATTAAGAGCGATCGATGCTTGTAAAAGTAGGCGCCAAATAATTGTTTAAAAATGTAATATTAGTTCAAGATTATTTGTAAATCTCTGTCGACGCTTAATCGTCCAAGCGCGAAAGAATCCTATCTTATAAATGAATCGAATTGAATGATAATAATATGATGTATCACGGAATAATCATGAGTGCAACACAAGAAAATCGAAAATTTTACTATACTGATATAAAATTTAAAATCGGGTTTACATTTACTGAAGTCATCGATGTTGATAACCGTGTGCATACACAAGTTTTATTTGTGGGGCAATGTTTACCTGATAGCAAGGTGCCATCGAAGCAATCGATTTCCTTTTTAAATGCACTAGGATATGTACACACAGGCATACTTTTAGCGGATAAAATATTTTGGGCTTTAAAAATTGTCAAATATCAATTTGATAATATACAAAGCAAAGCAAGAATAGTTGGGTTGCTGCAAATTATTTGTATTTGTCAAAATTACCTTACAGGCATTTAATAATAAAATTAATTTACTGCATTTGATAAAAATGTCTATAACTCTTGAATAAATATAATGATTAATTAATTTGACTTTAGTAAAACATTCGAATGTATATAAAAACAGCTCTTTTGTAGAAGATTAAAATATTGTATAACATTTATATAATTAAATCATTCCAATCAAGATTGATTAAAATAATAATTAAGAATATGTAATAAATAAACATTCCAAATTAATGATATAATGACCGATCGTATCTACCGGGTCCAAAGACTCCAGAGTAATACTGAAATACAATCCACACTCACACGATGGCTATACTGTCGGTTTCTGCGTATAGCGCTCTACCTTAACGACACTCGGCACAAACAGATTACTCCATTATCGAATGAAGATTTTTAAAGCAGCTATAGTTGTCGAAATATTTAAATGTATATAGTTTATTTGTAGAAATACGCATATAGCTCGTTATTATTTTTCATCATTGAAATACAAGATATAAAACTACGCAGCTTATATGCGCTACAATCATTTATCACGCGTCGGTACAAGTAAAGTTCCTTTACCGATAGCTAGTATTGATGACAATTTTGTTTTTAACTGCTGCAGCGCAAAATAAAAACTACTAGGTTTAAACTTTATTTATATCAATGAAATAAAATTTGCATATCAAATACTGTTGCAAAACTGCTTCAATGAATTTCGTAAGAAAATTCAATTCATTCTATACTTTCTCATCGTTGCGACAGATGATGTTATAGTGGACACCTGTCAATTCAAGCTCCCTCGAGGTAACCATAGCACAATCGTAACGACGAATATTATACATACAGTTTATGTACATTTTAGAATATTCATAAAATGAACAGTTTTGCAGGAAGATGCTCAGAATCTTGATAACTTTTTTCAAAAATATTACATCTATAAGTACACCACTTACATGTTATTTAATATCGATATACGATTGTTCGATTAACAATAAAAATTCAATACACTATTCATATCCCATTGGTTGGCAACGAGAAAAATAAAGCGTATTATTAATAACAAAAAATCGTACGCCATGGAAACGCGTAACATCGCTCGAATCCCCCCAAAGAGAAACCACGCATAATCCAAAATAAAACAGCTCGAACATATGTTAGCCCAGTTTCTCTGAAAGCAGATAGCGATAAGCGCAACATACATATATATCGGCCTGTAAAATCTAAACACGCCCACGAAAATCGCATCGTCCAACAAAGCCCACTATAACCTGTCGTCAAAAACCTCGGCAACGCAGACTGACATCGTATAAACGATTCTCGGCACAGCGAGCTGCACTCGGCGGTGCGCGTTCCCCCGCATACATCCCCACCTCAGTCCTGCACCTCTCCTCTCTCGTTCTCTATACACCTATATATATACCTATAGTCCATAAAACCCGACTGTGCGCAGGAGAAAGAGAGACGGCGGACCCCTGGTCTCTCCCCACCTTTGGCACAGCCTGGCCCCCGACACACACTCGCTTCTGCCTACGTAGATCGGAAATTCTTGTGCCGCGGCAGTCCCGGACGAGTCTCCCGACCGTATGCTTATACACATTGTCCCCGTCGCGTATATTTTTCATACTGGTATATATATACCCACGGAGAGACACGCGCGTGCTGTGCGCCGTAGCCAAATACACAAGTCAATAATATAGATATATATATATATATATACACAAATATATATAAGTACAGTTTTATTTGCCGCCTTTGGATCGATCGATATTCCGGCCGAGTTTGTATACCGCAATAGAGACACCGCCTGCGTATAATATTATAAGCTTCGGAGAGATCGAGAGAGGAAATCGAGAGAGGCGCACCTTCAGGTGAGTGCCGCTGCGATGCCGTATACCTATATATATACCTACTTCCAACAAAGAGAGTGCAAGAGTGGTGTGTGCGTGGCTGTGCCGCCGCAACTGCGGCCCTGCGTGTATGTGTGTGTGTGGCTGGGTGCGCTTGTACATATATATGTATATGTAAGTACGGTGTCGAGGATGAACTGCGAGTGTGTGAGATAGAAAGAGGATAATCCAGTCTCGAGCGCGTATATATAGTGTTATATGGGGATATTATGATGTAGCCGCAAGTTGCAAAACGATCGCGCTTGCCGATTTTCTTTTTATTTTCGGACTGCACGGCGAGAATTGCCGACGACGATTCCGCGAGTTTGTGCTTAACTTTTAAATATGTATAACAGTCCGTAAAGGCCGATGTGTATAGCATAATTTACATTGTGCAAATTGTTTCCTCTATGTATATAATACTCCACGACCGGCAATTTTCCTTTACGAGCACCTACGCGCACCGAAATGAAAAAAACTCATTACAATAAATGACTCATCGGCGTATTTCGGAGCAGCGATATTACGAAACTGCCGATTTTTCAGTCCGCCATATACACAGCGCTATATCGGTTCGTACCTCCCTATATACGCACCGCTAGCTGCATATAGCAGATTTTTATCTTATCGACGTCTCTCTTTCTCTCTCTTTCTCTGTGTGCGCGCACTTTTATCGCTAATGTAAATTCTTCGCCGACGCGACGTCGCGCGCGCTCGTTTATATGTACTTACTTACCGGCTTATTTTTTTCTTCCCTCGTTCATAAACAAGATTGCCGCTTATATTATTTATCGGTCGCTCCTGCGTTTGTTCAACGCTTCGAGATACTAACGATAAGCGCATTCCTCCCCGTAGACACCCGTGTGTGTGTATGTGTGTGTGTGTGTGTGTGTGTGAGTTTCCTCGATTTTACGTAACATCGTGCAGAAGCTGCATACGACATCGAGAATATAAATCGGTTCGGTTATATATATACCCGATGAGCGAGCGAGCTTCGGGAAGAAAAGAAACTGTACATATAATTACATACCTATATATATGTATATAGCACACGTGTATATAGCGTAGATGGAAGTCGCAGATAATTAAAGCCGTGTAAAATGTTTATCTGGCTAATGGAAATGAATCGGTGCAGCCTCGGGAGAGGTGGCCCTACAGTTAGATAACACAAATTAAGGCGACGGCGACAAGAGCGAGGACCGGCTGCGCTGTTTCGAAATGAAGAAAAAGTATATAAGCGAGGAACCCGCCCGCCGTTATGCGCACGCGGGTTGGATGTGTCTATATATATGCGTGCACTGGAGGGGATTTTATCTCGGCGGCAAAGCGAAGCCGAGGCCGTGAACCGTTAATCAGCTATATATAACGAAATATGGCTACCGATCTTCACCTCGGGAGTAAGTGAGAGAGGACGCAGCGCACGTATACCTTCGGAGAACGACTTTCCTCGATTCTTCGACCATCAAGAGAGAAAGAGAGAGAGAGAGAGAGAGAGAGAAAGACTGGACCTTGTTTTCGTGAGTTCTACACGTCGCGCAGCGATTGAATTTTTACCGATCGGACGTGATGTTTTTGCGGCTTATACCATAGGTGTTATTACGCTATATATAGCCGTCACCGCGGCAGAGTTTATTATCTGCGTATTTTGGTATTCGGTTTTATCTATATCGGACGTGTATGTATTCATATGCGTAGGTATATGGGGTATGCGAAGATAGCGACTTATCGGTTAGACCTCAAAGTATGTATATTCCAGCAGAAATTATCTTGCCGATTTCCTCGATTATGTGATATACATTCGAAAGAAGCTCCATCCTTGTACACTAAAAATCGCAATGACTTATAAAACAAACCCACCTCAACAACAATGACCCTAAAGCACAATCATTCTTCCGTGCAATTGTCAAAACAGTCGTACGCACACATTGCATCCCGGCGACTCCCACATGAAAAAAAAAGAAACGACTCATTCTCCTCTCCCTCGACTTCATTCAAAATTGTCTGCATCCTCGCGCACACAGAAATTCGTGTACAGACTCCCAACCTCCTTTGTAGGCAGTTCTCTCTCGCTCGCTGTATATATATATACATATATACCCACACGTGTGTGCTGCCTGTGTATATACATACTAAATCGAGAATGGGGACGCGAGGCGAAAGCGCCTGCGGAGGAAAGTCTCTCTTTCTCTCAAAGCTCTGCTGTATATATATATACGCGTGCATCGAGACAGAAAGAGAGGGAAAGATTGTCTCTCCTTGGTTTATTTATTTTTTCTCTCTTCTCCGTGCGTTCTTTCTTTTATCGAGTGGGATGCGCTGCTGCTGTAACGCGCCTTCGTGTACGTATAGGCATCCCACGTCGAATCGAACGGTTCGCGTATATAAACAGGACTGGGCATAAAAATACATCGGACTTACTGAAAAGTCAAGAGAATAAGTAGGACGATGCGCGAGAGGGTGTATAGTATACTATATACAGGACGATTTTTATTTTCGATTCCCCCTTTCTCTATACACCGACAACCGGGAAGGCCTCTTATTTTTACCTGCGTCTCGCATAAAAACAAGAAGAGAATCGTGTTAATACCACTATTACTCTGCATATATATATATAGGTACGTTCGATCTCTCGCAGCAGCAGGAGCAGCAGCTTGAAAACGTTCACCGTCCGATTTGTCACGGAATGCACCATCAGGCTTCATATCGCTCGCGCGTGATCTTGGAAGCGGCGACTCACGAAAAACCTTCCTTTTTTCTCTCCTACCTGGGGCCGTATATACATATATAGTTTCGTCATCGACTGTACTTGTCCCGGTCGCGAGATAAGCCTATATACCTCGACTGTTAACACGCGAGTCGCATTTTTTTTTCTCTCCTCACGTGCATGTACTGTACACCGGCTTCTCTTCCTTTTTCTTTCCGTACGTACTGTAATGAGAGGATCGCAGCGAGGCTTTGAAGTTTTCGATGCTGCGCAGCTGCGCCGTGTTGGAAAGGAAATCAAGTTTCTCAATGGGAGCCTGCTGTACACGGGGGATTTTATGAAACGAAAAGTGATGTTTTTATGCTTCGAGCTTTTTATGCTGATTATTCTTCATTGGATGTGAAATAAATGCAGCTCGTTATACGCATTAAGGATCTGTATATAGATATCGAGTGTAGTAAAACAGAGAGAGACGAGTCGCGTTGTATAAAATTCGAAGCGTTTCATTAAAATAACGATTCGGATGCGTGTACACTATGAAAAATATAAACGAGCAGGTTCTATACATATATATATATATATATATATATATATATATATATATATATATGTAGATTTATCAGTCATTCAACATAAAAGCGCGTGAATTTCTCGAACAATAACTGATAAGACGCTCTTATTTGTCACATTTTTTTTTTAAAGAAAAGACCCGTTGCAGCTCTCGAGCGCGTCTTTCTAGTACACAACAATGACGCATCATAGCGGCGCAAGACGCGTGTTTTACTAAGGATCGCAGCGACGCCGATGATTTACGAAGACGAGTGTTTATGCAGAATTTCGCTTAATCGGGGTGCCGGGCGATAACGATGCGTTGTCGTCGTGAATAAAAAAAGGCAGAGATAATTGCGTATACCGCGAACCTCGAAGCGGCCGATAAATGAAGCGTTCTTCGCTTTTATCGATGTTCCATCGGCGAGATACCGGCTACGTGATTTTTCAGCTCTTTTTTTTCGTAGCGGCGGCTTTGTCTTTTTCCGGACGTTATCTCCGTATAGGCCTCGATGCCTATCGCTGTGATGTTCCTCTAGTGTGATATCGAACTATCGTAGCTATATAGCGAAAACGTTTTCACGAAGAACCTTTCGTGCACGATTTTATTCAAAATTTTACGTTATAGATTATACACCACCGTTGTTTCTATATCGAATCAAACGCTTATTATATATACTGTTATATTACATTTCCCGTGACCTGCCTCGATAACGGAATTATCCTCGCGATTTAAATAGAAATCCCTGCTGCCACCTCGAGATCACATAAAATATTCTGATAATATATATATATATATATATAATAGCAGCGAGTAGGAAGTCGTATCTGCTGACGTTATGTGCGCGCACGGTGTTCTGAATACAAAAGCTTGTACAAACACGCACAAATGAATTTATGATCGCGCATCTGATTTTCAAAGGATATCAATTCAATTGTTATTGTCAGTGTAAACGCTGCATGAGAAAACAAGAAAAATAAACGTCGCGCGTGAATTGCATCGCTAAAAATAAATTCCTCTCTATTATCCCGCCGGCTGAAATATCAATCGCATTATACATATGTAGGTGATCGAAGCTGGTATGTGTGCGCATATGAATAACGGAGCCGTATACGAACTCGTCTATATTTGAATAAGAACTGTTCAGTCATTGTGGTATCGAGTGTACCATTAGACACTTGGTTCTGAAGAGTAATTAATTGAATTTACAACTGACGTGTCGGGCACAAATGTACGTATACAATCGATTATAATATTATCATCGCTTATTAAAGGATATCATCAGATTAATTAGCGTATTGCATATCGAGTGCCGAAAGTTCGTTCAACTCCTCTTCCTCGGTATATATACACAAGTCTAATCTTTTTCGCGCGCGGCGCAATCTGAAAGGCAAAGGAAGTATCCATCAGCTAGAAAACCAGAAGCATCATCGTCTCGTGCGCGACACACCTGCGTATCGATAATTTCCGCAAAAACAGGAATATTCTCTCCGCACATCCTATATATACGCGTCTGATATATGTCGCTCGGGTTTATCGCGGAGGATGTACATAATACTCGATTGGCAGCCGGGACTTTTCGACGTGGGCAGGTGGTAAGTATATACCGTCGCGTGTATTATAAATATTAATGACGGTCAACTATTTTATACATACCACGCACATGGGAATCTTAATAGCCGGCGCTTTTGGGAGTGTCTCTGCTGCGCTTAGAAGACTGATGACGCGTCGATGCACACATTACGTACCTTCGGAATTCCGGGAGTAAAGGAAACCGTTTTTTCTCTCCACTGCTAGCGATTTGGTATGCGCGGGAGCTGTGAACTATATATTTATTTTAGAACTGGTTATGCGTTGCCTTGACGATTGAGCTTATTAAGTTGTACTGTATATATATAGCTGCGTGGCCCCGAAGGCTCGTAAAACGGTGTTTTTTTATTGGAAAAAGCGTGACTGCGCTCGTGGAAACAATGATGTCGGCAAAATCTTCAAGTTTTCCCGATCGCGGTGTGCAGAAAGTGGAAAAATTCGGCGGAGGAGTAGAAAGCGACGAGCTTAAAAATACACGACTGTATTGTGACTCATTGTTTAGCCGCAGGTCATCGTGACTTTTGAGTGGAGTTACAGCGATGATTGGGCTGTTTCGTTTAAGCGCTGAACACAGTCGTTCGATGCTTATTGCACTTGAGAAATAAAGGAGTGTGACCCTTCGTTATATATACAGTTGCTTCTCTGACGGCAGCACAGATATATGTATATAAATCCCTAAAAACAATAATATCCCGCAGCAGTGGCTTTTAGAAAGTTCTCCAGCAAACGTGTGACGCTTGAAAATTTCAAATTCTCTACTTTAACAGTAATCGACTGGAATAGCCGTGTATAAACACGAACAGAATCGTAAGCAGCCTCGCATTCAGAGCTTCTATATATATACACACACAAACATCACTCCGTTGTTAAGTTCTTCACTCCGGCGTAAGTCTGGCGTGAAGAAAATCCTTTTTTGGACGAAATTAACGATCCCACGCGCGTGACTCATACCAGCTGCACTGATATTATTATAAAGCCATAACGATCTCGGTTTCTTCCTTTTAATTTCGTATACACACTATACCTCCTGTATCCGTTGCATAATATCACGCCGCGCGGCTGCAATTATTACAGCGACGCATCGAAATAAGATTACAATTTTATTGTCTCAACACCTGAAGGATAATTTATTTATCATCGCACTTATTATTATATATAACCTCGTGACCTTAATTCTTTCGCTAAGTGCAACACAAGCATTTGTATATCACACGCGCACACACACACACACACCGACAGAAACTCGAAAAATGAACTTTCCTTTCCCGCGTATTATTACACGAAGGAGAAGTAGTGCGGCATCGGAAGCTCATAAATAATACAAACATAAAATCCCGCGCATATCTTCGCCGTTCGAAAATTCGCAGCGCGTTCGACAAATTGTAGATTATTTGCCCCTCGCGATAAGCAGGGCTTTTTTTACCGACTGAATAATACCCCGCAGGCGGCCGCCGCCGCCGCCGCGAAATGCAATTCGAAATCTCGCGCAGCTCGTGTATGAATAAACGTCCGCTATATGGCCCCGAGAGCTCTCGGCGCGAGATAGAAAGTCGAGATCTACGCTGCTGCGCGCGCGAGAACGTTTTATACATGTATATGTGTATAGGCGGACAGGCTCGAGTCCCGGAAAAATCTGGCGCATAAGGCTCGGACAATACCGCGGTCGTGTATGTGTGTACACGTGTGCGGAGGCTAATATTTGAATAGAGGGATATCGCGCTCGGTGAGTTTTCATTTATTTTTGAAAACAAAATTTTTGTTTCGCCCGTCGTGTAGTCGTCATCCGGCTTGTAGGAGTAGTCATCTGCGCGGACACTGGAAACTAGTTTACAGCTAGCTGTAACCCAGTTGTGTTGTATGCGGTCTGAAAATGTTTATACGAGCGAGTCAGCCTAGAAAGTCTGGTTTATAATTTTTAATAAAATCCTTGCCTTATATCTCTACAATTGGATTTAATATACACACAGAGGCATCCGGCGCAGACGCGTATTGCGCTTTAATGATGTCTCGTCGTCGCGCCACCGTCTATTATACTCGCTATATACGGTGGAGCATCAGTGATAAACAAGCGAATCATTTTATCACCATTAGTTATATACCATATTAACTGTCCACTTGTTTTTCTCCCAACGAGAAATATATCCAGCATTATAATCCCTTCGTTGCGTGTATGCGTTGTATAAGCGATGCATCAAAAGGAGGAACGTGTATTGTATATATACCTATATAGTGCGCATGGCTTGAAAAGCCCATTTATTAACATAATCCCATTAGGCAGGCCAGGCGGAAGTTGTATCGCGCGCGACAATGACCTCCCCGACGTGTCCCGCTCAATCACTGGCCGTTTATTTTAATGTTCGTATTATATATTATACTCTATATGCTGCAGCAGCAGCCTTGCGGCGAATTTCAGTGTATACTGCGCATCGGCTAAGTATTACTCGCAAGAGCATACCTATTATATGTATAGAATGAAAGACGCGCGTAGGCGGCGATTTGAGCGTTGTGCGAAATTGAAAAAACTTATTCGAAACTTTAATTTGTTCCAACGAGATTCTTTTCGTTACGCTCGGGTATACCCATACCTGTATTTACACCAAACAAGTCCGCGCACGCGTCGCACAGTTTCCGAACCCTCGGACTTCCTGCGCAGTGGAGAGCATGAGTCGAGAGAGAAAAAAAAGAAAAGATCGGCACTGGAGGTCGACCCTCCAAGGCGTCAGCCGCTACGGAAAGCGTTGCAAAAACGCTCGCGCATTTACTCGAGTTGTGACAAGCCGGTAATTTACAAGACGTTCCCCGCCTTCGAAGCCCCAAGGCGAAACGTCAGGAGGGAGCCGATCTCTTGCGCTGCAGCGGCTGATGATGACCGAAACTCGGACCGCCCGTCGTTTTTCTTTCCCGAATAGCCGCTCGCGTTTTCCGACCTACTGCGGAGATGTTTTCCCGTCGGTGTAGATGTACAAAAGTGCAAACACGACATTTCGAGTTTCAGGCACAACGCCGAGTTAGAGCGAAGCTGTCAATACCGATCTGCGTAACGAACGACCGATGCGAGAGATTAGCGTTGACTGCTGGTATAAATCGTTTTCAAAAATTTCCTTCGATAATTACCGTTCGGGTATATATACTGAAAAGGCCGATCCCCAGCCGATCGAGTATAACCTCGTGTCGTGTCCTCTCTCTCTCAGCTATCCCTTTTTTGCTCTACTGCACGCGTGCAGCGCGAAGCCATGTCGCTGCTGCAGTCCTGCTCGTGATGTTTCGTGCACCCCCCCCCCCTTGAGAACTAGATAGCCCACGACCCGAGATGTGAGCTTATGTATATCCCTTGCGGTGAGGTCCTTTTTGCCGATCGGAATTTTTCCCCCCGATGTTCTTCTTGTTAGGTCACGAGAGATATGGAGATTCTTTTTTGTACTATAAAGAAGTTCTGCTCTTCTTTCTTCTTCTGTGTGAGAGAGCTGGAAAAGCGTTGTTTTCGGGTACATAAAAGAATCGCGGATTCCAAAATAATATCGAGATAACACAGGTACAGGAAGACTGGAAGATGCGATGAGTATATACGCGAACAGCAAATTTCCTGGTACACAGAGTACCTGTCTTATATTTATCGAGTTCTATACATTATAGCTCCGTATAATACCGCCTGCACTCGATAAACTTATCAAACGCCGCGCCTCCACTTATGTACACCCAAAAAATAGAAAACTTTATAGCTCTCGTCTATACATATAAGAAGGTTCTTAAATCCTACGCTTGGTCGTCGTAAAACTATATATATCCGATATAAAGCCACTCGACAAGAGCAGACGCGCGCTCCTCGGAATAATTTGTCGCACCACATAAAATCCGCCTTCTCCGAGGCTAAACACTTCCTTCGCTCGAGGGGAAAAAATTCTCACAGACTTTTTTCGAATAAAATCCAGAAGCTCAGCGTGCGCGTGACGAATAGCCGGCTCACAGTTGGAGTTTTCCCAAACACGCGCGTCTTATGCGGGGGAGAGGATGAAACAAAAAAAAAATAATGTGTGTGTAGAGGGAGGCAAGGAAGGGACGAGCGCGGTTGGTGCTTTTTCGGAATTTTCGCGTGTGCGGCTTCTTGTTGGCGCAACAGGTTGTCGCGTGAAACTGGGCTGCGGACGAAACGGTCTTGACGGAAGAAGGTTCGGCTGACTTTTTTTTAGAGATCATTGTGTGCGCGTGACTTTTTTTTCAATTGAATGGCTATTCGTGAAGTCGTATATCATTGTACGGCTTTTCAGAAGCTATACATATTCTCGAGGTACATAAATAGTAGCATATATAGTTGCACGGTTTCTTAGCAACGGAATTTAAAGAATTTCAAGTACAGAGTAAACGATCCCTTGTATACCTATATAATATACTCTGGCGACTTTGAAAAAAACATAAATCTTTTTTGTGAAAAACAGGGTAATTGAAGATTTTTATTCGAATTTGCTAGTGTATAGTTGCGCAGAAGTGACGTCAGGACGCGAGAGTTATATAGGTAATATACACAACCCAGCGCGCTAATTGATCAATTAACTCGAAGAAAAAATCGCCTACTTCTCGTCTATACTAGCGATTCTCCTCTGACATTACATTACGAGCACTTATAGCTCCTATGAATATACTGGTACCTACACACACGCGCAGACTGTGACTATATGCATACAGTGTCATAAACAGCGAAGATTATATGCCGTGCATGTGTATTATTGCTAATGAGATAACGTTATTATATAGAATAAGCTGCAGTGGAAAACTCTGCGTAAATGACACGCGCGCGCGGTGTGTCACATATTATTCGCATAAAAATCGCCTTTATTATAAATGCATCATCGCTTATTTTTTTCGACTTCTCTTTCTTCGTAACAAAAACCGATCCGGGTCTTTGTCAAACGCGAGAGACACGGAAACCATATGCTCCCTCGTTGCAGCAGCCGCACGCACGCGCTTCTGTGCTGTTGCAGCAGGTAAACTATGCGTCGTTCTCACAATATATATATATATTATCGACAATGAAACGGCCAAGAATTTCGTGATGCGATAGCCGACTAATTTTCAATGCTCGGCAGATGTCGTACAGCTCGGTTGAGCAATGTACGTATATATATGCGGCACTTTTCTCTCTCGTTTAATTTTTTTTACATCGTAAAATATTCAACGTTTTCATAACTATATACATCGAGTCTTTAAACCACCGCGCGCGCAATATTCCGCAGTGGCGATTAAAAGTCGCAGTCGCTGGCGAGAACAAAACGATACTCGCGTCATTAACTTTTCACGTCATCTTTCTCTCGAACGTCGCCGTGTGTATATATATATAAAAATGCACAACCACCGATTTAAAGCCCCTCTCTCTAACAAGTGCACATAATACATAACAACCTAGATAACCCTCCATTAAAAGCATCATCTCGCGGATCTCCGAGCCATCACTCGGAGCGAAAATCCATGCAAAAAAGCAGCGAGAACGTCGGCGACACCCGATATCATCGCTCTCGGCGCGAAATCGATTTTCAATATGACTTATCCCTATACACACACAGCGGCAGCGGCAGCATCTCACCGGAGCAAATAAAAGCTGCCGTTGCAGACTCGTTTTACTGCAGCGATCGTCTATCGGGTTTCATTCTGCCACCGACAACGCCAAGGAGGGAACCAACTGCGCCATATGGCTAGTGTGTACAGGCGCAGGAATGATGCGCGAGCCGACCCGGCTGCTTTGGTTTTTCAGTCTCCGAGGAATCGATAATGCTGCTTTTGTCGTGTTATGTTGTATTATTATAGTCGAGTGTGCCCAGTGCTATTGGCGTTAAACCTTTGGAGAGTGATTACTTATTCGGGAAGTGAAAGTTGGCTCGTCTCGCGCGCGCGCGAGAGGATGGATGTGCGGCGGGCGGTTATAGCTAGCTGTAGAGTTTCTATTTTCCTGTGTAGGACATTTTCATATTTGGCTTTGAGGAAGATTCGCTTATATCAACGTGTAATTTACGATTTCCCGTTCGTTATATATCGTTTAAGAATTATGTAAGATATACATACGCGGTCGATCCGTAATGGGAGATTTTTGGGAATTATAGTGGGACAAAGAAGTATCGATAAAAAAGAAAAGAATAGCTTTCAAAGGAGCCTCTCCGCCGATCATTAGGACCCAATAAATCAACGAATATCCCCAATAGAAAATAATAAAAGAGAAAATATCACTCCTTTATTATACGATACCGATCGAATTAAGCCAAGCAACCCTACAAGTCTACGTATATAGAAAACCATCATCGTCATCAGCCGTCGTATTACACAAAAGAGAAACTTCCTCCCCTCGCGCAATACCGCATCGGTTGCGCGCGAAAGAAGGCGGAAGAGTAAGTATATAAGCAAATGAGACGCGCGCGAGAGAGAAAAGGGAGTCTCGTGTCCTATATAACCGCACGCGTCCGGGGACCGTACAGTCCTCTCCGCCTCCGAAACTTCCCTCATTCGAGGAACACGAGGAGAGAGAGAGAGAGCGCAGCAGCGGTATAATAATAATACAATGAAAGAATTTCTATTCTCGCGAGCACCTTTTTTCTCTCTCTTCGGCTGCGCGGCGGAGCCTCCCTTTTTTCCTATTATACCCCGCGTGTGTGTGCCGCCGCTGTGTTTGGGGAACACAATATATACGTATATGTATATATAAGCCGGGGTTGTCGGGCCGCAGAGACGATTGTTCAATTTGGCGAGAGACGTCGAAAATTCCTCGTCGGTCGGCCCGAGGAATTTATTAGGAGGCTCAAGGATCGCTTTCGACTTCTTATATATATATATATATATATTCTTCTTGTATTATCTCTATCGAGAGAGCTTCCACGACGTGTATAGGTATACGGTGAATTTTCGAGTAGCTTTGTTGATTCTAGGATAGAACGTGTGATGGAAAAAGCGTTTTGAGGATATTATAACAGATCGATAATTGATGATCGGTATATCCTGTGGGAATCTCCGCGCGTGATTTTTCGGTGTTTTCGTAGCCGTGTCTATGTACATAAGCTTGTGTCACGATGACTGTTTGAGATATTAGATTTTGAAGACGAATTGCGTTTTGATTGGGGAGATCGTCGCGGGAATGTGCATAGGGAGATGCCTCTATGGTGTAGAAAATTTTAACGCGTTTCGACGTGCTCACCGATATCCGAGCCTGAAACTTGATATGCGACTGCCGTACTTTATGGGAGATTTTTGTGCGACAGCCCTGTCTTCGACGGATATATAATCGATGTTCTTTGTGGGTCGTCCGAAAAAATTGAACCAAGATTTCAGATGAAACCTGACGTATCTACGTAGAATACCACCTATAGTTTCTTAATTGAGTAAAAAATGTAAAACATGTGTCTGGTCGAGAATTTTCGTATTTTATACATGTAAATGTCAAGCGCGAGATCGAGCGAGAGTTGATCTCATAGCTTACGGTCAATTTGTTTTTCTTTATACAATAAACACATAACCTTAATGCCTGTTCAATCAATAGAACCTTCAAAGAATCATTTAAAATTCAAAGACTCTATTACAGACAAAAATACAGTATTGTAGTAGTCAATATATTATACAGCGAAAGGCATCTGCTGGGCACGAGTCTGTTTTTTCCAGCCTCGATTCAAACGGTCTAAATTAAAAATCAAGAGCAATCTGTGGCAATAACATCGCTGAGAGTATACCTATTATAGACATACGTCATTGTTTCACATACACATACGCGCATTGGCCATAATAACGATCCGTTCGCCGAAAACGCGATATGTAATAAAGCGATAGTGCGGCTTTATCTGCGCCGTTCTGATTCACCTGGAAATTCGATTGTCCCCGACAACGCGATAAACACACTATACGTATCGCTTTCCACTCTAGACCAACGATTTTACACTGTTTTAAAACAGCGCATATGCTCAATTCACGATAAACGAATACATTATTTTCATATATAATATAACGCAGAAGCTGTAATTCCACGCGGATATAAATATTTCAGTATATATATATATACCTATATATTCGCAATAAATATTGCCAAGCTCTTTCCCAAAGTCTCGCAAAGCGCGCACTAATTATGCCCGAGTATATAAACGCATTGATAACCGCAATTTACTTATAACTTATTGCTTCAGACCCAAAAGTCACGCAAGTATATACACCATTAAAGTCGATGTGTATATATATATATGACGAGGAAAGTTTCATAAGAAAATAAACATCTGATCTTGACCAGCAGCAGCGGCAGCAGCTGCTGCTATATTCAAAGGTTTTCTCGTTTGCGCGTATATTAAAAAGCCAGCAACAGGCAAGGAGAGACGCGCATAATTGCGCGACGACGCGACGATCCAAGGCCGGAGAACTCGAGAATCTCGGTGAACGTATAGGACGGAGAGATAAACATGGAGATGCGCGTCGACGGCCGATCATCGATTACGTTAGTATATTTTATCTGGGAAATTCGGCCGGTTTGGTCAAAGCCTGTTATGCATTGGATGATATGCTAGAAGAGGAAAAAATTTACTTGGTGTGGAAATTAAAACGATAACAAAGACGATCTGCGGAATCCGTCAGATCGCGCGCCTAACCGTCTGGCTTTTTATCCGAGTGACGTCAGATCCTCGCGACAGATTTTCACTATACAAACTCTATACACAGTCGCCATCATCACACCCGGATTTCCCGCTTACAAAAGAATAGCCCAACCGTATCAATTCCCCAATCAACGAAATAATAGAACACGCGCCCATCGCACACATATAAATTATCGCTTTCATCGACCTCAATCCTCATAATTATCTCGCAGTATATAACAATAGACCTGCAAACTTATGTGTGAAAAAAAACGTCCGTCGCGACACCCCCGCACGACAATATTATGCGAGAGCAGAGCTCCGCATCGGTGCAGAAAAATACACTACGAGTGCGCAACATTACGCAAATCATTATATACCTGAACCGCCGTCGTAAGCGCGTTTCGCGAAAAAAAAAATATATATATATATGTATACGCAGACAGACGCGCGAAGAGGGAAGCGCGCATTCCGCTCTATCGCGAACCGGTCGCGCCCGCGCAATGACTTCGCCGCGCTGCGAAGAGAGTATACGTATTAGTAGACTACTTGTGTTGCGCGAAAATTGCCGGGTTATTTAGCTACGTGGAAATGACACACGTATGCTGCTTGCGATATATATATATGCATTATGAGGCACGAGAGCGGACGTGACGTAAGTGTGTGTGTATGTGTGTGAGTTTGCGTGTGTAATTGCGCGATGCCTTTTTGGGGGAGGTTTAATTACGTGAGCGTGGGTTGCAGAATTCAATTGGGACTTTATTTCTGCATATGGTATACCTAGCAAACATTTGGGTTGTCAAGCATGTACATATACAAGATCATGGCAGGTTTTTCGATGTTACATATATGAATCCGCGCGAATATTTTTATCTGTGATTGTCTTTTGAATATGACGCCGATTTTACGGGAAGCTGTTACCGATGCTGTTTTCTTCTTTACCTGCGCCGAGCTATACTGCATGAGAGAAAACGCATTCGTCATCGATGTATATATATATATACACACTTTTTTCCTCGAGGAAGATTCCGGAAGTGGCGCTTTCTAATTGCTTAACAAGCATTTTCTCGCCTACTGGTACATCCTCGATTCGTGAATGAAAGATTCGTGTGAAACTAGTATATTGATACCCTATATAGGAAATTGAATCTCATTCATCAATAATTCGATTTGAAACGAATATAACCTGGAATATTGAACACAATTTATGTATCGATGAAATAACTCAAGGCTCATCGCACCAACTATACACAGATTCCAGGGATCCAATTTCGCCTCGATAAATTAAATTTATCGTTTCCTCTCAACACGTGCAATCGAACGATGCGATACGCAGCTCTATACAATCGACGCGATTTTCGACGACGAAGAATTACGTAAAAAAAAGCACAATATATAGAAGAAGCTCTCGCCGGGCGTATTATTACAGCCTCGCGACACGACTCGTGTACCGGCTACGATACTATATATAAGTATAAGACGGAAGAGAATAGAGACGAGACGACAGTATGCGCACGTCCTTCGCGTTTAGCGTAAAAACACGGCAGAAACGAAGGAGACACAATTATCACTCGAAGGCGAAACTCGAGCTATTTTTTCTCTTTCTCTCGTATATAACGAATGCCTGCAAAATAAGTTTCAACCCACATTATATGTATTCACACCTTATAATTCTAAATCTTTCTGTTCCAGGTGAGTTACCCGAAAAATCTCCCACAGTCGCACACGTAAGTTGAACAAAAACACTCTTTGTCCTCGAGTATTTATATATATAGTTTACCCGCGACTGAGCTCGCAAATATATAAAGCTCACATATATAATCCCGAAAGAATGATGGTCGCACGTATGCATCAGAGCCAACGATCGAATTTCAGTTCTCCTCCCGCGCACTGCAGCAAAATAAAAGAGAGGGGGGAGAGCTATACGCTCTCGCATATAATTCAACTCGTGTATACAATATATATATATATATATATATATACAATCTGCAGGGAAAGAGGGTCAACGGTCCGGTTCTTGTCCCTTATATCGCTGGATATCGCAATATTAACTCGGGGGACACACGCACGTATACCGACGAGACAAGTTCCGGCGATTGACTTCGTTTTCCGCAGTGCGTGATGTGTATAGAAGGAAAATTGGGAGACGGATTAAGTGATTCGTTTGGGTAAACTTCCCTGCGTGTATTCCTCTCGGGGCAGTGTGACGCTGTTATTTATTGCTGACTCTATTGTACATCGTATTGGAATACCGATTTATATATTAGTTTAGTCCCTGCGCACGAATCTAATCTCGATTGAGGCTAACGTCTGCTGTACAAATCAATTAAAACAATCTGCTCTCGACTATGCGCTCGATCTGCTCGAAAAAATCGAAAGATAACCGGTCACAGCTAATCCCCTCGATAATCTCTATAGCGGCTATCCGCACATAACCGCCGAGAGAAAAAAACCTCGCGACAACTCGGGCATGAGCCACTCGCGTGCTCTCGCATTATATATATATATATATATATATATATATATATATATATATATATATATATATATATACACTTATATGTACAGGAGACAAGCCGCATAACCGTCGCGTAGTTCGCCACGGTCGATGACTCGCTGAAAGGGAGAGAGAGCTTGATATTTATGCTTCTAAATTGGCGATGCCGACCCTGGCTCTGTTTTTTTTCTGTCCGATAGCGATATCGTTTCCGCGATCGCCGCCAAATGAACACGAGCGCCGCGATTGTCTCTCTATATATGTATATACACGCGCAGCCGAGGCTCGCAGGTGTCTATTTTTAGCTGCCTCGCGACGACTGCAGAGGTATGGAAAAAGAGAACCGATTGTTGTCTGCGCATACCTATTATATATATAGCCGAGTATTATACATAGGAGGTACGTATATACGCGTATGTTATAATTAATTCGATCTCGTGGCGCTTTATTTTGCTTCGATCGCCGCGTTTTAACGGTATCATGCAGATAATATAGTATAGCACATCGCGTCGTCCGGTTCTGACGAGAAGCTTTGAAAAACGATTACAAACGCGTCTTGAAAGCTTCCTAAAAAAAAGACAGGAATAATTATCGTCGCGACGCAAATCGATCTCTCTCACGAAAAAAATATACTCGTAAACCGGATTAGCAAAGCCCGCACATACGCTGCGCACAGAGACGACAGTTAGTTTTCCATTTAGCGTATACGTCGTTTCCCAGAACTCGCTGCATAATATATACACATCGGCGAACGACACTTTCGTCATTCTTCAAACCGTTCGCGCTGCGGCTTGTTGCGATGCGATTATATATACTATATATCTCGTTTTTTTCAAAACGCTGGCTGCGTTTCATTTTGCGCGAAAATCATAGTTGATGCGCGAGATTCTCTTGCGGCCTTGGATTTTTAGTTTTCGAATAAATTACGGGCCGACCTACTTGCGGAGGAGTAACGGTTAGAGCGCGCGACAGCTTGATTTACAAGTTTTTCTGAATAAGAAAGAGAGAGAGAGAGAGATGGAGACAATAGAATTATGTCACCTGGGTGACTGCTGCCGATGTGTAAATGATATATCGGTGGCATACTTGTTTCACTAGTTGTGATCTCGAGTTTTAGGATTTTCTATATTATATCTATATGTATAGCGTTTGTTGCTGTATCGTATAATATAAACTATAATAGCTATTTCATTTTTTCCATACGAAATCTGCGCGTCGTAAAATTCAGCTCTGATTCGTGACATCCTCGTAAACACTCTCTCACAGAGATAATCAAATGAACGCGATGCTCATCGTAAACCTACTTAATAAAGTACATATACGCCGTACGTTCTGCAAGTCATCAAAAACGCATGACATATATAAAATATGGCGAATATAATCATCATCTCTCTCTCTCGAATGATCTTTGCAATCGCCTATGCGCATTTTCACGCGTCTCATTGATTATGATAATCCGAGCCACCGATCGCTCGTTATAACCTACTTATTCTCGTTGTTTTTTCTCGTGGTCACTCTTTCGGATGACCGAACGCGTCGCGCGGTCGCCCGCGCTTTTTTGCCCACTTTTACGTAAGCATGTATACGTCAAACATTTTATCTCGCGCTTCCTGTAACAGATCCATGCAAAACTATATATTATATCGGAAAAGCAAAACCGCGTTCGCAGATTCTCGCAGAGGTGCACCGCAAACTCACGGTGCTGAGACAGAAGGAATGCCGGCGTCAGACAAAACAAATATATACACACGCGGGGCAAACATTCGGATGTATATATTATGTGTAGGTGTGCGCACACACAATGTGAGATAAGCGGGTGTAAATGCAGGCGATAACGAACCGGTGACGCATGCGGACGCGCTTATGGGCTTTTATTATTAAGGGCGGTCTCGACTATGCTGTGTATATATATATATATATGCGTGAGCTGATGCACATGGTTTATATATGTATATACGCACCGCAGGTGTAATTACAATGTGTGCGCAGCCGCTGGATGTGTGCAGCGGATGGTACATATCGCGGTACTGCGCAGGATGAATAGCTTTATTATGAATATATACGCGGCGATGAGTGAATAATCGTGGCTTGTTGCTTCTTTGTTTAGCAATTCTACCTATATATAATATATTATATACGTAACCGTCCGTAAAACAAAGCAGTTTTAGGCTGGACAATAGAAACGCAGAGGGATTTTCGCATTTCCGTTATCGCTATCAGAGCACACCTGTAGATATCTACATATAGGCTAGTTACTACATAACCGCGTATATCCGTAGAACTTGTCATTTCTGCTAGTTTTGTATTTAATGACGAACGACGCGGACGAACCGCACCTGTTCTAAAATCCAAACGTTCGAGAAACATCGCTCACAGAGCCATGTTTCTCCTCCCACTACATGATTATCTCCTCCCGCGCAAACAAACCCAATGATCAGCTTCCTATACACTCGTCGTACTCGTGCGCAGACGACTCTTTATATCATCATACACGTATCGACAGTATATACAGCGCGCCTTTCGCGTGTATTATATGCTATATATATACGACATTGCTAATTACATAAGCGGCGTTTCCGCGTCCGTTTCTCGCATACCTGCAACTTTTTGCCCGCAGCTTTTTCTTCGCGGTTATATTTTGATTGATCGACTCTGTTTGATTTGCACCGCGTGATTCGTTCGCGCGCGTGCGCGGCGTGTAATTCGTTTTTGCCGCCAAAGTCGCGGGGGCGTGTGTAAATTTAGCGGAGCAATGACTTTTTTCAGTGACGAAGATAGAGCGCAAAAAATATAACGATCGCTTATATTTTTCCTTAGTGTCGCGCGCGTTTTTATATACGTATATGCGTATATACAGCTCGACGCACGACGAGTGTGAATATCCGCACGTTTATGGAAAAATGAGAACGGAACAGTAAGTTAAAATGTGAGTAGCCGCAATTATACGCGACTGTTGCGTAGCGCAGCCTTGTATTTCATATTTATTCACGGCGCCGAGCGATGTTTGTACGCGTTTACTGCGCTATTATTGTGATCGCTTCATTGTTCTTTTGAAAAATTAACATATATCATCTATGACTTTTGCACGTTTTCAATTGAGCAAACTCCGATAAATCAAGACGAATTTTCGAGGCTGTAAATCTTGCTAATCGACGCTAAATCATTTTTATTTCGAACTCGCTATGTTATATATACACAACGCATGCCAGTCTCTCGACTGCGGCAGTCAGTATAACCACAGCTGCTCGTTAAGATCGCCGATCGAGTGTATATACATAAGACTTTCCAGTTTTCTCAGGACCTTCCGAAAACTCGGCGCCGCCCTCTCCGTTCGTTATTCAACTCAAAGAGGCGCCGCCGCATGAGATAATATGCGTATATATATATAGAATAAAAAAGCATCAAGCCGAAAAGTCCTAAGAGCTGCCATTAACCGATTTCCCGGCTGAGATATTATACGAAAAACGCCTTCCCATCTCGTCATCGCCCTCATCATCGGACCCTTATTCTCAAGAGAGGATCTCTCGAGCTACAAAGTGATTACGATTTTTTTCCGTTAAATTCCAGTATAGATCGAATTTTAATCGTAGATCGATTTATCGCGCATACAGTGTAACAACAAAGAAATCGGTAACGCCACGAGTCAAGAATGTTATTATACATGTATAAGAATCGGGGCCTCATCGACGTTTAGGCCGTATATAGATATATACTTGGATGCAGTCAAGCATCATCCCGAGATTTAGCGTGCAGCTCTCTGTGTAGAGAGACGAACGGGGCAACGTGTTCCTCTCGAAAAATGGGACTGGAAGGGACCACCTGCTTAGTGAAGCTGCCTCAACCTCCCTCTTCTCTGCCGCAGTCCGGAGGAAAGGAAGCAGGAGCGCGAAGCGGTGATCGCAGGTAACTCTACCTGACCGATCTCTCTCTCTCTCTCTCTCTCTCTCACTCTAAGCGTGCGCAGGCGCGGTTCCGAACAAAGAAAGGGCTCTCCGCGATCCAGCTGGTCCACTTCTCTCTCTCTCTCTCTCTCTCTTGCTTCTCCTTTTTCTCCAGTTCTTCCTCCCTCCCCCCTCTCTCTCTTCGTTCGCGCTATTGTCTCTCTCTCTATCTCGCTCTCTCGCTCGCTTCTTCGAGAGCCTGATCTTTCATTACGTTTTATACTTGTGATTCGCTCGTCGCTCGCTCTTTTTTCCTGCGCTTCATTACCTCTCTCCGCGCGTGTATCCGATCTCCCGATCGCGCAGGCGTCCGAGCTCGTTTTCTCTCTCTCTCTCTCTCTCTCTCTCTCTCTCTCTCTCTCTCTCTCTCTCTCTCTCTCTCTCTCTGCAGTATAGAGAAGATCCTCTTTTTTCGCCCTGCGCGCTTATCGCTCTCGACCGCGTTTTTCTCTCGCGCTTATGGAATTTTACGTCCTCCGACCCTTTCGGGCCGTGCTGTGTACGCTCCACATTTCGCGGTCTATACTACACTACCTTTGAAGCGCCTTTGTTGGCTCGTAGCAGCTTGTTGTAAACGAGATCGCAGCCAGGCGATTACTTCAATTACGCGCTTTTCAAAGGATTCAAAGATTTCCGTTCAGCACTCTATATATATATATTTTATATACACATGCTGCACGCATACGTTTCTCACGATCGCGCGACTGACGATTCGAAATTTTGCGAAATCAAGAAGAAGAAGAAGAAGAAGCAGCTTCTTCCAGAGCGATAAATTAAAGCACACACTCAAAAACTTATATATATACTCGCTGCTGCAGCGTGAGAGCATTTATAACATAAAGAGCGCCTTCTTCATGCAACTATGTCTTCGCGCATTCAATTTACTCGTCGTTCTCCTCTCTCCCTCTCGCTCGCGCGCAATTTACTCTGCATGCGCTCGTGTTCTCTTTAAGCGCCGCCGCGAAATCTCTTTTTTCGCAGCCGCGTGAACCACACACGAGATTTCTTTCGAAAATTCTCGCCCCGAAGAAGAAGACCAAGAAGAAGAAGAAGAAGAAGAAGGCCCTCCGGCAGACGGTAGTAGAGTGGCTCGGCCACTTTATTCGATTCGCCTTTATCCCGAGACTCTACAGTCCTCTCTCCTTCTTTTTTTTTCTTTTACTCCCCGGCATACCTGTCTCTCCCTTCTGTGTGTATACATATATATACACGATTGTTCGCGTTTCCTTTGCCTCCGGCTGTGTCGTGTGTCCGAGTATAGCCGGGATGACATAAATAATCGCTCTATACGCGGACGACTCGTCTGCGAAAGTATACTGTATTATATTGTCGATGATTATTGTTACCCTCTCCCCTCCCCTTCGCTCCGGCGAAAGTTTCGCGCGTTCTGTCTGTAAATCGCACTTTTCTTATAATTATACCGCCTACCGAGATTTCCGACAAACTCGTCGTTCTTTTTTTTACGACGCGCTCGAAATAAGACTCTATACTGTATATATACGAGATTATAATAACGACGCGCGCACTTTTATTTCGAACGAATACGCAACAAAGTTATCTAGCAGACGAAGGGAAAAACGATACGCGCGCGGCTAATTATAAGCGCACTCGTAAAAGCAAAAGAGAGAGAGAGTAAAACATCAAATAAACGTCGGAGCAGTTAAATTTCAACGCTATACACGTATAAGTGCATGCACTCATCGTAATAACAATAATAATAACGTCCCATTCGGCATCGTATATATATGTAGTACGTATACCCGGTGAACCGACTATAAGCCAGAGTATAATTCCATCTCTCTTCTCCTGAACACACACTGCACGGATATACCTGTATATACCCGCGCATCGTGTTTTTTCTTTCATCCCCCTGCAGCAGCAACGCCGCGGATAATCCTGTTGACTATGGAAAATCCGAAAATCGCTTTCTCTCTCTCTCCGGATTATCGCGGTCCGAAGTGTAGGCACGCGTGAAAAAAGATTTCCCCTTCGACGATCGTCGGGAGTAGCGGCTATTTTGCGCTTTGGAAAATCAGAAAAAGGTTTGCACTGCTCTCGGGAGTTGACGTGTGCGTTAATTCCTCTCGCTGATGAAGTGTGGCTGATGTTTAGAGAGAGAGTGAGCAGCTGCGAGCGATGGGGATGACTCGGAGGAAATATTAGCCGAGATGCACCTTGTGCTGAATTATGTATATTATATGCTCTTGTGTGGGTGGCCGTGGGTAACGAAAATTCATTACTCGCGTACGATGTTGTGCACTGGTCATAATTATAGTTGAATATGTGGGGATGTGAGCGTAAGGAGGGCACTAGAAAAGAACGTCATAGTCATTGTTATTGTTATGTTGCTAATAAATTATTGCTATCTTCGTGACTAACCCACGTACGCCAAAACCTCAAATCCCACACGTATATAGTTTATCAAGTTTAAGACGTATAAAAGGAATATACGTGATATATTGCTCGAGCAAAAATGATTAATATTCTTTAATAAAAATAACGAGTCTGTATGACTAATATACACGCCGCAGAAGCGCGGATTCCAAAACCGAGCGTAAGAATTACAATGACAAAACAGCGCATTCACCGCTGCACAAAACCTCTTTTTTCCTGTACATATATAATATATATAACGACACGATGAGAATAGATTCTCCACAGCCGTATTAGACAATAAAAATTTTATCGTCGCAATAAACTCCGTCACGTCGACGGGTCGTCAAAAAGAACAAAACGTTGTTCGATCGATCTCGTACATACATACAGGCCGACCGAAAAAAAAACAAAAGGAAAATCCGTCGTAAAAGTACGATGCGAAGAAAAAGTCGCCTCGTGACCGGATTGAGCAATGCCGAAAAAGGAGCCGGAAAAGGGGGGGGGGGGGTACAAAGACACGCCCGCGCGCGCGATATCCTCTCTGACGTGAGCAATTAGTTTTTTAAACGACCTGTCGATTGTGGAAATTCGCGAGCGAGTACGAATTTCCTATATCTCGTTGATTTTCGTCACAAACAAGATGCTCTTGTGTATATATACCTGAACGCCGTTTTGAAAAAAAAAATACGCGAGCACGAGACGCTAATTCTCTCGAAGACGCGGATTAATAAAGCTTAACGTCGGCAGTGTATCCGCATCAGCGTCGCGCGCAAAGTGTATCTTTCTCGAGATTTTCTCTCCCCACTTTTATTACATATATATACAAGTCGATAAAAGCTGCTGTAAATCCCAGTACTTTAATAAACTCTTATATTAGTGTTTATCGAAATTCTGTAAAATACGTATTTATATAATTCATCAGGCGAATACGCGCTGTAATACCTATATATACAGAATGACGCCATCGCAATGGAATCCATCTCGACTTTTCCTCCTCCTCACCTCCGTGCCTTACACAGTGTACACAGTACAGTATATATACATAAGTCTATAGGAAAATGAAAATACGGATTCAATCCGCGTAAACGTTTCGCACCCGGCGCGACGCTGCAGAAAAGCTGCGCGCTCGTCCGACAACGCGATATGAATATTAACGCGCGAAAAAAGCGCACATATATATAGGTATATAGCCCCGCTTTGCATCGCCGTCTGAGAGATTCCGAGCGTCGCGTATATTGCATCGCGTGTATATACAAGAGCCTCATTGTCGCCCAAGTGAGGGACGATCGCGAGGGGGATAATCGGGAATTTTTCGGCGCGAATCAAAGCGAAATTTATATGACAGCTGCGCTTTGAACTTGGATGCGCGTATACGTGCGCTGCAGACGGTATATATAAGGTATATATAATACGTATATATATTATATATATATACGTGTGGGTCGACGAACTTGGCTGAACTTGACGATCTCGCGGCTTTATCGGACGACTGCGAAACCGAGCGCAGTCTTTTTTTCACGTTTCCTCTTTATACGAGGTATATCGTAACGTGTGTATTATATGTCGAGAGCTGAGTATGCCAGAAATTCGAAAATTATACTATATATACCTAATCGTAGACCGAATTCCGCAGCTGCGCGCATGAAAGAAGAAAATTAAAATACACACACTGAACACATCCTGCTATCGCGTCGTAAGAAGAAAAAAGTTTTTCACTCTGTATATAAAAATCCAGCCTCCGACTTGCATATCAGGCCGCCCAGGTATGAGCGAGAGACATACTCAAGCACACAGTCATTCCCGGGGCGATAAGGAGCGCGCGCTGATAACGCCGCCAGAAAACGAGGGAAAATTCTCTTCGGCGGTGCTTTTCTTCAGTGTACCTATATATATATATATATATATATACATTTTCAAGTCGACGTTGATTATAATATACACACTCTTTACGCATAAGCACACGTACATTATATACATTATCATCGTCATAGAGCGAGTTGCCGTGTATACCTAAATCTTACACGAGCATGTTTAGATTATATAACGAGCTAATTGCTATATTGTTTATACGAGAATCTCTTCGTATAACCGAGCCACTTTCCTTCCTTTTAAGCGCAGCCTTTCAAGCTGATTAAATCCTCTTTAGCCTCGCCGAGACGGCGAGAAAAAAACAAATTCTCATCCGCGCACTCGAAAAAGTATACAGGCATCAACGCTGCAGCGGAGATCCTTCAAAAACTCTGAAATCCCGTCGAGTGCAGCCTCTGCGAGGAAAGTCCACAGTCACGCGCTTGGATTATCTATTAGCAGAGTGAGCGAGAGGGAGAGAGAGACGGAGAGCGAGGAAAGAAGAGAAGCTCTCTCTTTCGGCGCTGCAGTCGCTCGACGCTGAATGAACGCCGCGCCGCGACCGCTATTGCAGTCGCGTCGGTGAAGTGCTTGAGTTCGGAGTGTGCCGAGCGCTTATATATATGTATATAGGTGCTCCGATGCGCGGTTGCTAGTGCGGCGGGCTTGTGGCGAAGAGAAAAGTTTTTTATCGTTTGCTCGCTCATTATTGTGATTATTATATACAGTGAGTTTCGTTGGTTATTGGATTTTGTGCTAAATATCGAATCCCGTTGTGTTAGATTATGTAAGTTGGAATCGTGAAAGGAGTGTATACGGACAGGCTGCGATAAAGACGATAATCAAAGTCTCTTTCTCTCTTGCTCAGGATTCGAATATATAATTGAGCGCGTAATCTCCGGGGATTTATGAACGAGCCGCGTGCTGCGATTCGCGAAATAAATCAAACGAAATAATACTTTGCAAAGGCCAGTCATCGCATCATTGCATATCCCGCAGCCGTAAAATATTGTGTGTGTGTGCGTATATATATAATTGCGCATAAACAAGTCGAAAACCGTCGCGACGAATACATAATGCGTACATATATATAGAGACTATACTGTATATACGTGCGCAATTTTCAACTTATAAAACAACAGGCGGCCAAAGCGATGATTTACTCGCGCAGATCATCTCGCGTATAATACCCCGAGCTGAGTCGTGTTTTACCCCCCTCTCTCTCTTTATTATTTTTGTCTCGTTATATATATTGTAGGTATGCAATTCGAGAAAAATAATAAAGAGCCAGTTCAGAAAGAGTTAGAGATACTGTAATACATCGGCTCGAGGCAAACGTGCATAATATTGCACTATAAATAAAATATAGACAGAATTTTAGGCTAAAGCGGAGAATCCGGAAACGTACTAAAAAATTACACCTATATTAATACTCTAAGCTTAAAATCCGCGATTCGCCTCGAACTATACGCGAATCTATCGGTGTGTTAATTGCCCCCGCTTTGTAGAAGATCAACTATTTCGGCAGCTCCACTTTGATCGTACAAAGCTGATGATTACCTGTGTGGATTGTCTTTATGGCTGTTCCGCATGACTTTCCCAGCCGTTATCACGCTGTACCTTTTGGGGATGACCCATTTCTCTTCTACGCTGCTTTTATACGATATACAGGCTTGCTATCGACTATATTCTCCATCGGATATATCAACCCCTGCCAGGATGTTATTTCGATAGTGCGACGATATATTTCTCCTGTTCAAATCTCGCGCCACGTACGCATACTCCACTTGCGCATTACATACTTCGCAGTACGTTATACACCAACACCCATAATGCTCGCACGAGCTCACGTATATGTATAAGTATCGGCCGATAAAGCTTACTCACTGCGAGAGCTGTGCAGTGTAAGTATAAGTATATAGCCGCGGATCGGCCGCGAGCTCGGAAACATTCATTATACGCGCGTCGGGATCGGCTGTTTTTCTCTCTCTCTCTCCCTCTGGGACGACGATAATTAGAGGTTTCTGCAACGGGCTCTGATTATTCCAACAACAACGGTATGTGCGTTATATATTGTCGTCGTGTTACATATTTTCAGTATATTCGCTAATTTCTCTTATGCGCAAGTGTCGCCTCCGGAGAACAAAAGGTGTGTGTATACATCATACAGGCATTCCTTCGAAGAAATAATCGATTTGATTAATCTCATTATCCCGCAGAGCGCGAGCGTCTCTCGTTGACTTGGAAACTCACGCACGCGCGAGACGAGAAACTTCCTGTTATAGCATATATGCGGCATCCGACGAATCTCCGGTTTCTCAGGGCCCGATACCCGATCGGGGACCGAATTTTAATATCGTGGCGCCGCGCGACTGTGTGTATAACTTCTTTTCTTCTAGGAAAGCCTGTGGGAATGTGCGCTTCGATTGTGTCACTTCCCGCCGTCGTCGTGTTATCGTTGCTCCGATGGCTTTCGCGCCGGTGTACTCATACGTATATTTATATAACGATGGCTTTCTTTGTTGACTGGCTGATGGGTTTTGGGTGTCGCGCGACGTGCCGGGATATGCTTTTGGGGATCTTGGTCTTCTTTTTTTTGGAGCTGCAGCGACGATGATCGATGGATCGGTCTGATGGCGACGCTATTAATCATCGGATGTTTTTATTGTTGCTGTGTATATACATACACGCGTGTGTGTGTGCGTGTGACACGAGAATGGCTATACGGTGTTAATTGCGATCTTTCAAGTCGTTACGGCAGTGTTGGTGATTTATCCTTGTTTAAATTTAGACTCTGTTATCATTCACGACTGTTAACCGAATCTCGCAGACTTTCGCTCACTTTTTACCGTTGTTACGTATTTTTTCATCATCCGACCAGAAATAGATAACGATAATTTTTTATAACCCATTCGCTCTTCTATAAAAACACTCAGCAGCCGCATAGAAATCCGCAAGTTTTCATAAAATCTCATTTATCTAATCGCAGAACAGGACCGCCAAGATGAAGGGACAAGCAGCCCTGCTGCTGGTCCTGCTAGCGGCCTCGTCATGGGCTGAAACGACCGAACGCCTACCCTCGAGCACACGTATACCCGAGGAACCCACCAAGACCAGCACAACAGAGGCCGTCTTCACCGCGAAATCTCTGAGGAGTAGCACCGACGCCGAGGTATCCTCCATCCTCAGCGTCGATCCCAAGGATGTGCTCGTCGAGAACATGCATTCCGACGACGAGGACACCAACAACGAAAAGGTATATTATATAGAATGTGCACATATACGTGACGCGCACGTTTTCTTCAACGCAATCATAATTTCGATGGTGAAGCAACACTTCCCTCGATACTTTTACGGGCATACTTGTAGAATTACGGAATTGAAATGCGAAGTATGCTTCCGAGAAGAGGCGACGCCGAAAGTTTTGACGCAACCGCGCGCTCGCGATCTTTGTATAACGAACGCGTAGATTTAAGTGGAACGTGAAAATGCTGACACACGCCGTAGACTCGCGAGGGTATAATAATATAGAGAAACGAAATTCAGATCCAAGAGGAACTCGCCAAAGTGATCAAGGCCCAGGCCAAGAAGACGACGAAGCCCGCACTGGTACGCGTGCCCATCAGCAAGTCGAGCACCATCGCTGCGAGCCACGGCAGCTATAATACCACCGATAGCCAGGCTCTCAAGGCTCTGCTCGAAGCTGAGGACATGGTCTACAACGAGGACATCGATGGGGAAGACGAGGACGACGACGATGACGCGTACGACGACGACGACGACGAGGAGGACGAGGACGACGACGAGGACGACGATGACATCAACGACGACGAGGAGGTCACGACTGGGTGCCCGAGTTACTGCAGATGCGTTGGACAGTACGCGGCTGCCACCACTGCCAGGTGAGTTTTCCTATGCGAATACCGTGTATGCATACGTATAGAAAGGGTATAATAATAACACAATGTAACACGATGATTTCATCACAGATGCAGCAAACTGCTGGACGACCAGGGCTTCGGCTCGGGCATCGCCCACCTGAAGATCGAGAACGCCGGGGACATTAGGCTGGGAGCACACGCTCTTCGCAAGCTCGGCCTCCGTCAGCTCGAGTCCATCAGCATCGTCGACACCAAGATCGTCGAGCTCGACCGCACCGCCTTCGATGGCCTGAAGGAACTCTTCGTCGTCAACCTGACCCGTAACGGGCTCACCAGCATCCATCCCGATACCTTCCAGAACAACTCGGGACTCAGCCTCCTCACCATCGCCAACAATCCTCTTAAGCTTCAAACCAGCAAACGAGGCAGCAGCGACTACCTGCTCGATGCTCCGAGCGTCACTGAATTAGGTGAGGTATTCGGCTTTGATGCGGAAACATTCCGGAACGATGAGCTGTATCGATTCTTATTTGTCTTGCGCGATATATCTGAGCGCGCGCGCGAGTGACAGATATATACTATTTATTAATTTAAAAGATAAACATCGGTATTTATGAAACGGTTATACGCATGTACGATAAAACGCAATCGCGCAAATCAAACTGCGCTACTAACACTTTTTACTGATTATCTATGTAGTCTACGCGTCACGCGGAGGATGCAGAAAAGAAATTTCATCGATATATATATATATATAATATGCTTTCGTAATTAAGCGTCGATGCTTAAATGTAAAATACAATGTGTCATATGTTTGTATTGTGATTCATACACTGCCTCATTGTGGCTATTCATATAGTCATAAGAAGATTTTAGTACTAATAACTTCATTTGATCTGTACAGACTTCTCGGGCAACCAGCTGTCGCGTCTGCCCAAACGCGCTTTCTCCAAGATGACGAATCTCGCCTACATCAGCTTGAAAAACAATCGTCTGAACTACGTCGACGAGGATCTGTTCACTCCGTTGGATTCACTCGTCGAGCTTGATCTGTCTCAGAACTCTCTTTCCGGTCTTCCCGTCGACCAGTTCAAGGACAAAGTTCTGCAGACTCTCCGCATCTCCGGTAACAAGATCACCAGCCTCAAGACCATCAAGTAAGATCCCCCAAAGAATGAAACAGTCATAAATATTGTCTTGATCTCAAATCCTATAATCCGATGTTTTGTCCGATCATCAACAGGGCACCGAAACTCACAACCTTGGATGTGTCGATGAACCGTTTGAAAGTGATCGTGAAGGACGACCTGGCCGGTGTGCCATACCTCGAGCAGCTCTACCTGAGCGACAATAACCTCAAGAGAATCCACTCCCACGCGTTCGCTGACCTCGACCAGCTGACCTACCTCGACCTCAGCACCAACAACCTGGGCAACCTTGGCGAGCATCACTTCCGCACCAACTCGCGACTCCAGGTTCTCCTGCTCAGCAACAATCCGGATCTAGAAACCTTGCCAGTCTTCAGGACCAACGCTCAGGAATTTGAGAGATACAGGTATGCCAAAACCTGAAAACGAAAAAAAATCAAACCTAACGCGGATGCGGAGCGTAATTATTCATGCTTCGTGGTAAAAACGATTTCAGCATCTACCGGTTCGAGTGCGAAAACTGCGGCCTGACCTTCATCGAATCCGGCACGTTCGACGCTATGCCAGCCATGACGCGTCTCAACTTGGCCCACAACAAGCTGACCAACCTGCCGAAGGACCTTCTGCGCTCGCTCTCCTCTCTGCGCGAGCTCGACCTGTCAAAGAATCGCTTCGACAAGCTCGGGGACGACATGTTCGAGGGCGCGACCTCGCTCACCAAGCTCAACCTTGCCATGAACTCGTTCGTCTACGGACTCAGGGTCACGCCCTTCCTCAAGACGCCGAACCTTCTCCGCCTGGACGCCAGCTTCTGTAACATGCAGCGCGTTTGGAGCGAGGCTCGACTTCCCATCAAGAGTCTGAGGTAACGATCTCTCGCATATATAGCAGAGCTTATCGCTCTGCTGACTTAACAAAGCTTAACCGCTACAAATTATCGATCAAGGAAACATTAATGTGATATACACGACTCGTCGACCTTGCGCTAAATTCGCCTGTAACTAGTATAATACAACTATCGTTATTATATAATAAAAAAAAACAATAAACACACTCTTATTTTCAACAGAGTCCTCTCGCTCCACAAGAACCGTCTGACCCGAATCACGGTCGAGGAATTCCGTGCCATGCCCCGGCTCTCCGTCCTGGACATCTCGCGAAATCCTCTGCGTTGCGACGCGGACTTGAGCGCAGCCGTCCAGTGGCTGACCAATAACAACGTAACACCGATCGAGTCGTCGCGCAGCTCCAATGGCGGAGCTTCCAAACGTGGCGACTACGATTACGAAGGTTACACCATCGGCGGAACCGACTCCGTCAGCCAGTGGACCGATCTCGCCAAAAAGCTCTGCGACTCGTGGGAGGGTGGCCCACCACCGCGACCCGCGCCCAAGAAGCCCGCCAAGAAGGTACAGTCGGCTGGCGCCCAAGCCAGCGCTGCTGCTCAGGACTCAGCCGAGGAGGGAGGTCTACCGTCCCTGCCCGGACCTTTCATCAAGTTCGACTTCAGCGATGACGTCGTGTTCAATGGAAAACAGGCGAGTGACTCATCTAACCGTGAGATTAAAATAATCGTATTTCCACTTGTGAGTAACCGTATCAATTTATGCTGTTTCGCAGGGTGAGTATGGCCAAGACCACGGCTCGAGCGCCTCCAAGGACGAGGAGATCGAGAACGCGTGGAACAACGCCGACCAAGAGTACGAGGAGCTTGCGAACGTCCGCTACCGGGAGTGGTACACGGACGCCTTGTGGCCGGTCGTCACCGTGGTGCTGATCACCTTGGCGGTACTCCTGCTGGCTGCCCACTTCGCCGTTTGCCTCGCCAAGCGTCGCGGACGTGGTCCCGTCATCCGTACACCCATGATCCTCCGACCTGGTCTCATCGACAGCAAGAACTGCGGCCTCGTCTACAAGCCTCTCCAAGAAGAGATCGCTACGCCCCATATGCCGAAACGCGGCAGCTTCTACTCCAGCAGCACCTTCCACTACGACAAGATCGTCCCCGAAAGCGTCTAAGTTGTACTGCGTCAGTTTCGATCTCTCGTATATGTTTCGAGTCTTGCGTCGAGTTGTTCGTTTCTTCCTCGATGATTTTTTTATCGTTTTGATATTTTTTACACTCTGAAGTTTTTATAAAAAGTTTTACTCGACTTGGTATATGTACGATTTAACGCAAGACTTTGAGCAGCATACTCGAAGACAATTTTTATCGCCGATCTTGTATAAAGTTATGCGGGAGCGACGATCTTCTATTTATCTCTAAACGGTGGCTCGGTACTCCGCGAGTTTTCAATGTTGCGAAAAACCGAGCTACTCGAAGATGATTAGTGGAAATTCCACGCTCTCAAATTTTGGAGAATTGTGAGTCGAGGGGAAGATACCGAATTGCGTTACTTTGACGTCCAAAAAATAGAGAGCGTGTCGTAAGTATACTGTGAAAAAAGTACCCCCGTATGTCAAAACATTCCAATTGAACAAAAAAAAAAAGAAATAATCATCCTGTTTCAATGAAAGACGCATTTTTGTTAATTTTATGAATTCAAATTAACGCAATCGGTCTAGGTCTAGGTTGAGAGCCTTACGGAAAATAATTATTTGACTTTGTGGAGGATGCTGTTCGTTACCGAGTAAACGGTAGCTTGCTGATGGTTCATCGGTGTGTCGTTTATAATTCTGTAATCGCTGTATTGGAAGGCAAAGTATCGTTAATGCATTGTACTTTAATATTAACTATAGTGGTATTAAAAAAAAACAATTAATAATAGCTATCGGAACAACTTGTTTTGGTTTACTATTTCTTGCGGAAGTAAGAAGTAGTAAAGAATGAACGCGTTGGTATAAGGATTTTCCGTAAGGCGCTATTATATGTCGTGCAAAAAAATTCCAAATTCGCGGATATTCCATTGAAATTTTGCACTCTTTATACGGACCAAACAAACCAATTTTTACGAAGATATATTTATAGATATATTGTGTATAAGAGGCGAATGATTGCGAACAAATTATTGTTTAATCTCGTTGAAAAGTTCTGTCGGTTGTTTATCTGCCTGGATTGTCGTTTGTTCTATGTGATTCGTTCATGAAGGAGATATAAAATGAAACACAATAATATAGTGTATACCTGGACGGCGCAAACTTATCGCTTTACTGCATATTTGCTGATATCGCCATGTTGCGGGATATGTTTATATTATATTTTAGTTAACTTAATGCATACTTTATCAAATAAGAAATCCATAGAGAACGTAATAATTAATTTTTTTTTTCAAGTACTTGTATCATATTTTTTAAGTATCGTGGAAATATAGTCCTGGGCGGGATGAGCAAAAAAAAAAAGTTATCAAAAAAGTTGGAGTTGAAGAAATTAGATATACTTTTACTGAATTATTATTTTACAACCATATTTTTATCCGTAACATAATCTCTTTAAAACTAACTAGAAACAGTCTTCTTTATCAGTAATACTTTTAAAATCAAGTATATTGTTTTCTTCAACACGCTGAATGAATGTCAAGGAAAAGCATCGTATTGTTTCGGATATGTTAAAAAGATTGAAAAGGTCATAAAAAGCCCAGAAATAATAATATATGTTAATTTTGGATTATCGAAAGAGTGTCTTGAACATGAACTGTGAACACAAAACATGAAATTCAACTGCAGTCGTACAAGTCCATGTGCTTTTAATAAATTTACGATCTGTCGTATGCACATGGAACATTATAATAAATGGCATAAAGGAAAGTACGAGCGTTCGCGCAACGCTTCCCGCTGTAAATAATATTCTCATAACGTTTCAATAAAATTTTAAATAAGACAAACAAGTTTCAAACTCTTCTGTTTCTTTTGCCTGTGCCAATAAACAATAAGCATTTATAATATAATTCTGTCATCTTCGTTTCAACGGACATATACGGATTAATTTTCTCCATACCCATCTATACAATTAATATATATGTATATAATAATGTGAGACAACGTATATTAATAATAAAATTAATTAATAAATGTTTTTGTATATTACATATCAGTATGAAAATGATTTATTCCTTGAATTACTCCTATTAGCTTTTTCGAATGAATAAGTTTAAAAAGTGCTTGCAAAAATTGTACTCTGTACTAAAATGTAATGCTTGAGTTCTTAGGCATAAGAAAGAATTTTTTTAGTGATAAAAACATAGGTACAAAGAAGTTTAATTAACCATAAAAGTAGAACAAATGTATAAAAATGGCAACTAGATATATATGGCTTCTAGGATAAACAACTTAATTGAATTGTTCCGAAAAAATTGTTTATATCGAAAAACCGTAAGTTTTTGTTGTCGTTATTGAGATAAAATATAGTCAAATTATGATAAATTGTTTCATCATATTACCCATTTTCTACTAGAACGACAACCAACGATGATGACATCAACAAATAGTTTAAAAACTCGCGCCAGGACTATGATTTCCGCGAAAACCGCGATGAGGCGCGGTCGCTTCGGCAAAACTGCGCGCGCACGCGACAGTCGTGTCCCCCCGCCGCGCTTATATCACGGCTTTTTGCCCTTCAAATGACACTGCTTCTGTGGTGAGCATAGTGAACGGTTCTACTTCGCTCCGTGAGTACAATAAATAATTTATTTCAACCTGAAACTCCACCCCTCGGTTTGCAATCCTCGTCGTCAATCTTTGGCCTCAACCTTGCCTACAGTGTCGCCGGTTTGTGCGAAAATATCAAAATAACGTACGAAAATCTATGAGATATAATTTTCGCTGTTCGCGAGGGCAAAATGCCGGCGTCAGTTTCGCGACTCGCTACGTACGCAAAATAGCGTATACGGTCATGGCCGAAGTTTTTTAGCTTGTCCGTTTGAAACTTTATTCTTTACTTTACGTATTTAACTTGCGTCGAATGTCTCACCTCGTTGATAATCCACGTCGAGCATAATTTTCTCTCGTCTCGTTCGATCGGAATTTTCTCGAAGGTCATTTTACGGCGCATGTGCAAATCGTAGATCTCATCTCCCTCTCGTCGCCTCCGCTTTTATAACCTACTATCGTCGTTTCTTCCGTAAAATCAGCGATTTTCTAGAAAACCGGCTATCGCTCGATTTTGTATAGGTTAGGTATACTTACGTGCTTGCGAAAGTCAAGGGAGAATTTTGCGATCAGGGCCGCGACGTGACCGTGGAGAGGTCGAAATGCCGACGAAAAAAAATAGATCGGTGTGCAGTTCTGTAGAAATGAGATCGATTCTCTGGCGTAAAGTGACGTAATATAGCTATGTAGTGCACATGACGTCGTGTGTGTATACCTATAGGCATATAATGCACTCTGCTGTCTCTCGCTGTCGTCCTCGGAATTTTCTGCGCATTTTGCACAGGGAATAGAACGAGAGAGTGAGAGACGAAGGGGTACGGCCGGATCGATTCGCGCCCGAAACATGGCGACGTTACTGTTGGCACGTAGCCGGGATTTATATTTCTGTTCTGTGAGAGATGTCAGCTTTTCACGTGCATTTGGCACTTTGGAAAATCCTTTTTCCCGTAAAGGAGATGGAGGAGCCAATGTCTGTTTTTGGGAGGGGTTTATTCATCTAACATATACCTATACTTGTTTTTTTTTCGCCTGTGTATGTAACAATTCTGTATAGTAGATATTACTGTAAATTATCTGATTTAAGTACTTGAAAATTACATATTTAGAGCAACTGGAAATTGATAAAAGTGGATTTCGTCATGATTTATAATAACAATCAACAGTCTTGTACAATTGATAAAAAAATGCTATTCATGGCATAAAATTCGGCTGAATAGATTTTAATAGAGGAGTATTATCATATCATAATGTCGGGTCATGAGCGTTTAAAATGCTGACGACACCTTACAATTTAGCCCAGTCAAATCGAATATATTTATCTTTTGTCATTGAAAAGACCCAGAACGTATTTTAAACAATAAATAGTTTTTTCGTCAACATTTCGAGTTCAACATTGAAAAGATCATATGTAATCATTGAATTTAAGCTCTGCATTAGATCTCAACAAAGGCTTATTAATTGAATGACGTAATAAATAAAGGTGATGAAAAAATTCGTGCACATGCATTATGCAAAAAGAGCAAGTAGTTTCGTGAACCAGATCAGCAGAACAGTCGAGGACCGGATTATTGACCGCGTTGCCTGACATCGACGAAGTCGAAGACGAGCCCCCCACATCGTATCGCGCTATTTCAAGGTCGGGAGCGTCCCCTCCCGTTATAACCTTGTCTGACCTCTAAAGTTCTGATCGCAGTCTAACAGTCCTAATTTTGGAGTTTAGTTTGTAGAACTTGAACTGGCTGCTTTTAATTTTGACTTCTAGTTTTTAATATTATATTAGTTAATTAGGAAGGATGGACTTTAAAACGCTATACATATTAAGAAAATCAGTAGAATGAGCGCGAGCTTGAATAGACGAATGAACAGCTTCACACGTTTGTTTTCTGTTGTATAATCTATATACGTACGTTTGAAATCATTAGTATTACAATAGTATATTTCGATACAAGTGCGTAAAAGTTGATTCTACACGAGTAAGAGGTTTGTCGCCCGAGTGAAGCGAGGGTGATAAACTCACGAGTGTTGAATCAATTTTCGCACATGTATCGAACGATGTTTTTTGATACAGGAAGCGCAAATGCGATTTTAAAAAGGTGCAAAGTGCGTAAAATCGCATTTTACGCACACTGTATAAAAAAAAATGTTGTTATATCTTTGCTTTGCTTTGCAATAAAAACGTGCCCTTGTAAACCGATATCCATACATTTTTCAAGACAAGACAATATTATTATCTTCTCCACTTACTATTTTATCTCCACAATCCGTTCTTTTTTGTAATTTTACGATTTTATTTTCTCGCTCGAATGAATGGCGAGAATGATATCAATCAAAGATTTCGCGACGAAAATAAACTTGATATAACGAATATCATATAATATATTGCATTGCATCTCTAGATAACGGGGTTTTTCACAAATCAAGTTAAATTGTTCTTTTATTAAATTTTGCAATGAAACAACTGATATAAACGAAGTATCATTAATCAAAGCAATTATGAGTGCTTGTTTACTTATTAACTTATCGCGAAAGGGTAAAGTGTATTTTGTATGAACTTGTTTTCACGGATTTTGTGTACTAATAACTTGTAGGAAAATAAACCGATAACGAAATAAATTGCATCATATATGTATGTTCATATCTATCTATCCAGATTATACTTCAGACACGATATGTCACTTCGTTCGTTTCATTTCTCCTACAAATATAAGTCGTGTAAAAATAATTTATTTAAAATAGTAATATTTTTGAAAATCCCTCTATTTTAGCTATTTATCATTAATTATTCTTCTATGTTCTGCTTACAGGTCTAACAAACAAACAAAATGAGTAAAATCGGAATCAACGGATTCGGCCGCATCGGTCGCCTGGTGCTGAGGGCCTCCATCGAGCGCGGAGGACAGGTAATGTACATATTATGAAATAATCCAAAAATCTTTGAAACCTTGTGCAACATTGCACAACTTGACTCCTTCCTGATTAGCGCTAATGTAATTTCCTCTCCGATTTATACCGGTTTGAAAGATAAAAAGAACAGGCTATACATAAGTTTTTTATTTTATTCGCGTGGAATACAAGAGAAATAAATGATAAATGTAAATTAAAATTTAGCAACGAAACATGTTTTATAGATAGTGAAATTACAACAATGTCTTTTAAATTTTATTGTAGGTAGTAGCTGTCAACGACCCGTTCATCGGTCTCGACTACATGGTCTACATGTTCAAGTATGATTCTACCCACGGTAGATTCAAGGGAGAGGTCAAGGCTGAGGATGGTCACCTCGTCGTCAACGGCAACAAGATCGCCGTATTCAGCGAACGCGACCCCAAGGCTATTCCATGGGCTAAGGCTGGTGCTGAGTACGTCGTCGAGTCCACTGGTGTCTTCACTACTATCGAGAAGGCTTCCGTAAGTTTTCGTCTTTACTAAGGTCCATATGAATACGTGAAAATCTTTACGAAGGACAAAATTCTATATTCGTAATTTTGCAGGCTCACTTGGAGGGTGGTGCCAAGAAAGTCATCATCTCTGCCCCGTCGGCTGATGCACCCATGTATGTTTGCGGTGTGAACCTTGACTCTTATGACCCAAGCCACAAGGTCGTCTCCAATGCCTCGTGCACTACCAACTGCCTTGCTCCCCTGGCCAAGGTCATCCACGATAACTTCGAAATCGTTGAAGGTCTCATGACCACCGTTCACGCTACCACTGCCACCCAGAAGACAGTCGACGGACCGTCTGGAAAGGTTTGTTGACCTTTCAATACTCTGAATTGTATTAATAGACAATCCTTGCAAATGACATTAATCCAAAAACTTTTTTGTTTAACAGCTGTGGCGTGATGGCCGTGGTGCTGCCCAAAACATCATCCCCGCCGCCACTGGTGCTGCTAAAGCTGTCGGCAAGGTCATTCCCGCCTTGAACGGCAAATTGACCGGTATGGCCTTCCGTGTGCCGGTCGCCAACGTCTCTGTCGTCGATCTTACCGTTCGTCTTGGCAAACCCACGACCTACGACCAGATCAAGGCCAAGGTAAAGGAGGCCGCTGCCCCAGGTGGATCTCTCCACGGAATCCTGGGATACACTGAGGACGACGTTGTCTCGTCGGACTTTATTGGTGACAACCACTCCAGTATCTTTGATGCCCAGGCTGGTATCCCATTGAATGACAAGTTCGTCAAGCTTATTTCGTGGTACGACAATGAATTTGGCTACTCGTCCCGAGTCATCGATCTCATCAAGTACATGCAGACCAAGGATTAAACAGACCGGCTGCATGGACACTTAGAGGAGGCGTGGTAAGATGTAATTCATATCTAAAGGAATACAATATTTAACTTTAGTTGAAATATTTGATCGTGGCGTCTCATTCAAAATATTTATCCGTGCTATCGGCGTATTTGTATTTACTTTTGTCATTGAATTACTAAATGATAGACTTTAACTTATGCGCCAGATCAAACCAGTAGGTTAATTAGCCCGATTTAGTCCTTTTAGCTAATTTGGGTCAGTCACCTATCTACAAATGCACAATAAATTTAAATTAGGGCTTATATGTAAAGAACTACAGTTTGCTTAATAAAAACACCGTTGTTATTAGGTAGAGGAAAAAACTATTTTCTCTACAAAAATTTGTTTAATAAACTTGATAATTCATTTTGTCCTAATATCAACATTAATCAAAGCCAAACATTGTCTACTGTTCACAGCTGAATTTTCGAACAAGGGTTGAAAGGAAGAGTCTTGGCAGTAAATACAATAATCATTCAACTTGTAACTCTTTCCTACACCCCTGACGACGACGACGACGGCCGTTTTTCATTGAACGGGACGCGCAAGTTGAAGTTGTTCGAGATTCATGAAGACAACATACACATTAAAAAAAGATTCAATTTAAAAATATATATATATATAAGTAGCAGTGTTGCAGTGTTGTCGAATTACGGAAATGACGAGAGTGGCACTATATAAATAATTTGGATTTAGAGGCAGGCTCTCTAGGATGCTCACTTTACTCGCTATAGAAACGTATGTTGTAACTTTTAATGCTCACGCCTGAAGCAAAAATCTCTGACCTTTCCATTTCCGTTTCGACATGTTTAAAAATGAGTATCCAAAGTATGTAAAGGTGACATCGTTAAATCGATATTCGCCTGCATTCGTTCGCCAAAAATAATTTTAAAAACGTAAATCATTCTATGTAATTCCGGAACCTCTTTGAGATGTTTTTTTGTGATTTTATTTATCTCGTCAATTTTATTTTTCATTATTACGTTAACTTCAATAAACGTTGTTATTGTCATAACTATTTGTGTAGATCAATTATCCTTTAAATTTCCCTTTAAAGATCCAATATTTAATTTTAGAACACTTAAATCTCGAAAAAACTACAATCTTGTTTAATAAATGGAAAATAAGTAGTGCTTAATATTTAATTTTAACTATTTTTATTTTTGTAAGTCCTCCGATTTTTAATTGTCTATTTTTCATAAAATGCTAAATGACATTGTATTGTCTCATTCGTAAATAACATTTATTTATAATTTAATTTTAATAGCATTGTTACTTATATTTATTTCTATCATAGTGTACGTCGTATTACTAATATTAATATATTGTCTGTTTTTCATAATTACAAATTTTCGAAAATTATAATTCGTACAACTAATAACGAAGATCAGGTATACAATATGAATTAACAATACACGTGTTATCAAAATTGCTATCTAACAGTCTCATGAAATACTTTTAGGATAAATAAGAATACATATTTCGATTTCACATTTTTTTTAATGGGCATCAACTTTTTATATACAATACAAATGTATTTATATAAATACAAAAAAAGCGACTTGTTTCCATAAATAGTGAAAAATTGAAGTTTGAATACTAAAACGATTCTAACAAATTGGTTAATAATAAAATATCGCATCATGGTTATGGCACAGAGACTTTAATATATGTATAATGGATAATTTAAAACGCACATAATATTCCTTTCTGCAACATTGCTAATTGATAGCATTTTTCTGTCTATAAGTATGATACAATGATTCAATAAATGATCCAATGTCGGTACAACCAGCCGACAAGGCAGTTGCCATTACATTAATTTATTTTTAGGATTTATTATAGTCACTTTTGTCATTCTTATTTTAACATCCACGTCGGTGATCGCTGACGTCTACGTCAAGAATTCGAAATCATCTATATTTACAACAGCGAAAAGAACAAAAAGGTAAACTTAACATGTATGCACTTAATTCCAACGCATGTATCTCATATTCTCTCACGAGCTACAGTTAAGATCAACTTTAAATCTTTACGCGACGAAGATTTGATTATGTAGCGTTTATTATGAAAATATGATTTTTTGTATCTGCAGCATTGACCGTGAATGTTCTTTAAATGAACTTCACAAAGCGTTGTATACCTTATATAAATTTACAACAATATTTTGAAGACTCTGTGACTTTAACAAACAGTAAATGTAGCTTTATATTTTTTAATTTTTCTGATATGCAGCTTTATGCAATCTTTTCAATAATAAATATTCTTATTTTTGTTAGTGCCCTCGGAAGAATTGTTTTATTTATTCAAATATTGTTATGGATTATCATTTATTATACGTATAATTTGTGACAGTGTCGATGACCCAAAAAGAGATTACACTTTCATTTTTTAATTATTTTCTTTCTTTGAAAGTTGCAAGTAATAGTATAAGAGAGATTAACGAGCATATAAATATTATTATACAAGGACGACTAGTATCCGAGTTTTAATAATCGATGATTAAAGATGATGGGAGAATGAAAAAATGTGCGAAGATCGCGATTTATAAATGAAATAGAGAAAAGAAAACAATGAACAAATTGATATTTTGTAATTTGAAACGTACCATTGAAAAGTTATTTCCATTTTAAAAATCCATTTTACTTCAAATCATGTTAGAATAAATTATATTTAATCATCATTATATTACGCAAAAACAAGTGTAGACACCTTGCAATGATCATTACAGTTTGATTCTACAACTAAATTAGGGAATACATCTTTGATTTGATACCAATAACTATAGTACAGTTTATTACAAATATTATTTCATGTGGATTTCAATAAACTGTATTAAATTTTGTTAGTAAATAATAAAATGTAAGCTACCTTAGGTAAAATTCCAATAGGCTACAAAAAAGGGTTAGACAAACAATAGAAAAAATGAAAGTTCTGTGAAGGCAACACAAAATAAATAAATATAATGTTTCTACAATTTTTTATGTATGTACGATTATTTTTTTGCTTTTATCAAACTAAAGCGTTATCTAAATTCTAAAAGAATATCACTTTTTGTATTGTTACTTAAATCACGCATCATAGATATCTGTCTAGTAATTTTAAATGGTACGTTTCAATTCTCCAATGAATATGCACATGGGTGCAGTACCTCAGTATTTGATAACAAGACAGGACAAGGAGTGGGATCATGTTAAAAGTAGAAGCTTTGCCCTGAGGTTTATTCGTTCCTGAAGGGCACCCGCTAATTCACGAGTCAATTCTTCGCAGACTTGCCGCAGCTCTGCATTCTTTTCACGCAACTCTTGTAGCGTCAGTTTTTTGCTACTTTCATCCGTCTCGTCTTTTGCCATTTCTTCCTGCCCACTTCCCCTTCCTTAAAACGATAATAGAACATGTATTAATTGTAAGAAAACATTTATTATTGCATAATAGGGACATTTTTTTGCATTATTGCACTTACTTGGACTTGGTTTTTTATAAATATGGAATGCACCGCAAACTCCAGTAAATTGTTGCGAGGGAGGAACATTGTTTTCCACAGTCTGATTCTCTTCTGCTCTTGGAGCGAATTGCGAAAAATCGGCAATGAAACCTTGTTCATCGTTGTGTATCCTTGGACCTTCGCCTTCACTCTTCTGACCGACTAATTTTCTCGTTGTACTCGTTGTCTATAAATATTTTAACAATCAATTACAAAATTCTTTTATAAAGAAAAAAAAAGTATTTTTAAGTGTTAATTATCTCTTTTTATCGATATTGCATTTAAGTGAATTAATAATTTTATTTAAGAACTGCATTTTTTAATATAATTCCATTTTTTATCGAATAATATACATGCGGTAAGGCATGCATATCATTATAATATAAATCCCCATAAAGTAGCTTACACAAAAGAATACACATTTACGTGTATTAGCAAAAAGATCGCAATAGTATAAAACAGAATTTAAACTTACGATTCCTGGAGACACACGGGGCGGTATAATAGGCGGAGCTCCTAGAAAAGTTTGTCCATTTTTTCCTATCATTCGAAATATACATAATTTTAATGCAAACAAAAATAAAGAAAACAACAGTGCGCCACGGCCCTATAGAACTCGGACAATTTATCAATATTAGAGATCAATTTATGTATTCAGCAAATAAGAAATAATGCAAGTTCATTGATAATTAACATCCTGCCAGAACAAAAATAAATAACCATATTACTACTGAAAGATAAACAATCATTTATTTTCTGAAAACAAATAAAGAATCCTGTAAAATTTTTATAATTCTAATTTAGATTACTAATTTTATCTTTCAGTTTAACGCTTTGCAAAAAAAAGACTGCTAAAGTAAAAGGCTAGTAATAATGAACATGAAATTATTTGATCATCATAGTTAACCAACCTAATTTATTTAGATCAAGACTGGAGCTCCTGGTATGGGTTCTATAGGGTCTAGGCGGCGGCGGTGGTGGCGGCTCCTTTTTCGGTGTCGCTATCACAGTTTCATCTGGCAGTGGCAGTCCTCCCTGCTTCTTAGCTAAAGGCCTTTGCACCAATCCAGAAGTGAGCGACAAGTCGTCGTCACCAAGAATTGGTGCCACACCGTTGTTGCCATTTGCATTGGAAGCCAAAATAGCAGCTTCGGGCGTCAGTCTTAGAGGCACTGGGTGAAGGATCTTCGGATCGCGTTCCAGAGCCGCTTTCTGAAAATCAAAGTTCACAGGCTTGGGGCCTGGACTAGTCAGCGAACCGCTGTTGCTACCTCCGCTGCCACTGTTTCCGCCACCGTTGTTATTCCCGGCACTCGTGCCTGTTGGCGAGTCCACAAACTTCGTCCACTCTTTACTTTTGTCCTTACCGCCGACGTTGTGGGCTGAGTGGGCAGCTGCTACGGTGGCTCTAAAGTATTTATTTATAAAATATTGTAAATAATATTAATTTTTCATTCATATAATTTATCATATTTAACGAGAATGATTTTAATTTTCACTACATTCTATCTGAATTTTTCTGATAGCACAACTTATTCGTTTTAAAAGAAAGAGCACGCTTTTTCTTGGGTAAATCTCTACATTATTACTGGGTCGTGACGATCACGTTTTTTGCACTCACAATGCTGTATTATAGAATAGTGCCTCGCGCAAGGAAATAGTATATACAGCTGTATTATTGTATTGTGTTGTTTAAATGTTTAAAAATCTCACCTTGAGGTTGGACTACCTCTGGGTGCAGGTACTGGTGGAGCAACTGCTGGCTGTGGTGGTGGCGGTACCTGTTGCACCGGTGGCGGGACTTGCGGAGCCACGATCGGCACTGTGGACGGCTGGGGAGTGACGATGAGCATGGCCAATGAAGGCGGCAGCACATCAGGCAAGGGTACGTGATTTCGGCGCAATACCGCCAGATGCATAGCCACGTAAAACTCCTGGAGGCTCAAAGCGCTGTCGCGGGTCACATCGGCCAGCTGCCATATACGGCGAAGTTCTTCCACCGGCAACCGTGACTTCTCAAAGAATTTCCGTGCTAAAGAACCAGCAAGCAGGCCTTCTGGATTTGGTTGAAGTTGAGCGAATTGAGCCGCATAGTACTCGCGTTGCTCTTCGCTGATCGTCCAGACTTGCTCAGGCGGAAAACTCTCGCCGTCTTCACCTTCGCCTGTTCCAAAAATCAAATCCGTTATTTTGCAGGTTTTTATTTTATACAAGCTTACCAAATTATCACAGAATGGTTTTTTATAAATTACCGTCATCACTACTATGGCGTTCTGAACTTTCTTCCTCAGTACCCAACAATTGTCTTTGTTCCTCTGACACAAGAAGACTTTGCCATCCTCCAGTTACTGAATCAAGATTAGCTTCACCGCCTAATGCACCATCATTTCTCTCTTGAGTTACACTATTTGTTGGGGTAGGTGAGTCTGTACTACCACCTTCAGTATCTCTAGGTGATTCCGCCTCACTTTCACTTTCAGTTGTACTTTCAGGAATATGGCCACCGGATCTGAGCTTTGAACTTTTCTTGGAGAAGCACTTTTTACTTTGTTCCTCTTCATCTCCTGTTGAAGAAGGCCATGTGAATTTTGGCAGAGCAAGTTCATCCACCGAAGCACAAATTAAATCCTTGTGAACCTCGAGGCCAGCTTGATGTGCTGCTACCAGTTTTAAAGCAGCATAAAATTGCTTTCTGTTGAGTGTGTTACTTTTAGCACCACCACAAATATCTAGTATCTGCAAAAGAAATAAAAGTATCATTATAAACTTTTGTAATAATAAAATAAAACAAAAATGCTATTTATACATAAGTTGAACAATTTAAATGGATGTTTGTAAATACAATGCTATGTTCTAAAATGATTACTTAATATGCAAAAATGTTTAACATGAATCAATGATGAATCATTCTTTTAGCAGAGATATCAATTATTCATCATCATTAAATTATGTACATTATCAATACCTTGATTATTTTGCTTTGAATATGTTCAAATAAAATTTGCATGATAAATAATTAGAATAGAATATATATTAATATATTGATCAAGTGCTGCATTTGGAGTGGACATGATAAATTCCAGGTCTGCAATGCAGACTTCTTGATTGCAGATACCTATATTTCATTATTAACATGATGCGAACATAAGGTCTAGCAATATGATAGTGCATGAAATCAACACACTGTCAAGTAGAAGCAACAAATATGATAGTGAAGATCAATCTGATAAGATTTTCAATGCCAGAAACATAAATTTAGCAACATTTAAAATCTAAATTACAAATTATTGTCTTTTGGAAGTAGAAATTAAATAATTTGGCTTTAATTGGGATATTCAATTAAAGATACAAAAAAATGTAGTAGACCATTAGCTAGTTAATTAATCACAGCAAGTAAACCTCGTTCCAAGAATCCATTTAAAGAAAGACTTATTTGTAGTAATCACAGTTATAGTCATTAGTTTAAAAAGATTCAAGTTAAATGCAGATCGGCCTAACATAATTTCCTGTCTACTTGGCATTAACTTCAATGAGTCAGTGGCACCAACATTTTCTCTATATACTTACATAAAAGGCTAAGCAGCGAATCCAGTGAAACTACATTCTATAATAATTTCAACATAACTGTATCCATAGATGCCCTGCAGAAATATTTGACACAACACATACAGACAAATCAGGACAGCAGCAAGTAGATTAGATAAACCAGGTAAACAAACAGAAAGAGAGGCAGAGAGAGAGAGTGAAAAAGAGAGACAAGGAAGAGTAAATGTATCTGTACCTGGAGGGTAACCTCGGAGGGCAGATTAGCAGACCTAAGGAGCTTGCCAACTTTGGCTGTAGGCACGAGGTCGGTGTCAGCGTTTTCACAGCAGTAGATGAATATATCGCCGTAGTACCTGTGCTCGGGGGTTGTCAGCTGCAGGCTCGACAAAGCCATCGTTTCCCAATCGCCCATCTCTCTCGTCTCCTACCTCCAGCACACCTGTGTACCACCGGCTCCGGGTAGCCGATTATCCCGTCCTCCTTTTGCTTTAATTCTTTTATCTTATATTTTGTCGATTCTTCGAAGAGTCCTCACTCTCCGGCACTCACTACTCCATTTGCAGAACCGTATTTCGCCAGCTCGGCGTAACCTCCAGCTGATGCACCTGACGACACGGTATATAGCTTTCAATATATGTATATATGTATACACACAAACACGGCTTTCACATCACTCGTCGTCGCGGAAGCGAGTAGCTCAGGCAGCGACGAACCGCCCTCGGCGCAGCGCCATGTTAATACGGTATCATCTGCTGCTGTATATATTATATATACCTAATATATATAAACTTTTTGCCCGCGAGCGAGTGAAGGCAGACTTCTGACTATTTGATATCTGCTGGTCGTGGATATAAACATATGTTGTAGGATGAACTCCGCAAGCGTAATTATGTTGTTATTGTAAACCTGTGTAAGTTCACCTAACCGTCTTTTTTCTTTTTTTTCGACATATGGTACTTTGATTTGCGGTGGTTTGCGGCTATAGCAGCGACGACGGGGGCGTCTCTGTAGTCCCGGACGTCGTCGACTCGGTTTGTTACATTCTCAAGTTGTCGAGCAACCCACGACTTGCATCGCTGCATTTACTGATGATTTGTGGTATAGTTCGTGGTTCGTTCGATGACGGTCATTTCTTTAATTTTTAGCGATTTTAAAGTATGAATCTTGTTTTCTATATATTTTAATAGGTAAAATTCTATTAGTTATTACTTATTCTATTAGTTAATTAAAATCAGTTATAGTCACAAAAGTACCTAAACATTTAATAACGCAACAAGTGGAGCTGTAATACAGTAATATAATTTACCATCTATATCATTGTTACGGTTTTTGTTTATTTATTTAATATTGATTATTAATGATAAATCGTATTAAAGGCATAAATATTTCAAGTATGTATTTTTGCAAAACAAGTCATTTTGTCAAATTTATTTACTTTTCTACAAAAAGACGCTATATAATACTTATAATATTTTCAGAACAGAGCGTACATTTGTGACAGCCAAAACGTCAGATTTCGTATTATCTTCGTTTCGGTTCGTCAGTTTAGGGTTGCACAGTTTTTGCACACAATCATGAAATAAACCACGTGCAGTATATAGATATACGATTACACGCTCACGGCCGGACATGTATATATTATAATATACATATAAATATATAAGTATCTATGGCAATTTAGAAACACTTCGCGGGACAAAATACACACATTGGAATCACAAACGTTTAGGTTAGAATGTGTTTATATTTTTTGATATTTTAATGTGTTTTTCGAACTATCACTGATATCACTCGTGTGATCTGACATAGCGAGAATAGGATTTATTAAGTACTTCTTGATAGCAGTTAATGTCTACCTTTGATAGTAAAGTTCGCACTCTAATTAAGACATTAATATTTTATTTATTTTATTTTCTATAGGATATACCTAGTCCCATAAAGGAGAGATACACGATTCGACAAATTAGGAGATGAAATACTAGATTTAGTATTCTGTTTCAAATTTATTGGACTGTTTTTCAAGTACTGAAAGTATTAAAGTTTATGTTGTAAAATGTTGCGCTCAGCAAGGATATTTGCATTAAAACATTGGAAACCAAAGAAAGGACAAACAATCCATACATCAGGAGCTCAGCAGAGTATCGAGGTGTCATTGACCAATCAAGATGATGAAAAAGTACAAGCAGCACCTCCTTCACTTGGAAGGGCACTCTATCTGGATGCTCAAGCTACAACACCCATGGACCCAAGGGTTCTGGATAACATGATGCCCTACTTAACATCCTACCAAGGAAATCCTCATTCTAGAACTCATATGTATGGATGGGAATCAGAGGCAGCTGTAGATCGTGCAAGGCAGCAAGTTGCAGACTTGATTGGTGCAAATCCAAAGGAAATTATTTTCACCTCTGGAGCTACTGAATGTAATAACATAGCCATCAAGGGAGTTGGTAAATTTTACAAAGAGAAAAAGAATCACATTATCACAACGCAAACAGAGCATAAATGTGTATTAGATTCATGTAGATACTTACAAGGTGAAGGATTTAAAGTTACCTACTTACCAGTGCAGCCTAATGGTCTTATAGATCTTGAAGAGTTAGAAGCATCGATGACACCAGAAACTTCTTTAGTTTCAATAATGACAGTCAATAATGAAATAGGAGTGAGACAACCTGTAGAAGAAATTGGTGCTCTCTGCAGAAAGAAAAAAGTTTTCTTTCACACAGATGCAGCACAGGCAGTAGGCAAAATTCCTATAGATGTTAACAAAATGAATATCGATCTCATGTCTATTAGTGGACACAAAATTTATGGTCCAAAAGGAATCGGAGCTTTGTATGTCAGACGAAGACCAAGAGTACGTTTAGAACCAATTCAGAGTGGAGGTGGACAAGAAAGGGGAATGAGAAGGTATATATTTTTTTTTCTAGATTGAAAAATGTGCAATAAAATAGAATAATGCTTATTTCAATAAATAATGTATACTTGCAGTGGTACAGTTCCAGCTCCATTGGCAGTTGGACTAGGAGCAGCTTGTGAACTAGCAAACAATGAAATGTCATACGACCATGAATATATAACAAAACTCAGCAATAGGTTGATCGACGGTATCATGTCTCAATTAAGCCATGTAGTACGAAACGGCGATCCAATTGCATGGTATCCAGGATGTGTAAATTTATCTTTTGCATACGTTGAGGGAGAATCTTTGCTTATGGCTCTAAAAGACATTGCTTTGAGCAGTGGTTCAGCCTGCACTAGTGCGAGTTTGGAGCCAAGTTATGTTTTAAGAGCTATTGGAGCCTCCGAAGATTTAGCACATTCAAGTCTAAGATTTGGCATTGGTAGATTTTCAACGCAAGAAGAAATCGATTACACCATTGAAAATACTGTAAAGCACACTATACGATTGCGAGAAATGAGTCCATTGTGGGAGATGGTCTGTGATGGAATCGACTTGAAGACGATAAAATGGACGCAACATTAAATTGCTAACTTGACGATGTGTTTAGAAAGACTGTTTATCATTGTTGCAACATTAAATAAAACGATTTTTTTTTAGTTTTACAGATGTACATATTATACGATATTATCAAAAACTCGTTTATTTATACAACGCTTTTTAACTATATGTACAGTAATTGAATAAATTTGTAGAATAAATTAAACATTTTTCGATCAATTAATTATATTAATAATAAAAGCGCGGTCTTTATGATTGAGCTTTTGATTCCAAATTATATCGAGGGAAAAATTCCCATGTATAATTTTGATTAATTTATGTAAAAAGAATAATGAAATTATAAATAATGAATTCCGCGAGTGCTTTGCGCTTCTTCAACAAAGACTCGGCAAAGTGGTGAATAAACGCATACCGATGTGCTAATTCGCCGAAAAATTTGACATTTAAATCGGCCTCCCTATGCACTGACATCTACCGGTTCAAGGCCGAATTTTCAAAGATTAAAGAACACCAAACACGTGCATAATGTATGCGCGGAAGGGAAGAGGAGAGCACCTGTCTATCTACCTATATATACATTTATGGACGCGCAGCTTTGTAGCCATATATATATACCATACACCATCTGCGCTGGGCATATATATAAGCGTCCAAGAGACGCGGAGAGGAAAGTATATAAGTAGAGAGGGAGAGAAAGAGAGAGTTATTCTGTGAGTCGGCTACAGTGCGTGTATGTATCTGTACATGTGTACCCTTTGCTCGGATTGGAACGAAGCCAGTCGTTTCGGCGTTACGAAAATGGTGTTTACACGTTACCCTGACGAGTAGATTGGATATATACCGCAGCTACGAGCATCCAAATTGCATAAGTGAACTGAAGGTAAAATCGTACATTATCCCAGACGCGACTTTGGCCCCTCTGACTTTTCCCCCGTCCAAATTCGACGCTTCTCTCCTTCTTTTCCTACACGGAGCATTTGTCAAAATAAGGTAAGGTCTAACGCGTCAGTTTACTGCACGCGCTGTACATTTCTTTCTTTGTTGCACGACTTGAATCTATTATAACGTGGCTTGCATATGCCTCTTTGTATACATACATATATGCATATATATCTGAGCGAAGCCGCAAAACTATGCATAATTCGTGCATGGATTGAATAGGATTTTGATTCTAATTTTTCATTTAGTTTTCCTCGTCGAATCGTCTTGTTGGTATTTTCACCCGCTGGCCGGGCTATCGAGGCATTCACACGCGGACACCGACGCGGAAAGCAAGAATAACAGCTGGACAACATACTTACAGGAGGAATTGAATCGAATTTTATATTTAGAAAGATGGAAGACGATCGTATCGGGGAAGGGCTCTGCAACATTTTGCATAGGCTCTGGACCATCAACATGAACGGTTGGTTGAATTTTTTCTATGCTTTTATTGTGATTGCGAAATTGTGTTTATTGTATGCAGAAGAGAAATTTATTTTTGCACAGTATAAAAATGACTAGTTAGTTAAGATAAGTGTTTTGTTTCTTATCAAGGTAATCTGGAAGTATTACTTATCGATAATAAAATTTATAAAATTATACACTTCCTTAAATATTTTGATCAGTAGAAACAAAGCAATAAAGAGCAATGCCTTAAGAGTGTTCTATACTCTAAAAGCGCCCTCTAGTCTACATTTTTGCTTATTTGCATACATTTTTAATATTCACGGTCCTTAAAAATATAAAAACAAAGATTCCCCGCGTGCACTGACTATTTAAGATTATGTTCAAAAAAAATTATTCGGATATTTGTAGTAATAAAATTATAAGACGTCGAGAAAAATTGTAAGTTTGGTGGTGGATTAAAAAATTCGGTCACCAAACTTACAATTTTTCTCGACGTCTTATATTTTTATTACTGCAAATATCCAAATAATTTTTTTTTAACATAATCTTAAATAGTCAGTGCACGTGGGGAATCTTTGTTTTTATATTTTTAAGGACCGTGAATATTAAAAATGTATGCAAATAAGCAAAAATGTAGACTAGAGGGCGCTTTCAGGGTATAGAACACTCTTAAAGCAATAGTTTCTTCATTCAAAACCCATCATTACCAATTATAACATCATTTTGCTTATGCAGTTTGTATAATCTCTCAAATTTGTATAAATTTAAGAGTATAAAGTTAGTTTGCATCATGTTTTCTTGCATACAGAATATAAAAGCATTATAATTGTTTATTTATTTATAAGTCATTGAACTTGTAGAAACAAATTGATTCCATCAGTTATAAGAAATAGATACGCTTTATATATGCTTGTATATATATTTTTTTTAGATTTATCACTCTCAGATGATTCTTGTATAGAGGATTCTGTAGAGAACATAAAATCGGTTACCATTGATGGTGTACCAATACGAAAGCTTTTTATTGGTAATATCGCACAAAGGGTAAGTCAATTTATAACTCTAAAATCAAATGTTTTATAAATTATTTACAGTTGCGAATTTTCATATCATTGTTTTCAGACTACACACAAAGATTTAGAAAAATTATTCTCCAATTATGGAAAATTGGATAGTTGTTATTTAAAAAGAAATACTGGTAAAAGCAACTATGCTTTTGTAACCTTTCACAGTATTGCTGATGCCTTAAAGTATGTATACAAAAATATTTTCAATGAATAAATATATAAATATCAAACATTTTTTTCATTCCTATTTAATTTTCTTCAAATAAATTTAGAGCATCAAAAGATGGTCATAGAAAAAGAATACATCTTCACAATCGAGACTTAAGAGTCATGCCAGCTGACTCTTGGCATCAACCTGATAGTATTGAAAATCAAAATAAAAAATTACAAAAAAATTCAGATAGTAAAGAAATATCTACTGATTACATTCTAAACGAAGAAGCTGAAATACACAAATTAAATGACGATTGTCTGATGCATATATGTTCGTTCCTTCCTATAACAGACAGAGTTAGAACAGAAAGAGGTATGACACAACTTAATTTTACAACAGTATTTGTAGATAAATATTTATTGATCAATCTTAAACATTTAATATATAGTTTGCAGGCGATGGTTAAATGTCAGTCAAGAATCTTGGCGAACTTTTAAAAAATTAAACTTAACACAAAGTACCTGGGGTTTTAAGTGTTCAACTTACGGCCTACGAGAAATTGACACACCTACGCTCCGAAAAGTTCTACTACGTTGCGGTCAGTTTCTCACACATGTCGACTTTTCTACATTTGCGGATAAACTTGGTTCAAGTACTCTGACTGTTGTCGGCAGAAATTGCCCGAATTTACAGTGCATCGATGTTACTGCACTAAACGTTTCGCCTGCAGGAATAAAATCACTTGCAGACAACTGCAGCAATATTATGGAATTCAGTCTTGGTCATTGTTCGACCTCATGCGACAATGACTTGTCACATTTATTTTCCAAAAATAAGAAACTTAGATACCTTAAACTTGTACAGAATTCAATCACTGGTAAATGTCTACTAAACTTACCGGTCGAATCTATAGAAACGATTATTTTAGAAGAATGCACTAATATATCTCCATGCCATTTTTCTAGCGTAAGTTACTAAAAATACTTTTTATTACAATAAATTACTTAAATTAATTTTATTTGTAGCTAACCTTTTATACTGTTTTAACAGGCTGTACCAACATTTCAAAAATTACATACACTATCACTTGAAAAATGTGTTAGTTTCAATGATCAGGCTGTGAAAGCAATTAGCTTATGTTCTAAAAGTTTGAAAGTCTTGCGTCTCTGTGATTATTATCCAATGATAAAATTAAATGCTATGCCACAACTTGCAGAATTAGTTAATCTTGAAACATTGCATGTTTCTCAGAATATTTTAGTGCGGGATAAATTTTTGACTGTTATTGGAACACAATGTAAACAATTAACAAGCGTAGATATCAGTTGTACGTACAGTCATTATTTTAAAGTATTGTACTGCATTATAATTGACATTCTATCTAAATTTAAATTTTCATTTGCGTCTTTCTAGCTTGTCATGAAGTCACTAATGAAGGTTTAGCAGCTATTACATCTTTACCAAAACTCCAACATCTCTTCATTAACTACCTCGGCAAAATCACTGATGAAGTGCTCTCGGATATGCCAAATCTGCGTACGATGCAATGTCGAGGTTGTCCAAGCTTAAAGGATCAAGGACTTTCTACTCTTATTGAAGAAGCGCAACATATCGAACTACTCGACTTCTCAGGTTGTAATCACGTTTCAAACGAACTCATCGAAGTCGCTATTAAAGCGACAATAAATCGCACCAACGTTATTCTCAAGATATATGTAGGCAATACGAACGTCCAAGTCACCAAAATAACAAAAGTATCACCATTCCTACAAGTGCTCAATGTCGATCTCTCGGAGCCCTACTTACGTCCAGACTTCGATCATGATGAATACGATTTTTTTCCGGACGACTTATATGATTTGGATGAACTGGATGATATCGATGATTATGATTCGTTTTTAGCTACGGACGATGAATACGACGATCGTTATGATGTTTACTTTGGAGATAATGACACTGATGATATTTTGTGAATGGAATTATGAAATAAGAAAAATTGAAAGAGAACAGTAGTTAAACAAATAATTACCCTGGATGAAATATTTCTTTTACTTAAACATGAGACTAAAGACTTGTAAAGCAATAGAAGCAATTCGGATATTTTAAAATTAATGTTTACAAAATAATTTAGTGTCTAAAAAATAATTTATAATTTATAATCTCATGCTTTACTATTATTTCCAAATTTTTATTTTTAATACTATTTATGGATAATATTTCATTAGTTTTTCAACTACTTAAAATCTTACTGAACTTTATCAATCATTGATCTATATTTTTTCCAATAATCCTATGATGAAATCAATTTTATAATTCTTTCACATACAATTAATAATGTAATTAAATCTTGTCTTCGATTTATGAATTGTTCATCGACAATAGAACTTTTTTATAAATAATGCTCCGAACTAAAAAGAAATATTAATCTTAACAATATAAAATGTAATATTTTTATTGTGTTTCTATCCAGGGACTTAACAACGAAGACATGAAACTTGTTCAGCTACATAATACGACATTACCGGTTATAAATAGATAATTTTGAAGTTCAGAGTTAATCAAATATCCAGTTAATGGATAGCTAAAGAATCAAAAACTAAATAACATCTGTATTTGATTCTTATTTAAATGAACGTAGCATAATTGTAATATTAAATTACAAATTAATCTTATTTTTGATATGCCATTTTTTCATAAGTTTTATACAATATACAGAATTAAATGATTTCAGTTTTTGTTTTTTTTTTAATAATATAAATATAGATATTTTCTTTTTGAGTTTGTATGCTTGTGTGTTGTAAATAGTCAAGTTAATGATTTAACATAATTATTGTAACATTTTGCAGGGCTTCTTTATTGCTGTGTTACTAAGAAGTTATGTATATGCGACTATACAAAAGAAGTATGCCAAAAGCATCAAATTGTAATATTCTATATTTCAAATCAGTGTAATGAGCTTTTTCATCATAATTGTTAAAATTTAGAGAAGAGAATAGTGTAAACCATCAATGAATTTATCAATGTAAAGTATCAATATACATGTTAGGAATTCAACTTTTTCACGTTTCAAATTTACTAAAATATAAAAACCTGTACATTATGATGATAGTGCTACAATAAAACTATACAAATTCAAAGTAAATAATAAAATAATTTTACAATTGATTTTTATTTTGCAGTAATTTTACATATTATCTTTTATTAAATTTTCAAATAAGAACAATGCTTTTATACATTATAAACGTGAGTTTTATACGAATAGCGTCTCTTGAAATTCGAAATACAATTTTTTTATAGTTTGAAAATAAAAATATGGGTATATAATATCTTGTATATAAGTTTTATTATAAATCAGTTAATAGGCCCAGTTTTTTAAATTTTCTATTCACAGAAAAATTACAATCATAATGCGACATATATACATACATACATGTGCCATATTAAATTAAGTATTAAAAAATAACATTTGTTATAATACAAATTTTTCGTTCTATAAAAGGGAGACAGCGATTGTTACCGAATTGAAGCTGAGAGCCAAATCAGAGTATTATCAAAGAATTCACTTCAGATCGGTCAAATGAATTAGTGTTTACGCGCGCACTAATTATAATCTAGTACTATTGATATCTGAACGATGCTGACGAGTCCTCTGGTGGCGAGCTTTTGAAGTGGAGGTTACGTCGTCTGTTTGAAAAATAACATGGGAAATCGTGATAAAGGTATAAAATTAAATATTATACAATAAATTCTTTAAGTTTATCATATGGAAAAGATAGTTTATAGTCTAATGTTATTTTAGAAATAAAAAAGTTACAGAAAAGTTATTCAGTTGTTAAGCAATTAATAAACAATTAGACGCAATCGAAGCAGCTGTCTGCAAACAAACAGCTGATCGACATCGTCGTCAGTATACTTGTATGACTATTGAATTTTTGTGTCTAAAGTGTATAATTGTTTATTCTAAATGGGAAAAAAAGCTAAACGAAAGTTTTATTTATTTAATTTTTTTATCAACAGATAATTGTATTTTTACTTCATGTGGTTTCTCATGAATTTTCGAAGTCTGTGTAACGTAGGATGTTATTCTAACATTATCTTTACTAATAATTGTAATCCCGCACATTACAATGTGTCCAGCTAATAAAATTGCTTCCCCTTCAACTAATGGTCTTTTACATTTGCCAAGCATTATAATTATATCTTGTAAATTAATTTCAAGATCAAGACTCATAATTATTGCTTTTGGTACCCCACAAAAACAATGTAAAACATAACAACAAAATATAAAAGCAGACGTCAAAAACAAATGACGTCTGCGGCCGATACTTGCTCTCCGCATCTTTATTATTTAATTTCTTAAAAAACTGAATAACTTTTCTGTAACTTTTTTATTTCTAAAATAACATTAGACTATAAACTATCTTTTCCAAATGATAAACTTGAAGAATTTATTGTATAATATTTAATTTTATACCTTTATCACGATTTCCCATGTTATTTTTCAAACAGACGACGTAACCTCTACTTCTAAAGCTCGCCACCAGAGGACTCGTCAGCATCGTTCAGATATCAATAGTATTCATAAAACATATAGACAATAATTGATTGCTCAACCTGTATAATATGATTCTACAACATCTAGGAATGTGCATGCTTTTCAATAAGTGCCAGGATTGATGAATTTTTAATTTCGATTCTTTCTAGATATAGTCTTTAAGGTGTTCCTGAGAAAAAGCATGCTTACATTACGTTAATCCTAAAATCCGATTAATTAGACTTATTGAAAACAAGTTGATGATATTTTTATATCTATGTGCAAAAACTTTAGAATTATTAGAAATGCACAAAATGAAGATATGCACACGTAATGAAATGATATTGGTCTATATTAAATGCATATATTTTTCCCAGGATTACTCTTCCGATTTTGTACCTTGAATATTAGCCCTTGAAAATATAAAATAACACTCATAAATACAAATCTTTTGAAAGAGTTTAAGATTCGATAAAATCAATATTTCATAGCTGGTTTTAGGTGTCTATCTCATGAGGCACATCTGCGAGGAGTAGATCACATTGCTTCAGAGCCGATTGCAAAAATTCTCGAGATTTGTGTCGTGTTTTGAAAACGTTATTTAATGTGATTTAAGTTTACTTGTTGAGACACTTTGCTTAATTTTATATTTAATTTCACTTTCATTTTATAAACACTAAAAAATAATTATGTAATCTAGTACTTACTGTATCCATAAATACTAACTAACAGAAAAAAGGAGAGTTTATTTTGGTTAAAGTATTTAAAAAAAATGTATTTCAATTTGTATAATTTTAGTATTATCATTTTAAAAATATACATCAATCATAATCAAACATAATTCATAAAAAAAGCGTTATTATTAATTGGATATTTTATTACAAAAAATATTTCATTTTAGGTAACACAGTATATTATTAATGAATTGAATGACAAATTTTAACACTTCTACAAAAAACTTTTAAAAGCTATAAGTAGGATAATTATAAAAACATGGAATATTTTTCGTCAAAGGTTGTGTATACAAAATTTTACTTTTGAAGATTGACTATTCTTCTCAACATGCATTTTGTTAAGCTAGTAGTAAATTAATCGTCGCGTTTTCGATATTTTGTTTTAATTAATAAAAAAAAATTATTTATACATATCAACAAATATACCTAGCATATATTTATTTATTTATTCGCCTGCGAGCCGCTTAATAGTAACATTTTATCATTTTCGTTTACCGTTTCCAATATAAGACATCTTTTAAAACACTTTGTATACAGCACATCGCAACAGTCAACTTATAGTTGGCATTTTTATATACGTACATACATGATCTTAACATGTGTACGAATATGATAACATATAATATAATTTGCTGTCGCAAATACTTTTGAGTGATGAAGCATTTAAATCTAAAAGAGTTGAACTCTTTAATACCTTTTCACTATTTGTGTAGCACGATGAGTTTCAACAATTTTCAGGATTAGAGGCCAAGTTGAAATTAATATCTTTCAACATTATTCTTAGGTACTTTTTTCTTGCAACAAATTGTCCTTCTCAAAAGATTAGCAAAACATATTTGAAAAAGTATGTAATTACATTAAATTATAAGAATATGAAATTGAATCGACTTTGTTTATTACTTTTTACAAATTTATGCCTATTATAATAGTAAATTTTTGCAACGGAAACTCATCTATGAGCAGATAATTTTTTGTATATTAGTGCAGTAGAATCTATGCAAACTTTTGCAATCATTCTCTTGATTACTTGTTATATTTGCTTCAGATTTTTCTTTGTAAATTTAAGTATCATGGCAGAAATGTATCGAACATGCTACACATTATAGCTACAAATCGCATAGATACAATTACTTATTATAATAGTATGTATACGCACAAGTCCTAAATTCAGTCCTTTGTCGTGTGCTTATGAAGTTATATCAGAACGAGAAAGTTTAGCACTGACGCAGTTAAGTATATTATAACAACGAAAAAATGGCGCCGTACAATTTTAAATTGATTTATTTCGTCTGAAAGATACGAAGCTTATGCTATACAGCGTTCAGGTACAAATCTCAGAAAATCAACTCATTATTTAATGCATTTAATGCCTTTATATTCATTAATATTTTTCTCTATTTGATGTACGTCTTAGTAAAGTTTTCACATTGTTATTTATGCTTTTGAATCTTAATCTCGTTTTTAAGGAAGAAACTTTGAATGTTTATAATAACACTAAAACTAGTCTAGAACGATTCTTCTTACATACTTTAAATAAAAAGTTTATGGTAAATTAAAATAAAATCACGAAAGAACTGAAATTCAGTGGCGAGCATTACATATATTTATCATGGAGACCGAAAGATCGACGATTCGCATATTTGATTAATTTTTTTCTTTTTTATTCATATACAGCGTCTATTTCGATCGCATAATCTACTAAGTTTTTCACGTTTTTTTCTACATATATATATATACATATTAAACGGATAAGACATCACATATTGATTAACTATACGCATCATTTTGACAACAATCATGTTTGTGTACTAATTATGCCATTATCACAAAAATTGACATAATCTACGAAGCTTCACACCTTGACTTGTTATAGTTATAAATTATTAGTTGTATTATTTTTTCTTACTATTGTTAATTCGCAAATTTCATTATGGCTTATCCGTTTATTGTTTCTCCTCAACTTTTGCCTATTGATAGAGAAATCATGAAAGAGCTTAGAAAGAAACGATAGAATGAAAATAATTCGCCACTGTTGTAAAAACCGCGTGGGAACTAAAAGCGAAACGCAAATGTTACTCAAGAGTACTGAACGTGAATGCAAGTGGTCAAGTATGTAAGAGTGACATTTATTCAGGATTGTACGTTCGCTAAACGCGTCGGAGTTGTCGGCTGTATATCCATTGTTCTACAGACCCATCCGGCAATATCGACGTTTTCAGATTCTGCCTTTTTAATCCATTCATGATTCTAAACCAAAGAACGAATTGTTTAGTCTTATTATACTATTGAATAACACAATCTTATGCTAGGTATTACGATTTAAGGGAATATCAATATATGTATATATTAATCTGGAAAAACTTACAATAAGAGTTTTTAAATCTGCCCTCTCTGCAGGATTCTTTTTCAAACAGCGATTCACAAAGTCCGTAAAAGTGTCGCTAAATATTCCAGATGGCAGTTTTGGGGGTGGCTCGTTTACGATGTAATCCAATAGTTCGAAAATCGCCATTGGCCTAGGACTGTTCGGATCTAATAACAAAATAAAAGTTTCAGTATATCATTCTCATTTCAATTATGATTAAATTGTAATGAGCTGAATTAAGATGAGTTTAACAATAAATAAAGACAACGTCGACTCAAACGCACTTTAGTAGATATTCTGTATTATTTGCAATTCAAATATTTTTTCCGTTGGCAAAATACTTCATTAAGCCAGGTAACAAAACATAAAAACATAGTGATAAATATACAATTTGGATCATTACCCTGATGACTCTCGTACTCGAACCGGCCGGGATGTCGGCCTTAAAGCATCAAAGGAAAAAATGAGTGAGAAACGAGAATATTATTTACGGCCTCCACACCCGTATTCCAGAATATTGTAAAGCAATAAAATTGAATAAAATAAAATCTTCAAACTTACTGTGCGAGGGTGACTGAGTCGTGGGAGTAGACACGCTGTTGCCGACGGCGTTGTCCGTTGTGGCGTTGGGTTGCATGCCGAATATCGCCGCTATTGTTTTGTCGTCGGGCGGCGGTATCGGGTACATGCCTATGGCCATTTCCACCAAGGAAAGTCCCAAGGACCATATATCACTCTGCACCGAATAATGTGTGCCTTGAAGTCGCTCCGGCTGAAAATATCGTATATTCATTACACAATATATTAGCATCGGTCAATAATCCAATAAAAATTTGGAAAATTGATCGAAGATTTCGCTCACTCACCGACATGTAACTCCTGGTACCAACGAAAGAGTTGGCCATGGAGTCAATCAGCTGGCCCGAAACTCCAAAGTCGCAAATTTTTATCTCCCCTGCGCTGTTTACCAGGATGTTACTCGGCTTGACGTCACGATGCATTATCGCGTGTTTGTCCCTCAAGTAACTCAATCCTTTGAGAACCTGGAAAATACACAAGAGCAAATGGAATTTGCAATAAAAGCACACAGTTTAAAATAGAGTTACACGTTATAAAGGATGACGCAAAGAGATTGTTCTAGCTGTATAGATTTTTATTTGTGTTACAAGATTATAAATGATTATTGATTATTGAAAGCTTTGATAAACTCGTTTCAAAGTAGACAAAGACAAGTTCAGTCCGACACTCCTCTTCTTATTATAAACATATAATCAGACAAAAACAAACGAATCCAGGAGAAAAAAGATCCCCTAACCTTGAGCGTTTCATCGAAAGAAGTAATGGCGAAGGAGATACTAAACAAGCTGCCGTTGGTGGGCAAGCAGCCATCGTCGGGTCACCTGGCCCCAAAAAAATACACGGATGAGCAGATCGACGACCTGTACCACGAGCTAGAGACTCGGGATCACGTGATTCCGATCCAGCGTCTCTGCGAGAAGCTCAACACCAGCGTGAGTCAGGGCATGAGCAGCGAAAATGCGGCCCAGGTCTACGCGCAAAATGGACCCAATAGTCTGTCACCCCCAAAAGTCACTCCGGAGTACATCAAGTTCCTTAAGTGCCTATACGGTGGCTTCGCCTCGCTGCTATGGGTGTGCGCGCTGCTCTGTTTTGTCCTCTACGGGGTCGAGATCATCACTGGACACGATGAGGAGGGTATCGAGTGGTTCGGAGTGATAATCGTCGTCATATGCCTGATATCCGGAGTGTTTGCGTACATCCAAGAGAGTAAGAACACAAAAGTCATGGAGTCGTTCAAAAGGATGGTGCCGGTCATAGCGACGGTCGTCAGGGATGGAATCAGGTTGCAGATGCCTGCAGAGGAGGTCGTCGTGGGCGACCTCGTAGAGATCAGACTGGGGGATAAGATTCCTGCGGATACCAGGATCATCGAGTGTCACGGGCTCAGAGTTGAGAACTCGAGTATTACAGGTGAGCGGATATCAGCTGTTAATTTTATTTTACTTTTTATTCGTAATATATAATATTATGACGAAATAATATGAAAGGACGTTGAAGAATTTATTTGTATTTGCATCAGTCAAATATATGCAAATGCAAACACGAATTTCCATCCGTGTCACGTGTGCAATGACAGGTGAGAGCGAGCCAACGACACGTACGGACTACCCAACGGACAACAATCCTCTAGAATCGAAGAACGTAGCCTTCTTTTCGTCGTACGCCGTGGCAGGTGACGGCAAGGGAATAGTCATAGCCACAGGCGATGACACGATGATCGGTCGGTTGGCCGGGCTGACGACCCAGCTCACCAAAACGGAAACCCCAATCGCTAAGGAGATCCGTCACTTCGTCCACTTAATCATGTTCGTCGCGATAATATGCGGCGTCGTCTTCTTCCTCCTCTCGCTCATGGTCGAGGGTGACATCATTAAGGCATTCACCTACCTCCTGGGCATCGTCATCGCGAACGTACCCGAGGTCCTGCTTATCACCGTCACCACCAGCCTCACCCTCACCGCCAAGAAGATGGCCGACAAGAACTGCCTGGTCAAGAATCTGGAGGCCGTCGAGACTCTCGGGTCTACCTCGACCATCTGCTCGGACAAGACCGGCACTTTGACCCAGAACAAGATGAGCGTTTCCAACATCTGGTTCGGTAACACGAGATTCAACTTTCCTGCCAACACCATGCTCGGCGTCGAGAGAGATCTGCTGCTCGAGAAGCCGGCCTTCAACAACTTCGTCAAGGATGCCACCTTGTGTCTCCGGGCTGAATTCAAGGATGACTCCGAATCGGCTCAGTACACCCTCATAGAGGATCGTGTGGTCATGGGAGATGCCTCGGAGACTGGTGACGAACTGTGTGACTTGATTTGATAAAGTTAATGAATAATTGCTGGTATTATTGTTACCGAAACTGTGCAGGGATCCTGAAGTTCTGCGAGCATATACATCCTACGAAGAACTTTCGCGCGGCGTATCCCAAGGTGGCGGAGATTCCGTTCAGCTCGGTGACAAAGTACCAGCTGTCGATCCACAAAGACGTGAACGGATTCATCGTGATAATCAAGGGTGCGCCCGAGGTCATAATGGATTTCTGCTCGACGATGATGTCCGCGGATGGTACCACCAGAGAAATGACCCAAACGGATCTTGAACTGTCAAGGAAGGCCTGCACGGAAATGGGATATCTCGGCGAGAGAGTACTCGCCTACTCCGACTACGTGCTGCCAGGTTATTTATATTATAGAATCGTAGCTAGAGAATTATTTGACATTGAAGTCTCGATGCAGTCGATCCCTATGACTCGGAGTACATCTTCAACACGACCAGCCCCGAGAACTACAACTTTCCAACCACTGGTTATCGATTCGTCGGTCTGGTGAGTCTGCAAGATCCTCCGCGACCTTTCGTGTACGAGGCGGTGCACAAGTGTCGCACGGCTGGCATCAAGGTGATCATGGTCACAGGAGATCATCCGGTCACCGCCATCGCCATCGCCAAGAAGGTCGGCATCATCGGCGAGGGCCACGAGACGAGGTACGAGCGAAACCTCCTGCTCGACAAGACGTTCTCCCAGAAGAGCGGCTCCGAGGAGGAGGCCATCGTCGTCACTGGTAGCGAGCTCAGGAACATGGACGAGGAGGAGCTCGACTACATCATCAGGAGCTACGAGGAGATTGTCTTCGCTAGAACCTCGCCCCAGCAGAAACTGCTAATCGTTGAGAGCTGCCAGAGACTAGGTGAAATCGTTGCCGTCACAGGTTAGATAAGTAGATGGAATTGAGATTTGAAGTAGAATGCGAACTCCGATGACGAATGACAATTCTTATGCGTTGGTACAGGAGATGGAGTGAACGATTCTCCAGCCTTGCGGAAAGCCGACATCGGAGTGGCCATGGGCATAGCCGGCTCGGACGTGGCGAAAAACGCTGCGGACATGATCCTGCTCGACGACAATTTCGCCTCCATAGTAACAGGTGTGGAAGAGGGTCGACTGATATTCGACAATCTCAAGAAGTCCATAGCCTATACTTTGACCTCGAGTATACCGGAAATGTTACCGATGCTGGCAAGCATAATCTTCTCCATACCACTGCCATTCGTTATAGAGCTCGTCTTATGCGTAGACATCGGCACAGACCTATTGCCAGCTGTGGCACTAGCCTACGAGAAGGCTGAGTCGGACATAATGCGCCGTGCACCAAGGAATCCCCAGTACGATAAACTCGTAAATAAAAGGCTGATTTCGATGACGTACGGACAAATTGGCATGACCCAAGCCATGGCTGGATTCTACACGTACTTCAGCATTCTCATGTATCATGGCTTCTTGCCCAAGGATCTCTTTGGTCTCAGAGTGGACTGGGAGAACCGGGCGATCAACGATTTAAAAGACTCGTATGGGCAGACTTGGGACTATCAGAGTCGGATGGATCTTCTCAACGAAGCAAGGACCGGCTATTTCCTGTCGATCGTCATCACGCAAATGATAGACTTAATAATGTGCAAGACGAGAAAAAATTCCATTTTTCAACAGGGAATGGACAACTGGTCGCTAAACTTTGCCTTTGTTTTCGAAGCGATATTGACTAGCATTTTGCTTTATGTACCTGGCACGGAAAAAGTGCTAAAAACCATGCCTCTTGATCTGTTTTGGTATTGGCCTTGCTTGCCACTAGGACTCTTTCTATGGACGTATGACGAGTTGAGAAGATTGTGGATACGAATGCATCCAGGCGGTTTTATTGAACGAGAAACGTATTATTAGGGCATAACTTTCGTATTTAAATTAATTTTAAGTTACTTAGTATCGAAGAAGAGTGTAAGAGTTTAAGTATACTTTGACTGGGTACTTACTGCAGAAGTTATAGTTCCTAAAATAGGTTCTGGTATCCGTCCAGCTTTCTTCAATATAAGATCAAGTGATCCACCATCCATATATTCCATACAAATACTAATTTCTCCATCACTGTAAATTTAGAGGCAATAAATATTTGCTGCTACACAATTATGTTGGAATAAAGTTCGAAATTAATAACTACCTGTAAAAAGCACCATAGAAACCAACAATGTGTGCAAAATTACATTCGTGCAAAACTTTGAGTTCTCTAATTATTTGCTTCTTGATAGCAGGTTTGACTTCTAAATGGATTAACTGTAAAAGAAATGTGTTATTATTAGAATACCATTTAATGCTAAAAATGGAGGCATGGCTCAACACTGCTTTGGTCCTTGAGAAATATAAATGGAATTCTTGGATACGTATCAGCGAATATACATTTAACAATAACCAAATCAGTATCATAAAAAATTTTGTAATGTTCTGTGCAATTCAAAGATGTACCTTTCTTGCCATGATAAGGCCATATTTTTTATGTCTAACTTTCATCACTACACCACCATTCCCGGCTCCTAATTCACCAAGTTTTTCAAAATCTTCATCGGACAATTCACCAACTTTTTCTTTCTGTCCCAAAAAGCTCTCTAATCTTTTCCTCTGCTCTTCATCCATGCCCAGCTCTTCTAGTCTCTCCTGAATCGCATCAATGCTCATTTTGCCCATGACTCCACTGTGAAAAGTCAAAAAACAAAAATCTTATATGCAATAGATAATGCAGGCTGACAGTGAATATTTATAATTTGATACAACGAAACAATGATTATTATTATTATATAAAATATGAAGATGCATTGATTTTACCACAAGTAACTTGCCATGTTAAAAGAGCATGTAAAGCTTGCGACAGTTCTGACAATGCACTGTTATCCAGAGCATATCGTTCCATCTATTTACAGACCCTTTTTTCCACGAGCAGCCTTGAAAGTATAATAAAATCAATGAATCAATTAAAAGGAAAGCGGTAAAAAGAGACTGCATACTCTGGTATGACCGGAGGCTCCGTGTAGGTTGGTATGGGTGGCACAGGTGGTGAAGGTGAGACCGCGGGTGCAGGCTCTATCGAGCCAGGTGGCAGAGTCAAGTTCAACTTGTTCTTGGACATGTTCTCTGCTGCTGATTCGGCGTCCACGGCAAATGCTGTGCAGTAAACGCAGTCACGTCCCAAAGAAATCGTCGTTCCACGACACACAGCACCACACACAAAGACCAGTCCAGTGGTCGTTGCACGGTTGCACTTGGGTGCACAACGAGGGTTGCTGCTCCCGGGTAAACTGAGTTTGCGAGTGCGCGTTTAGAGAGAGGGAGGAGAGAGTGAGAGGAAGCAAATATCGATCGATTTCGAATACAAGATTCGCGCAACGACGGTCCACAACACAGCGGGTAGCCAACTGCAGTACACGGGGCCACAGCACGCACACACTTGCAGATGTAGCGTCTTCTCTTCTCCCCTTAATAAGTATACTTATATATACTATGCGAGCGCTGACTCAGTCAGACTGTTGCTCGCGCGCCGTAAGTATAGTATACCTTTGCACGACGACGACTCATTGACATTTCAGTCTCGCGCGGCGCTCTCGCAGCTTCTTCGCTAAAGTACTAAAGCATAGGGAAGTCAGTCGTGTGCGCGCGCCAACAGCGAGAGAGCGGAAGGTTATATTACTATATACATATACATATATATGGATGATTCCGCCGTAACTTGCACATTCTGTACTTTGAAGTCTGTATACGGAAAAATTTAATATATCATTTAATTACCCAATATTGTAACACCCAATATTAAATATTGCTAATAATATCAAAAGTAAAAATAAGTATGAGAAAGCAAAAAACTAACTGCAGTATACCAAAACTATAACTATAGTAATGTATACCAGTCGCAGAAAAACGTAAAATTACTAATAAAAGGAAGGGTGTTCGAAACACAACAGTTTTGAAGAATAATCATGTTGCAAATGTAGAAATTGTTGAGTTAATCCTATATAGCTAATGATTTGATTTAATTGTTTTAGGAATTCTCAAAGATAAAATATGTCGCGCGATTCAAATTGTATATATATAATTACTAGAACTTTGTGAATTCGTGGCCAGTTCCGTAACACGTAAAATTGTGTTTTTTTCTATACAACTGTATATAGAAGTGCGCAATTCTCCTGCCGGTAATAGTATATTATGACACTGTTGTGGGAGATGGTTTTCTCGCTTCGCTCGTGCGAAAAACCTCGAGCAAGGTAGAAAAACACCTCCCACAACAGTCTCGTGCGATATTTAAAAGCACGACAACCTCAAAATCGACAATAAAGTTGTCATTCTGAGGTTAACCTGCTATAAAAACAGTTGATTTGTATGTTATTACGGCACGGTTAGCCGCGCTAGAACCTTAAATAAATCCATTTAATCAAGAAACATTTCGTAGCCTGTTTTGTGCAAGTTACGGCGGAATCATCCATATGTATACACATACACAGGCAGATGTTGCTAATGTTTATCTGGCGTGCTACTGATCCGGTAGATGGCATGGTTTTCACTTAACATGCGACAAATATATATATAATGCAGTAATGGAAAAATATTCAAAAATATGAACCCTTAAACGATGTCTTTGAGAACACGATGTTGATCATCGCGCTTATTGTGAATGAACATGGAAAAGCATTCGTGCGAAACTACACTGTAGACGATCATTTGAAATAAAGAAAAATGCAATTTGTACAGTACAATCCCTTAAAATTCTCGGAATAAAGCAACTCGCTTTATAGAGCTCCTTCCGCACGAGAAAGAATAAAATCGTGAAAAAACACGTTGCCGGGCTCTGCGATGACGCAGGCGCAGGTTGGCCAAGCCACAGCGCGAAATTCAAATTTATAAAAGAGCGATGTTATTATAGTCCCTGAAATTTTTTATTCTTTCTCCGGTCGAGCTAAATAAGTAAATGAGTTTTAAGATATTCAGTAAATAAGATCGGAAAGTGTGATCCGTTTAATTAAAAGGCGCAAAAAGTTCGGGAAACGCCCACGCATCGCAAAACAGGTGCCTGTTTTACCGGCGGGCCCTTGCTCACGCGGCCTTTCCTCCCCCTTGACCCTCCCGCGCCCACAGACGGCGGCTCGCTGCCAGATCCATTCAGTCTCGACACAGTCGTCGTGTATACGAGTATACGTATACCGTGTAGTTCTATGAAACACACTTGGCGGCGGCGTAGCCTTGGAACGACCGGGTGACCGATAGAGTGATGTCGTGTCGAGAGTGAAATCCAAGCAGTAGCTGCAGGAGGAGAGAGTGCACGCGAGGTGATCAGCTGGAGCAGGATACTTAATCGTTTCTCCCGCAGCGAGAAAGTGAACGACGCCGCCGCGTCGCCAGCTCAAGGAAGTAAGGATGCTTTGCATGTGTCTGATGTGTATATACCTACCTACTCGTATCACGTCCACCCTCGCCCCTCCCTCTTGCCTCCGTACAAACAATGAGCGATCTTATCTCTCTTTTCTCGAGGGGACTCCTCCCTCTCTCTCTCTCTCTCTTTCCCTCGGTACAGTACGGCGAGAGCGTCTCTCGGGAATACGAATCGCGTCCTGCGCGAATTTATAACGATGACGGCATTGTCTTGAGAATGTCTGCATGGCTTTGCTTGTACTCACTTAGCTGTCATGTGCAGCCCGTCGGCCACAGAGCCTTTCCGCTGGAGTTTTTGGGCTCCCGACCGCAACAACTTTATCACGTCCGCTCTTTTGGAGCTTTACACTTATACTTATTATAAAGTTTGATTTGGAACCGAGGCAACGTGGAATAAGTATAGTATATCATACTTAATACGTACAGTGTCTAGCGCTTTTCTACGCAAACACGAAACGTAGGACTCGCCGACCGCACCTCTTCGGGTTCGCTGAACCTTTTTTCTTTTTTGATCAGTTGATTTTTTTTATTCGCTACTTAAGAAGCGGATATAAGTATCGGCACTGGATGGAGGAACGCTTTATTGGGATGCATGCAATACATGGGGCAACAATTGCAGAAAAGAAAATTTCATGTTCATACGAATTATTTTAATAGTTTAATATGCTTTTTTAGTCAAAAATTGATACGACACTTTAAGCAACTGTCATAATGAATGTTGTTGGTCCCTGAAAACTTAAAAGCTGAAATTGTATAAGAATTTGCAAAACTTTTATTAATAAATATTATTTTTATATAGATAAAATCAGTTTTAATAAAAGAATTTTTAATAACCATTCCAAAAGTCAATGAATAAATTATAGCAGTATATATTTATTAGTCTAATGGCCTTTGATAATTACTAGATGTTCTCGTTGATAACTGTTTCTGACCTTTGTGGTACTTAAAATTTCTGCGCTAGTAATTTTTTAATACCTTGATTAACAATAAGTCAAGGGTCAGTTAAGTATGGTATTAGCATTGAATGAGAAAGACAGACTGAGTATTTTTATCAAAAAAGAAAAAAAAGGAACAATTAAAAACAATTTAACTGTCTCTTGACTTACTTTTAATTAAGGTGTTAAAATCTAATTCAAATTCCTGATGCTTCAAAAAACTGAAGAAAAGTATACATTGATCACTATTAATAAATATATATACTTATTTATAAGTATATTTATACGTAGGCTACATTTTGTTTTTAAAAAAAAGTGTTTTCACTTCAGTTATTATAATAATCTTAGTGCTTTAATTAAGTCTAAGTGGGTGATGTTATTATGATAAAAATAAGCAAAAAATGACTCAGATATTTGTATATATTCCATAATCTTTATCACAATTATTTTGCATTATGCAAACTGTTAAGAGAGAAAATTTGCCCGCTCACCAATGTCTTTGTACACATGACATGTGCACTGATAAGAACTTACTCAAATAGCTTAATCGTATAACTCCTTTCTACCTATATAACATTATGACTAATTAGTACAACGCTTTTGCACCAAACATTATACTCAAGTTGATTAGTTCAGATTTTAAGATAAAAATACAGAAAAATTATTGCTTTTCAATTTTCTTTGTTTTTTTTTTTTAAGTAATCATTAAAATGTAAATTCTTATAATTTTATAAGTTAATCATTTACATATATACAGTCAATATAAATACCCATTGCATACTATGTATAATTAATCATTTTTATTTTTAGAGATGATTAATACTTTGAGATGGAGTTTAACATTTCTACTACTAACATGGGCAACCACCAGTTTAGCAGCCAAGTCTTCATCAGACAGTAAACTGACTGGTTCAAATTCTTGCAGTAGCAAGCAGACATGCCATGACTGTATTCAAACACCCAGCTGTGCTTGGTGTTCAATGCCTGTAAGTTAAATCAAAACTTAAAAATGTCCAATTGTATAAAAAATTGGATGCATATAATTGTATAAGAAATATTTTCTATTTCTTACAGGGATATGGAGACAAACGATGCTTTCTTCCACATATTAATAAAATTTCCATAGAATGCCCAAATAATTATACTATCAATCCAGACAATGAATATAAAATGGATAAGTATAAAGAATTAACAAAAGGAAGTTATAATGCTGTTAAAGGTTTGGAAGAAAAAGTGGCAACTGAATCAAAGGGAGGAGAATCTTCAAGTGCAAGTATTGTACATACAGAATCACACAGTAGTAGCCAATCAACAATAAGTAGCAGTAGTACTAGTAGTAGTAGTAAACAAGAAGCTGTTCAACTTTATCCACAAGAAGTGACCTTGAAACTGAGAATAAGTATGTCATTTGTGCATGGAACACTTTTTATTATTTCATAAGATTTTTATTCGCACAGTAAAAAATATATAATTGCGCATTATTTCAGATGAAGTTCAAAAAATTAAAATTGAATACGCACAAGCAGAAGATTATCCTGTAGATTTATACTATCTTATGGACTTAAGTAATTCCATGAAAGATGATAAGCAGAAGTTATCAGACTTGGGGCAACTCCTTGTTGAAAGTATGAGCAATATAACAAGCAACTTCCGTTTAGGGTTTGGTAGCTTTGTTGACAAAGTTGTTATGCCTTATGTTAGCATGGTACCTAAAGCGTAAGTAACTTATTACAAAAATTACTGTATTTTCTAAGTGAACATTAAATATTATAAAATAATGTATAAAAATAACAATAATAATAATGTTAAATTTGTAAATTAAAGCCTTAAAGAACCTTGTGATGGTTGTGCTGCTCCATATGGATATCGAAATCACATGCCACTGTCCCAAAATACCCAACAATTTGCGGTAAATTTCGCTCACTCATATTTGATTTTTTCATATAAAAAATGAAAAAAAAGTTCAATGTTATCGTTTGTTATTTAATTATATTTAATTTATCGCTGACCCTCAATAATATTTTGCAGACCGAAGTGCGAGATGCTCCAGTTTCCGGTAATCTTGACGCTCCAGAAGGCGGCTTCGACGCTATAATGCAAGCAATTGTATGCCGCGATGAGATTGGTTGGCGTGAAAAAGCGCGTAAACTGCTTCTATTTTCAACGGATGCTAGCTTTCATTACGCGGGTGACGGCAAACTTGGCGGTATTGTCAAGCCAAATGATGGTTTGTGTCATATGGATAAAGGAGGATTGTACACGCACTCAACTCTTCAAGATTATCCGAGCATTTCGCAAATAAATCTCAAAGTATGGATTAAAAGAAACAAGTAATTATAACAGTCAGTAAATTTACTTGCAAACCATTTTAATTTTATTTCGTTATTAGGTAAAAGAAAATTCAGTGAACATTATTTGGGCCGTTACAGAAGAACAAATAAGGATTTATTCGAATTTGACAAAGCATATTCAAGGTTCATATGCAGCTAAGCTCAGTAATGATTCTAGTAACATTGTTGACTTGGTTCGTGAACAGTACAATGCTATTTCTAGTTCTCTCGAGATGAAAGATACAGCAAGCAACTACATTGACTTAAAATACTACTCAAATTGTCTGAATGGTGGGTCATTAGTTGAAACTAACAAATGTGATGGCCTTAAAGTTGGAGACAAAGTTGAATTTACGGTCGAAGTTGAAGTGAAGACTTGTCCAGAAAATCGTGCGGATTGGAAACAAAAGTTTATAATTTATCCTGTAAGAATCAATTTAAGTTATTGTCATTAAATTAGTTAAAATCTCCTTGATTAAATATAATTTTCATATAAGAATATTTAAAATAAAAATCAAACGATTTTTAGGTGGGCATAAACGAATCCTTAACTGTGAATCTGGAAATGCTTTGTGACTGCGAATGTGAGCGAGCCGATTCGATAAACCAAGGTTTTGAGTCTCAGTCCGAACAATGTGCTGGCCGCGGCGACCTCAGTTGCGGTATCTGTGCCTGTTATAACGGCTACTTTGGTAAACAGTGCGAATGTGGAGCCAATGATCGAGGTTTAACTAGTAACAAAGAGTTCGCTTGTCGTAAAGATAATACGACAACGTATGACTGCAGTGGTAGAGGTAGCTGTGAATGTAACGTATGCCAATGTTACATAAGAGAGGATCCAAACGAGGTAAAGTGGATTTTTAAAGTTCAAATAATTGAACAAAGTTTATTCGAAAACATCTATATTATTACATTATGTCATACCTGACGTATGTGTAATTAATTATAATTTATTTGAGTTTAATTAACTTATTATTGTATGTCATTTGACACTTTAGCTAGTTTGGGGAGATTATTGCGATTGCGATAATTTCTCTTGTGATCGGCGCAACAAAGAATTGTGTTCAGGGCCGACACATGGAAAATGCAATTGCGGTGTCTGCGAGTGCGAAAAGGAATGGTCTGGCAAAGCTTGCGAATGCAGCACAAAAAGAGATAAATGTGACGTGAATGGCGTTGAATGTTCTGGACACGTAAGTGAACATTATTTTTTATTACATACATACATACAAATCTTTTATTCACATATTAGTTACTCGATGGACATATGATATTTCATAATTCGCACAAGCGATAGACATTCTCTTCGATTACTATATAAATACCGAAAGCTTACCTGTAAGAATGCAAAGCAATTCTCCCGAGCAAATTGCCCTTTCCATTGTTAATGTTCACATATGTATGTGTACAATACCTTTCAGAGAAAATGTGCTTCAGCTTGTTCTTCGCACTACTACTGGTCCATTCTCAAGTTCTTCTGAAAAAGGAAACCCAGCTGTAGAGGCAACTGTGACACACTTTTTGCTACTTTTTTCATATTTTCACTACAATTTCATTTTATTTTTTGAATGTTCTTTATTTTGACTAGATGTCTGTATGTATTTGTATAACTATATTCTCGCTATATCTCGGAAACTACGTAACCGATTAATGTAAAATGTTTACAGTAGCAAATAATGTTTCTTATTGATGGTAAATGACTAGAAAAATAACAGTTTTTTGGCTCCATAGTATTCTATATTATATACTTACTCGAAATATAAAAGTGCGCAATATTTATTTTTTATACAGTGTATGTAAAGTGCGATTTTACGTACTTTGCAACTTTTTAAAATCGCATTTACGCTCCCTGTATCAAAAAATATTGTTTGATACATGTGCGAAAATTGATTCTACACTCGTGAGTTTATCACCCTCGCTTCGCTCGGGCGACAAACCTCTCGCTCGTGTAGAATCAAGTTTTACGCACTTGTATCGAAAACTACTATTCTCATCTTGGTCGCTAGGTATACAAATGATATTTCATATAATACGCGCAAGTGATGAAAATCCTCTTTGATTGGTATATAAGAATCGAAAATACATCCATAATACACCAATGAATATAGTAATTATTACATTGGGTTATTCGGTAAAACCTGAGAATTTTATGAATGTTTTCTGTTTGATGACATAAGCGCGATTCGCTTTTGTTATCGAGTTCGCATGTGTGTACGATGCCCCAGAGAAAAACGGATGCTCTCTCCCTCCCCCCCTCTCTCTCTATAATAGTCCTTCTGAAAAGAGGGTTACTCAGCTGTAGAGGCGACTTTGACACACTTTTGCTAGTTCCTTATATATTGTTGACAATAATTGTATTAACACGTTTGTTCACAGGGTAAATGCGAATGTAACCAGTGCAAGTGTCAACCAGATGGTGAAACACGTTATTCAGGAACATTTTGCCACCTCTGCCTCACTTGCCCTAACCGATGCGAAGAATTGAAGCCCTGCGTCCTGTGCACGGCTTTCAAAGCGGGTAATCTGACAGAACTCGAATGCAATAGCACTTGCAGTCAATACGATTATGAGATAGTTGAAACAATTGATGTCGATCTTGACAAAGAAGAGATCGGGTGCCATGGCTATGACGAACAGGATTGCAAATACTTCTTCGCCTACATACACGATGTCTTAAACAATACCATGTTAGTACGTATTCAGAAACAAAGGGAGTGTCCGCCACAGGTTTACGTACTCGGCATAGTGCTAGGCGTAATTGCGGCTGTGGTGCTTATCGGCTTGGCGCTTTTATTGCTCTGGAAGCTGCTCACGACCATTCATGATAGAAGGGAGTTTGCCAAATTCGAGAAAGAGAGAATGATGGCTAAATGGGACGCTGTAAGTTCCCTTCATATAAAATTTTTAGATCACTATTTTTATCGGCTACTTTCTGCAATCGTTTCTCTTTTTCTTACAGAGTGAAAATCCAATCTACAAGCAAGCCACATCGACGTTCAATAATCCGATGTACACAGCGAGTAATATGAAATAATTGGAAAAAAACAATAAAAAAGTTTTCATTGTTGATAGTTTATAGAGTATTTAAAGAGGAAAATTGACGGCAACAGACTTGGGCAGCTATTCAACAGTTGGTCAAGCTATTATTAATACACATCCAAGTGTACCGCACACATTTACTGCCATAATACTTACTTTTAACTAATGACTCTTATTACTTAAATTGAATAGAATAATAATAATATTAGCTTGGCTAACTTTTAAATAAAATATAAAAAATATATATAATTATGTGAAAGTAGAAACACTAAATATAAATTTTATAATTCAAATTTGCGTAGGTGAATAAGGTGTTTACGTGTATCTTTTGTATTATGTATTTTATATATTGAATGTTTATAAAATTTTACTGTAACATTTCTATTCTTCCTTTTATGATCTGAATAAGTGAAAATAAGCGCAAAAATAATCAGCAATTTTTATTAATATTAATATGTATAAGTATGTTTTTATAAGAGGAAGGAAAGAGTTACATAGAAGCTGTATGTTAGACTAACAGCAATCAAGTTAAATTGCCTAATTATGTAAATATCTAATTCCTAGAATTTGTTAAAGTGCCTATAGATTGATGGTCATCGAAGTGTTTTTACATTTTAATAGAGCACAATTGACTTTTAGTCAAAACTCTAGAATAACGTCAGCCATTGATAAGAAAGTTCTTCCAATTGCTCTTTTTCCAAGAGTGGAAATGATGTGTGGCAAACATTTTTTGTAATTAGTATATATTATATTACAACGATATAAAGCCTGTTAAGGAGACTGGTCACTTTTTAAATAGTTATAACAAATTAAGAATTAAAACGGATGGCATATACAACTAATCAAATTACAAAAGGCACACTTATATTAACATTTTGTGATACTTATTTAAAAGTGTCCATAGTCGCCCCTGTGTCACTTGGATACAGAGCTTATTTTTTATTGCATTAAATAAAAAGTTTTATACTGTATTAAAAAATTCCATAAACGCAGAATTCCATGTGTTACTAAGATTTTGATTTTTAAACACAAACATAAGGCTGTAAAGTTACTATTATCTTTTATTTTTAAATATTATAACTAGTTTAATATTTTTTATAATTTTTAGATATTTAAAACATCATTTGTACTTCTATATGTTATATTAACTGCATTGAAACAATGCAGCTTATGTATTATAAATATTTTTGTTCAGACTTTTGCAGTTAAAATTAGACAATCAAAACCAGGAAATTAGTATATATGTAGATAATAATTATCCTACAAATTATTAACGTTTTTTATGGAAAATACCTTTACATACATGTCAATTTATTTTGTCCAATTGACTGAAGAATTCACGACAACTAGAAAAAAATAAATTTATTAAGCAAAAATTCATCTTGTATTATTGACATATGTATGTAGTTACAAAATCCACGTTATATATTTTTCTATATACCTATACGATCTATTTTTAGAACATTTTGAGAGATTCTTCGCGAAAATATGATAGAATAGAACCATTTTTTACTGTAATTTAATTACTCGCAATGCTCTTAAAATCAATATTTAATTTAAAGATCTATACATATTAAGAAAAAAACGTTTAAGAAATAATTATTTTGACTAATTTTGTCATCAGCGACTTATCTGTGCGATATTAAACAAATCACTTTTCATATTCTTCATATATAAGTATAATGTACATTGTCACCGTCATCATTACTTAAGTATATCAGTCTAACAGTGCTGCGAATCTGCGGCTACATAACGATAACCCGTATATTATATACCTATATCGCTGACGTTCGTCCGTCTCCTTTCTAGGTACTTGATACCGCGCGCAAAACGTTATTCCCGGAGTTACTTCTTTTGTTATAAGTATACTAAGTTGGCTTTGTGCTACAAATAAAGACAGATGAATAGGAGATATAGTACCTACGTATATTAGTCATGGTGACAAATGCTACTGATTAGATATAATTAAAGATTGCAGTATAAATAAAAAAATTGTACAGTTGTTTTTCTTGATATACTGGAAACCATTCATATCATTGAAGCCAAAACATGCCTCGGTGGTACGGGCACTCATGGTCGCGAGATTCATCTCCATCATATTCGGTAAGTCTTGAATCGAACAAATATTTCGGATAAATTAAAAAGATTTTAAAAAATGTAACGTTTCCTTAAATTAGGTTATGTTTAAATATTAATTTTTTGCAATCCTTATTTATAATTATAATACACATAAAACATAGTGATGTTACAAAATATTATCTTGTAATCATAATTTTTTGTAGTATACTTAAGTTGCATGTATATAGATAATGTATATAAGATACATAATTATTTTATTACTTTTGTTTTACGTGATGGATAAAAATTTAAAGTATAATTATTCAAGAACTCAACGAAAATATTATACAAATAATTTAGATACCAAGGAAATTTGCAATAATCATGTGTTAGAAAAAACTTATGATAATCTACTTATAAAGAAAGTTCTTATTGCAAATATAGATAAAGAGGTATATAGTAATATATGACAAAAGTATTAATAGATAGTATGATTTTATTATTATAAAAATAATGATTCTTTATTTAATATTCAGGTTACTCATAAAACATTGAAATCAGTATTTTCAAAGTATGGAAAAATAGTAGACTGTATACTGAAAACTAAAAGTGGTAATAAAAAAAGTTATGCATTTATTACTTACGAAAACGCTTGTGATGCTCAATGGTATAAAATTAAAATCTTGTGCACACTACATAGTTATGTATCTATATTTTTAAATATTCAAACAATATTATAGTGCCATTAGTGCTGGATATAGGAAAGAAATTGATTTAAACCATCACTGGGTAAGAGTAATACCTGCTGTTTCATGGAATCAACCAGATAGTACTGAAAATAAAGCTTGTAGAAGCAATTTGAATATAGTGAAAGATGAAGATAAATCTATTTATAATATTTTTGTAATGGATGAAAACAAAGTAACAATTCATGTACTAAACAATGACTGTCTTATGCACATTTTTATGTATCTTCCAATAGCTGACAGAGTGAAAATTGAAAGAGGTACGGAAATTACATTTATCTTATAAAATTGTAAAATTCTTAATACATGTCAATATTTCTTTGACATACTTTCTTGCAGTTTGCAAACGTTGGAAAGCTATTTGTGAGGAATCCTGGCATTATAATAAAAAGTTGGATTTAAAGCCAATTAATTGGGGTTTATCAAAAGAACTCAAAGCTCCTCATGTTCATAAAGTTTTATATAAATATGGAATTTATATTACTAATGTTGATTTAACTAGTTATGGAAATGAAATAGGAAATGCAACACTCATAAGTATAGCAAAGTTATGTCCAAACATTCAGACTATCAATATTAAAGGATTGAAGCATTCGTCTTCAGGAATAAAAGCATTAGCAGATAACTGTATCAATATTGAAAAGCTTGTTATGAGTATATCTGATAAAGAAAATTTTAGTATTCAGAGTAAATACCCAAATTTTCCTACGGCAAATGATACTTATATAAAGGAACTTTCACGATTATTTTCAAAAAATCATAAACTTCAATATCTTGATCTAAATTGCTATCATAAAGATGTAAAAGAATGTTTGTTACGTTTACCTTGTAAATCTGTCAAAGGATTAAGATTGTACAACATCAAAAATCTAGGTGTTGTTTGTACAGTAAGTGATTTTGTTTATACATTTATTTATGGCATATACCAAATTTATTATTAATATCTTTTTATTTTTTATAGGTGGTAAAAAAATTACAATTACAAGAACTCACCATAAGTAACATTTATGATGTACATACAAGTATTTCAATTGTTGATGCCCTCATGCCATCAGCAAAGAATTTAAAAATACTACAAATGCCTAGGAGTTCTACTGCTGCTCTTGCTACTGATGCATTGCGACTTGATTTGACTTGTATTACTGAGTTTAATCATCTTACAACATTGAATTTAGAAAATCACATTAACGTAGACGATAACTTCTTGATTCAATTAAGCGATAACTGCAAGCTACTTTTGCGTATCAACATAAGTTGTAAGGAATTTGTTTTTCATACTTTGTATACATTATTGTTACATTATTATAACTTACTCTTTTATATTACAGATTGTCAGCATGTGACTGACAGAGGTCTGAAAGGTCTTACTACTTTGCCAAAACTTAAAGTTTTGTATGTAAATGGATTAAAAAATATTTCAGATGAAGCGCTCACTCATATACCAGAATTGCAAACGTTGTCTTGTACTTCATGTGATAATATTTATTATGTTGGACTTATTACATTAATAGCCACTTCTGAGAAATTAGAGAATCTCTATATATGTAATTGCAAGCTTATTACTAACGATTTCGTTAATGCAGCTTTAGAAGCTACCGCATACAGAAAACATACAATATTAACAGTATTTATGCATGGAACAAACATAACTAAATTTACCGAATCATCATTTTTTAAAATAAACAGAGAAAATAAAATGATTAAGATTTTTTAACTAGTATTAGAAATTATTAAAGATTATACTTAAGTTCTGTTTTTATTGTCTCTTAGAGTTAGTGATACAGTGTATACATAATAATGCACAATAAATATATAATTATGGGGTTAAAAAAATTGTTTAAATAAAAAATTACGTAAAGTATTGTTTACTCCAATAAAAAAATGCGTTTGATATAAAGATCTATAATTATATTATTGTTAAATATTTATTATTTTGTAAAAATATTGTATTTTATTCAAAATTTAAAAATAAATTTTTTTCAAATTTATTTGTCAAATATATTGTTTAATCGTTATAAAAAAATCTATTTTAGGACCTCTCAGGCGAAAACGGGGAAAAAAAGAGTGCACCTGCAATTATATTTTCCGAACAGAAAGGTTTTTGGTGAGATGAAGAAAATACGAGATGATTTGCGTTACTTCATGAAAAATGTTTAAAACTTTCCCCGCTTGAGCTAAAAAAATATTTGTTTCTGACATATCATCCCGACATTTCTAAATTCTGTAAAATAATCCTTTTTACAAATTTTATCATGAATTTCAGCCGATATAAGAGTTTTAAAGTATTTGCTTCGATTACCGATTTAGTGTATAATTATATGGTTTTGGTGTTGCATGAATATGATTATTGTAATAAGGAAAAACATTCATCTTTAAATATTTTGCTTCGTCTCAATAAACGGGGAAAATATTCAAAATTTTAAAAGGTTGTTCATGAAATGACATGAAGCAGATATAATTGATTAGACGAACCTGCTTCCCATCAAAGTGCCAAATATCGAATCGTCTTGTATTTCTGTTTACAGAGTTGCCAGCGAGTCTCTTTAAGTTTATATTATTTTTTTATTATAAGATTATATACAATATATATGACTCTAATTTCTTTTCCTTTCTTTTTATTTTATGGCTGTGGGTTTCTTGCGGGACGCCGACATGCCACACTGTATAATTACAAGCGAGTTCTTGGGATATTTGAATTCAAACTGAGACTATATCACGTGATGGTTTCCAGCGAGTGCTGCCACCTCGCGCCAAAGCCGGCCGAAGGAAGTTGACCGCGGGCGCCCGCTTCCGTCCTAGCCTTTTTCTTTTCGATCTCGGCTTTCCGAAGAGGTATGGTATAACCGTGTCTCGGGCTTTCGCGTATCCGTTCGCATCCCCTGGAAAAAGCCCCGAATCTTGAAAATTACAGTGCGACCGATGATTCGCGAGTTCGACTCACCGATTCCCACCCGAATTTCCCGGACCCGGACGGCTATTTGCCCGAAAAACGAGCGACGAAGTCGCGTGACGTCTACGGCCGTCCGCTGAGTCGGCTCTGTGTGTTTGCCGTGTTGCTCGTGAAAAACTGCAATCGGGGCTTCTCTGACGAAAAGCAACGAACAACCTTATCAAGATTTATATTTTGTTTTGCAGGACAAAATGGGCCGATACTCGCATGAGGCTTCGAATCCGGGCAAGTCGTGCAAGGCGCGCGGCTCGAACCTCCGTGTCCACTTTAAGGTGAGTTATTCTCATGGTTATAAACAATTGGCCGTGTTGAACAGTGTCAGTGAAAAAGGCTTTTCCTCAACTTGGTTCTTGATGTAGCATAATTTATTCAATTGACTTTGAGACTCGTAGCTCAGCCGAGAGATAATTGCTGCAGTCTAGAGTCTTGCATGTAAACAAATGCTTTACTCCGAAATCTCGAATTCTAACCTACAAATTGAGTGTCTAGCACGTTTTGAACCGAGCAGATGGTGTTTCGCGAATAAATGACTGGTATTATTTGCGCGGAAGAAGAACTGATTCGAAAAATTTGTGTTTGTTTGTAAACAATAGAAAACCTTTAAATTCCGAAAGTTTCAACCAGTAGATTCAAGTAGCACGATATTTGATCTTTGCAATGTATATACACAACTGTTGAATGTGATATATTTGAAAAACACTTATCCCACGAGTTCGTAAATCTTACTAATAAATTTATTTCGTTTCCAGAACACCCATGAAACGGCACGAGCCATCAAGAATATGCCCCTCAGAAGGGCACAAAAGTATTTAAAGAACGTTGTTGAATTCAAAGAGTGCGTTCCCTTCAGGAGGTTTAATGGTGGTGTTGGAAGATGTGCACAGGCTAAACAATTTGGCACAACTCAGGGTTAGTTTTACATTCATTTCATTGCTCTTCTAAATATTTATATGTTGTGGAGATTTATACTGTTTTATTAATTTTCAATCTTCACAGGTCGATGGCCCAAGAAGTCTGCTGAATTCTTGCTTCAGCTCTTAAAGAACGCAGAAAGCAATGCTGACTTCAGAGGTCTTGAAGTCGACAGGCTTGTCATTGAACACATTCAGGTGAACCAAGCACCTTGCCTCCGTAGGAGAACGTACAGAGCCCATGGTCGTATTAACCGTAAGTATTTAATATATAATTTTATAAATTATCCTTAAAGTTAAAAGTTTAAGTATTTTGTAATTTTGTAATTTTGCTCTGAATGAATAACTAACACTTGCACTGCATCACTATATATTATAATTATTTAATGAATTACGATATTTGATATCTTTAATAAATTTAGTCTGAACTTTAAACATTTTAAAAGAAAATATTTCGTTAAGCAATGCAATCCTAATAAATTAAATTTTTCTAGCGTACATGAGTTCTCCATGCCACATTGAAGTCATATTGACTGAAAAAGAAGATGTGGTTGCCAAAGCAACGGAGGAAGAGCCTTCCAAGAAGAAGTTGAGCAAAAAGAAGCTTGCTCGCCAAAAGGAGAAGATGATGAGGGAATAATTTGGAGGTACATAACGCGAGATCTTATGTATTTGGAAATAATAAACTTTAAATGGTTCTCTAAATCTGGTTTATTAATCATTTATTTATGACAAATCCATTAGTTCAACATCTTTTAACAATCCTTAGATAATATTAGGATGAGATATTCAAGAGATAGATCTTTAATTTCAAAGTATCTTCAATCATGCTCATTTAATCATGGTGTGTATTGAGGATGTATATATTTTTTTATACAAAATTTTATTTACAATCGTTATTCATTTGGTGTGATGAATTAAGGCAGTTCAAATGTACTTTTTCGACTATGAAAGTCTTCATCATTTTATTTTCAATTGAGTATTCTAAGAATGAGTACAAATTAGTGCAGTTATACATAAATTTGACTATTTTAAGTGGGCAAGTTAGTCCCTTATTACTGTAATCATATCTTCTTTCTTTTACTTGAAAACATTAACATCTTACAAGGTAACTATAAATTTTCAACGATAACAAATATTTTACATTCTATCAAATAGTTTAAACGAGATTGTGCGTAACCACTACTGAAGTTTCTACGCAAGACTCGAGTGTAACGTAATACTTCGTTTCATCATATTTAAAATTAACGATCCCATATACACGCGCGCATACGTTGCTGTCCATCTCTCAACTCTTATACTTCACTTTATACGCGGAAAGAAATGCATTGAAGTATCCACCAACCAAAAACGCTTTTTAAAAATTATGTAAAATACAACTATGAGAGCAACCTATTTAGCTAAGATATGTAATGAAATATAATTTGTTGTTGTTGGCAATCTAATGTTATGCTGCGTATGCACTAAAATACTCGTCGCTCAGCTTTTAAAGTGAATCAGTAATAGCAAAATAAAACAAAAGTAACTATAATAAAATAAAAAATACACTAACATACGCGTATAAATAACATTACATATGCATAGATAGTATATTGAAATTACTTATAGAAGTGGTTGAGTGTTTCAATACCATATATTCAATCCATGTAAAAAAGTTATCCAATCCATATCAAAAGTAACGGCAGATTTCGCTTACAATCACAAGCATAGTTATACTAGTCTCGTTTCCTGCGTCGTTGCGATCACATGGTTATTAAAATTCTATTCATTAGGCTTAGAAAAGGTTAAATATGAAATGTACAATTTCAACTTGATTCTTTGGTTCATTATTGTCGTTTAAAAGAACGTTAATTTACTATACACTAATTGTCGATTCCCATGCTAAATCACCAAGTTATCAAGCGTCGTGAGCTGCATATCAGTTGACAATGAAATAAATTGCAACGTCAATGACATGGCTATTACACTGTACAAGTTTAGTTAGAAAAGAAATAAAATCTATTGCGAAAACTACGAGAATCGAAATAACAATTACAATAACCGAATAATTTGTTTTGCATTTGACCAATGCACCAAATGGTAAACAACGTACTTATATGCCATTGCATTCTGAGAATGTTCATTCTTTTACGCACTCAATTCGTGAAATTTCAGACTTTTATAGCCTAATTGGTATAATGAAATATCTGAACCAGGATAAGCCAAACGCACGTGCGTACTCGCATCATAAATAAAAAAAAAATTATTTAAAAATCTTGGAAGGGAGGGACGATAAAAGCTGCGCGTATACGATGAAAAGTTGTTCGCTGTGTGTCCGTGTGTGTTTGCTCTAAAAACTAAAAAGACGTCTACTCGTTTCCCTTTGCGACTGCAACAGAAGTGCGGCGAGCTGCATCGGAAATGAGGCTGGACGCGAGATTCGTTCGACGGCGGCATCCTGCTTTGACTTCTTCTTCTTCTTCTTCTTCTCTCGGCGCTGTCAAGAAAGTGGTTCGCGCGTAGTATTCGGTAAGAACAAGCAGAGTAGTCCGCCACCTATGTGCAAGATGCAAATAAATGTGAGTTGCGCATGTTTATACATTATTCTTACAGTATACACAGACAAATGATGGATCAGCTGCTTACCGACGAGAAGAGCGGCGACGATGAAGGTTGGCAACGGACAGTAGAGGTCGAGCAGCTGGGCGATGACGATGTTGCCGATGATACCGCCGAGACGAGCGGCTACCATGGAGATGGCGATGCCGGTGGCGCGCAGATGCGTGGGAAAGACTTCGGTGATGAGACAGTCCAGGGCCGCGTTGCCGCAGCTTATCACGCCGCTGAAGACCGCCGAGACTGTCAGGTTTTGGATCTTGTTTCTCACGAAGTACAGTCCGCTCGAGCATGCGCCCGAAGAGAGCGTACTGAAAACTGAGTGGTAAACAGATGCGATTAATTCGTGTACGTACATCGAAAGTTGGTTTTTTAAATTTAAATGGTTGTATGTGTAGCACTTACCCAAGAAGAATTTTCGACCGAGCCGATCCATGAGGAGAACGGCGACTACGTTGGCCGGTATGGCCGCGGCGACGGTGATGAGCGACTCCTGGAACACAGAGGCGCCGATCTTGTCCGTGCAGAAGTTCTCGTCGCTGTGCGAGCCCTTGTTGACGACGTAATTGGTCACCTCGCAGACGCTGGCCGACTGGCCGGGATGCTCGCGGTGGAACTCGTCGAAGCGATTGAACAGCTCGGGGAACCACATCATCAGGCCGTAGTAGCCGATGTGGAAGGTGAAGTTGATGATGATGGAGATGACGGTGAAGCGGAGAATCGGCCTGACGAACAGCTGTCGGCTGTTCTCCATTATGTCGCCGAGTATCACCTTGTACTTGTTCTTCTCCGGAGCGCCGGGTTTCACCGGCTCGTTAACGTGGAACTCGTCGAGTATGAGTTCCTTGACCTGGTGTACAGGAATCCCAACGAATGAGCGATACGCGTACGGGGAGAAACACTCGTATATAATATATTTGTACCGACCGTGTAGGTATCGCGGGGTTTGCCAGTGTTAGTGGCGTAGATGCCGCGGAAGATGTCGAGGGCCTCGTCGTATCTTCCGCGGGTTATTAGGTACTTGGGGGATTCGGGGAGCAGCAATAACAGCCCCGCCACGATGAAGGAGGGAGCAGCGCAGATCAGCAGGAAGATTCGCCACGAGTTGTACGTGAAGGACGCGCTCTTGACGCCGATGTCCGTTGGGATTATCAGCCAAGCGAGTCCTGCCAGAGATAATCGCGTTTTTATTTTTTTCCGCAAGTAGCATACCGATATCGCATCGATTCCGACTTACCGGCCACGAAGAGATTGCCCAAGGTCCAGAAAGCCGCCATGAACGACAGCATCGAGCCTCGCTTAGATTTGGGCTGGAACTCGGCAAAGTACGACCAGATAACCGGTCCGCTACCGCCGAGGCTGCCGAGAAGAATAGAATCGATTGACGATTATTGCATAAACATCATCGGCCGTCTATCCGAACCCGCCAAGCTTCTCTATACTTAGTGCGGAAGAAAAAAGTGTTATACTCACGCGGCACCGTTGAGAAAACGGAAGAACATGAAGAGTTCGTAGGACTGGCTGAAGCTGGAGGCGACGATGCAGAGTGCGTTCATGAACGAGATGGCGATGAGGACCTTACGGCGTCCTAGTGCGTCGGCCACCGAGCCCCAGGCGTAGGCTCCCGCCATCATCCCGATGAAGATGATGGAGTTGAGCCATCCTTTCGCCTGGGTGTCGAGCTTTAGGTCACATTGTGCGCTCGGCAGGATGAAGGACATGGAAATCACGTCCATCTCCTCGCTCGTGCTGACGAACCCGCAGACCGCCAGCAGGAAGTAGTGGAACTTGCCATAGTCTGCGGAGAGAGTGAGAGGAAATATCATGAGTATAATACTTTATGCGCGGCCGATTTATGCATATTTTGCACTCACCAGTTAGTTCGATTGCCTGCTCAAAGTCAGCTTTGATATGTGCTTTTGTGTCTGGCGTTTTCTCGGGGTCTAGGGTTTTGCCCTTTGACCCAATGCCTGTGCGTATTGAAAATGCAAAATTAGAAAGTGTATGGATGTACTCGCAAAGTAAGAGTTATTCGATATTTGTCACTCACGTGCGAGCTCTAGGTCCTTTGAACCGCAGCCGTTTAGGCGATCGTCTTTTACATCACCCTCTGAAAATGAAAAAGTAAATGTTAAATTTTAGACTAGAAAATCGTTGCCGTGCGAGCAACAGTCACTTGCGGCTATTTTAAACGAATAATTTATGCGATCTTCGATTGCGATCAAGCAACTACTCCGCTCTTTACCAATAAGAGTTAAGGAAAATTCGGATAAACCAGCTATTATATATCACACAGACCATCAGAAGAGAAGGATTCCACAGTTTCTGGCATGTCCCGGCGGATAGAGTATTAAAATTCCACGGACAGCGATATACGTACCGTCGCGTGTGAAAGGACAGTCAAAACTGCTGATGCGAGAGAAGAAATGCACTTTTGCTTGACTCACTATGCGATAATATATAGAAGCTTTAATCTCGGATAAGCCGTTATCTCTTGTAACGTCGAATCGATTGTTCCAAGATTTTTGAAAGTTTTCAGCTTCTATTGTTGTTCTCGAGTGAAATTATCGGCCCCGCGGTGTCCCGCCCGCACTGTGCTATACGAATATATTAAACGCGGACTTTTACATTCGTCTGTACAACAATAACAAAGAGAACAATATATTTTTCGAATAACCCATATATAATGTCGCTGCGCGTAACTTATCGATATAATGATTAATAACCCAATAATAATAATAATAATAATAATAATACTCACTATGATTTTGCTTTGAGTCGGGTTCACCTTCTACCATCCTACGATGTCGGCGCGGTGGAGTGAATCTGGCTTGGTAAAATTCGATCTAGAGGCTCTCGGCTGGTCTCGATCGGCTGTCTTGCGCGACGAGTGATTCGGGCTGGCTGGTCTTGTCGCTGAAGGAGCTGGTCTGACTTCCTGCTGATTCTGCGCTGCTCTCCTCCTGCTGCTGCTGCTCTACGGCGGGGCTAGGTTTTGCGCTCACTCGAAAGCTGCCAAGCAAATCCGTCATTTCTTTCCATTATTATTATTATACTTATATATACGTATATATACATTGTATTGTTATTAGATATCCGCAGCTTCCGGAGGTCGAAAAGAAAAAATCGGCGAACGATCCCGAATCGCGAAGCGCCGCGGCAAATCTTCGGAATATACGGAGCTCAGCGAGCCTTGAAGATCTCCTATCTTATTGCGGCTACGCTCGAGACCCTGAGTCTATAGGAGACGAGCTCACGTGTTCGAGCTGAGCTGTTTCGTTGTTGTTTTTCTTTTTTTTTCATCGGAGTTCTCATCGCTGGATTAGGCGCAGAAGAGCGAGTATTCGGGAGGTGTAAATTATATCGTATATATATCGCGTGTGCGCATAGTCGCTCGAGCGAGACCGAGACAAGTGTGTATGTAGCTTCATTTTGATTGCGATTGAAACGGGTGCTTTGAAAATTGACTGATGCACCGAGCGAAGTATAGCCATTCGGAGCTGATGTGTTAATATGAGACACTAATTGTAGTGCTAATAACTGTTAGATATAACGTTTCGTTTCGCATAGAAAGGGTGATGAGTATTTTACTTATATATATTTGTACTAGCTGCAGGTGCGTCGTTACGCAATCGCTATACATATACATTATTTTCGTATCTATGGGTACAATCGGTACACGTGTCATCGATTAAAGCGCGCGCGATATTCTTTCAAAATATATTAAAAATAATCTTAAGATCCAGCGGTTTTGTTTAAAAAAATAATCAGAAGGAAAATCTCTCTCGAATATTCGCCAAGTGCCAGATGCAGCCGAGTCAATAGTGTATACCGCGCGAGTGTTAAATAGGCTCAATTTGCAATACGAGGCTGCGCTGCCACGGAGACGCGACGATTTGAGAACCATCGGGAGGGTGTGTGCGAGACACGTTTAGATTTTCATCGGTCAACTTGTTGTTCTCGTACTTTCTTCGTTGGCCTCAAATTGAATAAACGATCGTATTAGGAGTTTGCTGGCTTTCGAATTTCGTGACACGAAAACAATATTGATGCGTAACTCTCAGGATCGGAATAAGTTTGACTTTTATTGAAATCAATATATATACTTTTTCAAGAGAATGAGAGCGTTTAACCTTCCGAAGTTTATTATGTTTTTTGTTCTGGCAAGAGTGAACACGATCACAGCGCGATAAATATCATTTTTGTGCGTTGGTATATTACGTAATTTCAAAATATATATAGACTCGTCGCTCTCATTTTTCCCAATGCAATGAAAAGGCCTCTCCGAAGGAGATACGGTGCAAAAAACTTAGCCGCAAAGCTGCACATTTTTACGAACGTCCAATTATATACGAATTATACGAAGGATAATATTCTTCCTAATTGTTTGGGATTCTCACAATTCCAGTTTTATGTTTACAGCGCGATATGCGCATCGCACGTAACTCGAAACGTTCTCAAAGTCGCGCTGATGTATATGCGGACTCATTGGAGTATTTGTTGACATTCGGAACGAGGATTTATTTGGGCATCCCACTTCGTCGATGCGTTGATTGAAAAAAAAGATTAATTTCAAGTCGTGGTGGTAATACGAGAATGAGTATTTTTTTAATTATTTGTATTGTCACCGATGTATCGATTGCGTTTTATAATTTATAATGTTGCGAATTTGGTATATCGAAATTTCCAAACAGCTTATTTCGGCGTAAATTTGCCATCAAGGTAGCAGACGACTGCACGTATTCCTTAGAATAAATTAATAGCGCATTTATCTGATTTCTCACGTCACACTTAGCGAGGATCATGCGATCGTTTCAAGTTGTTGAGAAATCACCTTCTTAGTAATAATTCATCCATAAACAAATTACTAGAATGAGCTGATAGCGGGAATTTTCATAAACGTAACTTTATGAACTAATAAAATTTTGCTCCTTTAGTACAGTACTTGTAAAGTAGATTAGTCTGTTTAATTTATGTATTTTTGTACTAAAAGGAGATAGAGTAATATTTAAAAGAGTATTAGTATTTATTGACGTTTTGAGCTATATGTTTTTGCGATCCTCTGCAGAATAGCTTAATAAGTTCAAAAGATGAAAAAAAAAACAATATTTGGCTTTGTCTATAGATTTGAAAATTAACTATCGAAAGCATTGGTATTAAAACATTATTGATGAGATCCATCTTTGGTGTACGAAACTCTTAAGAGAGAGGAGTCTCACTACAGATTGATTAATTTTTTTTATCCAGATAAACAATTGGCTTGTAGTGATAAATCTATAGTCTCTTCTATTATTGTTAATATATAAGTGCAGCGAGCAATCGCTACAATTTTTCAAGAATAAGAAATTCGCTCATTAATATTGAAGACATTATTTTTCTTGCAGCGCGCGCATCGCGCATCTAATCACCGGTTTTCGAAGTCGCAGCGACTTTCAAATGACTTTTTGAAAAAAATCCAGAACAAACCAATCCAACGCTTCTACCATGATATTTGCAACTAAGATATATATATATATATACACACACATAGCGCCTTGTAATTGAAACGTGATTGTTGAAAAAACAAAGCAAGTACTTCCGGGTAGGAGAAAAGTTGTAGTGGAATAACAGCAAATACTGAAGCTAACGATAGAAAATCTAATAAAATATAACATTCGTATATAATTTTATAATTCAATTTGAATATACCACAAGTAGTATGCGGAATAGTGCATTAATGTTCTAATTATTTCTGCGAAAAAAAATCTTTTGTATTCCTAACGCGGGTGTCCATTCCAAACCAATGCGATATATAATATAATAATAATTAAATTGTATATGCTTTCAAATTCTTGAATACTAGTTATACAACCTTGTGTATGTACGTTTAAAAACGTAATTATATATGCTTGATAATTTCTAACAATGGAATCTCTTTGATGTAGTAATTGAAGCCGTATTTGTATTTCCTTTTCATGAACGATATCGTAATTTAATTAAATTTAATAATTGTGTTTTCCCTCAAAACCCGCACACAGAAAATAAAATTGTTTGTGGCGACACATTTGAAATAACAGCTTCGAATAAATAACGCAAAAATACGAAGTTACAACGTGGATCACGTAAAACAACACATGCTTTTAGAATATGAGTATATATAGTATTATAAAATAAATCTACATATTTTTAATCAACGTTCAAAACAAATAAACCAAGCAAAAATTCGAAAAATAATCAAAACGCGACTTACAGCTACACGACCTATAAATATGCTACTGTCTTAAGATTCAAAAACAAAAATGAAAAAAAAATTTTCGACCGTGACAGGACTCGAACCTGCAATCTTCGGATCCGAAGTCCGACGCCTTATCCGTTAGGCCACACGGTCGCTGTGAGGGTAGTTTCCCCACGGCGAGTGTAGAGGCAAAAGCTGAGGCCACCCCTATCGATTATTACCCACCCGCGCGGCCTACATACAACGCACGCCGCCGGCCGCGAAATTTCAAACGATGCAATCGACTGCACCGGTGCATTCCGGTAAATGCATTTTATGTAGACTGCACTTTTTTTATTTTAATATTTTTCTCTTTCGGAGCACTGTGTTTGCCGAATTTTTGCAGGGGATGCTGAAATTGTGATTAAAAATATCTTATATATAAGTTAAAAACGTCGCACTACAATAACATTTGTTTTTATTCGGGGTGAAGATATACAACTAGGACTAATTTGCGTTATGCGATTGTAAAGTTGAATGTATAATAATAAGAGCGAATATAAAAAAGTGTGATCAACAGATAACGATTGCAAGCTGTGCAAACACAGCGTTCCTAAAGAGACCATGAAAGCACTTATGAAAAATGCAATATTTATTATTGACCAAAGCCAATTTTTTTATTCAACTATCACAGTATTACATTTATATCGCCTATCACTATACATTTAATTCCACTGCAAGGCGCGCGTGCCATCGGTGACGCATCCGAATTATCTTGCTTACGTAACGGAAATTCGTCAAACGTTGCCCATAGCACGGGTCTACTCTCGGCATTCTGAAGAGCATCTTATCTCATTATAGTCCGCGTAGTACATGCCCACCATCGTATATATGTATAGCTCCGAACATTGCGACAAAGAGCAACAATTCAGTAGGAGTATACATACTAGGTACATCGCATATACAGGCATCGTCAGCTGAGATTGTTAATAACGCAGGATGTGGTTTGTTAAAAATGATTAGCGAAAAAAAGCTGGCTTTTAAATGGGATTGTCACAATGGAAACATTGCGGCGCTTAACGCACCACGGGCAAAGTCGCTCGGCTACTCTCGTGATTTGTTATTAGAGATAATTTTCTCAAGTGTACGCGTCTATGTGTGCTTGTAGAGGATTTACGCTGGATAAAAAGGCTCGTAAAGCTGAAAATGGGTCGAAGTTGGCATTAAAATTTCAAATAAATTCTGCTTTTATATACTACGTTACAGGAAAAAAAAACAGTTGAATAATATACGGAAAAACAAGGCAGTATAACCATAACGATCGATCGTTTGTTATTTATTGTTATACTGCGTTTGCGCGGAATAAGAAAACAGGTTAAGCGAATAGTTCATTTTAATTAAGAGAAACTTGTCTTACTTCATACCGACGGTCTTTCTCGCAGCGAAAAAAAAACATTTTTATCACATTATTATATTCTCCTTATCTTCATTATTCATCCTTTCATCAGTTTTATTTTCGACAATAACCCGCCCCAAAATCCCGACAATGAGCGCACGTAATCGCGGATTCCGAAAGCTCGCCTGTATAACGACTTAATGAGGGTATATATATATATACATATAGAGGTGGGTGTGGAGAGTAGTCGTCTGCAGTTTTCCTGAAAACGACGAGGCGCGCGGGCACGTTTGTAATGGTCCGTATATATAGAGCAGATTGACGGACATCCTGTACTAAATACCGGCTATAACAGCCGGGCGTCACGAGTTCTCTCTTTCTCTGCGATTTCTGCAGCAGCGAAAAAAGTACATTTTTTGTATACATATGCCGCGACATCGCGTGGGAGATCGAAATTGTCATCAGCGACGAGAGCGATAACGAGGAAAATTGAATGACGATTATTTTAAGAAATTTTATTCTTGCGATTGTATATTGATGCTTCAATCAAAGATAAAAATATATTATTCGAATAATGTTCCTCTGTGGTATGATATTGTTATATAATAGCAAGTGTGTGTCGCGGCGTTATGCGCGTATGTTCGACGATTCGAAAAAAGTATACAAATCAATCGTCGCGTACATAACGCAATTATATCTCGTGCGTTGTCAATTATGTCTCGCTTTATACGTATACTACGTGGCGTCGGTGTGTCGCGATTAATTAAAGTCTAAAACGTTCTCTCTTGACAATTGCGCCGATCGCTGAACGGAATCGAGTTCAATGATCCGCTTATGCAGAGGCGAGTTCAATGAATGCGTGCAGCGAATGCGGCTCTAAAATGTGCCTATATTTGGGCTTTTCTACTTCTATGCTTCAACTGCGCGTCAAGATCGAGAATTATTTGCAAACTTCGCCGTATAGTGTGCAGTAATTTACACGATGATGCGCGTTATGCAAATATGTATAAAATTTAAGCTATATACCTGACGTGATTTTCAGCTATACGTTTCACAAAATCGAGTAAATACTGCACCGATATACCTGTCAATTTAATATTTACCATATTGAGCGAATATTTTTTGTATATCCCCGCACGGCAGCTCCTTGCGTCTCGTCGTATGTGATAATTCAGTCGGTCGATACATCAGCTCGGATCGATACTTATCTATAGTGATCGCAATTGGGTACACGTGTTGCATCAACCGCGCGTGAAATTCTAATCTGTTTTTGTTGCAGGCAAGTTTTTCCTTCCTTATAAAGTTTAGAATTTCATGTGAATCAAGATTGCCTGGATTTTATGCGGGCGAATGTAAATTTATGCGCGAGACTGATGTGAATTTTATCGACTGGAATTTCTTTTTAATACACAATGCGAGCAGGTGACTTTATTGCTTGTTTTCCTGAGCTCATTAGATCCGGTATGTGTGCGTGTGTGTACATTGTTCATTTTATTGCGTATTGGAATGTATAACAAATGGACATATTCTGTCTGTAATGAAATAATCAAACGAAGAATTATTCGCTCTGATAAGTTAACAAGATTAAAATCATTCAAAACGATTTATACAATAAATATACACGTAGAATATATGGTATTATTGATGCGAGCAATTTGGCATCTGTCAATTCATATAGCGGGCTCAAAATACCGGTTTGGCATAGATGCTAAAAAAGCATTCTACGCGCTGATATTACGCATGACAAAATAAATAAGAAATTATATATTTTCGCACCTGCACTTATATGTTCATTAGCAAGAGAATATATATATGACAGCTAGCAGCAATTTTAAGCGGTGCGGAGAAAAAAACCGTAGTCTTATAATGAACTATTCGGGTTTACGCCCGTCCAGGATTATGTAAAAGTAAATATATATCGAATTTACTCATATAATACGTGATATCGCCACATTATAATCTACACTGATGTCCTAATTACGCGAGGACCGAAGATCGCGCGAGTCATGCGATAATTCGATTGTCCGCTTAAATACATATCACGAATATATTTATTTGACTAAAGCTTATTATGTAAATTAAAACAATTGTTCTTCATCCGCCTCATCGCAGATAATATCGTGGACGATTTCAACACGAGCGCGCACGAGACATGTCGTGTTCTCGCGGATAAGATAATTATGAGCCGTGAAAATGGCGCGACGACAATATACACACACGGACGAGCTGAAAACTTTGACTTTTTGTACTTATTGGATCGTCGTGCGCGAAAATAATACATTGCCACGAAAATTAATTATTCAGGTGTACAAGCCGCGCATGTCTGTTGCGTTCGGATATACTCCCGCTATAGATTTCAGGAGGGACACATAAGGCATTGAAATCACCGCGAATTCAATCGTTTAACAAGATCTGCAATCAGACCAACCCCTCGTGGTCAGATACAAGACGCAAGAAAACGATGCTGATGAGCCAAGAGAGGGGACGGGGGAGTAATTAAGTACCTCCTATAATACTGCAGTAGACTTCCATCTAATGTTATAAACAGGCTCAACTGAGCCAAAAAGTACACACGCGCAGGTATAAAAAATCCGAGCAAATACTGCAGGAAAGATGAGAACGGAAGCAGGAAGGTCATGTATAGCCAGCGTAATGCCGGAAGTGCGAAAGAGCCACGAGCTCGTGTATAATATATCCTTCGGCCTATTATTGCCTCTTGCGATACATTGTATTTTTTCCGAGGAATGTAAGATGCGCTCTCGATTTATATATACAGAAGAAAATCGCGAGACTCGAGCTTACACGCTACCGTGTGAACTGCACTCGTGTGTCACAAGGCTGATACGCGCAGCGAAAAGTGAAGATAACGAAAAACAAGAGATTATCACACTCGGGAGAACAGTCGAGATTCGAGAATCCTGAGAGACGTTATCTCGGGTACACTGCAGTGGCAAGACTCCTGTTTACATATGTATTATCGCGTGATATGTATGTATATATATATACGCTGGTCGTCGCCGGCTGTGCCTCTGCGTTTGAGTAATTACGCGAGGGTGGCAAAGCAACTCGAATATACTTACACCGACCAAAAGACGAGCTCCAATTACAAGTCGATGTGCGCGAATCAAAGGATTTCTCAGTGAAGCTGACGAACTTCGACGGCATTGGCACTCGATCAACGATTTATCCTTTTGATCTTCGTTTTGTGGCTTATTGCAGTCCGTAATCGTCGAGGAATTTTCAACTTCATGCAGAATACTATTCTCACGCCGTTCGATATCTCGAGCAATTATGAATTTACTTATCGCGGAAGCGGATTCTCTCGCGATTCGTATAACGAAACGGTCGACGCGTGCACTTCACTTCGAATCTAGCGCAACCTCTTCTCGCCACCACAAGCTAACGATTTCAGTACTCTATGCTGTCGCGCACACGTCACTTCCGAAGTCTCGTCCGCGATGAAAATACAACGAGGGACAGCTTTAAAAGGATCCAGCGGAGTTGTAAGTTTGACCCGCGATTGCCGGCGCTCGGAGATGAAGTGAGCGAGTCGCTCGGACGTCGAGCCGGCTAAAAGCCGCATCACCTGCCACCTCCCACTATATGCGGCCTTCGTCCCTCCGCGGCTACTGCATCGTGTGTATATAGACAGCGAACACGATGCGATGCTGATATCCGCTTTGTGATGAACGATTGTGTGTTTGTGTGTGTGTGTTGGTGCGGGCATTTTTGAAAGCCGATGGAAAAATTTTCGGGATTTCGACGCTCTCTCGAGTTTTATCATGAAGCGCTTTTTGAACGAGTTTTTTGAAGTTCGAAGCTGCAAATCACGTACGAAAAGATAAAAAAGACTATGTCAATTGTCGATGAGTTTTGTGTTGGACAAAATTTATTTACGCGTAGAATCGAATCGACGATTCGTATGGATAAAAGTGGTAACGAAGCTGCGTTTATATATAAATAAGACTTTTTTTAATTCACTGCTATCATCGCTGGATATCTAGCATTCGATTAGACAGGAATCGTTAATAGATAAATCAGAATGAGCTGGTATTAAAATGAGGCGAAACGAGATTTATTGTGCAAGTCATAAAGCTCTGTTAAAAAAACACACGCTTTCGTTGCAACGATGAACGCCGCCATCTTCGATCGTTTATTGTCTGCTGAGTTATACTTATCGCTGCTAGCAATATTTATCGACTTTTAAATCTTCCTCTAACCTCTAACAAGACTTTTTACGAATTCACGGAAAACGTTAAGAGAGTACATTAAAACGTGTTAATCTGTCACGTTACTTCTGTTACTGTATGGAAAAAAATTCAAAACAAATTAATCCTATAACTTCGCATATTTTTTTTACTTTCTGAAAATAAACAACAAAGCTAATAATAGTTATCTTTATAATATAAAGTATTTTATAGCGAAAATCTAAATGATATTACTGCATGATAGTAGAAACATTCGAACACGTGCTTCCAATGTATTGCGCAATGAACAAGTCAATATTTATCCTATCCATACGCACTATATACTAGAGTAGAAGCAAAATTGAGAGTCTCCTGCAAATCCCAACATTTACCGCTCTCCGCGTAATAAAATTTTTACGCCCACTATCTACTTTGATCCGATTAAATCTCAGGGTCCATGATCGCCGCCCTTGAACTATAAAATCCGACCTTACCAGAAGCCGATAGAAGAAATACAATCTACGTAAATAAATTAGCGACTCCATAGCGTTTTACTCTTTTCTGAAACGAATGTCGCTAAACGTTTTTAAACCAACAATAATTCGCTGAAAACCAACGCCGCTAAAAGAAAATCGAGCAAACAGATATCGCGAAGTGCAGTTAAGAGTCATACGGAGAATCAACGTCTTGCGCAGAGTTTCGTACGCGAAATAAAAGAGGCCGTGAATCATCTCTCTCTCTCTCTCTCTCTCTCTCTCTCTCTCTCTCTCTCTCTCTCTCTCTCGCGGTCGGTGTAATTCTAGCGTCTACTTTGCGCGCAGTTGAAAAAAAAAACTTGAGTAACAACTCGCTCGAGAAGACGAGCTCGCGTGGTGTCAACATATTGATTGAAACTCCAAATAGCGGAAGATTTTCTAGACTCGGAAAGTACAGAAGCCTCATAGCGAGCACTATCGATTCCCATATTTACCGATCGATACGCGAAATTTTTTAAAGGTTAAATTATGTAATATTAAATTTCGAGGATACACCTGTGAGAAGCTTATAAAAACAGGAGATACAAGCTCTCAGGGTTGCAAAAGTTACTTCCGATCCAATCCTCAATCGCGCGCGATATCCTTACGGGATCATCTCGTGCCATAATGCGTAGAAACGTATCATACACATTGCATAAGCTACAGCGATCGCAATCGGCGGCGCGAAACAAGAGCGTCGAGGAGAAACATCGAAAAAAGCTGTTGAACACAGGCCGATAGAGATTACGATCCTCTCATCCTCGCGAGCTGGAACACGTGTATAATAACGAGCGATAAGATGTATACACATATATGCATATATATATACCGGGAACCGATTGAACCAATTGTTCGAGCTCGTTCAACCCTGCACGTCTCGTGACGTTAGCGAGGTGTTTTAGAGAAGCGGTTCGAACCGGTTGCGACTGAATGATTCTGGTTTCTCGCGGGCTGAGTGAGATTCGATGATTTCTTTCTTTAAACTCTCTTTGAAAAAGCTCCGGTCGAGCTTTCTTCGAGAGAGCTTGCAGAGGAGTCCTTGGAAATCTTTGATGGACGTCGATGTACAGGGTGAGCTTTGGGATAGGTCGTTGGGAGCTTTTAATACGGAGCTTTTTGAGCAATCACGTATTATGTTTGACGAGCGATACGTGCGGAGTTCTATTTTAATGTAGTTTGAAAATTATGGGCGGTAAATTCGAGCCCTAATTGCTTGATTAGCGCGTCGCGTTGCATTTAATTGTATACATTGTATGTGATAAGGCTGACATCATCTCGATGTATATTACTGACGAAATATATATTAACTGTCTCTAAATAAACAATTGATATATGCAATCGCGTTGCTCTTTATCCAGATGAAGTATTAACGGATAACATATACCTGACATCGGTGCTAATCGACTAATGCGATGCATTGTTCGAAGATATCTTGGGAAACTCGTCGTCAATGTATCAGGGATTCGTAAAAAAGAAAATGACGTTTAGATTGCTCAAAATGTCGTTGTGCAATGCAAAGCCCATTATGACTAACGCCCAGGAGGTGGTTACATCGAGAGGTATAGAGTATTATAGCGTTAGTCGTTTGAAATATCCTGTTCTAAGTTCCAAATTTAGAAGCACTCGATAACAGTTGAAAAAATATCGGAGCAACTGTTTAAACTCAGCTACCGAAGATCTGACACTTTCGTATTGTACTTTCGCGCAAACCGGTAAATGAAAGCAATGACGCATCAGCGAGATGCGCCATTGGAAATATCAAAATGACGTGTGTTTGTGTGTATATATAATCTGCTCAACTTCATTCTCATTGATTAGCTTTAACTTGTAGAGGCGGAGAATTAAACGAACGAAAATAAAAGCGGTCGCGCACACGTGACAGCCTCACTTTTTTTGAGAACCACTTTTTAAGCAATAATTATTCTTAATTAACGCTAAGCGAGTTTTTTCAGACAAACTCAAACAGTGAAATCTTTTATTATAGATATAAATAATCTATTTTTGTCCAGGAGGATATATCACTTCCTCTAAATAAGATTTTCAAAAAGAATTGACGAAAGTGCAGCAACAAGTGTAGCTTTAACTCGCGGGTCTATATATTATAGTATGATCCGTACTCCAAAACCGTCAGTAAAAAAAATTGTGTAAACAATAAGCAAAATAAAAAAGAACCTTACACAACGAGAGACCGACTGGCATTTCTTATTGGAAATTCCCATCTGTACAGCAGTTATCACCAAATTACGCGCACAAAAAACTGCTTCGAGAGTATAATTATATAGTCTGCACAAAAAGGCAATAAGTCCACGAGATACTCCCCCCCCCCCCTCTCGTGTCAAAGCACTTTGCAGTGGTAATTCCTGCAGTCTATACGGCCTCGACAAGGCCGCCTCGCGATAATTTTTCTTCTGCCTTTCTCCTGCACTATATATTACACAAGTGTACATTCGAACTATATATAACAACAACGATGACGACAACATGTAGCATATACATAGACACGAGAGGAGCCGCGAGAAATCGAAATAGACGATAATAATGAATGAAAAAATTGAAGATTGACTTACGGAGTGCGGTTTGCCAAGTCTCGGGAAAGTTGCCCGGGTTGGGAACAACCTAGAGCGAGACGTACCAAGCCCGAAAGCTTATATACCCGAGAGCTTATTGAGCCGAAGAGACTGATGCCGCTACTGCTGCTGTCCCCCCACTTCAACCGAAGAGCCTCTGACTCTCTATCTTTGTCGATCCGTCTGTGTAAACGCTAGCAGCTCGCTCGATCTCTTTACGCTCGACGCGAGATATATATGTATATATATATTAACAACGAGTAAATCGACGGCCCGTTATTAAGATGCACATACATATACGTCTATATTCGGGGATCGACGTGTTCTATTACGCTTCTTTTTTTCTTTCTCTTGTTTGCTCACCGAGGCGGATTGCGACTGATGAGCGCTAATTGTTTGCCGTCGGTTTGTTTGATCTCTCCGGGTCGATCGCGTGATTGGAAAGTCGGCGCACGCGTATATAATTCAACGTTAAAGCGCGATGCGCGAAAAAATGTTATACCTCAAAATGATCTGACTCTCGTCCCGTCGAATCGCGAAAATAAAGTTGCAATGAAAATAGACGCAACATAAATCAAGCGAGATATTACACGGAAGCCGCTGTGATCCCTGTGTCTCCGGTACTATCGCGTAGCCGCTTCCTTATACGCGAGACTTTGTTTTTCCCAGTATAGCGACGATGGCGACGAGAGAGGACGATGCGCCTCTCGTCCGCACGTGTTTTATCGCTGCACGACACGGTATTGCGCAATGGGACATAATTTCGCGGGAGTAGAGCAGCGCGATCGGAAAGGCCGTCGACGGCGATCGTTCAACGAACCCGAGCTCGACTGTGTCCTTGTCAGCTGCAAGCGAGTTTTTTTTTATTATTTGCTCGACGGGAAAGTTGTGAAGTTCGTCATGGGGAATTTTGGTGAACTCGCGGTCGGAGAACCGGAGAATGATATTACATAAATTGTCGCGTCACTTATTGCGTTATTGTGTAACTCGGTGTGTATTTAATACTGTGTCTATTAAGGCTTGATATTTATTCAACTTGCACGTGCTTTATGCTTTGATGATAGACATTGAATTTTTTGATACTTTGTTATTGCTGATGTGAAGAACTTATTTCAATCAGACGCAATTTCAATCGAAACTCGTATAATTTTTTGATAAACTAAAGAAATCGTGACCAACGTGCAGCAATAATCATACTGTGCATTGGTATTATCATTTTAAACATTATTTTAGACCGACAGTTACATTTCTATGAAGTGACTATGTCAATTATAATTATTATAATAAAAGCTTGTTTTCATTTAAAAACGTTCACGTGATTATGATACTTCGAAACATCCACTTCTTGATAAGGAAGAGAATTTTTAATTTATGCTATGCATTGCATGGCTTTGAAAATAAAATTAATTTGTCCACGTGTGTGTCGATATCGTATTAATTCAAATTAAGTGATTGTCGATCGTTGTGCAAAAAGATAATACAATTTCCTTTGCTGTTTTTAAGACAATTGAATTTTCCGCACTTTTAACATTTTCCTAACTATAATTTAATACGATTCTGATCTACGGAAATCGACGTGACGTCTCATTTTGTTCAACAGAATTCTTTAATTTAATCTTTTTTCACACTTGAGAAAACAGTTAGTTTGCCTTTGCAATTCATATATAAACTCTAAGCCCGATTTGGAAAGTGTAACTACGTTATAACGTAGGCAACTTTTTAGGATCTTAAATAATTACTTGCCTACTATGTGAATGGTAAAAATGATGAGTCAAACATCTGGAAGTTATATTTTGACTCTCTTTAGTATGTGTACTTAATAAGATACGCGAAATCAATATGAGTCAATTTAAAAGTTAAACTACTTTGATGAGACTTTCTTCGTCAAAGAATCGACACTTTCCCTGTTATGAAATACGTAAAGGGTTTAAAAACTGATCAGATATTTTGAAAAGTTTTACAAAAGCTTAGAATAAATTGACTTTAATCGATTTTGGTTGACTAAGACAATTATTTCTGAACAAAATATTATACGCCTCAGTGAAGAAATTCTTCAAGCTATTACATTTGGAATAAAAAAAACAAAAATTATAAAATAATCAGGAATAAAGTATGTATCTGGGTGAATAAATGTCATTAGAAAATAAACTTATAAATTTGTATAACTCTAATATTACAAATGCCAATGAAAATATATTTAAACGCGTTTCAATAACAAATGGTATTTACAAAGAGAATATGGAGTCGGTCTAAATTGTGGAAGGTAATTACTGGTAGTAAAAAATGTAATGAATTATATACTGGTACTTGTGTCCAATGGGCCTCTGCTGCTAAGAGATGGTATACTATAGTTAAAACTTAAAATAAATAGTGTAATATATTTTGTTTCGTAACTTTGGTCCGGCTTGTGCAAATTTTCTTTTTTTTTACTGAAATAAGTAGATAAAAAACTACTTATATAATTGGACTACTTATGCAATTTAAATATGGTTTTAGCCTACCCTTCGCTTATTTCGGTAAACAAAATTTAGCTTAATCTATGTCCCAAAGTTACGCATCTTACCATTTCTCGACAACGAAAGTCATTGAATAGTGAGTAGAGTGATTTGTTTTATTTATAGGTGTGAAAAATGAGTAGCTTAAGAAAAAGATACAAATATTTTTTTATTGTCAAAAAAATGAAAGTCAAATAGCCGGTAGCCTTATTGGTATAAGTAAACTTTCAAGATACTGAATCAGAATCAATAATAAGGACGGGTTTTTTAGTTGGAAAAACGATTCACGGCAAAAGTCGCAATGTAGACTATTTAGTCCACGTGTGCTAGCTGAAAAAATGTACATCCAATGAGCTGAACAAAGAGGTCATTTACATTTCGAATGTCGTTTTTATACAACGATACTCTGAATAAGATCGAGAGATATACGAATCCTCGTTTGCATCGTCTTCTTAGTATGCAAAAGAAAAAATGCTTTATGGCTAATTCGAGTCCGATTTTCCAATGCAAAAACTTCGTAGATGCGGAAAAGCCTTAATTGTCGATCAATTTTATTTTGCAATGATGGAGTGCTCCCGATAGAGTTGTATTTTTATACATCGTAACGAGACAGATGCTCATTGAGATTAATTATCCTGCCTCGAGATGGCAGCAAAAAAAGAACCAAAGCAATTATTGAAACGACACTTCCACAAGGATAATCCTAGAAATGCGAGGATCAACAATAATGCTGATGAATCACCTGTTATCACAACATCACTTTTTTGTTCGCGTGAGTGCAAGGCTGTATATTATAATATGCGCAAAAAATAGCTCCGCTCGCCCATAATCGCATTGAAAGAAATTGCCAAAACTGAAATAATACTCAATCGATCCATCGGAATCTCGGTCACTAAAATTAAAACATAGAGTTCTCCACGTGCAGTACATCCAAAAAAATCACACTAAATAAAATGTTTGTCCCTCTGTAAAATGCACAGATTTATTTTTTCATCCATCTACATCTCGATCATCGTCGTAGCTTCATCTCGGTTGTTCTATCGGCGCCTCCGCGTCTTCTCCAACCGTACATATATACACATATATATATATAGTAATCGCTATTCTCGCTTGTCCTCGATTTTACCGCGTGCCCTAAATTAATCGTGATCAACACGTGTCATATTGTCTAATTGCCGCATCATCGCGGCGAGTGTTACCATCAGATAAAATATGGGCCCGATGACTATCGATGATGATTGTTGATTGACGCTGTTTGGAAGATCATCAGAGAAGCGCAGGTCTGCACATCCGGCCGAGGATGCAGCGGACCGGATGTAAGCGCTGACTAAACGATAATTCGCGCTGCGGAGATAAGGGCGAGAAGGAATGCGATACGCGATATTATACCTTCGAAGCGATTTGTAGTATAGAAGGCGAGAGGGTCATCGGACACTCGAGAGAGAATCGAGAGGCGGAAGAATGTGCTTTCGGAGCTGATGATATTATTCGCGTATGCGATGATGTTCAGTATCGAAATCGCTGTGAACACTTTAAATGAACGAAAATGTTAGACTACTGCGGAAATCTATACCTCGTTGTTAAGATTTGTTCTACGTGAAATAATTGCTTATATAATACACCGTCAATTAAATATACAATATACTCATCGTGTAGAAGCGATTCATTATACCGAATATTTTACTGACGTGCGAACTCGATGCAGAGCTTCAGTAAAAAATCAACAATTCCGCGTATATCATACGGTGTATGCATTATGATATTGCACGAAAATGAGAGAGATAGAGAGGGGGAAGGAGAAAAAACAGTCGCGCGTGTCGCAATGATTTATGAAAGAGTATATATATATATATATATATTTATATATATATACGCGAGAGAGCGCGCAATTGAGCATGATTTGTTATAATTTATAAGCCTTGCAAAAGAATTCCAGGCTCTGTAACATTGAATTAACGCCGGGCGAGCTGCCGGCGATCATTAGCGCACAGTCATTATATAGCTATGCCTGATGTATTTTATATATATATATTTTCGTGTATGTTTTTTCTTGATTACAGCGGCCGTCGTCGCTTTGACGTCCAATAATATAAAGTGCGTGTGCACGCGCGCTCGAACATCGCGCACAATGGTCTTTAAATTTCAATCGGATGTGCGCTCGGGCTGTTATATTCTTGGCTATATCTGGTGCTTGTGGAGGGATTTAAAACTGAATGTTTCGTTATTATGCGCTCTGTTCTAACTCCGCGTGAAGTCATGACTTTTAGCGATGCGTGTATTGAAAATGTGATTGGGATAACTTTCGATACGTAGATTAATATTATTGTTATTTGCAAAAGTTTATTATACTCTCCGCGTATGCAAAAAAGGTTGATTTGATAATATTGCTTTATCGTTAGGAACGAGCGCCAGCAAAAAAATTATGCAAAGCGCGAGGGTCTCCGTGTGGAGGGAGAAAACGTCACTTATCGCCTCGGCTTAACTATAACTAAAGCGCAAAATGCAAAATTGCCGCAACGCGAGTTACGCGCATATACCTGTAAGCTGCAATGAGACACTGAAAATCCTGCAAAATTACTCGATATGTGTATAGAGAAAACTTTTATTTATGTACTTTAACATTATTATCTATCTCGAAATTCTAATTAGATTATTCTTGGAAGCATCAGGCGAATACAAGGCCGCATAACTGCACTGGAAATGGATTTGGAAACGATGTTTTGAATATGCAATTATCTTATCTTGATGATTCGGGATCTTGGTGTGCAATAATATAAGAGATGCTACAAGAGCTGAAAACGTGATATTTTCAAAATCAAAAGGCACACGTAAGACACTACTTTTTAATTTGTATATCTTTCTCCTCGAATGAGTCGCGAGCGGTATTTATAATGATGAATACCATTATACAAAAGCTTTTTTGTTACTTAATTTAATTTACAAGTGCCCTCGTTTCTAAAAAAAATAATTTTTGCATTTATCGGATTCCCAAGTATTATAGATGAGCTTCCAGTGCGATGTAAATAATCTATCTGCAAATTAATGCAAATCAATCAGGACTTATCGGTTTTTCTCGATTAATCGACGATTATTTTTCTACTATTCTAACCTCTTATATTGCAGGCTTTATCCGATTCCAATTATATGCTTGCTAGATATGATATCTAATATGTGATATCCATCGTGCGTATATTTTCCAATAAGCTCCCAAGCAGTTATTAAATTATAAAAAAAACAGAGCCATGAACGAGGAAACTTCTGGCTTCTGTCCTGCGATGATTATATAACTTCCACATATATCCTCGTGTATCCAAAGGTATATATAATTTTCGTCGCCAAATTGCGGATGTTCTTGAAAAAAGGGCTCTCGCACTAGTGCGTGTGTATCATTAAAATTAGGTCGTTCCCGTCGTCCTCTAATTTTAATTATATACACGCATACAAGCGCCGCCCCTGTGAATTGCTCGAACGTGTTATATTTGACATTTCCAAGCGCCATGTAATACTCTCTTATTGGCCCGGATTAGGTTTTGTACACACTTTTTCGCGCTCGCGTAAACATCGCGATCCCGTACATGTGTAAATCACGAGCGGAAGATAATCTATATATAACGAGAGAAGTGCGCGTTGACTCGTCGAATTGTTGCGTGTATGATGTTGTTATATATAAGCGCGTGTGGATTACAAGCGCCGCGGATTTCTTTCAGCTTGTTTAACGAGCTCGCCGTCGTTACGTCAGCGGCGTGACAGTATATCCGAGACTAATTACTTATATTAGATTGTTCCACGAGTCTATATAGCGCTGCTGCTACAGCGTAGGAAAAAAATTTGAGGCAGCTGCTAATGAACAGTGTTTACTATGTATATATAGGATATTTGATTTGAAATACTTCGGTATACAGCTTATGGAATGACGTTCATCGCTCTATTTCAATTCGCATTTGATTTATTGTATCAAATGTATATGAATAATATACATTTGATAAAAAAAACTCCTCTCGCGAATCAGAAATTTGAAAACAGCTTCTTATCGTCGATGCTTGTATGCGAGGCTTTGGAAAAATTCGCAATATGCGTTGTATAACAATAAACAGAGTTGTATTATCAAACTGTCTACGAGTCATCACACAAATTAGAAAGGAAGATTTTTCGAAGGTTAATGAATAATCAACGGAATTTTATTCAGTAACGTTGTTACTCTTCTTCAATGTTTTATAATCCTACGTAATAGTATACAAAATTAAAACAGGTATCGAATTTCAAGGTCACGGGTTCCACCATCTCCATCACTGCCAGAGACACCTAAAAACTACCTTATACCGTATACATTATACTCCTAATAAGACATCCAAGCAAAACCAGATAGGGGGATTCACGGGCTCTAATAACTAAATAGCGCATGTGCAAAAACACGTCGCCAATGAATATTGTAGCGCGATACTACACACATACTCACACAAGAGGCGCTAACAGATACCGAAACCGTAAATCAGTGATGCGTGTCGCGCCGGTGTATTACGCGCCGGGCTCCTTCCGCAAACAACTCATACTCACGGACGTGCCACCGCCAAGATGGGACAAGACACTGATTTTCTCGCTTCGTTGTGGCGATTATTTTGGTTGAAGGGATTTTTTATTGCCGTAAACAAAGAAAAAAAGTTTGCGGATCGTTGGCTGGAAACTGCTGCTTGCTCGCGCGGATAGTTTGTTCAGTAGTAAAAGGCGAAATCGATCAGACTATAGTCGACGGATATAATTTTGAATTACTTATTTAGATGCAGCTTTTTTTTTAATCAAGGATCGACAGCTGAGATATGAACATCCACATTTGTTCACAAAATTGCATGTGATGCAGTAGTAAACGTTTAAATAGCGACGTCAATTTACAAACTTAAAAATAAATAAGCTTAATGCGATGTTCAGCTGTACGAGGCTGGTTATGGAGCTTTTTTTAGGTCGTATAAAATGTAAAAAGAAGGAAAGCAAGTCGAAACCATATGCCAACAAAAAGTTACGGACCAATTAGCCATATTATTCGGTGAGTAATTTATTGTCTGGCTGAGCAAACATTTTTTTTCAATTTCAATCTACAAAACTGAGGCTGACATCTTTTAACAGAAATCATTGAAAATAGCCGCTCCTATCAAAATGTATTTATTTAAATTGGTCCGGTGAGCGTACTCCCAAAAATACAATGTTTCCATTTTTGGGCCCTGCAGTGTCCAAATTCTCATAGAACGGCTCATTTACCCTGATTATAGCTCTTAGCTGCCCGGTTATACCGATATTTATTACGTTTTCAGAAGATACGAGGCCGCTTATCTAGCGCGACGTGCCATTTATGACCGAATAAAATTGATTATGCAAGTGGTTCATTATCGGAGCAGTAGCAATTTTCTCTAATTCGGTGTGTTCATATACAGTCAAAATAAATTTTCAACGTTTCAATCGATAACTGTGAATATGTTTTGCAGCTGTCTGCGCATCACTATATTATGATCCGATTCTCAAAACTTGCTATAGCTTCCAAATTTATGTTTACAGCAAAAAAAAAAAGATTTTCAAGAAGCTTTTTCCTCGATTCAACAACAGACTTCTGACGCTTATAATAATACGATCTCGATGGTATAGTCGCACATATTCGTTGGCATATACAAGCGATCGGCGAACTTAATTTTGTCATACGCAGATAAGAAGACACGGCGCAGAGTCGAGCGATCACGTTACGAACGATAGATATGCAGGTGTGACACCTGTTGATTCAAGCCCGTCATCACGTGCGTCGTTGCGCTCGAAAAAGGCGTGTATTTAGGCCTTTTAAACCTGCCACTCATTATTTGATTTGATAAATTCATTCGATCAAACATACGCGATTCGATGAGGTTCGATATAATTATATACTCTCGGCGTCGCGACTGTCGAGTTACTTGTAGAAAAAAAGCGAGAAGAACGACTTGCTCTCCCGTGAACGCGCGACGCGATCGAAAAAAACTACTGCGTACAGAGAAAGAGAGGAAAAAAGCGCGCATGATGGGCCTTTTGAACGTTTGAGATTACCGATTGAATCTCGGCCATTATGAGCTCTCCTATATACATATACTGCTCCAATCGACGAGAGAGTCACCGCCTCAGAAGACGAGGGGGCGTCGGCAATCAGCAGCCTTGACCTCCCCGCAAGCTGCTACCAAGCTCAATATAAACACGTGTAGAGCGAGAGAAGTTATTATCGCGAAAAACCCGACATCCTGCTTCGATGCCGAGCCCGCTCTTTTTGTCATGCAAATTATCACAGCCGAGCAATTGGACGATGCTGATGGTCCCATCAGAGTATATACATATATATAGCCATTGTGGTGCTCGATTCGCGGCTCTGCCTTGTTTTGTCCATTATATATATTGATGCTGATGCTCTCTTTTTCAGGTCTCCCCCCCCCCTCTCACGCAGAATGCGAGATGAATACGACGTCGACGACGACACAGTGGCCCCTTTATAATGGGCCTGACGGCCTGTACTTCTTGTCTTGCTTTGTCAATTTTCTCAAAGTCCATCAGTCGCCATCAGGACTGAGTACGCACTCACATACCTATGTGGATTAATAAAACGTGCCATTGTAGTACGGCCTCCGGGCTGTGCGGTGTGCGGCCTTTGAAGTAGGAAGAATTTGATTTGATGGTATTGAAGGCTGGTAACGCGCAGGGAAGCTGTTTTGTGAAAATACTAATTTGTAAATAGTTGGATCATCGATGAAAATTTTATTTACGAAGTTGCGAAAGCTATGCGATTTTGTAAAAATAAGACAATTTTCACGAGTTTAATCTAGTACATAATATACATGCGTATAATGTAGGCTTATTAATTTAGCGCGAAATAATAATACGTATTATTCATCAGAGAATATATGTCAGCTTATTTTTAAAAATATTATCTCAATATGCATTAATAATTATAATACCAATATTATTATCGTGTATTTTTTCTATAGAATTTTACATTTGTTTATATTCTTGTTGAAATAAACGTATATTCAATACACCCGTGAATAATTATAGCGAAGATATACCAGCGTATTACTATTAATTTTTTAAATAAATTTGTATCCCCTCTCCACAATCTGCAAAGCGAGAATCGTATATACACTAACTTCTTCCGTAACGGATTATCTCTAACAACATAATAATATGGGTATATAACGTTTCATAGCTCTCATATAACAAAACCCGCAGATAAAAATCAGAAAAATTTCCGTATACTAATATGACAAAAGACCATTTAATACGTTTACACAAATCCGGATATACCTACATAACAGAGTACGCCGTATTAGAAGTGCACTATAACAAGCTAATACGTATAAACATTAAAACACGGGTAAAAATCGCATAAATTACAGAACAATCGCTCGGCAGTCGTATAACATTATGCACCATTGACTTTCCACGCGGAATACCACGGCGATCGATTAACATTTTATCGGCGATCACGTCGAGTAATTCCATAAACACAATAATTTTCTTTTTCCACGCAGTTCGCGCTCTCGCAACGCGCATAAAACGCGAGAGCGGAGAACACCTTGAGAAGGTCGTTGGAAAACGTACGCGCGAGCGCGAGTTTATTACACCACTTTTCATTTTCTCGGACGAGTTCGTCTCTCCCTGATTATTCGTATGGCCGCGCTGCGATGTATTTTTCCCCTTTCCACAACCCCGCGAACGTTCGCAGTTTATTTTTTCTCCGCGTCGCACGGCATTTAACGAGAATTCGCGCGATAAGGCGAAACGATCGTGTGTCTATGTGTGTGTGTATATATAAGGATACGAGGAGAGGAAATTGCGAGAGGAATCGGATGGATTTACGATGGTTTTTTTTTAATTCGTTTGCATAAATGAGAGGTATTAGGTTTTTTTATACGAAGAAACGTACGAGGAGTATCGTTTTTATTTTTCTGTGGTTTTAGAAAAGTTTTAGAAAATTTTGAGCGTCTAAAACTGGCGTCTTTTGAATTAATCGATTTAAAGACGATAATTATAGCAGTAGCAAAGGTTATTGAGAAAATGATGACACTTGTTCAGAGCTTATATAGAAGTATAAGGACGTCTATATAAGCACACCAAGGCTTTATGGTAAAAACATCAAATTAAATTTTAAGGTGTCAATTTCGTGCAATTGTATTATAATGATTGAAAATTGTACATTTTAACGTCCGTCTGCTTTACGACAAATTAGTTGCTTCTTGGATTCCTGTACTTTTTCAATTGCTACAAACAAGTACAAATCACCTATTTCCGCTTCTCACTTTCGAGTCTTCCGACTGACATGTCGTCGCTCGAATTATTATTTCAATTTAATCATTGGCACTCTGCACGTCACTGTTATTTGCCATGAAAAAAAAATCAGATATTAACGACTTACGTCGCTAGATTATCCATTTAATAAATAAGTTTGATTTAACAATCGTGCCTTGAGAAAAATATTATTAAAAAATTGAAAGAATATTGAAAGAAATAATTGGCTATTATTATTATATTCAACTAATTTCTGAACTTTTTTTTCGGAAATATAACACCACTGTGAAGGTTAATTTTGCTTTCATATTAGTGCTTCTATACTGTTCTTCTTTATACCCCTAGCGAATCGCCTCGTCGGTATGAAAGAAAAATAGCCGCACTTACCTGGTTGGAAAATGTAAAATCTAATATCGAGTCTGCACGAACACACTCGTAAAATGAAAAACATTTTGTAAATTGAGTTTAAAACGCGGAAGTGTGCAATTTCTGCACACTTTATTTTTCACGCCGCGTGCGACGAAGCCGTATATACAATTATTTCGTAACCCTTTCAATGTTAAAAATGAAATAATTATATACCTGCAGACAAAAAAACCATTTCCCTGGTCGTTAAAAAAATAGATCATACAGAACATACTCACCTAATCATAATATCGCACCTAGGCTCGATTGGCTCTTCAGCAAAAGCTCACTTCGACAGCATCAGACAAGCGTAATACCCGAAAAATCGCGATTCACTTCCGTACTCTCGTTCAATCTCTCCAATCCTGTCATTCAAGAAAAAAAATAATCTGCGAACTCGATCGAGATGCAACGAAAAAGTTAGTTTCTGGATATACCCCGAGGACACGCGCGGAGAGAGTCAGAGTCGGAGAGATGCGACTGTGCGAGGTGATAAGAGCGTGTATAAGAGTCCGCGGCGAGCTGGACAAGTCGGTGGATGTAACGATAACTAAATAAAGCAACGGGCTGTTGAGGGGTCAACGCTGGCGCGAGCGGGCGCTGCTGTGTGCGCAGCTATATAATACTTACTCCCGCGCGCGCACCGTGTCAATCCCTGTGGTCACGGCTGTGATGCAGTATATAGCGACAACGACGGCGAGTCGACTTTTACGGGCTTAATTAGCGCGAGTTGTATAGGTGCTTTGCTGCTGATGCCGCTGGATTAATTATTTTTTGCTTTTTTTTATGGGTAGGTTGGTGTGGGTTTTTTTTTCGGGGGGGGGGGGGGGGGATTTAATTGCGATGAGAATTTTAAAACGATGAATTATATCGATTTGTGTTGATGTACGAGTTATTTATACAATGAGCATAAAATCAATATTTGTATTTTCGTCAATTGCGTAAACAATAAAGATATTGCTGAAAACTTATTGACGTATTGGTACGAGTTATCGATTGTAATGAGAAGCAGAGTCAATATTTGTATTTTTGTCAATTGCATAAACAATAAAGCTATATGCATGTGGAAAGCTTTGTTTTACTTCATTATCATGGATAAACGGCTTTTGATGTATACGAGCACTAATTTTAGATAGTTGCACTATACAATTATAATCGAAAAACTTACAAAAAATTATATAATGTATGACTAATACATAAGAAACTAAATCACAACTACACATACTAAATCTATGCTAAACTCAGAAGCAAACTCGCCAGTGTATCATCTTTCGTATAGGTAAGGAAACACCGCGAGGACACGTGGAATCAAGCGTGACTCTCTTGATCTCGGTAACATATCGATCTATATAATCGAGATTCGCTCAGGTTTTCATCGGTTTTCATCGATCGATTCTGGATCCAGCTGGCCTTTGCCAGATCGACGCGAGCGTAGAATACGTGCGTCGACGAAGAGCGCGAGAGAAAATGTGCGATAGACAGCAGCAGCTAAATCAAAAGCGATTTGCATAACAGAGACAATGACACTTTTCCCTCTCTCTCTCTCTCTCACTCTTTCTCTCCGCCGGCCGTTTCTTCTACGGCGCAAGCGAACGAGCCGATGCGAATTGGATAATACGTTAATTGCGACAGTTGGAAAGGACTCGAGATTCGCGTAACGCCGCACGCCGTAGATATATATATTCACTTTTTTCAGCTCACGGGGAAGCGTTCAGGCACTTTTCTGTGTCCACTACGTGTAGTGTGGCCCAAGGGAAAGGCATATTCATTGTTCATGCTGCAACTGCGTATCTATAATTATATAACATTACTTATCTGCTTTAAATATGAATTGGACTGATGCGCATTTTATTGCTGAATGGGATAAAAGATATATAAAAGATAATTGAGATGAGATGATACCTGAAAAGAGAATAAGCTCTCGAGTGACACGCGGATTCGTTGTTTAATATAGAGAGTTCATAAAGGCCTTCAAATTATACGATCAAATTCGACCTCCTTAATAATTCCAAGGGAAAATTGAGAAAACGGTCATCAAGTTTTCTCGCTTGTAATTTATAGAATTCTACAGCAGTATAGTATATACAAAAGTACATAACACCACCGCGTAGAGTAGAGACGTCATAGCAATCAACTTTATAATAACTTTCCACCCCGTGCGTGCGCGTGTCTATGCGGACTTGCAACGAGAGAAGAGAATTAATTCATTGCTCGCTGTGATCTCACCAGACGATCGGCATTACATCCACTTCCTGATGGGTGGAGACCTTCTTTTTTCCAAATCCTTAATCGTTATAATACTTTCCGTGTATCAAAAATACCATAATCATTGCGGACAGGTAGATATAATTATAGTATCTATATACAAAGTATTCGAGGAAGCTTCGGAAAGAGAAGAGCTGCGAATCTCTGCAGAGAAAGAGAGATCCTCATCCTCGTCCAGCTCGACGACGACGACGACGACGACGACGTATAAGCTGCTGCGGCTCTCGGCAGTCGAGTTTAAATTACATATACAGTATAAAAGACTTTATCCACTTGAACGGGTAGAGGCGAGCGTCGGGGGGCAATCATCCTATTGACGTGCCATAGTAGTATATCTCGCATGAATGGCCGCGTGTGCGCTAGCGCACCAAGAAAAGCACACACACCACCGGAGAAGAGTATCTCTCTCTTTCTGTCTTTGTCTCATCGTCACGGTTATCGGCCACGATTATATTCCTCGCGGACCCGGGGATTCTCCCACGGCAGATCGCACCGCGAGCTGCGGCGTCGCGGCTTATATTGCTCTCAACAATATTATACAGTATGTGCATTAATATCCGTATATATGAGAACGACCTGGAGTGAAATGATTTCTGGTGATTATAAAAATTATGAGTCGCGGTGAAAAATGCCTTATGCAATGTACTCAAGTAGATCATTCGTATGACGTACCAAAAATCGGATTCTCCGACCTGCGGAACATCAATCAATCGCAGTCACTTCTCTGAAGTGAAAATAGCGCGGGAAACGACGAATCTAGCGCTCTAGAAAGCGTGGCGCGCGAGGTCATTACTTAATTACCAAAACTTGAACAAAACCGCAGCAGCGGTACAAAACGTCCGGAATTACAGCTCGCATAAGGGCCTTTCTACTAAAGCATCACCTTCAATTATGCCACTCTCGTCATAATATATATATATATGATGTGTATCCCAGAGCCCAACGACGAGCGCGAGATAAATAAGTGGTCAACAAAAAGGATCCTTGAGAGGATGTACTATTCTTCCCCCCCCCCCCCTCCGTTATAATACGTCGACGATGGCGACGCTATATACGCGTACGTATATATATATGTATATAAGCAGAGCGAGATATCAGCTCGGAAAGGCGTCTTTGAGAGAAGCGCACAGCATCCAGCGAAATAATGACCCACTTAGGTGTCGTTTGCACATGCGGTACAGTAGTGCGCGTCCACGCAGTCGTGACTCACGGATAGCTGCCACTGCAATTTGCCTCTGCGGGCATATTAGTGCGTATGCGCGTCCGGCATAGAGCTGCGATCAGAGCCTTCTATAATGAGCGATTCCGTGTGTGTGTCCATACGGCGGTTATTGGCGCCGCTGATGAGTTGATCGCGAAGCTAAAACTATTTTCTTTTTTCATTTCAAGTATAACGCGGTGTGCAGTCTTCATCGACGAGGGTGTATAATATGCGTGTTTTCGTATAGATGCTGTTATTCATATATTATATGAACATTGTAACGAGATATCTTTTTTCGATAAACAGTACTGCAGTTGGATTGGAATTGAAGGGACGCGTATTATATACAAGAGAGTAAAAGTGACCATCGAGATTTCAACGCGTGCTGCCACCTACTGGTGATAACGGGCTATAGACTCACTGCCTTATCATTGCGGGTATAGTATATGCAACGCTTTCTTCTCAACGTCATTAAAAATTGAATCTACAATTTAAAATGCGGCTATATATTTTTCCATCACGTCGACGACAGTATTCGGGAAAACAATCAAACAAGACTCGATCACAATGACCGCGAGAGATGACTTTTTTCCATGGACGGCATAGGTATATACTTATATCCTATATATATATATATACACAAGAAAAATCGCATAATACAATCCCTATTACGCGCAAAAGTCACCTCGCATTCCGCGTCTCATTAATTTCCATACGGGCATAGTCTCTCCGTCATCAGCGGAAAAGTGCGTCCCTTCTCGCTCCCGCATACACATAGGTATATGTATGTACATACCTGTGCACACATACGCGCGCGCGCGTTTATGAATGAAATCCGCAGCGGGAGGAATTTTATACGCGGCGCGCGCCAAGCAGAGCGCGAGAGAAACTCCCGGGGAATGTGAATTTTTTCACCGGCGTCGCAGCCGTTCATTCATAAACGCCTCGGCCTCCGCACTGCTGCACCGAGTATACCTTTCTCTTTCCTTTCCTTTACTTCGTTCGTTCGCATGTATATATATATATGTATATACATGCGCGGCTGGTGATATAGACAGCGCGGTTGTGTATATCTATAAGGGTAGGGAGTATATTCTGTTGTTTTTATTTTCATTTCCAGGAGTTTATTTTCTATATAGCGACGCGGTTTGCGCGCGATCGGCAAGGACTGTCGGCATTCCTTGCGAGGATATTTATGCCGCGATCGGGTTTGAGATATGCGGGTTGTGCGGTGCGTTTGGTGAGCGATTTTGTTACAGGCTCGTATAGTGTGTGTAACTATTTTTTTCAAAAATATATAACACAAATTATTGTGAAAAAATAGCATTTGTACGTGTTATAGTTCTTTTAACCTTATGAATATAGGACTGCTCAGCTCATTGGAATTTTTCATCCCTCATTTTCACGCAACACAATCGATATACTTCCTTCCGAAAGGATGCACACACAAGCTTTCGCGTCAAGGATCGTAAACTGGTTCAGTAGACGACCGGCCGCATACCTTCGCCATCGTTGCACATGTATACATATATATATCTCTACCCTCGCACACAAGCCTCTTATCAGTATATGCGAGCGTATATATATGTATGCGTTGTTCGCGCCGCGGTGGTGCATTACTGCACACATCCGGCGGCGCACAAGAAGTCGCCTTCTCTCTTTCTCCCTCCGTCTCTCTCTCTCTCGCGAGCTTCATTCACTATGGCGCGCATTCAGCGGCCTTTGAAGGTTGTAGCCGAGCTATGCATTGTCGGACGAGATGAAAAAAGAAGGAGACGCTCGCGCGCGAGATATATAGATAATGCAAAGGCCGGATGAAAATTGACGCAGAATTTTTCTCTACTCAATATGTATAGAGCAAAATATCTGTGTGAAATATATATATATACAAGTGGTATAACGGGGTTCCGAGAAGCCGCGAGAAAAATTAAAATTCGAACGAGAGAATTACAGGTGAAAAGGGAGAAGCAGCCGCCTTTGCATAATTTATTCCACCGCGAAACACATATATACAGAAAGAAAGAGCCGAGATTGTATCGGTATATACGGCGAAACAGTGCGCAAGAGAGAAAGACTATACCGCGAATGCGCGCACTCGAGAAGGCAATGCAGTCGGGTATATACATATAACTATAAGTATCGGCGAGCCTTCGATTATATTGCGAACGCTTTTTCCTCGCGGCCTTCCTGGCATCGCGTTACGTATATAAAATCCTTTCTCGACGCCATGTCGCTTTCCATTGACTTTGGAAAAAAGTTATGTACATAGCTTTATATCGATTGTTGTCCCTCGTCATTACGATAATCGGAGCGCGTTTAAAGGACACCGCGCACGAGGACTTTAAATTCGTCTCTGCAGAGTTATACGTGTATTCTTCCGCCCACGACTGAAGTTTCAGCTCCACAAATTCCAACTTCACCGATCTCCAGTCGCAAAATTCTGAAATTTCGACAAACTTACCACAGCACATAAAAACACTGATCCATCCAAGTTTCCTTATTTTCTCTCTCGCACGTGTATACTGCATATATAAAAGCGCAAAAAGATTCGCCGCGGGCGAATATAATACGCCATACTGAGGCGGCTCGCGAATCTCTGCGCTGTGCTCTCTCGCGAGAGATGTCAGTGACCCAGAACTTCTTGTGCAGCGGCGCGCGGGAACGACGACTTTCACTGCAGCTTGCCGGTTCATATATATATACCTATATACCAGCAGCGGTCGTTGCGAGAACTATATATATATGTGCTGCTCTGTTGCTGGGCCTTTTAAACGCCGACAGTTTGCGAGATTTGCTTGACTCGCCGATGGATTATTATCTATGGAGAGTTTTGTTGGCGCGGAGTATTGGAATATTTTAAAATGTTTTTTATAAAATCACAATTGAACTGTGTGATGCGTTCTACGCTGATTTTAGCGGTACTTTTTGCCCTGGAAAGTTGAAGTAACGCTATAAGTTTCTCTTATACACTATGTGAGACTTACATATACGAAATTTGGAATGTACAGGTATATATACTTCAAAAAAGTGTCCCGAACGCGTATGCCCTTATACAGCCACCTCAACAAGAATGTTTACCTCCGTATTTGTCGAAAGCCCGTTATAGGACATAAGAGCCCTTAAAAATCGATTAAAGACCATAATATATATACGATACACGTGCAGGCAAGGCTCCTCCTTCCCTTCACCCCGATGGATAAAAACTGAGCGCGCAACTCGTGATGCAACCGCGTACATTTCTGATGCATATATACGAACCTTTTCCGTCACTTATCCCCTCGTTTTCCATCTTCGGCAATTGGCTATTATAGCTGAGTTTATATATACTTTCGGCCCGACGTTACGACGATAAGTATCACCTTTTTTCTTTTCTTCGAGACGACGAGAGTCACCTTGGCTCTCATTGCCTCTATTTTTATGCAACGCGCGTGTCGGGGACTACTTATTTATAGAAAATATCGCGAATAAGATTGCGCGCACGTAAAAAAAAACGTGTTTGCGCGCGTCTAATTTTTTCGAGATTTTCTTTCTGACCGCGACTGAACTGGTTTTTTTCGCAAAAAAAAACTGCTCGGCCTTTATTCTCAGTGCTGAGTTTGGGCGACGTGCGTCATAAACTCGTCTCCAAAGGCTCCAAGCTAGCAAACTTTGTATTTTGTTCGAAATTAAAATTTCCTACAACGATCGAAGTATACAGCTCTTCCCCCCTATATAACACGCGAGTGTAAACAATTCCAAGAGAAGCACAAAAACAGCCTCAAACCGTTCTCCCAGCAACACGCGTATCGTGAAACTATCCCAGCAATCTTTCGCCCCGAAACAAGCCCATAATCTCTCTCTCGCCGCGCAACATAGCGCGCATCTTCGCAATCAAGCCTCTCCGCGCAAGCAAGCGCATCAAAGCCCCATAATCTCGGAAGCATATCCTCGTCGGCGGCCACTTACGCTCGGCTCTCTCCTCATAGAGTAGATCCCGATCGGCTTGACTGCTGCAGCCCAGAGGCTAAAGTGCGCTGGGCTGCGCAGCAGCGTGAGAAAGAAAAGCCGCGCAGGAACTCGCGGTTCTATTTCTGGCCTTTCCCTCGGCTCAATGGACTGCTGCTGCTGTTTCTACATATATACCTATATATATATACTCCCGCGCACCTCTTGTATTATGTGCTCGCGGACACTGCCCGCGAAAGGATATACTGTGTGTAAGTGTATATACGCGAGTGTGGGTATATGCCGATGCAGCGCTGTATAGAGGAGGGAGGTGAGAGGAGATTCTCTCTCGCGTCTTGTTATTTTCGTTGTTTTTGCTGATTCGCTGCAGCGCGGGATGAATGAAAGCGAGTTGCTTATGTTTTTTCTTTCTGTTTAGGGCAGCGCTCGCGATGAGTCACTCGAGGATATGCGCAGTTTTATTGCTGTGTTCGAAGACGATGTTTTTTTTTCATGCGCGAAAAGCATATTTTCAGATTCTTTGTTCGTAATCTCTATTACAGGAGTAATCGATTTGTCATAAGGAACATTTTACTTTTAGAGATATAAAGAACCCTGAGCTGAGCAAATTCTCGCGTCAAGCGATCTTCCCCGAAATCCTCTTCGCGTATAATCCCTCGTACCTTGTATGTAGCTTACGTGCCTCGTATCATCCCCACCCAAGAGACATTCCGCAGCTCCGTCCCCCTCCGCGGCGAAAAAAAGGTAAAAATCCCTTGGACATAACCCATGGGCTTTTGAGACACGGCCGCCGAAAGCCGTATATAGAGTGTATTAAGTATATACACTGCATCAGAGGCCGGCGCTCGAGGGGCGCAGTCAAGAAAAAAGTAGCCGGCGCCGTTCTGAGGTGAAAGAAATGCTTTCGGCGCGTGTCCGACCCCGCCCGAGACTCGACGGAATTTGCGCCGAACGCGTACTTATATGTGTGCAAGTATAAGTGCAGCAGACTGGTCTGTAAAACCCTGATGCCGACGCGGTAGAGGCGATTCCGCGAACTGCGCTCGCTGCGTTTGTGTTCGCGATTTTTGTGTTCTTGAGTCGCAGTTGAGCTGAATAAATTCATCGTCTTGCTGCTCTTTTATCGGTGATGATCGTATACTTTATAGTTTCTGAAATACCTGTTGCACAGCATCAGCCTCGTCATTCCGATCCACTCGAAGTAAAGAAGGTTTTCTGCCGAAAAACAAAATCGCAAGCGAGTTAACATTTCGATCTATAAGCACGCGTTAAAGGCTGATGTTTTCTTGCGGCAGTTTTCTCACACCGATATCGAATCACAGCCGGTTTATATTAACCATAAGCTATTCCAACGGTGCATCCCGACCGCGGAAAAACATGGAAGCGCAAAATGAAACTAAAATCTCACCGTCCAAAAAGTAAGTATAAGTAAGGTTAAACATCCTCCCCTCTGCACTCGCAACAATCTTCGCAAAAACTCCCGCAACCACCTGTTTACAAAGACAAAGCGTCGGTCATAAGTATACATCGTCCTAACCTCCCCTAAATCGACTATATAATACAAACCTTTTACTCTCTGGCTTCCATCAGCTGCAGCTTTGCGATAAAAAAATACGAAAAAGCCTCCGCGAGTGCGTGCATAGCAGGTACTTAGTATAGGAGGTTCATGGGAAAACCAAGAACGTGCGCGATCTCGCTACAAGAGCGAGACGGCGATAAATGTATATAGGTATATATTCTCCTCTATATATAGAAAGAAAGAAAAACGATGATGGTTCCCGTAGTGGGGCGCAAACGTGAATGATCCGCATAGTGGGTCCACCAGGTTGAAGAGAGACGGAGAGAGAACATTCTCTGTCTCTCTCTCTCTCTCTCTCTCTCTCTCTCTCTCTCTCTCTCTCTCTCTCTCTCTCTCTCTCTCTCTCGCAGAGCAGCGCCGCCGTGAACGGCTCGGAAATGGCCGCGGGAAAGTAGAGTGCTGCTGCGCGCCGCCGAGCCAACACACACAGACAGCGCGCGGCCTCCGCTTCTCTCTCTCTCTCTTTCTCTCGTTCGTCGAGCGTCAACTTGTATTGTGCGAGTGGCAGCAGTCCAGGATCGATCCGTCCCGGGTTAGGTTATCATATTCGACCGTCTGGACGCGTGTGTAAGTGTTGTTGCACCGACGCCAAAGTGCATCGTGCCGGAGGATGACTCGGATGGACGAAGAGCTACTGCTGCTTTTGGGTATGTTGCTGCCGCGCTGGAATGCGCTTTTTTTCTTCAGCACGATGTGCACGGGTACTCACGAACGGTCGCGAGGTGCACTCGGGCTACTTTCCCAACTTCGATCGCAATGGCTCGTCCTTTCGTGAACATCTGTCTTGTTTCGCGAGGAAATTGCTGACTTTTTATGCTATGTAACTGTAAATTCGGCCACCCCGTCTGATCTTTAATCGCGAATAATAATCGCATCGACAAAACGACTGCATGAACTTTATCTAGGTAGACGGCTTTGGCTGAGCAACTGGCTATTTTGCTGCAACTATCCGCGGTATACCTGTGTAGTGCAGAAAAGCTTAACGGTTTATGTACGGCAAACAAGTTTTCAAGATACATTTTTCAAAACAGTGGGATTTTCGAGCTCACAGCTGATCAAATACATAACGTGGTATTTATCAGTAGTACGCGTAGCACGCCGTGCATACTCGCGGTTATCGCAAATTGCAATCGACTTGCAAACGATCCCGATATAACTACAATTGTAATGATAAAACTGCATAAACGTGATGTGCGGAATGTAAAAAACGCTCTCGTTTTAGGTTAGCTTCTGCGTGAATTACGGAGCAGCAGCAGCAGCAGCAGCAGCAAAGGAGTCGCTATCCTCCTGGCAGGCAGCGGACTCCCCTATTTTCTACAGAGCGAAACAGAATGGAAGACGCCAGTGGAGCGTCGATGTCTCCCCAGGAAGCCCAACGAGACTCGAGAAGCTAAGCGTGGAAAGAGGATCGAGAGAAAAAAAGGTTATAGAGGCGAAGAGAGGAGAGAAAGCCAAGCGGTCGACGCACTAGGTCGCGCGGTTCCCACACGCGCCACACAAGTTGCCGCCGCCGCCGCAAAGAGAGAAAAGAGAAACAGCAGAGAGCTGCGAGAGAGAAAGAGCGATATATAGGCAGGAGAGGATGGCCGGCGAGCGAGCGGCGAACAATGCGGAGGGCCGCAGCGGAGCGCGGACCGGGACGACGATGGTGGAGGGGCTAGTGGCAGTCGCGCGGGGGGAACCGCATTCCAGAGTGGGCGGCATTCTGGAATGCGACCCGGCTACAGCAGCGGCGGCAGCGGCGGCTGCCCCCGGTAACAGCACCGGCAAGAGCACCGAAGAACAGCAGGAACAGCAACCCGCAGGGGCGGTCGTCGACGGACTCTGCCGGTACGCTGCTGGAGCGACCAGCGGCGGCATGTCTTTCGTCGAGGTCTGCCAGGTAAGAGAGATAAAGAGAGGAGAGAGAGGACTGCTTTATATATATATATATATATATATATATATATATATATATATATATATATATATATATATATATATATATATATATATATATATATATATATATATATATATATATATATATATATATATATGCGCATGTATATACATACTGTATATATTGAGGGGATGGGCGGGTGGGTGGCGAAGGGGAAGCGGGTCGCCTGCACGCGCGCGCTTTCTCACGATCGCTTTTTTATTCGCTTTTGAATGCCTGTCCCACCGCCGGACACTCCGGTTGCGAGCTTTAAGGGGTTTGTTTCGGTTGGTACTTTTCATACATATGTATATGTACCGCGTTTTCTGACAATATGCTTGTAGATTACACCAATTTTTCATGTATATAATTTTGTATGTATAAGTAAAGGTTACGAGTCTGGAAGGGATAATTGAATTGTAACAGCTTTTGTGCTTTTTTTTACAAAGTGCTCAAATCCAGCCAATTTGTTGGAAAAGAGAATGAATTGTTTAGCGGGGCATTTGATACTATTTACAGCTTGAGAATTTTTCTTAAATCTGTTAAAAACAGAAAACGATTTATTCTGCCACAGATTCGATTGCAACAGCTGTTTCCACAATTGACACCACCTCCAAGATCCAGCCTCTGTGAGGATTCCATAGAATTGACAGCAGAGTGTCTAGCTAACGACGTGATCAGATATCTTCTGAAAGAAGATATTTACATGATATCTAGAGATCCTATATCGCGCAGCATGCGTCACAATGTTTATCAAATGCTCAACAAACATAGTATACTCTTTACAAGTATGGTCAATCGACTAAATGTGGTACCAGATACAGCATACGAAGCATTTATGGGAGTGGCAGATGAATTGTTTCACCAAGGCATTACATGGGCGAGGATAGTTTGTTTGTACGCTTTCATGGGAAGGTTAGCACTGTGGGCACGAGACAGACGAATGCACAGCTTGAAGCAGAAGTTGCCAATGTATGTTTCCAGATATATTAGTGAAGAGATTGCACAGTTCATTAAAATATGTGGAGGATGGGTACGTTTAGATTAAAATTTTATTCTAGTTCCTTAAAAAAAATGCTTTGATTGTAAAAAATTAACAAACGATTGTCCATTTCAGGAACAATTATGTATAGAATATCCAGTAGCTGAAGAAGTTAGTGGTGCGGTTTGGAGAAGTTTACTGATGACGGGGGCCACACTTGGGCTGGTCGCCACAATTTTGTCAGTAACATCTTGATTCACAATGTCAAAACATTTTGACGAAAAGACCGAATAATATTTTCGTCGCGTACTTACATCCTGTGATCCTACGATAAAAAAGTGCTCGCTTTTTAGCATCGGGAGACGATTCAGTATTTTCCCAAGACTCGTGCTCGTTTGAACATATAAAAATGGAAGATATGTAGCGTTCGTTAAAAACGATAGTCTTTATACAATTTTCTGTCTATTTTGCATTCACGAGAGAATAACTCAAGTACTTCATGTGCTTAAAACAAATTTAAAACACGACAATGCAAGTTCCCTATTAATGTAATATCTTATACCACGTATAATCGTCTAGTTCAATTCCTAAGATGTCTTATTATTTAAACTAAATATTGCAAAGATATTCCAATTAAATTTGGAAAGAAATACTCGGAATCAATGTTTAGACGTCTATACTCCAAACATTTTAAAATCACGATAAATTTAGGTAGGCGCAAACTATTTTATATTTATTTATAATTTATTTTAGGTAGAAAATAAATAACAAATTCAGCACGTAAGAGCAACAGTTGCTAAAGCAATCCTTCGAATCAAATGACTATGATATGTACTGTAGTCCTTCAATTTTTACTACAACATAAAGTTACTATTTTGAAAATTAACTACTGCAAAGGAATTTTTAATTTGGTATATGTATATTGTTTTTTTGTACCTTTATACAAGTTTTGTACGAATTTCTGGTGATAATAAATATTCTTTAAATAATTTTTGTCTGATTTGATTTAGAATTTCCTGGTATTAGAATGAAGAAATCATATTTTCTTTATTAAATATTTATTTTTTTATGTGTATAATTAGCCAATAAATCTATTAAAACTAAGAATTTGTATGCAATACAGCATATGAATTATTAAGGTATAGAAAGATCTATTAACAATTTTTAATTCCTTTTCCCGCCCGATAATACAGCATCTACATGACGTAATGATGTACACATGCTGAAGTGACACGTACACAGTTAGTCTTGAACTAAAATTAAATGTACACGTTAAATTTACATCAAACACTCGTACATTTTTACTTGCTGAACATAAACATACGTCTTGGTACTCGTTATTTGGTACATGGGAAAAATAGAAAATCATCAAGTGGTCGTAGCTCTAAAGTACAAGGATCGAATAGTACAATACAACATACAATTTTATGTATGGAAACTGTAATATAATTTCGTGGAAATCCAGGAAAAAGAAATGTGTATGATGATTTTTCACTTATTTATTCATAAACGGATCAAAAAGCTATATACATACTTCTATTAATTTATAGAATGTCGAACCTGAAATATTTTTAATAATATATATATATATAGTCATTTTTTTCTATATTTATTAACACTACAATGATTGCAGACAATTTAGTATGACTATCTATAAGAAATGCGACTATGAGAAATTTCTTTTCCTCTGGAAATCCAAAGGCATATAAATGGCTCACGTACTGTTCCTGTTTTTGCAAGAACTGTAGTCAAGATGATACATATATTTAAATTAAGTAAAATATACAATAAAAATACATTTTACTTATTAAATACGATTTTCACTGTCCAAATTCCTTAGAATATGGTCCACATTATAATCAATGGCTAGTTTTCATTTGCTCCAATCGTCTACATTACAATTCGTCAATATTTATTTACTGAGTTTTACATAACATTCATTATGCTGAACGTCTTTACGGTGATATTAATTGATATCATTAAAAATATACACAAAATTTTACATAGTTTTTTTCTCATTATTTTATTCTATGTTAAGTAAAACGTTTTTTAATTACAATTATGCTTATAGACATATCATGAAATGTTGAATGGACGTATCACGATTTCAAAGCTATAATAAAAAAATGTGAATGGATGGATTGTGCATAACGATACACTGTGAAGTTTCGCCAATAAAAAATGCATCAACTACATTGAAATATTCTGTGGAAACACTTCAATGCCGAATATGCAATATAAACGAAGTAAATTTTGTATTTTTATAAAATACAATATAATTGGATAAGCAAGACACTATACCAATAAAAAAAACTATTTTTTTTCAACTAAGGCGCAAAATGAGCCCCTTTTTCATGCCTATAAGTAGCGTAGAAAATCGTGCATTCCGAGCGTGTTTCAAAAAGCGTTAACTCAAGCGACAGAAAAAAAAGTAATTTTGCCGTTTATCAAATTCTTGCAAATTTATATAATTTATCTAAATAATAATTCAGGGATCCATTTTGTTTGGTGTAAAGTTTACTTATTAAAAATACAAAACTGAAAATACAAAAATGTTTAACTACGTTGTGCATATCTCGAGATCATGTATCCAACTTTTAAGCATGAAAAAGGATCTTTCATCTCCTTGTTAAGGAAATACGTTGTAAAAAATGAAAGAAAAGCTACTTCAGACTCGGGTAAGGTGTTTTAGCACTAATCTCTACGACCTCTGCTGAACATCTTACCCTCAATGCACAATGTACTATTCCATGAGTTTGTTTTAAAAACAATGTTATGTAAATTATTATTATTATTATTAACCTAAAAAGCAGTATCAATTATAAACGTTTGTGGAAAGTAAAATTAGTGTTAAATTTAAATAGCACTTGTTAAACAATGACCAAGTAATGGATCAATTTTATAGTACACTAAATTATCGCTTTAAAGTAATTACGAACATAAGATCCGTTCAATGTAACGTACGAGATTATTTTTTACAAATTTTTACGACCAAAAAAAAAACACATCAAAAATTTAATTTTATCTTCTGCCAATTTCTTTTTTAGACCATTAAACAACAATTTTATCAAGTTTTAATCCAACTCGCCCTGTACAAAAACAATCGAATTTTCATATAATCTTTACTCTGACTTGCCTTATGACAAAGTAATAATAAGAATCAACAATATTTATTCCAATTAAGTTTTACAAGTTCTTATTTTTATTCAAGTCTTTTTTATTTTATATCTCAACGTAAAGATATATGCTTTATAGTATTATGCATATATGTACGCGCAAATTGTCGTAAATACATATCTATATTTTATACTGTACAGAGAAACTCCGACAGAGTCCCAAACTTTACATCGACGATCGGCTTGTCGATTATTCACAAATATCGTGAGTTGTTAGATTTGTTTACTTTCACTACTAACTCGCAGCTCACATAAATTGTCAACATCATGTACTTAAAATTTCATTGCATCAATGCATTTAAACTTATAATTTTTTAGTAGGCACATTTACAAACAATTTTTAAAACATACAGGATGTAGATTTTGTTAAGTTTTCTTTTTTAACATATAGAAAGCTTGTTTGCTCAGAAATATACACATGATTAATGCAACATCTATCATGTCACATGTACAACAAATTTTTATGAAAATGACCAACACAATTTATATAAGTTCATTAATATACATTTATATGACAATTTACCTTCTTTTTTTATACTCTACTGGTTGAGTATTATTTCGAATTTTAATTTGTAGTTGTACAAAAACATTAATACATAGAAGTAACTTTATATAACTGTCAGTCACTTTAATAAAAACTTAAATTAGGTAAATAAATAATATGAATATTAAATTGTTCTGAAGTATCTCAACGAGCATTGATCTGTATGTAGCTGAATTTAAATATTAATGAATGAATAAGATGTTATAGAGGCGTAATAAAAGAACATACACCCCGCGTGAATGGTAGTTTTCGATACTAGTTGCAAATAAGTTGATTCTCACACACGTGGAGAACTGTCTTTTGCATGTGTATTGAACACTGCCTTTCGATTTCGGGTGCCTAAATAGCGACTTTAACATTTTTGGAAAATGCGTAAAGTTTCACATTGCTGGGAGTTTACCAGTGATCATCGCCTTTGAAATGTGAGTTTTGCTTGGCAGTCAAAGTCTGGATGTAATCTTGTCCAGTAACAAACCAAAATTTTGCTTAATAAGTTACTTAGCCACTGTTTTATTCGTTAATTTATTCTTTGTCAAATAACATGGAATCTGACATTAGACAAATAACAATTTTCTTTAGTTTTGTTTGTTGCACATTAATGCACCAACCAGAAAAATTAATGTGTTCTTGATTAAAGTGGTTCATGCCGAGATTAATGTACTTAAAAAGAAAATGTTATTGAATTCTTGGCCGTATCATGAAATAGTTAATGTATGGTTGACTTTTTTAACGTCAAAAATGTCCAATTAAAGTGACATGTTCGTATTCAATGTTTAAGTTTCTTCTACAGTTCCCACCTTAATATTGTAATAAGAAGCATTAAAGTAATCAAACAATAGTGCCTTGTGCATCAAGTGGAGAAAATAAGGGATTTCAAATACCGAATCTGAAATAGCTTTTCTCCCCATGGTGCACGTCGTATTTCTTAGAGCGAGGACATGAAATGGTCTTTTTATGCCAGAAATTAGCGTAGGTAATCGTACATACATTTCAAGTCGTGCACAACATAATTGAAAGTTTTTGTTTTTCAAGTTCAAATACTCGCGCCTCTTCTCATTTCGTAGAAATGATAAAATTTGCAAAAAATCGAAAAACAGATATTAAAAGTGGCTGATTTTGTACCTGATTTGTGAAATAGTACATCATGAGACTAGGAGAGAAATAATACATTTTGATACTAGTGCGAGAATATGTGGTTTTATCTTTGCGTAAACTTTTACGTACGAGCGAAGCGAGTTGTAAAGGTTGTTGGACCTTCATATAGATAGATATAAAGGGCAATGTATTTACACTCGTTAGCTCAGCTGCAATTTTCGCTGCTTCATTTAATTTACATGTGAATATTAACGCCGCCGTTATCTATGTTGTAACACTTTCATTAGTTCTCTGATTAGTTATTAGTTCTCGTGCACGATCTATACAATGTTTATCCACAAAAAGTGAACTTACTACATAAAAGGCGAATCATCCTACCAAAAGAAAAAGTCAATTCGACTCTTAGTTTTTTTGGCATTTGAAATACTAAATACCCCGTGGCGTTCAATTAATTCTTATTGACCTTAAAAAGTATAAATCGAGACATAACAATAATAAAAATAACGTGTACAAAGCTTGATTTAGCATATATGGTTTTTTGATGTAGCATATGCAAAATCGAATTTCGCGCACGGTGTCAAAAATTGGCTTTTTCTAGCGAGAGTGATGTTTGTACACGAATGGATAGGAGGACGAGTACTCAAATTATTGTTCGAGAAAATAAGCACCGTACTTCCCTATTATTACATCGTGATTTTTTAAATAAGGGCATGGACAGAGCTTTTTTCAAGAATGAAAAACGAATGGAGAATCAAAAATGTAAAAAAACTATTGAATCCCTTTATGGGGGGAGGGAGGGGATATATTGCCTGAAATTCGTGGATGATGAATGTGGTGATGGTATCGGATACTGAAGAGGGACTAAGTGGAATGTTTAGAGAGTTGGAGAAATATAGCGGTATAGGTAGGATAGGGTTGAAAGGAGACGTGAATGTGGCAGTGTATAAGTATAATAGGGAGTTCGAGAAACTGGCCAGATCGAGTACGGAGGGAGATCCGAAAGAAGAGTGATAGGGAAAGGGGAAAGAAAATACTAAGAAGGAATAGGTAGTTAGAAGGGGAAGCGAAGCGACTTAGTATTTAAGAAAACGAGAATAAAAAATAATGTAAATACGACGATAGTAATGTAAATTAATTTAAGGAGACAACTTAGATATGTAAGAGGTAGGGTAAGGACAGCGCGAGAAAGATTGTAGAGAGGAGGATAAATGTAAAATGACTGTAGTCAATACATGAAATTTAAATTTAAAAAAAAAAATCCCTTTATTACTAAAGGTATACTGTACTACCACAAAGTTGAGATTATATTAAAAAAAATTATATCTAAAACTGGAGATCGTATTAAGAAATTGATTCAGATTACCTAACTATATGCCTCTTATTAGTTTCAACATCGTTTTAAAATTTAAGCGCTATTGCACTCTTTTCGAATTAAATAAGCCAACTTAGATTCAATAATTGCACAAAAATGTACAGAATCAGTTGGCATTGGAAATATACATGAACCACCTTAAAGAAACTATGTATAATTAAAAACTGCGCAGTTCTTCGTATTCGTTTGGATCACATAATCATTCATACGTGTTTAATAAAGCACCTTTTTAAATTTTGCAATTATTAATTTACATATAAACTCCCATAATAAAACAACGACCAAATCAAGCTTAAAATAATAAAGCATTACGGGTACACCCATTTTTAAAAGTTATTCCCTATTCCATCTCTTTAACTCATGAATTCTTTTGTATATTTGTTGCATAGAAACAAAGTTTTTTGCCAAATTTTAAGTCATTTCATGTATATTTGTGGAGTTATAAATTAAAATACCATTAATTTCACCAAAAACAAGCGCTACACCAAATTAATGGTTCATGCAACAAGCTTCTTCATGAACAGGCTTCAAAAAATTTGTTAGTATTTTTGAAACACACTAATAAAGAAAAATATGTTCTTTTTATATGTATAATTCATTTGCATTTTTACGAAAAATACACTTTTTGTTTTATTAAAAAAGTTTTAAAATAGCAGCAAAAAATGTATATAAATTTACATTTTATAAGCTAAAGAAAAAATCGATTATTTCAATAAAAATGGGTGCATCCTTACCTTAAATGATATATAAGTGATTGATCGTTATGACAATTTTACTTTTAAATTTATATTATTATTTAATGAAATTGAAATAGCTGTAATGAATGGACGACGTCAAGTAAGTAAACGTTGATCACAGATGAAGGTGGCTTCGGCGTTTGGTACCGTATCAAGTAAGGGCTCCGTTGGGGACTTCCATTTTATTTGCAAATTTTAGTTCAATTATTTCTTTTAACTAAAATGTGAAATAACATCGAAAACTATACTTTTAAGAACTTTACTAAACAAATTATCGGCTAATATCGAAATAAACGGAAATTCGTTTGCTCAACTAATTCTGCGCATGTGCAGAAGCACCCTTACTGCGTTTATTTCTTCGTATATCATTTTTTTAAGTCGTTAACAAACATGTTTGTTAATGACTTAAAAAAAGACATAAGAAAAAATGAACTAATCGGCCCCGTAAGGTTACGTATTACAAGTGACTTTCTAAAAACTTATTTTCTCCATAATTAGGTCGTTAATCACAGATTTTGTTTACGAATATCGAAAAATTTATATCTAAATGACTTTTTTGTAAAATTTTAGTGATATTCAATGTTTTTAAAGAAAACGCCGAAGCCATCTTAATTTAATTAGACGAAATAATAGTTCTGTAAAATTCTGCAATTTAAATGGGCTTCTCTGTAGCACGTGTAAGTATATTTAATTCAATGTAATTTTTTAAATCGATTGCAATTATTATTGTATATTCACTAACGTAGATAGTCCGCTTCTCAGCATAAAGTGAACATACCGTAAAATCATGTTAAATTTACTAACATAATTAATATGTTAGAATGCACATTTTTGTTTGTTTGGTGGTCTGTGATACTTTAATGTCTCTCCTCAGCTTTTATGTTTTATCACAGCTGGATTGAAGTGTGGAAGTTGTCTTCTCATGTCAAAGGACAATGCATAGAATTAACTTCAAACTATTTAGTCCATATACTCCCACCATTCTTTTTCGTAACCCTCATGCACATGTTCCGAAAGCAGTTTCCTTCGACTGTCACAGTATCTGTTTTTAAAAAGCAAGGATAAAAAAAATTAACATAAAATATACATTCTTTTTAATATAATTATATAACGGTATGCCTACCTGTATTTATCCTGAACCTTTTGCTTTATATCTGCTAAATTTTCACTAGTGATGTCTCTTTCAAGATACTCCGAAAGAGTTTCTGTTGCACTCTCCAAATCTTTTTGATTATCTTCAAACATCACAGACTGATTATTTTTCTTTAGATAATAAGCAAAGACATAAGTGTACATCAGTGTCTGCCTGCACGAGCATAAAATATCTACAGCCTTCTTTAAAAATTGAACCTGTAGAGAAATTCATATTAAATTAAATATTATGGTTAAAAAAAATAAGTAAAAAAGTGTAACGTACCTCTATCCAAGACATGTTGTGTTGCTGCATCTCTTCCATCTTTTCTTTCACGCTTGCGTACAGCTTGTTTTCGAACTTAAGCGACTGCATGTGGTTCATATATCTGTTACAGTAGAACAAATATCTTTGCAGAGCTGCCCTTGACTTCTCTTGGGCGTCCCTGGCCGTCTTCGCATCTTCCGCATCGTATCTGTTGCAATTGTACCAGCTCGATCCATGTGGTTCCCAAGGTCCAAGGCAGACCCAACAGAACTCAGTCTTGCAGTTCTGATTCTTGCAAATCATGTGATTACACCCACCATCTTTCTCGATTGTTACTTTACATTTTATGCACTCTTTCGTGTTAGCCGCGATCCAGTTGGATGTTTCCGAATCATCGTCGCACTTTTTTATCCACTTGCGTAGGAGATGGCACTTTACCGGATCATGCCAGTTTTCACCGCAGTGGAAACAGAAGGTATGATTGCACTTGCAGGTTACAGGCTTAGGCTCGACATACTGCACTTTGATAGCATTGTTGCAATCTGGAGATGGACACCACCTTAGCAGCCTGTTGCACTATAGACAAGTAATGTAGGTGAAGGAATTGGTAATGAATCAAAGTTGATTTTGCTAGATTTTTGTTTTATGTACTTACTTCAACAAAACTATTTGTGATGAGATGCTGATACTTTAGTTTAACTTTTGAATCTTTTACAAGACGCATAACACTGGCATCGTCTACTAAAATGTCACACGCATGAGCAGCACAAGCTATCGTTTGGCCCACTCCCTCTTCCATGATCTTCGTTTGAAGATATTCACCCCAACAACCAGTACAGAATCTGTGGCCACATTCTAATCCAGTCATCATCTACAAAGATAGAAAAGAATTGTAAATATAATTCGTCAATTGTGCAGTAGCTTATGAAAATTAAATACAGGTACTTACATATGTCGGTAGGATCATGAAACATACTCCACATTCTTCTGTTCCATTTGTTGAATTATGCCTTGACTGTAAATGAAATATTTTTAGATAATTGTACAATGTCTCAGTGCAGCATCAAATTGTACATTTTTACATGATCACTGCATACCATTAAATTTTGGGAAGAACGATTCCTACTAATTATAGGACCTTTTCTGAAGGGATTTATAACATGAGCTTCAGCAAATAACTTTTCCTGATCGCCGTCATAAAATCTCTCCATTAATTTTTCTTTGTCCCACTTAAAGTGATTTAGCAAAATTCGAGTTGTTGTGGCTGGAATCTGTAAGTTGTTCATTTGTTATGCAGATGTTCAACAGCATTTTTTTGAAAATCTTTTTCATGATTGTCACCCAACTTACTTCTACTACTGTGTTAACTTCTTTTATGGTATCTACCATGTGTTGAACAATTTCTTCAGTTGAAAGAACTTCAAATGGATACTCGTCAGCTTCGCTGGCTCTTTCACGGGGATTGTTTGACTCAATTTCCATTGCAAAATCAACGTCATCTCCACTGGATTCATTGCCAGAGTCGACATCATCGTAAAGTGTTTCCTCTTCAGAATCCATTGTTTTTTTATATTTTTTTTATCAGGCTTTTATCTTCCTCCTTGAAACACAAAAATAAAAAAATTGCATTAATAATTCTCTTATGTTTACAAAAAAATGCCTTCATAAGGATCAATTTTCTACATTTTTTTTTTGTTCAACAGCAAGTCATGATAAAATTAGCAATGCAGATATTCATAGAAGATCATAAAACATACTTTGCACACATTTGCACTGAAATTCAAATAATCATGGTTTGAGATACTTGAATAAACATTATCGAGTAACAAACTACATCTATAAAAGGTGTATATTGTAGTCATTGTTACTAAAATCAAATTAAAAGAAACAAAGCCAAGCTCTCGTAAAGGAGCAAAAGATCAATTGGCATCCAAAGTAGAGCATCCAGAACTGAAGCATCGATCAAGTGTGGAAATGTACCAGAGCAAAAGCAGTCTCAGTGAAGGTTAGAACGACATGGAAGAAGCTTATTCCAATGTCCGGGACGAAAAAGACCAATGGAAAAACATCGACGAGGAGTATACTTATACACAAGCGCGACGGGAGCCGCGTTTTCTTATCACAAGCCGGAGAGAGAACTGGAATACAGAGACACACAATCCAGTCAGCAGAAAGCAACGTTATGGACACATCCGAGTGAAAGCGATTTTTTTCTCCTTCTCTCACGGCCCACTGTCCTAAAAAGTATGCATATCTCGTTTGTCGAGATGCACTCGCTCACACATGTATATAAACATACGATTTGCACCTTTTACCTATTTCCACACAGCGTATATACAGACTTATTTAAAGCTTGCTTCGAACGAGCAGAGGCTTTAGCCAAGACAAGACACTTTTTTCCACACTGCAGTACACTCAACCTCGGAAACTCCAAACCGTCTGTCGAGTCACACTCAGCGCACGTTACACGAGACTCCGTCGTCCTCGGGTACTCGCATCCATGAGAACACCGACCCTGAGAAAAACCAGGAGCGCAACTCCGAACTGGACTTTCCGAGAGCCTTCGAGGACGAAGGAAGACTAGCTGCTGCTCCGACTACCTCAATGTGATGCGCGCGCGCGCGCGCGCGATTAACTCTTCCACCATGTTTGCTTTTTCTCCGTCTCGCTCGCACTCCCGCACCTCGTTCACTTGCGCTCTTTCTCGCGATATACCTATAAGTATATATGAAACGTCTTTTCCCGTGGCTGTATTAGCTACGGGTTTTCCTCTGACTTTCACTTATGCGAATCCCATTTACCAGAAAGTGCCGCTCTACTTCTGCTTTGGGTGATTTAATTCCTTTACTTTTTCATAGAAAACGGAGCGCAAAGCTAGATTTTATTAATAGAGAAAAAGTAGAGTGCTCTTGATGAATTTAAAATACTATACTAATTTCTCATAGCAAAGTCAAAGCAAGACACAATCTTTCGGAACTTTCCGTGTTATACTTGTAATATATATATATATTGTGCAGCTGCAATGCACATGCGTATCACATATATAAATACACTTTGGTGCAAGGCGAACAATTAAACGCTTCTTATTACTAGAAATCGGTTAGTTTAGAAAACTAGTTGAAATTTCGAACATTTTTTTCTTGCCTGAAAGGAACGGATATTATCCGGGAGGATTAAAAACGCCGACGAGCTATTTTTGTGTCTATATTCACCGTTACGTCTGTCTCGTTGCTATCGGACTACAGTGCCGTTTCATCATCCGAGTTTATTGTTCGCTTCCGCTGTTAATTGGCGATAGCGCGTCGTTACGAGTTGATTTCGTGCTGTGAGATAATCAACGTGGCTCGCTGTGAACGATCTTTATATTGAATGAAAAAATTTATAGAAATTCGGGCTATTTCGAAGTACTTTGTGAAAACCTTCGGAAATGAGTATTTTCTCCCGATTTTGATAAAACTTCACATAGACACACACAGTTCAACTCGCGATGATTCACAGCTGATTTACATCAGTGAAACAAAAAAAGGTTGCGCGCTCGTTGGCTCGGCAAAGCTCTGCAACAATAAGAAAATCGCGATATTTCAGCAACACTGTCGGCTCAAGAGAAGCCTTTTGTTCGAGTCGAGCACAAAGGAGAAAAACTTTAAAACAACGAGCACTAGCGCGCGTTCTTTGATAAAAAATTGCGAAAACAGCGGCAGCGCCGAGAGAAAAAAGGCCGTGAGATGGTCGAGTGTCAAAAATAAACGAGAAAGAGCGGCTGATGCATTCAAAGCGCCACTCAACGATACGCGTGAAATTTTGCAAATATATATGTATGTACAAGCATCAAAGGCTAATATTTATACTTGGTTACTTTTCACACTAGCAGATGCCACTGCCTGTCCGTTTAACCGTGCGAGACTCGCCGTTCGTTATTCTATCTGTCGCTTGGCCACGGACACGATTATAACCTCCTTTATATATATAAGTACTTAGCGAGTGAGCGCGACGAGAAAGAGATGCACTTGATGTGAATATAAAAAGGAGGCGCGGGCGGGAGAGAGACCTACTTCTCTCGTTCTCCCGATCTTATACACACATACACAGAGCCGCGAGTGCAATTTTCATTTCGCCGCGATATTTATAGCCCATCAGGATTTTCTCAACCTTCGGATAAATGCGTGAAAAGTTCTCGTCGACCCCTCTTATTATTTGACCAACCGCGAGGCCGGCCCCGCGAGCCTTGACCGCCTTCTAGGGTCCCTGCGCGCTCTCGAAAGAATGCGACCTTTTCTGTGCTTAATGTAGTACACTGGCCTACCTACTTATACTCGCGCAGCTTGCCTCCTCCCGAAGACGGAGTCGCGTGAAACTCTTTTCGGAGCCATACTTGCTTCTCTGCTTATATACTTATATATGTAATAAGTACACGAGATTCGTATAGGAGAAAGAAAGTTCGATGTTTGAGCGGTGATTCACAAGCCGACGACTCAACCAGAAGCGCAGTAGAGTTTGTTTACGTAATCGACAGAATAGAACGTTCGAAAATCGTCGTTTTTTAGATTAAATCCACGGATCGCCTGTAAACACCGAACACCAGAATCACGAACCGCTCACTCAATAAAGAAAGGCAGACAGAAAGAGAGAGCGAGAGAGAGGGGGGGGGGGGGGGAGAGGGGTGGAGGAGAGAAGAGATATCCCACCTGGTTTACGCGCTCCAATCTAGCAGACTCTTTTTCGACGAGAGCGTCTCTTTTGTAGAGACTCTTCCTCGTATTGTTTTCACTCGGTCTCTCTTTCTTTATCTCTATCTCTCTTCAGCAAAGCAACCAAGCGCAATGGCTGCGAGAATCGCAACGGAACAAGTCCATGATAGTGCACCCGACTACGTCGTCGACGACGTTTTCACGGGCGATGCGGATTCGCAACTAACTTCTGAGCGCTAACTGTCAATATATCGGACGCCCCTGAGTGCGTGGCTTGTACTAAAAAAACGCAATAAAAGCAGGAAAGAGCTCTGACTATTTATTAATTTCTTCCCTCAGTCGATAATTCGAAGCAACGCCTCGACACGATATTGTGATTATCTCTATAGGCTATAAGCTGCTGCTTTTGCTGGCAGTCTCAAACTGCTCAAGTTCACAAGCGATATTTCCGTTTAACCTTGACTACGAGATACATACACACACACACTCTCACATATGCAAACTTCTTCTGCGTGATTTCCTCAGTAACCGACGAAAACAATGCAGACAGAAGTCCCGAGCTTACCTTGGCTTATACGCTTATCTGCTCCACTAGTCGGACTGCATACACAAAGAGCACAAATACGAGCGTGAACACAAAGAACTGATGCCAAAGACGTTGTTCTAGAGATGAGTCGAGCGTCGCTCTAACTCTCTTCTTTCTCTATCCGAGCAAAGCGTCCTCTCGTATCGGTGTGCGCCTGGAAACAGATCGACTACTGCTGCGGAGCGATGCCTCTGGATAGGTGCAGCCTAACACTTGCATGAGGTCGACTGCTTCTTTATGGCTGCGTAGCCCGTCATACTCATGGCTCTCTCCTTGAGTAGTCTTCCCTCTGTATTCCAGCGCCTGTGTACGTGCACACACGATGTACGATGGAAGCTTGCTCGGCGAGCGTTATTTACATCGAGCTTGTATGTTGTATATGTCTCCAACGACGACGGCAACTGTATTCGAGGAAAGTAGACGAGTATATAATACTTATATACTTATGGAGCGAGGGAGAGAAAGAGAATACACTGCAAATTTTGTTGTGCGGTCGCGTTCACTGCGAGCTGCTGCTCTCCGCGCACACTAAGTCTGCAGCGCGCAAACCAGCTAACAATCCACCTCGTCCTCGTCCCCCCGCTCCACTCTATCGCTCTCTGCGTGTGGTCTCACTCCCTCCCTCTCTCTCTCTCTCTCTCTCTCTCTCTCTCTCTCTCTCTCTCTCTCTCTCTCTCTCTCTCTCTCTCTCTTTCTCGGTCTCTTTCTGGCTTTCGATTTTTCTCCAAGGGCCTGTATATGATACACTTGCTTATGCGCAAGCGTAGGTATATTCCATATATATAACACAACACGGGGAGATTTTTCGAAACTGTGCGTGTGCATCGTTGACGGGCTCATATATATACATATATATTGTATATTTCCGTGACCGTGTATGTGTGGCATCTGAAGTGAGCTGCGAACAAGCTCTGGATATAGATATATAGATATACGCGAGTGAGGGTATAACGCTCAGCTGATGGGGCAGTGATGTAGTCACTTTTGGAGCCTTTAGACTGAACATTTAAACTTACTGAAAACGTTCGATTTATTCATTATCTTTTTTTTGTGAATGGTCACATATTCACTACTACATTGAGTAAAATAATATTTATTGGATATTTGGTAACTTTTATAAATAGACTGCAACTTTAGAAGCAAAAGTTAGTATTATTCACTCATAAAATCAGTATACTAGTCGAGCACTCGACAACGAAATCGATTTTAAATTACGTGAAATCGGTATATCCACGAAATCGCTTCGTTGCAATCAGCTTCGAATTGTGCAATCGGACTATAAGTCGCCTACTGCACGCTTTTTGTGCTAAGAGTTAGTGAATTTCTTATACTTATGTATGTACCTAAGTACATGGGATTTTTATTTGCGAGGTCACTTTATTTTTTTTTTAATTGCTGCGATGCATCGAAAGTAATGAGCCGGAAGAGAGTATAAAAAAGCTGTTTACCTATATAAAACTTCTTCTATTTACGTGAGTATTCCATTTGTGAGTCAGCGAATACATAAAATAAAAAAACGACGAGAGATGCCAACTAGTAAAATAATGGTATATTATACTCTCATGAAACTGATTGAGAACTATGTACGTTTTAAAGCAAACCGTGGACTATCATTTGCTGATTTTCAAAATTTTACTCCGAAATCAATATTGAATAGTATTTTTATAGGCAAAAACATATATCAACATATTTAAAAAAGGCACAATTAATTTTTTTTCCTCGAATGCATTCGACTCTTTACATATATACGTTCTTTTCAAAAAGATTTTTGAAAACAAGAAAGCAGCAATGAACAATAATAATTCTGCAATAAAAACATCGTAAATATTCATCAGAACAAAGTCCTCGAGAGTAATTTTAATTCATCGTTGACCCTTTTAAAATTCGAGCATCCAAACAAAGAATCATTAACAACAACAAACTGAGTCGCGTCGACGGCACTGCGCGCGCTGCAACTATAAACAGTAGACAGTGCTGTATATATAGGTATAGTATAGCGAGCCCATTGCGCGCACGATGCTCCAAAGAGGCGCGCGCACCTCTCGCCTTCTATATAGCTCTTATTCCGCTGATCTGATACAGCTGACAGCCGCGTCTCTTCGCGAATCTATTTGCCTTTAATACGCTAACTGTGATCTGTCCGCTCGTACTATATTAGTTTCTGTGCCTGTGTGTTTTCATTGAAGACTCGAGGGGAAAATATGCTGTAGGAAAAAGATGTGTCTGCCCAGCGTCAAGGACTACACACTGCTGGAGAAAATCGGGGCTGGCAGCTACTCCACAGTGTACAAAGCCTTCAAGAGGGTGAGTCGTCTACTTTTAGTTGTTGTTGTTGTTGTTGTTATTGTGCCGAGTTCTCGGCTTCAATGATATAATATATCCGCGGTGTTTGTTTCGAACGATGTTTTTAATGGGCATAGGCGACACGTGCGTGAATATTGATACTCGTGTGAAACGTTCGATGTAGGTATTGGAAAGTGCGCGCTTGTAACTCGCGTTGGAGGTTAGAATTCGTGCCTTGGACTATATTTACTTCTATATTATATACAACCGGGGTGGACGTGAAACTATACACGATATTGATTTGGAAATTGGGTTTTTTATTGCTTGGGTGAGTCATGATAGAGCGATGGTTATCTAGATTATTAGGCGATGGTTGAATTTTTAATTGATTTGTTGATTGTTGATGTAATTTGTTGAATGAAAAAAGTTGATTTCCCGCAAAATGTAAGTAATAACTTTTGCAGGCAATTAGAGAGTATTTTAAATCAATAATTCTATTTACATTAGTCTACAGTTGATGTATGATGCGTGAAAAATTGTAAATATATAGGTACCTACTATTTTTGTTTACACGTTACAAGCATTTTTAATTATTAAAAAGTTATTGTTGTTTAATAGGATTCTCAAGTTTTATAAGTACTGTTTCGATTCGAGAATTTCATTATTAACATCCCAGATAAAAAATGCAAGGAATGCACACTGACATACCGACAGATTCCCGAGCTTCGCATACCAAACAAGTTTCTTGTTTTACTTCAAGATTATAATCGTTCTTGTCAAAATTCCACTTTGCTTCGCACCGCGTACTAGTAATTCCTCCTCGTTTATCTAATCAAAACCAACGTCTTTCTAACAATTGCAAAATTGAATTACGTGTAAAAAAAATAGTTAATCAATATAGTATACCCAAGCAGAGTTCTCGTTTCGGCAAAGGGTGCATTTATTATATGAGTATACGTTTTCATAACAACATCACTATATATACGGCACCGGCGTTATATATGTTCGTTTGCGTGCACAGGATGGCTCTCGTGAGGTGGTGGCGATCAAATGCGTGGACAAGTCGACCCTCTCCAAATCGGCGATCGACAATCTCATTACGGAAATTAATTTGCTCAAGATACTCAAACACGAGCACATCGTCGAGATGCGGGACTTCTTCTGGGACGAGGGGTGAGTTGAGTGATAAAGTGGACAAGTACACGAGTCCGTCATGTATATGCTAGAGGATTGATGTCCCTGATGCATGTCTGTATTGCTTATACGCAGCAGATAATGACGGAATCGATCGATCTGATTTCGAATGAATTATATGGCGAAATATAAACTAACTGGGAAAATAATGTTATTGCAAAGAGAGACACTTCATGCATTTGACACAAGCTGTCTCCGAAGTATTGATTTTACAACGAAATAGTTCAACCGCAGATATTACTCATTATTAAACTAAAAATAATTTTAATACAGAACGCGCATTTATTTGACAAGCGTCGCCTTGAAGTATTATTGGATATACGGGGAAGATATTCATATATAATATAAACGAGTGAATTTGTGTGTACATATAGGCATATATATATCGTGATGGAGTATTGCGATGGTGGCGATCTGTCGAATTTCATCAAACGAAAGCACAAGCTGGCCGAGCACGTCTGTCGAAAGTTTTTGCAGCAGCTCGCACTGGCACTTAGGTACCTACGCGACCACAACGTCTGTCACATGGATTTGAAGCCGCAAAATCTGCTGCTTATCAAAAGGCCCGCCCTCGTGCTCAAAGTCGGAGGTTCGTTCCACTTTCCCTTTTTTTCGACAATTTTTTTGTCTACCTAAAAGAAATAAATTTACAATATTGAATCGTAAACATAACTCATCAGATTTTAGGTAACATTAAATTGTAAAGATCTATAAAATCATTTATTAATTGAATGCATTAGCGCAAAATTAATGAATATAGCTGAATTATGTAGACGTTGATAATTCATTCGCTGAATGTGTCTGTCACTTAATATTGAATTATTATAATTTAATGAACAGGCTACGTTTGAAAGGACGACATATAAATCTATTATACCCTCGACATTTACAAAAAATATCAAGTAAAACCTCGAACTATCTTCTTTTTACATCCGCAGACTTCGGTTTCGCCCAGTACCTGAGCAGTTCGGAGAAAAAGTTCTCGATACGAGGTTCGCCTCTGTACATGGCGCCGGAGATACTGCTACGGCACAAGTACGACGCCCGGGTGGACCTGTGGAGCGTCGGCGTCATCATGTACGAGTGTCTCTTCGGCAAGGCGCCTTACTCGAGCAACAGCTTTCCCGAACTCGCCGAGAAGATCAAAGACATGAGGCAGATCGAGGTGATTATGACCCTCTTCTCGTCGCTCCTCCCCTAATCCATACGTATAGTCAGCTGCTGCTCGCTACGGCAGCACAATAGACTTTCACGAGCGCTTTCGTGTAATATGATTTCGCCCGAGTGCGAAATGATTTTATACACGTGTCGTATACAGCAGGTTTCTCTATAGCAGCGTTTTTTTTTTTTGGAATGCTGAGAAAATTTATGAAATGACATATAAAGTAGAATTAAGTCTGTTGTTTTTTCGTTTAGAGAAAAAAATATACGGTTCTTAGCGGGGTTGGCTGACGACGTAGGGATTAGTCCTTAAGGGATGCAAAAAGTATGACTGAGTCATAAATTTTCGAGAGCGTTTGTCGAGTCCTTTTTCAACAGATTGCCGGCACGTGTCGCTTTTTTTCTCTTGGTCCTGTACTTCTTTTTTTTTTTCAAATTTCCAGATCGTAAATTCGTAAATTCTCGAGCGCAGGGAGAATTTTTTTTCGATCTGACATTTTCCAGAGCAATATTTTTTAATATCCTCTTAAATCGGATTTTACGACGCAAAATTTTTATATTATTAAAGGTTGCTGGAGAATGGAATGAGCTTGTTTATTGAAACAATAATTTTAAAACGTTAAACGTGTAAAATGGACTGAATACGGCATTGATCAACAATTTTATCATCATAATTCCCCGACGTCCCATAGATCATTTAATAACGATTTTAACAGAAAGCTGTGTAAACTCATTCTAAATACAACTTATCCGATACACCTTGCACTTAAGTACATCTGCGTTGCATTCATCCTACGAACATTTTCTTTCCAGTCAAGCTGCTTGTCATTGCGAAAAATACTAATATTTGTTTTAGTTGACGAATAGCTTTTACTCACGTCAATGAAAATCTTAAAAATAGAAAATTGCGTCATAAACGCAAGTAAATATCCACTTGGACTAGCTTTTTTCTTCTTCCGAATAGTTATTCGCAAACTAAAAGAATCTCTAAAACTATATACCATATGCATCGTTTATAGAAGCTCAAAGTGTAAAAAAAACGAGCGTCATATGATTTGCGTGTGTCCATGTGTGCTTCCGTCCAGCGTAGCTGCCCAAGGGACATCGCATATCCGAAGAGTGCAAGGACCTGCTGTTACGGCTCTTGAAGCACCATCCGAACGAGCGCCTGACCTTCGACGAGTTCTTCGCGCACGACTTCCTCGACCTGGAGCACGCGCCGACGCGCGAGAACTTCGACAAGGCTGTAGCTCTCATCCACAAGGCTGTGAAATCCGACGCGGACGGCTGTCACAGGGAGGCCTATCATCTCTACTGCGAGGCTCTCCGTTACTTCATTCCCATACTCACAAGTAATTTTGAGCTATACTTTTGAGAATATTATGCTTCTGCTCGTCATTGATAATAATTGCCGCGGGTAGTTTATATAACGAGGCGAAATTTTGATTTCTTTCTTTTCAGATGATTAGATTACGCTCTCGTATTATCTGTGGTACTGCGGCATTACATATACTAAAAATCTTACACATACATATATAAATGAGATAATTTTTTCAATATTGTTGATTATGTATTAAGTATATAGAGAGCAAAGTCCGAATCCGTAATTGCAAATAATTCGGCAATAAATTATGACCTATAGTAGAGCATATAAAGCTAATAAATATATGCAACGCAGTCGAGGTATAAAAATTCGGTTGCGGAAGCGCGTCGCATTACTGCCGGTCGATATTGATTTAAAAGAATTAAAATAGCACGAGAAATGTATAGGCTAGTCGCAGCAAATTCTGTTATCTTATCTCGTTTTATCTTCCATCTTTAAACAACGATAAGATCGTTTACGACGTAATAGATAACGACTAAAGGAATTTTCCATAAATTCAAATTTGCAAACATTTTCCTCGTTCGTATAAGAAACAATACGTGTATATATACAGCTATATTTACAACTTTCACTTGCCCAACTAGCGTATATATACAATATATTGCATCAGCCAATTGGTCGAACTGCAGTTAAATTAATTATAAGCGCTTCATACGCAGAGAGGCAAATAGAAAATACCAGAAGTTTTATCAAAACAGTATATATACACATTATAATCACTCCACGATGTACAATACGATTCCGCAAGCAATACAAGTAAAATGCGTTACTATACGCGGAATCAAAAAATTCGAAAGTATGGTAAACTGCACTTATGCAATAACACACTACTTTCCAAAATAGCGAATCTTTGCTTATGCTCACTTACGCAATGACGCGGCACTTCTTATAACAGCTGCTCGAATCTTCCGCTATCTCTGCGCGATCGAATTATCTAATTTGCCCGTATATATACATTTGTTAATCCTTTGCGGCGCTCCCGCAGGCGAGACTGATTTGCAGAAGAAGGAGGCGCTGAGACTGAGGGTGAACGAGTACATCAGGCGAGCGGAACAATTAAAGGATATGTGCGCGGAGGCCGATCAGAGGCGAAGGAGTGAGAATGGGACGCATCAGGAAGCAGTGACTCCCAATTCGCAACCACCCTCGAGGTGCGAATCGCTCGAGAGGAACGCTGCGGTCAATTTTCTCGAATTGCGTTAGTATTGCGCTCATGTTTTTCAAGCCCTTCAATGTTGACTGATAATTTTGTACAGCCCTGATCGTAAAAGTTTGACGAGTTTGACGAGCATAATTTAAAAACAAATGGATTATTTAAAATGTAAGCTTGTGACTTATCCGTTCCATGCCTCAAGTTTAGCAAAAACCAGGCTATAATTCTACCACAGGAAGAAATGGTAGGGGGGTCCCAAGAGATTAGGCTAATATCGAAAGAATAACTTTTACAACCACGGTTAAAGTCAAAGCCCCTCTATTCCTGTTCACTCCCATCGTATCATAAAAAGTTAGTGCTAAGCCACAATAAAAGGATCACGCACTCTCTCGGGCGGAACAATATGAAACGCCCCCCGGGTCCTTCCGAACAATATTTATTGTGGTGTATACCTACTTGGGTTTGGCCGCAGAAATTACGGTCAAACCGAATAATATAAGACAATAGGAGGACTGTATGTGATGTACATGAAATACTACGCGCAGGTACGCTGAGCAGGAGCACGACGGGCATGTCGGCGGCGCTCGAGATCGGCGAGTCGGCCGAACAGTACCTGGCCGAGGGCAATTACGAGCTGGCGCTTGAAAAGTTTCAATCTTGCCTGAAAGTTCTGGTACCACTGCTGGGCAAAGAGCCACCAGGGCGCAGGCGTGAGCTTCTCTCCAAGCAGGTAATCCCGATGATTATTAACTCCTCTTCTTACTTTGTTTGATTTTTTTGTTGCCAATTTTGCTTGCTCTAATTTCGAGGCAGAACGACCTCGCGTTAGAGGCGAATTTTTTCTCTCCCGGCTTTTTTTTTACAATTAGAATAATTAAAAGTTTCTTCAGGACTGGCCTGTATATATATTTTTTCCTGCTAATTCTACAGCAGTCGGTGTAATACTGTGAATAAAATTTAGAAAAGAAGTTTTAATTTACGTTCGTTGCTGGGCTACTCGCATGAATGTAGAATAATTGCTTTTTACGTATTTTATCTACTCCATGTACTGTCGGGGATTTAAGGAAGCTCCTGCAATTGAGAAGCTTTTGAATATTTGAATTATATCTACAGATATAAGCCGAAATTGCAAATTACGCAACACTATATCTCGCACATGTTTTAGTTTAATAATGGATGAACTCTGAATCTCGTCGACTTGATAATTGACGTGTCAAAATTATTTTATTTTTAATATATGTACCAAGAAGAGTAAATACCAAAGAATTTCCACTCATATTATTATGAATCATGAATGACGGAAGTTTAGTTCATGCATATTAAAACGTGTGCTTTCTATTATTTTTTCCACGCTGAAGCGCATGAACTGTACTATATCGTGGCATATTAGGCATACAGTTTGTGTTTGATTATTGCGTCAACTTAATTTTTTAATGCGTTTATGTCATTATTATTTAGACTAAATTAGCGCAATTTTTTCCGAATATAACTGTTAAAAATAAGGAACACATTTTTGCATTTGATTAAATAGGTCCACAAATGGATGAAGGAAGCAGAAAGCACCAAGGGCCTTCTTATCACGAAAGAGATGGAAACTACTCAGCGTATCTCAGAGTCTCAAGAGCAGTGTTCATTACAATGAGAGCTTTTTTGATCTTTAATAAATTTTATTCTTAATTTAGTTTAATAAATGGTTTTAAAATGAAATTTTTTTTTCCATTGTCATTGTTACGCATGAACGTTAATTTTAAGTAATTGAATTTTTTCGTTGCTTTTTTATAGTATCTATACATATCCTCACTTCAATTTTAAATATTTATTAACACAAGTGGAATTGAAGTTAATAATTTTTACATAACTTTTTTTCCAATTAACTGATGATACATTTTGTATTCAAACTTAAAACGTTTTCTGCATTAAGCAAAAACTGAGCACCTGTAATGTGCATCTATTAATTTCCAAGTTGATGACGTCACCATTTCATTGCGTAACGAAAAGGTACGTTTCGTAATAAAGACTCGAGTGTTTACATTCACTCTATTTTCAGCTTGAGAAGTACACACATATATATTTACATTCTTTTTTTATGTAGTACAAGAATAAAATAAGTGAAGTAAAATGCATATTGTTTTTATTATTGTATATGTTACATGCCCTTGAAAAAGTGCGATGAAATAGTATTATGATGACCTTAAGAAGAGTAGCGAAGAATATTGCCGTTCGAAGAACTGAATTGTGTACAAGTTTATTTTCAATGTAACCACCAGATTGAACATTGATAAACGTTAAATTAAAATCAAACCATCATTGGAATTTCAGCTCCTAACAAATTCTTAGAAATTTTTGGTATAGGTATATAGGTATTTCTGGTGCGGCATGCGAGCGCCATCTAGAGAATAACAGGACTGGAATCGTTAAAATTATTTTTCACTACTTCAGATATTAATATTTCATGAATAGTCGGCTCTATCTTGCTCAGTATAAGCTATTACATTTTTTTCTTTTTAAGCAATACAGTTTTTGGAATTTATCAAAATCAATTAAGTTATGTGCGATCCCAAACCTGTCCATTTTCGCACCAATAATTGTACATAAAGGCACTGTCGCCGGTGTTTTACATAGTGTATTTTGAGCACGGCAAGTTATGTGAATTACATAAGACATGATAAAGATCAAAGGTGCCCACATCGTTCATTTTCGATCATGATCAACAACAAGGATTAATACTTTAATTCAAACCTTAATACGGGATTACTATTCACAAATGGAATATCAAAATCACATAATGTCTGAGACAAGAAAAGAAATACTTATTAATTAATAATTTCGTTCGGTGTACACACTTGTACCATTGCGTAAGTTCCAAGCGGTTCTGTCTGGTTCATCAGCTTCATTTTTTTATTTGCATTGTTAAAGGCACAACAGCACCAAATATTGGCGTGTTGATCAAATAAGGTGGCAAAAATTAGAACTGAGCTAACCAATGAACTGCTTTTACATGAAGTCTTAACAAGGTGAATAAAAGCATTTAAAATAATGGTGAACAAATTTTGAAGTTAAAATTAGGCCAAGTATTTCCCCAGAAATTTGATAGTATGAATACATCAAAAAACTTTACGTCCGGATTCACTGAAGTGAAGATTCCTTTGTTCCTTAGTACCATGGCGTCCCTCAAGCGGTAAACGGGCGCTAGCGTCGCGTGTTCCACGTAATGGCCGCACATCTGGACGGTTGGGATAATATAATCGCTCTCGCGGCACCGACTTCCGGTGCTCACGTTCTATAGATAGGCACCCGCAAAAGGAGTGCCGACCTAACCTAACGTGTGATTTTGAGCAAGAGCACCCACACATGCGCACACACATACAGTACACGTACGGCACACACCCTCGCGCGAGCATACAAGGCCTCGTGGAAATTTTCCACTCCTCAGAAAGAGATGAAGCGAGAGAGCGCCCGCGGAGAGAGCCGCCCCCTCTCCATCCCGTTTCCCGAGTCTCTCCTCCCACCACAAAGCGCGGCCCCGCTCTCACACGCACGCACACACACGCACCAGGCGAACACGTGACACCGTTTATACAAAGACTGGCTACCCCCACCACCGAGCAAAATCGCTCGCCGCTCGCAGCCGCCAGTTGCCGAACCCCCCACCACTCCAACCACGGTCGCTTCAACCGGATGTGCGGCAACGTCGCAAACCGTTAAGTACATAGGCTCTATATAGTTTCAGCTATCGGGTGGGGGGAGAGCCGCTCGAGCGAGACGCTGCCAAGCCGGGCGCTAGCGGTGCGACAGAGATGAAGCGCGAATCCATGAGGGGCGGGAGAGAACGAGCTCCGCTGACTGAGAGAGAGAGACAGTGCGATGTGGCAACGTTCCACATTCAAAATCCTAAGGCCTGCAAGAGAGAGATCCAGTCTGCCTGCTTCGCTCGCTCGCTCAGCCATCAGCGCGCGAAGCGGCTCTACTACACTTTTTTCCCTTGTTTTGCCGCCACCGTCGTCGTCGTCGCTCGCTCTGGCACGGGTATTATAAGGTATACAATAATACCTTCGTTCTACGCTCGGAATCATGCGCGAGCGTGACAGAGTGACAGTGTAAATTAGCACCGGCATTTCTATGGAGAGCTGCAGCAGTGAATTAAGAAGGGGGACGATGATAATCTAGTTTTACATATACATCACAAGTTTTGAAAATCACGCAGAAATAGCACGACATTCTTGTGCATACAGGTAGATACATACGAAAGGCAGAAAAGTGCTGCGGGATGGTAGAACGTAAATACTGCGAGCGGTAGGGGTGCAAAGTACGCGCGCTTTTTTTTCTGCGAAAAAGCCGCGTATGTGCGTGTCGATGCTTGCACGCGTGTGTGTTTTGTTTCCTTAGTAAACGCGCGCAGTAGACGATCAGTTGATACAATCCAGTTGCGGCATCAGTAAAGTCTCGGCGTTCGACTTATGCAAGTGAAGTTTTTTGTGCGTGCGCGCGTTAAAAAATACAAGTGTCAGGTGGCGTAGCTGCGGCAAAAGCAGCGAGAGCGAGAGAGAGAGGGAAAAAGAGTGCAGCATTATACTGTATACAAAGTGCAAAAGCGCCCGGGCATAACTATTGACGTCCAGAGGTCAGACAACAGAGGAGTAGTAATAACAGCAGAGGCCGCGTGTGTAAATGATAAATGTCAAGGAGACGCGACAGAGGTTGGTCCGCTGAGAGCAAGTGCATTTCGTCCGTGGGAAATTATGTGCATGGACGTCCAGACTAGCGAGAAGATGGGAGACAAGAACAACGTCGACGAGGATGTACAGATAGTGGAAGCACATATCGACAAAGGTAAGCCGAAACATGGCATCATTTTTTTTAGGTTATGTGTAATCGCACCGAAAACTTTCCTTCTTTGCCCCTCACTATATCGAACTTCACAACATGTGTGCGCTGACTTCATCCTTCTCGTTTTTCGTTGCTTTCTCCGCGTGTCTCACTCTTTCGCGCACCCAACGCGGTCTGCAGCTGCGAAACAGCTCCCGGGCCATCGCGCGCGCGCTCTTTTCTCTCATGTTTTCGATTAGCCGCGCGCAGCGACGACTGCTGTTATCATACTATCAGAGCCTGACCGCGTGCTTTGCACGCAATGAGCGCGCTCCTCCGGCAAAACGTGGCTTTTCCAGCTTCTAACCTTACCGCGAGTTTCGCGCCACGCTACTAGCGACAGCGACGAATGGATTACAATTTTATAAACAGCGCGGGAGAAGAACGCATGCAAGGTTTTCTATCTAGAGTGCGGCTATATCATTATCAAAGAATTTAGTGTTTAGACTCGTGTTTTTTGTTAGACTTTATAATGCTCGCGTTAAAATAACTGTTACTACTTTCGTGTCAATGCTATTTATGGTAGTAATATTTTGACATTTCTGTATGTTTAAGGTTAAAAAAATTATTATCTTCTGAATTCAGCAATAAGTACTTGTACATAATTTTCTTTTCGATGCTGCTTCAGAAACGTTATGACCGTTAACTCTATAATCAATATTTTTTATTTTACTACAATATCGATATTTAGTATAATATAGCGTTTTCCGGTTCGTAATGTATTTTCTAAGCATTCGCATTTCTTTTATTGCAAGTTCGTATAAGCTTATGAATTTCAAGCAAAAAGTGATATATGTATAAGGTTAACAACCTTGAAAATCGCAACCTACTTTCTAAACAGTTTTTTGAGAATACTACGTGATAAATAAAGATGCGTTGTAATGCGCTTGAAAAATACGTACATTTGACTATATTTTTTATATTTGAATTTAGATTATCGTTTTCCTTGTTGAGTTAAAAATTAATTAACCAGCGAAATTCGTTTTCAAAAGTTAGGCATTTCCACTAGCTCAAGATTGATTTCATCATTGCCAATTCTTATCAGATCATTAAGCATATGCGAATTTGATGTTTACATCGCAGAAGTGAGTATGTATATACAGAATTAAATGAATAATTGCACTCATTTTTTAGATATTTTGTTGAAATGAGAATAGTACTTTGTGCAATGTAGGGGGGATATGACATTTTATCACACCCTAGCATAAAGTTTGTACTTTTTCTCCGACAAGTTGAGAGAAAGTGCTACATTTACTCTCTCGTGCACTATATACAAGTCTTTACTGAGGGGATAATCCCTGTTTTGAGACTGTGCTTTGCCTTGTTACTTGGCAATCTGAATTCTTATATAGGTCGAACCAATCAGAGTGCAGCTTCACAAGCATTAAGTTGTAACACAGGGCCTATCCCCTCCATCTAGAGAGCATTTTACTTAGTCTCGCCCACGCGCTGACTATACATGAGCCAAAGGCGCATGATGCTGAAGACTAAAGTGAGGTTAGGGAGTCAATGTGCAGCGTGCTTTCTCTCCTTGGGGGTAAACGAATACGAAGTTACGCTGGGCATGTTAAAAATCACTGGACGGAAAAAGATTTTCGCCCGCTAACATAATGTTGTTACCCCTAAAGAAGAGTATGAGATTTTATTTCCATCCAACGAGGAACATCACATTTCAATTTTCTTGCCGCAAATAGTAGCTTAATACACCTTTACAGCACTGCGTGACCGCGCAGATATGACGCCTATCCGTAACATAAGTAGTATTTTATTGCATCGTGCTTTATCACATATTACGTATCGTAATATACTATTTTGCTGCCGGAGGGTTAAAAAAATGGTTCAGGCAACTGAACTTTTTTTCAACTCCCGAACCTTTTTCTTAATTTGGGGTTAAAAATAGTACATTACGATACGTGTGACCTAGTAGCACTTTTTTGCACGGCGTAATTAGGACCCTCGCTACGCTCGGGCCCTAACCTCACGCCGTGCAGAAGTGTTACTTAGGTCACGAGTATCGTATAAAATTTTATAGCACAGCCTACCTAAGCCCGCTGTCACGCCTATCCGTGTCATAAGCAGTCCTGTTTTGCACCGTGAAGTTAGCGCACGAGCGTAGCGAGTGTGATAAACATGGTGCAAAAAAGGACTACTTAGGTCCCACTGTGCTATAAAATGTTATAATATTGCTCATAAGCTAAAGAATAATATATATATATTTTTCATAACTTTTTGGACACCTTGTGCAAACGATAGATAGAACCCCCTTAAAAAAATCACAAAAGATCTGTCGAGCGCTAAAAGTAGACGATATCATTTTGTTTTCAATATATTTGTCGTTTTGACAAAAAGTGGGGGGAATAAGTTAGAGCGGTCGATAAAACAGGAGTACGGTATACCCTTAACTCATGAAGGTCCTTGTGACGGCACATGTTACTTTAACAATAACACGACGTTAGCCCCTTTATTTGAAGCTTTTACTTTAGGACGTGTATTGCACTAAATCAGAACGACATTTACTCAAAGAACGCGAGTGCAGTTTTTGAACCGCAGGCGTCGCTGGAAATATTTTAATCTTTTTTCAGTGTTTAACTCGTTAAACAAGTTTAATAAGTTTAATAAGTTAAATAAGTTTTCACCTTGAAACCCCGTGATCCAAAATTGGGTTCGTCAAAATACAGTACCCGCTTTGTCAACATGTTGAAACAGCGTGTTGGTTTATTTTGCAGGTACAAGCATGGTAAAACAACGTACCAGTACGTGGCATGAAGACGTAAACAAACGTTGCACGAACCCTAATTCGTGTGGCACGGTCTTTTAACTTTTTTTTTGTGTATTCGATCTAAAATGTTCACTTTACATCCTTTCTATATACACGCCCGCGCACACAGCTCAATTTTTTTCGCCAAATGCAGTATAAGATTTTCTAATATACTATTACCCATCGTAAAATACATACTCGTTCACCGCTGAAAAGGAAAAATGTGATGTTGCTGAGCCGAGGGCGAGGGAGCATGCGTATGGCGCTGCTGGATTAGCGTAGGAGTAAACAGTCAGTTTTTTCCGATCCGTAGAAGGTAGAAAATTCGCATATCGTTTTTCAACCTACAATAGTTAATCCTCGAAGTTACAATTTCGGCTTACGACGAAATATTACGATCGTTAGAAAATCACCCACTTTGACACACTTGAATCGTAAGCACAATTTCTAAGCATGTGTGCGATATTAAAAGGTCAAGACGTTCCAAGTACCCGTATTCCTGAAATTTCGGAAATATTGTCCTTCTAAAATTACTCGCGGAGCGATGCGCATGCGCACGACCTGCACAGGCGATGGCTCGTGCTTGCAATCACGCATGGATACTCTTCTAAAAGCAGACAACAAGAATCCACTCGCAGACTCTCAGAGGAGACTTGTTTATTTTTATTCATTTTGTCCGGGGACTCGAAGGACTACGCTTTTCTTATTTCGATAATCTAAAAAGAAAAAAAGCGGATAGTGTGTACTCCAAATAGAAAAGGCAAGTTTTGCCTTGTTAGAGTATTAAGCTTATGCTTCCTTGAGGATGTTTTATGCGTAAACCTTTTTTTCAGTGTATGAGATGCTCGATTTTTTTGTGCCTGCATAGTACGTGTACCTGGTTCTTGGTTCCAAGTCGAGACGAGTGCGAAACGCTTCGTTGTATATTTCCATTATGTGTTACAAATGTATTGAAAAACAATGAAGGATCGCCTACACTTTAGCGCCTAATTTCTGTGAGTGTTCTTTTGTTTCACGACTTATCCAAGTTTCAAAATAACCCCATGTTATGCACAAGAAATTGGAATCAGCACACAGTGTCAAAATTAGTATATTTCGATACTAATGTGAGAATATGATTTAGTCTCTTGTATAAACGTTTCTGTGCGAATGAAGTGAGTTATAGATAATGTAGTTTGCTGCGGCTTTTTGTTTTTAGGGCAAAAGCATAAGAACTGATCTATCAGAACCGTAGTATAAGAACTAACATGAGAAATATAAAAATATAAAAAATGTCATGGTTGACGTCCCAAATATCCCAAGTTTTTATTAACATCTAATGTAAATGCTTAGAAAAATTCTTATATCGATTTATATAAATTTGATTTGCTTTTTAGATTTTCTGTTAATAGTATAGTCCATGAACTTTTGAAGATAACATGGCGGGTTCTTAAATCAATTAAAGGTTTCTTTTAACGGTGGGTGTATACATCGAAGTTGTAGGTAAACCTGGAAGTATTACATACTTCGTTTGATTATTATGTAATTATAAGTACAATAAATTTGTACACATACTTCTACGTACATAAGATAAAAACAATTTTTACCATTTAAGTTTATTGGTGTTTATTTTATTTAAAAAAAATGGCAAATCACTCTTTACATTATTTTAACTAAATTGATTGGATATATAGTTTTTAATTTAACAATTTATTTATTATAATTGATTTCTATTAAGAATTTGCCAATTTCAAAAATACTGTTATACGTTTCGTCTTATGTACACTGTAGGGATAACGCCTCATGTAACATGAGCTTAACGTGAGCGCACCGGTGCTCCCACTACCTTCTCTACCACCACTCCGTTGATTTGCGCGCGCACCCATACATGCATGGAGTCAGACGCTCAGCCTAGTATATAATACCCAATACACAACGACAACGGCGTATACATTTGGATAGCTCGCGCCAGTACCAAGCGTAGACGCTGTACATGAATGCATTGCTGAGCGTTCGCTTGCGCCAGTACCTAACGCATAAAGAATGTGATGTAACAAAAGAGGCAGTATACGAGGAGAGCCGAGTATATCCGACCAAGCTTTCGGACGATCGGTATAAAAGGCGCTCTATGTACAAGAGAGAAAGAGATAGATGTCAGAGTATGGAGGCTTAGCTGCTATGTTGCTGTTGGTCGACGTGTCAGCTACAGCTAGGCTGCTGGCCGCCATCTTGTGAATCCGTGAATGGAACACCTGGAAAACCAACTGAATAAAATTATCTCTGCGCGTATCTTGTTATTGTATCAAAATTATTTAATTTTTTTTTAATTTTAATCACTTTTTTGCACTTTCTTTCGGTTACTTTGTAGAAGATAAGAAATTTCGAGATTCTTCCTCAATGACCTTGTGCATATCAAATGGCGCGATCAAAGGATAAGAGCGCGATGGAGATAGATGCGTCAGTATGTGAAGGTAGAATTATTATTGTTATCTCAGTGAAATATTCCTTTAAACTTACGTAAGCTCTTGTGCTCATGTTGATCACTAATTCAAGAATGGAGCGTAAACATTTGAAGGATATGTAAATGTAGTTAAAGTGCAGTAAAACGTTACACATTAAGTGACAAAAAATTGTCAAAGTATGTACAGAATGTATTGAAATTCGTTTTCCTGAGTCGCCATCTTGATAGCTTCTACCATTCTTCCCCCACCAATGGCAGCGGTTGAAGCTGCGCACTTGTTCACTTTTTACATAGCAACAGAAATATGATCTTTACATTTTGTTGACGAAATCAAAATGTGTTACTGTTTGGTTAATCTGGTCTTGTTATTACACTTTAACTGCAAATCACGTGATCTATTCTGCTATAGATCCTGTCTAATGATTCAGCCGAAGAGGGCGTGCGCTACGCTTAGCGGCAGTTGGTGAGTCATTTGGTATTAATTCAAAGAGAGTACCTTAGCGTCACAGTATATATGTCAATTAACTGTAAAAGTACCATTGAATTATGCATTAAATGATAAGGAAGAGAGTGTAATACGTAAATATTATGTATAAAAAAAGTAACAGAGACATGCATGTGGGCGGCGATTCGCTAAGACTTTTGGAAGAGATGTGGCAACAACGCGCAGTCGTAAATCAACTTAAAATAATAAGTATAATATGTACGTCGGTCCAGTACATGGATCTCGATATGGCACACCTCCCAGTACGTATGGTAATGCGCAGAGTCATGATCAGTCGAGACTGTTTGCGTTCTGCGCAGCTTCGGTTCTCCCACCACTCTCGTGTGCTTTGCAACCTCCCTATAAACGTCGACGAATCCCCCACCACCCAGGAAAATCTCATTTATTGAGGATGTTTGGTGGGGATGAGCCCGGTGAGAGAACAAGCTATATCTATATAGCTCATGAAACGTTTGCCAATCTTGGCACTTTGCCTGAAAGAGCATATCGACCGTGCGACGTTGTCACATCGCGGCGGCGAACGTGGGGCTCGAGCTAGTGCTCTTTCTCGCTTTCTCTCGTTCTCTCTGCCTCCCTCCTTGTCGCACTACCTTGTTGAAACCTAGTCACTCTTTGAACTGTATGTACATGTATCTACAGGCAGATCCATGGCACACGATGCGGAGTCGATTTACCAAAATGATCGATAAAGTAAAATCAAATGCGGGGCACACTTTTATTAGCATCTTAAACAATATTTAAGATTATTACTTAAATTATTTCGTTGTAACACAAGAAAATTATTTTTTTTTTTAATCTGTTATAGTCATTACAAGACCACTTTCAAGTTTATTACATAGAAATCAGAAGAAACTTTCGTACACCTTTTTATAAACGAGATTTTTTTTCATTTCTAGGTTTCTATTTTTTATTTTTATGAAATTTTTCTTTGGCAAAATATTTGATGTTTTATTTATTTTAAAAGTCCATCTTAATTTTTTAGAATGCCAATTGTTACGTTTGCATGCTGCACTTAAAAACGCTATGAACTATCCTATGATTTATTATTTACAATATTATTTTATGCATGGATCAGTATAGACTATTAAAGTAGGCCAGTTCGAAACATTTTTATACTTTTGTCGCATCAATGTTGTATTGGCTTCTTATAACTTAGAAGATGACTTTATCAGAATAAAATTGTGAATTAGTAATAATACAGCATAATCATATTGGAATTAATATATTCAGCTTTTATAAAGGTTTGATGTTTCATATTCTTCTAAGCACTTATTTTATAATCGCTTAACCTAATAGGAAATTCTACAAAAAAGTATAATGGAAATGCGCTTAACACAAACATATAAAGTTGGGCTATACATTTATTAAAAAAAAGTATTCTTTAGATAACTGTGCAAAATACGGCTGTTGTAAATTTCTTAAAATATTCTTTAGAAACGATCGGGCGCGGAAAGCCATCAGTAAAGCCAACGAGGAATAAATGGCTTGCTACGAACAAATGTAAACAAACTGACAAATCGATTTTACTCGTGATGCAGTGAAGGGAAAGGGGGGAGGAAGAAGGGAGGAATAACCCAAAAAGCAGGAAAAACGCCTAATTACTTCATCAATCAAGGGGACAACACTATTGAAAATTTACTATACCGATGCAAATGTCTTATTATTAAAAAAATGCTATAAATTATATTTTAAAATTTTTATTCGTATGAATATAGCTGTAAAAAATAGAAAATTATGTGTAAATATATATAAGTTTTAAGCAAGGTGCTAACATTTCAATTCGATTTTATATTAAAATTCTTTGCGTTACCAATATACTTAAAGTACAGATTTAATGGTTATATATATTTTCGGACGTGTGTATTTTATCGATTCATTTAAAAAATTTACATATCTGAAATATACGAAATGCTGGAAGTTCTCTGATTCAACAGCAGTATAGCTGTTTTAGCACAAAAACTCGCATATCCTAAAATCGTCATGGAAAGGGAAATTCGTGATTTCCCGTAATAAGAAAAATAAACTACAAATTTTCTAAGAATTTCATCGCTACCTATATACTTGCACTATGTAACTGTGTAAGCTGAAAATCTAAATTGAAGGTCACACGTGCAATTTAAAAGAACAGCGAGGAGCTACCCTTTTGAACAACCCGGTCGAATCTTACCCTCGCAGATTCTGTATATCTATTTAGTACCAAAATGCTCGTGAAATAGCAAACAAAGAAATTGCTAAGGCTAAATAATTCAATTTTGTTCATTTTTTTTCCGTACTGTTGTATATTTTAGTTTGTTTACAGTTTTGTCTATATCAATCTAGTATGTATTTGTTTTACTCTATAGCAAAATACGCGTATTTACTTTGAAAAAAATCCATTTTTAATAAATTCTAAATGTATATACGCTTGTTTACGATCAAACAGGGTAGTTTCTACGGTTATACGGTTGTAAGTAAAATTTTTTTTTGTGCGCTGTTTATGCTGAAGAGTAAAGTAATTTTTTTTGAAAGGTGACCGTAAAGAAATATGCACAAGAGACATGTTCTCGTTATTCTTGTGTAGAGTCTCCGAGTTTTTCATAATTAGATTTCTTCTAAAGTTATAATTCGCATATCCATAGTTCATAGATAATCCATCGTTCCATTAACAAATGAGGTCAATTCGATTTATTAAAAATATGAAAGGATTCGTTTTTCCCTCATGCATCATCGACTGCACACATTGTTAAAACAATCTGACATACATTTACGATTGACTCACACAGATATAGGGGCGGTGATAGGAGAGGGGGTATTACAACTGACTCCCACTCCAGGCGTTCTTAATGGTGATTCCATAGTCCCCTCCATGCCTGCCTTTTTTTCTCGTTCCAGATTGGCGCAATAGAATTATTCCTTGCTTTGACATTGGAGCCGCGCATGCGTTGAACGGTTGAACAAACCTTTTACCCTGTTTCGCACTAGCAGGTAAGATAGAAACGACGCGCATCTATATACATGTACAAATATATAATGTGTAGCTTCATCTCTGTCCCATTATATCTGCTGCAGAACCAGAAAAAAGGACAGATACACGGGGTGGGGGGTGGAGCTGCAGCGCGCATGCGCATCTATCTCTCATCGTCTATTTAGAACGGATAAGCGCCTCCCAAAAATTTGCAACATTCGATCGCGACCGACTTAGCATTCGAATTTTGGGAAAGGCATCAGGCCTTATGCTTTACAATCTCGGCAATACGACTTTAGAGATCGATGAACCCGATCAAACATCCCCGCGGCTCTTGCGAACGCCTCCACAGCAGCCCGGCGACACGAATATAACTTGTGTATATTATATATACATCTATCGAACAGATTCGCGAAGATGTCCTGTCGCGCAGAAAGGAGCGAAAAAATAAGCTATAGACGAGATGAAAGCGCGATATGATCGACGCAAGGGGAGGGGGACGGCACAACTCTGCAAAATCGGCCAGCGAAAACATGCCAAGAATCCTCATGAGTATAGTTGTGCGAGAGAGCCATAGCTAGCAGCGCTGTGAGCGAAAAAAGTTGGGAGAAAATAAAAAAGCGGTACTGTAGGTGTAGTACCTACGGAAAGCGAGAGAGAGAGAGAGAGAGAGAGAGAGAGCGCGCTAGGCGAGGTGTGTACTGGAAGTAAGAGAGCGTGTGTATATGTACCGCGCTGCACGCATACACGAACGCGCGGAGAGCGCGGCGCGCCAGTACCGTGTGTGTGAGTCTCTCTCTCGGCCGTGGCCGTCGTCGCCGTAGCCGCGATACAGTCCGCGCGTCGCGAGTGGCGAAAGAGCGGTCCGCAACGCGAAAAACGCCGATCAACGTTCTGCACCGGGAGCCTGGCGGTCCTCCTCGTTGACGGCCACTACCAAGAGCATCTCAACGTCTAGCATATACCTCGCTTGCATCACTGGCTCCCAAGGTGTTTACCTACGCCGCCACTGCTGGCGTGGCTCGCCAGCCCACTGTGCAGCAGCGATATATAGCAGCCGTCCAGTGCCGTCCGGGCGTTATAACCTCAAAGCCATCGGGCATTCCGATCGACCATCTCTCTCTCTCTCTCTATCCCTCTCAGTTACACATACACTGTAGTACTGCTGTAGCCTGCAGTCGTGGGTGCGCTCGTGGAAGGTGTGGTTGCACTCGAGGGATAGGAGGATGGCTCCGTACTGCCGTCCACATGTCCACGGGGAAGTCGAGCGACCCGGGTAGACAGGGCACCGGACTCGACGCTGCAGAGTGGAAGATGAACCATCGGCTCGGAGCTGCGGATGCGAGCTTAGAATCGTCCGGTGCGGGCCAGGAACGACGTGGCCACTACCCAGCTCTCTACCGCCGTGTTCTCTCTCTCTCTCCCTCTCTCTAATTGAATTATCATACGCTTTCTCAGTGTAGTGTGTTTTCTGCCTGGATTTCTTGTGCGTCTGCACTCTGCATGCGGAGGCTGTTTGTGCGCGCGGGGAGTGTGCACGCACGGGCTGAAACGTACGGTGTTCCATAAGTACTTATCTCGGGTGGAAGAGGGAGATAGAACGAGTGCAAGGGTTGACTCGCGACGGACCCGACGTTTACACACAGCGGAACATATACATATACCTACGCATGTAGGTACCTCCGAGTGTGTGTATGTACATACGCTGGCTCTTTGCACGGTGTGTACTGTATAGGCGGATATCTATAGACGAAAAAGAGTGAGAGAAAAAGAGAGAGAGAGTGAGAGAGAGAGAGAAGGCAGGAAAACGACAAACGGAGTTTGGGAATAACCAGATCGCCGCAGCCACCGTCGCAGCATCCCAGCTTTCCCGATGTATGTTACGGATGACGGTATGTTTCTCCGACGCCATGGGTCCGTTTCCTTTTTTTCCTAGCGTTTCGTTAAATATTCTAGAAAACGAAGCGTTGCGAAAGAGCTTGGTGAATAGTTGCGCGGCCAGCCTAGTGTTTTTCTGCCCATAGGCGCCGTGCTGGCTTTTTGCGCCATCCCCGAGAGTTGTGGCGAGTCGAAAAAATCATTGTGTAGAGAAATTATACTTGGAAATTTGGTGCACAGGTGACACCTACTGTGTCTTGTTGCTCATCGCTTTGCATAGGTCATTCTGCAAAAGTTGATCGGCCTTTTGTTATTGCTGTCAGAAAATTTGTGATAGAAATATGACTATGTAGCTGTTGGATTAGCGTTAGCCAATATACATGGTCGAATAAAGTTATTCCTTATTTTTGACTTATGTTGAAGCATGCTGTCCAGAGTCTGGTACCAAATACGTGTTCTCCTCAGTGGTGTCAGACTATGCATTTCCTTTTAAATGGATAATTCATCTGGAAAATAAAACTTGTAGACAAACAAAAGTTGTATCTCTCTAATATAGTGTCAAATACCATTTTTATTTATTTTATTAGATAGTCTCAAATACTTACATAAATAGTTATTATTACTTTCACTTGAAGCATTGATAATTGTTAAAAATAAATACAATATGTATGCTCAATTGGAACCTAAAATATTACGTGACCCATGAATCGGAAATATTTTTACGAACAATAGCTCCATATAAACCAGGAGGGGTTGTTCTCTATTTATAAACAAATATATTGTATGTCAAACATCCATCAAAGTTTGTGCGTTGGCCCTAATTTCACTGTATTAGAAGAATAGAAACTCAGCAATAAACTCATGATTCATATCATACCTGATACACGCATTTATTGTTTATAAACTGAGAATAATCCCCCAGTTAATAACATGAAATCCAAAATCATCTAGTGATTTCTGGTTTTATGCTGTATACATTTTCTGTTATTTGCACATGCAAAGTTTATCTGAAAAATAATAAAAATGTTGATCGAGTCTGACTTCTATATTAGAAGAACAGGATTACAGTTTCTTATTCATTAATTTTATGTAGTCATATTTCAATACAATATATTTAAAAGAAATCTTTAAAGTATTTTGCAATGTCTGCGTATATTAAAGTCTTATATTTTTTTAATAAATGTAATTGTTGTTCAATAAACTAATAAGTATTCAATTTTTTGTTTCAGGAGCATTGAACAAGGTAGCAGTAAAGCAAGAACGTCCAGATGAAGCGGAAATCAGGGAATTGGCTGCCAAAATGGTGGAAGCACACAAGGCGAAAATGGGCACTGCAGCTGCCCAGGCTGCAGCAGCAGCTGCTTTGCCAAGATCACCTGGGTGCAATCAAAATCTATCAGGACTGCTTGGTTATTTAAACAATGCCAGGCGTCCAACACCACCAGAGACTACAGTGGTCAAACCTGCCCCAGAAGGTAAAGCACCACTGGATGACGAAAGCCAAAGAGGTCGGTTTGGATGGACAAGCTTCGGTGACAATCACATACCATACATATTCAGGGCCAGTGAAAAGTACTGTGCGGTTAGGATTCTTGAATCCAAATTATTAAACAAGTACCTCAGTTATCTTCATTCGGATATTTACAGCTGTACATGTATACGAAGCTATTACATCACTGAGGCCGAAAGCAAGCTTCTAAATGAAATCAACCTAAAACACTGTGAAAATCAGTTTGGTCGTGAACAATTCACTTGCAAAGATTTGGTGGTTCGTTTAGCAGATGCTAAAGAGTTCTACACCTTCTTAGATGTATGTTACACAAGATTAACCGCTGGATCCAGTCAAAATGTGGTTGCTGCACACAAATCGGATAAATGTGGATTTATACGTATCAATAAAGAATCTGTAGTGCCGTATACTATAAAAGCCGGCCTCAAATATGTCCCTTTATTTTACTTTGAAGGAGAAACCGAAAATTTAAAACTTAAGGCAGAGAAACTGGAAGGCTGGGACCTATCGTACTTAAAGTTTTGCTGTAAGGTACAGGGTATACGCAATGAACTGTTTGCTAGTGAGACGTGTTCGGTGATCAGTTTAAATGACATTAAGAGTTACTTTCCTCCGGGCACGGGTTTTGAGGACTATTGGCCCAGTAAAGTGATGGACTCCCAGTTATTAGTGAATTGCAAAGGTAGCGGCAGTGGTGGTGGCTGGACAAAACAGCCTCCAACTCCACCAATCGTGAAACAGGCAGTGCAACAAAATAACATCTCCAAAAATTCCATAAATGCACGAGGTGCGTCATTACAGAATATGCTACCGCGAAATTCATTACCTGCAGCTACTCTACAAAGAGTCAATCAAAGACCTGTGGTCACGACACACCCAGTGCACTCCTCTCCCACAGCCGTATCCTCAGTGAGAACCAACCAGGTATCTCAGCCAATGATGAATGCTGTTCAAGCTGCTACAGTCAACGGATGGTCTGGACTTGTTGGGGGGCAACCAACTTTTCCAACACCACTAGTTTCTCAGGCCAATTCTATCATAAGAATGAATACTACTAATTTGAACATGCACAATGTAAGTATAGTTTAGTTTTAATTTCTGATGTGTTTACATGCAATAAATATATAGGTGACATTCAACTCATCTCAATTGAAGAGTTTATACAGTTATCTGAAAAACATTGAATTTTATTGATTTTTTATTTTGTATACCAAATAATTGCAGTAATGCTGTTTATACATAGTTGAACATCAAAACGAATTTTTCATTAATTTTATTTACAATTGAATTAAGGAGTTCTATCAAAGTAAAAGTAAATTTTTATTTCAATGGTATTTTATAAAAAAATTGCTATTTACAGCAATTATCGTCAGCAACCAAAACGTATACACAAGCATCTAGAAGTAGAGGGGGCTCAGGCACATCACAGCAGTATCCAGTTTATCCTAATACAACAATGCAAACAGCTGTACCACCACCTCTTATTCGAGCAACTGCGCATTCCAGTCAACCCAATTTAGGGTAAGGAAGAAATATTCAAATTTCTGTTAATTGTTTGCAAAATTACAATACATCCATAGTTTTTCAATAGCATATTACAAATTGTTTGCATTCATTTTAAATATTATATAGTTTATGTACAATGTAGTTTATAAAAGATGACAATGGGAAACAAATATAAGCTTGCACATTTGTTTTGTAATTATGTGCAGTGGATTCATCATTTTATTAAAAGTTTTTGATATCAAATGAGCAAACGGTTATTTCAAACATTTTACTAATATTTTTCAGAAGCATTATCAAAAATGTCTAGAAATAGTTTTTAAACGATTTTATATTTTAAATATTTTTTGTAAAATCATCTTGTTTAAACATAATAGAAAATTGTATAGTAAAGATAATATATTTTTTTAACTATATTTAAAGAGAGTTTTTTTGAAGAGATTGGTGTTTTAAGTGTTTCTCTAAAAAATATATATATATTATATGAACACATGATATTTTCTATCAATTTCACTAGTTAATATTCACTAGTAAATGTGATGGTTGAAGCTTTTCATTAAAATAACATTACATGTCAGTGTAAATAGTCTGTTTCATAAAATTATTTTTTTTTAATTTTAAGTTAATATTTTATTGAAACCCATTTTGATTTTTATTTAATCACACATTTTTGTATTTTAAATATATTTTTTAAAGAAAAGAACTAAATTTAATTATTGACAATTAATAAAATGTATGTCTATTCTCTACAAAATATTTAATATTCTTTTTTATTGCATAAATAGAATAAATAAATATTATTGTAATACATATAGCTACCCTGCATACATTTTTGTACCTTGTACATACAATATCATTTTTTTTAATATAGTTATCCAACCTATGGGAAGGATGACTGGTGAGTCCCCATATGATGTATACTAATCATACATATATGAAGCAACAAAAGCATGGATGGCTATATTTAAGAATATTATTTAGTAGCATAATTATTATACCTATTTTCTTATACTATAGACTTATCAAAATTGATGTTTTTTTGGAAGAATGACTTTGATAAATATGTATATTCTTTTTTTTCTTTCAACTTTTGATTTATGCATAAAGCATTTAAGAATATTAAATTAATATTTTTTTTATAAAATTACTGAAGTTTGGATTAAACTCTTTCCAAAATATGTTGCATGATATGCGAGATGATATGTGAGATAATATCTCACTTTCTATGCTAAAATAAATATGTGATTTATTTTCAAGTTATATTATTTTAGAGGCTGATCGTTGTACAGTCTTTTTCATAATTTTATCTGAGAAAGTTCAAACCGTCTTTTTAAATAATTTTGTTGAAATTAGACTTTATGTATATAATTTATGCTTGGACATATTCATTGACATGTCTATTTTTATTATTGATCCATGCTATGTTTACAAGAATAATTGGAAAACTTTTTCTATAAATTTTTGTTTACATCTTATGTAATAAATGCAACTCTTTATCTTTGCAGGGTATCTACGACATACACAACTCCAAGTTTAGGTGTACCTAATCCTGTAACAGCAAGCACATATCCACAAATGCTTGGTCTGAGTGCAGAGCAGGTTCAAGCCTTGATGCCGCCACAGACGTCGGCAGCCTCGCTGATGGCGCATCCTCAGAGACACACACCACCCATTTTGAACACCAGTCATGCTGGTCATACAATCCACACGAGTCAAAACACAAGTCACACGAGTCATGCAAAGTATCCACCTCCACTCATACCAGTGAACGGCAGCAGCAATAACAATAGGTGAGCCATTGAAAATCGTCGTCGCTATTAGAGAGTGCTGGCTGAGGAAGCTCGATACTAGATTATTTTAATTTAAATCCCTTTTTTATTTTACTTCTGTCGACTCACTAAGATAGGCTCTGTTTGTTCATTTTTGTAATGAAGAGTATTTTGTAAGCGTATTGTATAGTTAAAATGTTTACTTGCCGAATAAAACATTATTTATGATTATGGTTTGTAAATAAAAAGTTTTTAATAAAGAGTAAAAAGAAAAAATTAAAATTTATTTTACTATTATTAGTACTATTATCAAAGCCATACATGTACAAATTGTATAGAAACCACCATAAATCAAGATATAAAAAATAAAAAAGTTGTTTTATGATAATATATTAATTGCTTTTAGGGATGCCAGAGGTAGAAAACCTTTGATACCCATAGCTGAAACGCACCCTTCTATTAATTGTCACGTTCAGCCTTACCAAGTGCAAAAAGCATTAGTTGATGATAAACTGGTACCTTGCATCAATTTCAAGCCATATATCTACTCGGAACTCTTGATGACATTGCCTGATTTTGTGGCTCAGTATTTTCCGGCCTGTGATGTTGATGACTGTAGGCAAATTTTGACTGATGTTTTGATGGTAGAACTTTATCAAGGAAACAGGTAATTATATTCATTATTTAATTATATGTAAACTTTTAAAAAAATGTGGTCTTATTATTAGTTATTTTGTATTTGTATATATTAAAATATCGTGAAGTCATACAATGATAATGACTTTTTTTAGTACCGTCGAGACAGACGTACTACATTCCCTACGACATTCTAAATAAAATTATGGTATTTCCGGCCGCTTGTTGCAAAAAATAGTATATACATCACTAGAGAAGAATGGCCAGCCTATAGAATAAGATTTTCCATCTTCACGTTTAGCTAAGATAATATTTACTAATAATCTAGAGTGGTTAACTCTTTTCCTACCTGGATGCGTAATAAACTACTGTTTTGAGTTTTAAATTGTACAAATTCGACCTTTTAGTAAATGTCATAAATTATAATGTACAATCATAGCTTCTAATTTACATTAATGGGCGAGCAAACAAAAGGACACTTAAAATGAAGTCATTTTGTCATACAATCAAAGTAGATTTCATTTCTAATGTTTATAAAAAAAATGTCTTGCATCATGTCGTCCACTCCTCTAATCCATATTTGTAACTAATGAACAAATGATTTTTATTTGTAGATTGCAAATGGAAATGCTGATGAAGAACGGCAAATGTTCTTCATTGATGGAAGAGCTTCCATTGATTCAAGTACGCAGTATCATGAAGTACATGCCACAGTTGAAGTACATGTTGAACAACCGTAACATGGGTATGCCAACGACACCGCAACCTGCTCACTCGTCCGAGGAGCATTCGGCAAAGAAACGCCAGCGCACCAGCTAGGATTGGCTACAGCCTTACTGGCCGACCTATGACTATTATCACTCCGCCTTCTAGAGAGTGTGAGGGCCTGGAGAAAGAAAGGAAAGAGGCTTCTACTTAGTAGAAACATATGGAAGGAGTGTAATAGTGCGCGATTTCTTTTATTTGTGTTTTGGAAAGTTCTTACGTCAGTGTCGAAACAAACGATGCAAGCGAAGAAAAAGGGACTGTGTTGGTGCAACGAACATGACCGTTTTACATTTTTTTTATTATGTCGGGAAACAATTTGCGGTGTATTGCATAGTACTCGCACATTCGTGTTGAATTTATCCATTAGACAAGGGGTAAGAGATTTATATCTCGAGGGTAAAGGTGTGCAAGTGGAAGAAAGGAAGATAAGTAAGAAATAATGTGCAGTCCTTCCTCCTCTTAAATGAAAGACCCACTATGACAAGAATGTAAATAAAGAATGAGAGAAAAGAAAAAGCAGAGGCCGAGTAACAAGCTCTTTGAATCTTTACTGTTCAGTTTGAATTTGAATATCAAGATTTTCTTAATTGATACTTAAAATATTATTCGTTTTGTTAAAAATGTAAACAATCATTTGGGTAGGTTTTTCGTTGGCAAAAAAAGAATATAGTTATCTCTAGTGATTAGCTGTTTTATTACATATAAATTCATTAACGAACTCGTTATAGTTCAATGAATTGAACAGATTCTGATTCAAAGCGCTGTATGCCAAGGCCTCGTCAAGTTCCTAGTTATTACATATGTAATCCGATTCAAATGTCACAGGCATTTCTCTGCTATCTGCTCAGAGGCGCAGTGTATTATTTATACGCGTAGATTAGTTAAACGGTTTCTTCAAAAAGTAAAGTTTTTTTTAAGAAAAAAAAAAGATTGAATTGAACGATTTAATCTTTAAAAAATGAGATTACGTACTGCGAGATACTAAATGAAACTTACTATAACGCGGTGGCGTAAATTTTTATTTTATACATATAAGTTACAGTTTCATTTTAAATAATTTATGATTTATTTATTAAAAATTAATCGCTTTTAATAAATTTTTGACTGCTGTAATCAAATGAGTACATGGTATGGTAATTAATAGTTAAACGATAATCTGACCTTCTGAAGCTTTAAATAGAAACAAATTAGTTATGTTTATTTTTTTTTAAATATTAATACAGCCTTAGTCTTCCGCCACAATCACGTAGTATTTAAAAATACGCGAAAAGTAATGATTGGAATCTTTTATTAATGAGCACTTAAATTGAAGAAACCGTTATCAAAAGTTTTCCATGCTGCACGACCCTATAGGTAATACTGAAAAAAAGATTGCCTGGTACAAAGAGGCTATATCTATGAATGACCTGTCACAGTATGATATGGACTATTACAAACAGGAATGAAGAAGAAAAACTGTAACTAATGTCGACTGACAGTTTCTGAAGTTAGCTGAAGAAATTGTAAAAACCTCTAAATATGTATATTTCGAGACGAAAATAAGTGTATATATAAAAACTTAGACTATGGTATTAAATTCACGTATGCCTCGCGCGTCTGAATTCTATATCTGTCGGTAATAAAGACAAAAAACAAAAGACACTTGCTTAGTGAAAAGAAATAAATAAACAAATTAAAAAATATCCTGTTACGGTGAAAGCGGTATATTTTATTTATAAATTGTATTTAGTCAAAATGTGACTTGAAAGATTCTATTTGCCATTAAAAAGATTACAGAAAACGGACTGGCTTCGTTGGACGATTATCCGCGTCGTCGATCACACCATGTCTTTTTTATGTATCGTTTCATCCCATAGTTGAGTTGACGTAATGAAGAAAAAAATAATTTACAAGATTATGCAGGCAGAGTAATAAAAGATAATCCTTCTTTTATTATTTTGTTGGCGTTTCCAAAAGCGGGAAGTATTCGATTTAGATTATTTGACAAAAAAGAATTAGATTGAATTTACAAGTTCGCGTTTTGTATATGTGAAAATAAAATCTGCAGAAATTCAATTGATTAAAATATTATTATTTTAAACGCAAATCCATTGTACAGAAAAGCAATTCTGAAAGTGTATTACCAACCATAGTTTTTTAATTGAATAAAGAACGTTTACCTTTTATCATTAAATATTTGAAATTCTGTGACTGAACAAAATTAATAAAAATCAATCAATTGGTGAGAATAAAACCTAAGACTGTTGATAGACATCAATTATGTAAATCCTGCAATACGTAGGAGTTTCTTGTGTTTCTACAATTTTTTAATTTAAACGCTCGATTATAATCTACCTATCTCTGTCACTCTTATCCAACTTTATAATATGGTATTTCGGTTATTGGCTCTATTTTAGCTTAAATACTGTCATAGTTGTAATTGAAAAGAAAAAATAAGTAAATAAGAATAACGAAGAAGGTGCGATAATAAAAGTAGAAACCACTAAAGGTATTTTGTATATCACTGAATCTCGAGAGAACAGAACTGTGCGAGGCCCTTAAGTCCAAAATTTAGATTTTAATTGTAATTATTAAGTAACTCGTTAGTTTAGAGCATTTATTTGTTAAACAAAACTTGTTAAAATAATACGTGTATTATAATTTATCACTTCGTCGTCTGTAAATATAATTCATAAGAAGTAACTAGAAGTAATAGATATTTCAAATAAAATCGTGATAAATGAAAAATCCTTTTTTATTCTTTTATCTTTGTCGACGATGCAATACATTCCTATAGATGACGCGTGGTACAATTGTTCAACAGTTTCTCATATACTAAATAATCAACAGAAAACTTTATATGTTTCGAAAATTATAGTCACTATAAGATATGAATACCATAGATGTTTGAATGTTTGAACTTTCGTTTTATTATTTTCATTCCTGCGTGATATAAATAAAAACTTGATCAAGCACACTTTTTTATTTCAATTTATTTTTAAAAGGAATCTTTATTCAAAGCTCTCATATATGTTTGTCACTTTCCATAACTACGAGTCGTTTACTGCACAGGTATACATATTGCTTTATGCTGAATTCGTGACACATTCGTCAAATTTCTGCGATTACTTTTTTTAGTTTTTAATGATTTAAGTGTCCAAAAAATTTCTAGCTTTTTCTACGTACGTATACACGGTTCCCAGTAGTAATAGATCCTATGTTCATGGGAAATGATTTAAAAAAAATGAAGCCTATCTTTTACAAACTCGCATTTTTTTTATTAAAGTGATTATGTAAAAATAAAAACTAGATAAATTAAAAACGTTCAATTAAAAATCAGCCTCGTATGGTATGCGCATGTTTGGTATTTCACAAAAACTATCGGATTTGAATTGGTGCGGATTTTCTTTCCGGTTATTCGGACTAGACTGAACGGGCAGATTATCCATCTTTTGCATTCTATTTAATAATGATAAGCTGTTGAGGGATTTAAAAATTTAAAGGGACTCGAAAGCGCTTGGTGATGCCGTAGCTTACCACGTCTTCTGACGTCAAAAAAGCCAAGTTTCTTTCGAACGTAAATCGCATTGCCGAGAAAACTTCGTTTTGAAGCAAAGAAAAAAAATTCGATATTCAAAGTCACAGTTCGAGAGAACCGGCAAAATCTTGGCAGCTAAGAAAAACTATAGAACGCATGTGCGCAGATTTGGAGGAAGAGTCAATGCAGTAAGTATTACATATACGTATAAAGTACTTTACATCGACGGAGGAAAACAAAAACTGGTTGAAAAAGCGCCATCTGGCGGGAAACAGGTCTGCACATAAAGTGTACCTGCAGCGATGCGGCTGCTGCTGATCAGAGTTAGAGCTCAGCGAGCATCCCTCTCGGCTGCAGGGCAGTCAGCAGAGTGCTCAAGTCGGCGTACAGGTACATATACACATCGCGACTGTACCGTGCGAAAGACCACACGCGCGACCGAGCGACAGCAGCAGCGACAGCAATAGAGTATCAGGATATACTCGACTCTCGGAGTCGCACGAGGACGTCCGAAGCGAGCGGCTGGCTGCTGTAATACCACTATAGTAGGCTTGCGACCCACACAGACATCGGGCGCAGGCACCGCGCGGAATCGCGAAGTATATACGGTGTGTTGGTGCGGCGAGTGATCGCGCTCGTCGCCATTTTCCTCTGTTCGCTGTTAGTGCAGCAGCAGCAGCAGCGACTAGACTGTGCCTACTTAGACTCCTGGCGACAAGCGTTTAGCGAACGGGCTCACAAGTCGTCCGAGCAGGGAGTTGAGTAACTGCTTAAACCTCCTACGTAGCTGACTATAGCATTACGAAGAGAAGCAGCGCAGCGGAGGCTAAGTGCGTTGCTGCTGAGAGGTGCGCGTGCGTGTGTGCGTGTGTGGGTGCGTGAGAGTATACACTATACACATATAAGAATATAGTGTCTCGAGTTTCGGAGTGCAGCGAGGTGCACCGATGTGCTGCGGCAGCAGCCCCTAGCACAGCCGTCAGAAGTAGAGGAGAACTCTGCACGGTCTACGACACCTGCGTCCAGCCGTGGACGGGGGTCTCTGGGTACGGAGCGCCGGTTACGGCGACGGCGGTGGCGACGACCCAACCCAACGAACAACCTACGAGCTGAAAGGACGGGGAAAAGGACCAGCAGCAGCAGCAGGGAAAGCAGTCTAGCGGGTGAACTGTTCAAATGGCTTGTCTCAACACCCTCAAGCAGGAGATAAGGACTCTTGAGTCCGTCTTTCCCAAGAGCCATGAGCGCTTTCAGATAATGTCGGCGAGCGTCGACGAGCTCAGCTGTAGGTTCGTTGGCAAGAACGGCAAAAAGTACGAGATTCACGCCAATATCACAGTGAGTATAATACATGCATATATATGTGCCCCTATACGGCACTTAATTTTTTTCTTTTAGTCTGCGCTCTCTCTTTCTCTCTCTCTCTCTCTCTCTCTCTCTCTCTCTCTCTCTCTCTCTGCGAGATGTGCGCAGAGTGTGGGTATATATAGTGGGAGACACAGACGTGCTCTGCTGCTGCGCTGGGCCTTTGTTCGGCCAAATCGCGGTGAAAGAGGGCCGCCGCCGACATTTCCCGTCGATTATTTCCCGTCTCTCTTTCGCTCAGTCTCTCTCTCTCTCTCTCTCTCTCTCTCTCTCTCTCTCTCTCTCTCTCTCTCTCTCTCTCTCTCTCTCTCTCTCTCTTTGCGAACAGCAGCGCCCAAGTCGTTCGCGTGCAGCGATACTCTCCTTGGCCGTCGTCTCGTTGTAGATGCAGACTCGTCCCCCGCGTGTGTGTGGTGCGTATGTAGGTATAGATACACTTCGTGTCTCTCGCGGCACGGGACAAAGACGGGGCCGACGATTTTGACCGAGACGCTGATGCAGCTGGCGGGCTTCCTTCTCTCCTCTTTGACTCCCTTTTTCTCTCACATTCTACATCGACCTTTCGTTCGACGACGTCTACCTATATATACCTACGTATACATAAGTACTTATACTCATTACGATGCGCGTCTGGCGCAAAGTTCGCGCGAGATTTTCGCGAGGGTCGAATCGATGGGGTTCGTTCGCGTTCTCTCCTCTTCGTCTCTCTGGATATAGCGCTCCGACGGTCGTACGTGCGCGTCGAGGGGGTGGTGGTGCGCGTGAACTAGAGGTCAATGCATGCTGTCGAGATTAGAGGGTAAGGCCCTTGCGAGACACACGCGAAGCGGCGCGGATATTGCGAACTTGAGCGGATGAGTAAGTTTCCCGGATTTAGGTGGGATATTGTTCTTTTAATCGCTCGACAGGCTCGTTGATTGACTTGCATGCTCTTGCGTACAGCGGGGTATTGTTTTGGAGTTTCTCGGGGCGTAGGTACTGATGGTTTCGCCAAATTTGAAGGTATTTGTTTATAATACAGACGGAAACTGCTGGAACTTGAGAAAAAATTACTATTGGAAAATCACTACTGTAACATTGTAACAGAGATAATCAATTTATTTGAAAGCGCACCAATTGGAATTCTCACCCAGAATGTAGCCGCCATAATGTAAACTAATTTTGTACTATCTATTTTCATACAAGCAATATCTGTATTCATAACATAACTATAAAGTCGAGATTGATGCTGCTCTCTATGTTGACCAAAATAGAAAAAAATATTTGCTCTTACTTTCAAAATTATTTTCATACCATTTTGGCATCTACAGTATAATTTATATAAGTATTATCTTTTTGGGTGCTTACTTATTCAAGTTTCGATCAAGATTGCTGTATCTGAGTACTTGATATTGCGATATTTCAAATATTACAGTTAGTTTAGTTTTGTATTGCATATTTTAAATAATAAATTGGCAATTTCTTGGGTTTGAGTCACCTCCTTGCAAGACAAAGTATGATCAGTTTAAAATTAAAGATCATTAAAATATTTAAAATTTACTTTGGGTACCAATTTTTATAGCGCTATAAAAGTAAATGAAAGCAATTACAAACAAATTGCACTACTAGTTATAATATTCGGTGGCTTACAGGCAGAACTATTGAAGACATATTTTTCGAGAATAATGTTTACATCAGATTTTACCCATTAGAGCATCCCTTTTTATATTGACGCATCAGAATTTTCATAACCATAGTCTATGATCTAAACAGTGCATGGCGTAACAACTTAAGTTCATAATATGAAAACTTATGCCTGTCAAAATGACTTAACTAATGACTTGACAGGTAGTCTGTAATGTATTAGGTATGCACAACATTACAATCGTAATTCCTTGGAAATACGACAAAGTGACCTAAATGCTTTGCTGGCAAGCCACAGATCTTTAACAAATTATAGACATTAATAATGCTTTATATCCACTAATGCTTACTTGTAATTACTGTTCACGTATTTTTTAAAATTATTGGTAGATTCATTAAGGTCAAGAGAAGGATTAACTTCTTTTTTATATTTGCCTACAGGAAACTTATCCCTCAACACCTCCAGTATGGTTTGCAGAGTCAGAGGAAACAAGTGTTACAAATGCTGTACAAATATTGAGTAATACCACCGGCCTTGACAACCATGTTATAAATCAAGTAGGAATCCTCCTCAAAGAATTATGTCGACTCCATTCCTTACCTGAACCTCCAGACGTTGAACGCCTTAGAACAGCCTTTGACCCACTAAGATTGGGTAATGCAACAGATGCAGTGCCTCAGCGAATGGAGGCTGAAGATACTGAAGATCTTGATGAAGATGAAGAAAGTGAAGCCGAAGAAGATCTTCATTTAGATATGGATGAAGGAGAAACTAACGCTAAAAATAAGGTTAGATCAGCTCGCACAAAATTTCATTACCTGAATCATTTTGATAGTTTTGTAAAAGTTTTTACAATTTATATTTATTATTTTATACCAAAGGGAGACGAGATGGCCCTAGAACACCTAGCAACACTGGAAAGGCTGAGACAAAATCAGAGACAGGATTATTTAAAAGGTTCTGTATCTGGAAGTGTACAAGCTACCGATAGGCTTATGAAAGAACTTCGTGACATTTATCGCAGTGATAGTTTCAAGAAAGGTACATGCTAATATGATTTTGATACAGTGATAACAATATATTACTTACTAAATTTTTTCTTTTTCGATTTCAGGAATGTATAGTATAGAGCTTGTAAATGATAGCCTGTACGAATGGAATATTAGGTTGAAGTGTGTAGATCCTGATTCACCACTGCACAATGATCTAGTACTTCTAAAAGAAAAAGAAGGAAAAGACAGCATACTCTTGAATATGCTCTTTAAGGTTTCTATTTAATGTTTCTAATGAGTAAATAAGATTTTATATGAGTATAAAATATTTATGACCACTCAAATTTGAGTCATTGTAAAGAAGCCTTTGGAGCCTGTGAGTGCAGTAATCAACAAACGAAAATTACAAAAGATGCACTTAACCTTGAAAATATAACTCAAATCACCTTCTGCGGGAAAAATTTTTTTAATAATTATGATAAATCATATTGCTTAATAAGAATTAATCAATATTATTTTATCTACCTTGACTTATGTGATATTTTTAAGCATATCGGCCAAACTAACATTAAATAAAACATGGACTTGTTTTGATTAGCTAGGTATCGGTAGTATTCTCTTAATAAGTCATTATGTTATTAATTGTTTTCTATAGTAAAAGTACCATGTGACTTCTACTCACAGCGAGTTATTCGCTGCGTGAATTAGTGTCTCAATTCTCCAAGTTCACGGTACCCTGCTATTTAAGAATGTATATGGATACTTTTAAGCTTGCGCCATCCCGGATTTTTCTAAATTTTATATATTTAATTTGGTTTTTCTTTTTACTCTATCAGTCTGCCCAGGTTTTTACGCATCTTTAAGGAATACTCTTACCACCTTTGACAATTATTAAGATGTCTGTTTCTAGGATAAAAATTTTAAGTACCAGTAAACTCATTTTTAAAAATCTATTTTCGTAGGAGTCTTATCCATTTGAACCACCATTCGTAAGGGTGGTTTACCCCATGATATCTGGCGGATACGTTTTGATTGGCGGAGCCATATGTATGGAACTGCTGACAAAACAAGGCTGGAGTTCGGCATACACGGTGGAAGCTGTAATAATGCAGATATCGGCGACGCTGGTGAAGGGAAAGGCGCGCATTCAGTTCCAACCAACCGGCGGCGGCGGCAAAGTTTGTAGCGGACAAGGGCAGTACAGCCTTGCACGAGCGCAGCAGTCTTTCAAATCACTCGTTCAAATTCATGAGAAAAATGGTACAGACTTTGTTCACTATAAACCCTTTTACTAGTGTTAGTTATGTACTAATAATTGTATAAATTATGTGCACAGATAGTGCTGTCAAGTTAAAACTTACGTTATATATATTATATAAAATATTACATTACGCTCTTAGGGAGGAAAAAACTTGGATAGTCCACACGTATACTTATATATAACATATATAAGTATACGTGTGGACTATCCAAGTTTTTTCATATATACACGCGTATACTTTTTTTTGCACTAAGAGTGTAAAATGCGAAGCCTAGTTTCCTCCCGGAGGGCGTAAAGTATGTACTTTACGCGCCGTGTAGAAAAATAGTCTATTTTAGCATTGTAGTTTATATTTTTGATTAATTTTATAAGTTTTTTTTATTTTAATTTTATGCAAGTTTGTTTAGCATCAAAACTTAGGCTCTACTTAAAAAGAGCATTAATCTTTAGTATTTTTACTTTTTAACCCTATTCATCTGCATTAATTACTTGTGATTACATCTTATTTAAGTTAATTAATTTATTCAATATTTTTTAAGGTGTTGTGAAATTATTATACGTTATTATCTTACAGGCTGGTTCACACCACCAAAGGAGGATGGCTAATGAAACATAGTGTGAAGGAGTGACAATATTGACGCGTGCTTACATTTGAGACTTTATCAGTGATGTCCGAAAAAATAATAGTTACGATAAACGATTTGATACACAAACACAACATTAACTAGGTAACTTAAAACTTAAGATACTGAATTAATTGTATGTATAATTCCTTTGATCGCAAAAGGATCGTCGCGCAAAGCAAAGTGATGTGTTTGATTTTCATATATTATAGTTTCCATAAGATCAATATTAGGACAGTTAGTTTAGTGATTTTTGTTGGGCGTGAGCAGTTTTATGTTCGTGAGAATTCGGACCGATTTTATTATTTTCATGAGTCCCAGTCAAATGTGCCCGTCATCTTTTGTCTAAAGAAAAGCTAGGAGTCGTGCAACTTAACTTTATTTGAAAAATGAAAATATGAAATTATAACAAAAAATATGAAACTGCGTGTATGCAAATGTGCTTCCTTTTTCACCGAAATATAGATTTTCGATAATAATTAGTAATATATACAAATATATATTGTGTAGCAATGGGCACTAAGTCAAAAAGCTCATTAGCTCATGGTACACACCATATTTTTTTAAAAATACGTATTGATTTTCGCGATTGAAATAATTTTAAAGTAGCAGGCAAAAAGTAGACTTTTCGCCCGCTAGTCTAAAAAGAAGCACTTTAGGCTCGCTTTTTAGCCCAAAAACCGCGCAAATTGTGTATGTATTACAAAAATAATTTTTTGTAACTGGCGCGATTTTTGCTTTTTTTGACCTACTAGGGAAAATAAAGCGCGCCTACGCGCGCCGATGTTTTGGTTTATTTTGTTTTTCTTGGTACTACGACGAAGTTTACGCTCAACCGATTGGTAAGAAATTATCCGATCGAGTTTCGAGATGCGATTTGATACACATTTGAGATTTTTTGCTTGCTCGATTTATATTATGGATTAAGTAGGACTGAAATAACTTTTTTCAGACAGGCGGGCAAAAAAATTTTAGCAGCCAAAAATAATTCAAAAGGTTTTCGAAGCAGCAAAGGCATAATGAGGGCAAAAAAAATAAAAAACGCCCGCTAACATTTTTTGAAAAATTTTCTATATATATTTATATTTTTATAATAAATTCTATGATACAAAATACTTAAATACCCTTTTTTCTGTATACACTAAATTAAAATTAAAAATAATAAATAAACATTAAAATTAATCTACTATGAGTGTGGTTGCCGCATCTGAAAAAAGTTGCATCAGACCCATTCAATAGGTCAAAAAAAATAAAACAAACGTAAAAAATCCATACTTGTGTTACAAAAAATATGGTGTGCGCCAAGGGCTAGGTGGGCTTTTTGGCTTCGTGTAATTGCAGTACTCGTTTGTGGTTCATAAGCGCCAATTGCCTTCGACTCGGGCTTACTCGCCTTGATACGTACTGCAAACTCCACACTCGGCTTGAAAAAGCCCACTTTACGCCCTTGGTACACAATATACTATTTTTTTATTGTTATCTCTTTTCTCTTTTTAATTTGGATTAGATAAGCATAAGCACTACGATTTATAACAAGATAAAGCACACCGCGTCTTTAGTGAACTTTTATAACCAATGGGTAAACAAGTGAGTCCGACGAGACATAGCGGACTTACATTTTGTTGCATTATGGCTCTTATTTTCACGTTTTAGGGTACAATTGATTTCGCTTGTATATGTATGACAATATTGTATACGTGATGGCATGACTATTTGTGTGTATAGCTCCAGTATATATAATAATACATATATTGTATAATATAACTTTTGATATAAATGGATCTAGCTGTATTTAATCAAATACACAGATAAGTTAAATTCCAGGTGCCTTTTTTGAGTTTTGCAGAATTACAGAATATCAAGTCCATCTTAAGTTTAATTTGTATCAACATTCATTACAAAATCTGGATTGTGAATATTAGAAAATGATGTACAGGTCGTTCAACCCTTATTTTAAGAATAACAAGCTTTAAATTACACTCAGTTGTAATCATTAGGTAACAACTAGGTAACATTGATGGATGATGAATATAATAAATATTTTTTGCAATCGATAGGATAATTGGTGTAGTAGCATAAGTACATAAGTATGCTGTAAAATACAATTTTGCACAAATATAAAATAGATTATGTTAATCGTTTTTCTTTTAACAAATAATAAAGTTTTACAGAGACTACAGGTTTATTTTGAATTTTCAATTAATAGATTTATTTTAAAAGGTATTTCATATCATACAAAATAATTATATTGCATGCCTTAGAATGACTATGCAAATACAAAGTTTTGTCTTTAATTAAACTTTTCAATCATTTGTTTTTTTGATGATCACTGCCTCAAACCATATCCTTAATCTTTGATAAACATTCATTTTTTTAATTAAATTAACATCGAGTGTACGGCTTAGTGCAATATGATTAAAGCTTAGCTATAATGTTTTCTCAAAATGCCAATTATATAACAGCTGTAGATAAAATCATTTATGTTATTTGTTTCATACTGGCGCATTGTATTAAATTAGTATTTAGCTTTTTTATACCAATCGTTTTTTTGTATTATTAATTGGCATAATATTGTGAATAATTAGTACTAAAATTTGCAAAAAATTCTGATGTCAATATATAGTGTAGTCAATACTATAAGAATTAGTATATACGTGAATAGAGCCATTATGCATCATTTACCTTATATAAATAAATGAAGGAACAGTAAAGAAAAATGCATACTTGAATATGGGTATATAATAAATGAGATTTCTTATATTTTTTTTGTGTTTTAAGTGCGTTTAGTAGATGAAACATTTTATATGTAGAAAATTAATAATATTTCAAAATTGTTATACTTGATAAAGCGCTGTATTGAACCGATTATAGTTTGTTGTATTTGTAAGTAAAATACATGTACTACATTCTATTATTTCATTATTGGTATTTTTATTTCAACCGTGTTTTATGCTAAAATATTATGCTCAATTATTTTGATAATCCATTAAAAAACTTAAAAGTCGTATAAAGTCATTAATAATCAAATTGTCCTCATTCATCTACGTTGTAAAATCCTTAAAATTAAAATCGATTCAAAAGAAAAAAAGGAATCATAAAGGACAAAGCATATCGAATCTCATGAACTGTCAGTAAAAAAGTTATCACTTGACATAACACGAGCGTTATTTTTTGTACGAAGAGTTTGCCGGTGCATTGTACATTTTAGCGAAAAACATTTTAGAGAAATAAAAATATATAAAAGTAAAAAATAAAATAAAGGTAATTTCACGTGAGACGACATAAGGGTGAGTGCAAGCTCGTTTTTTGCTATACGCGGTTATTCTAAATTTCGTAAATATTGTACAGAAAAAAAGAGGAAGCCCATGCATACATTAATTTCTTGCAAACAATAGTGAATGTAGACGATTGTCGCAGTTTTAAAGGAAAATGAAAACAAACAAATAAAACTAGTTATTTGGCGTGACAACTATTGCTCTATAAAAAAGGTTCAAAGCTTATTAAAATATAAAGGTATACATTTGTTCCTTTTTTATTATTAAAGTCATGTATGGATTGATAGCGATGATATTAGGAAAATGTTTTTACATGAAAATTTATTGTGAATCGCGAAATGGCGAACCAAGTAAGTGTAACGATTCAACCGAAGTGGAAATTAAGATTTTTGATGAAACAAAAAATTTAAGTACCGCTGTTCATTTGTATTGATATAAACAATATGTATAGAGGTAAGGTGTCTTTGATACACATTCTGACTTGTGATGGAAGTTATTATTTTATTATTATTATCATGTATATTGTGTATTCACTAGTAAAAATGTGCTAAGTTATATATGACTTTTTCAAAGATGATTGAAGATTTTGTTAACTGAGTTTTTCTGGGCTGAAAAAGAGTACATTTTAACTATGAGGATATGGTCATTTCAAACACAAGTAATCTGAGTGTATCTATGAGAATGTAAAACTTTCAAATCAAATAATTTCGGAATTTACAGTCAACTAAAGAACTTTAATTGAAGAACAAGAAATTTTTCATTACATTTTGACTTTATATCTCGTGGTTCTCAAAATGCCAAAATGATAACCGAAACTTTTGTCGCATGGATGCTAAATGGAGTTAGATGCTCATGTGACATTCGACGTACATCCGAGTTACAAACATTATTTTTTAATCTAGTGGTTGTATATAATATTCAATGTTACACCTATTTTGAGGGTGTAAAAGCAATTTCCGCAAAGAGATCGATAATAAAATTTGTGCTAAGATTCAACCTAAAATTATTCTTCGCACAAACTTTTCATTTAACGCATCGGTGTGCGTGAAATCGTATTATTATTACCTACAGAAAATGGAATTTCATGTTCGGGTGGATTGAAATTTGATTTATACGCTCCGCCTCATAGACTACAAGTGAATGGCCGATGTTTTCCATTTGTAAACTGTACTGACTTTGAGAAACATTTCAATATATACTAGGAAAAAATCTGCCAAAAATTATCGCCACTCTTGTCAGCCGTCCCCGTTGCAAAAGAAAGAAAAACAAAATGAAATTCCACAACTTTAAGAATTTTCTAATATCTTGGATTACACACATAATAAAATGATCTTTTATCCAATTCTTCGTAAATGTACGTACGTATGCGGGTGACCGAAAAGACGCGAAGACTGATAACAAAAATAAAGAAAAAACAGAAGATAGAGGTATAAACAAGGTCAACGAAGAGCAAGTCTTCTTTTCCATTTTTTCTTTTTAAGTGCTTGATTGGTGTCCGTTATTAGGAGGATGAAAGTGGAGTCTCACTATATTGTAATACTATATGCTGAAGTCGTATGTTTTAAATAAGATAGAGAAACAAAAAGTGATTGTAAAGTGAGAGAGAATGAGAAATTGATTCATGGTTGGAGGGAGTGCAATACGACTATTAGATCGTGATGTTTGTTCAAAAGAAGCCGCACAATTATTGACCATACACGTACACGTATATGATGCAGCTTCGATCGGCTTTTTGTAATTGAAGCTTTTGCAGGTGCTAAGATAAGACATTCATTTTTTAAGGGTACAGAAATGAAGTCCTTCATCATGAAATCCGAAAACGCGCTCAGAAGACAACAATGAACTATGTATTTGTGTTAACGAATTTGTATGTTTCAAAAATGTAGAGATAGGTATGAAAACAAAATAGAAACGACACCAGCGTTTCTGTTGTTCCTACTCTTCGATGCTCTGCTGCCTGGTATGTGTATATGTTGTATTTTATTTCACTTATTCCTGAAAAAAAAAATTGCATACGTGAAAGTGTACTTGTGTGCGTGTCAGATTTATCAAACTGAAGTCTAGTAAGAGCAACCTATCGATGTGATTGTAAATTGTTTTCGTTTTTAAGAGCGCAATGGGCGAGGACGGCGAAAGCGTGAATGTGAGCACCGATTATACTTTTTTTTCGTTTTATTGTATAACTTTGAAAACTACACGGTAAATATATACGCAAAAGGGGCCGTAAAAATTTACGAAAACCAATAAAAAAAAGAAAAAAAATAACGGACGGCTTCGCGTAGAAAAGCCAATCGGAAAGTTGTATAAATAAGGATAGATTTGTGTATAAAAAAGAAGTGAAAGCGAAGCAAACTTCTCGCGATGCCATCCGTTTAAGAATTGTTCTTTTTGCATCGCATAACATCGAAACATCAAGATGAAGATCGAAGGCAGCGATTGAAATACTAACAGAAACGGGGCCCGATTTATCAACGACGTATGCAAAATAAACTCATGATGGACTATTATTGTTATTATTATTATTATTATTATTATTATTATTATTATTATTATTAATTATGATGAAAATAATAACATCGATGCACGAGTGAGCGTTTTTATGATTTTTCCAATCCGTCTTCAACGCGTCGACGAAAGATCAAAGTTATTGAGGAGAAAAAGCTATGGGAATGTACTAGCCCTTTTTGTATCTGTAGATTTCGTAGATCCTGAAATAATGTGCTGAATGCCACAATATGAAATTAACATTTTTTAATCGAACATTTATTTCATGTTTACGTTTATAATTTCTCAGAGATTTCCGAAAAATTGCCGAATTGTGAATTTGCGTAATTTAAAATTTTGAATTGGCTTATGTATTAACAGATAAAGCATCGCATTAATAAAGTACATTTTTATAATGATAGATTTTTTTAAATAAATTGGCTTTATAGAGAAGATATTTTGAATGGAACACCGTCATTGGTGGAGAAAAGTAAATTCAATTTTTTGTATTTATTTCTAGGAACGTTCAAACAGTTTTCCGGATTCGCAATCAAAATTTGTTATTTATTTATTTATTTTTTAAAGCAAGTAGTGCACGGAGCAAATAATGTAAATTCATATTATTATTCTCCATTCAATCCGATTTTGCCAATAATATTTGATTCTGTAGGTATTTGCACTTCATATCATATTGATTATTTATAGGATATAATTGTGTATACACTGTTTACAGTTTATTCTTATCAAATTTTTGCAAGTGCATTAAATAATATTTAAAGACAGTCCTTGCATTTTAAAAACGGTACATACAATTTTACTATAATTTATGATTTGTTTTAATTTAATCCAGATAGAACATCTCTTGATATTATAACATTCTAATGATCGACTACTCATCATAGTTGCCTGGAAAAACGTCTTTTATTAATAATTATACTTGGAATATTTTGTAAATTCGCATCACACTTAGATCAAAATCGTTTAATTTCGATATTTCATGAGCGGAAAATCGTGCTACGTGAAACTTCATCGATTTTTTACTGAAAATTATACATGTAGGCTTCCTTTCAGGCATTAGCTTACCTGTATCCTAACATTTAAAAATATTTTGAATATTTTTTCGAAATTGCCAGAACTAGCAGTTTTTTGGCTAGTAAAGCATATACTAATGTTTCACACTTATCAACACCATTGAATTGCAAACTTGTGTTCGAGAGCTGTTGCGACCAGAATAAGGCCTCTGAAAAGCTGCAGTGCAGTAACTTCAAAGTGATAGATGAAAAGTGCTGATCGTTCGAGTTACCTATATTTTTTTCCTTATTAATGAAGTATCAATCAGCATCTTGTTTTAAATATTTTTGCATATGTATAATATGTTATGTGTAGCATTTATATGTTGGTTTATCATTGCAATTGAATGACGATTCTTCTTTTTTGTGTACTGTGAATTCAATAATAAGAATCGTGCTATTTTTCTTTTAAATATTTTTGAGTTATAATGTGTATGTGAAACAATTTGTGTCATGTATTATTGAAATTGTTTTATTGTAATTTTTGTAATATAAGGATATTGATATTGTAAAAGTGGGATTTTTATATTTGTTTCATTATTGTTATTACTATTTTCAGTAGTTTAGGTTGTTTAGAAAATTTCTATGAGCATACAATTGTCTATTATTTACTTATTGTATCTTTTATACTTATTACTGTTTTCTTAATAGGTAAAACATTTATTTTTAATTATCATAGAATATTTATCGGTAAAGATAATTAAATACAAATATAATTCATTGTGCTAGTAGATGTTATTAGCAGTTTTACTTATTATATTTAAGTATTGATGCATTGAGAATTACATCTTGTTAAGTAGGCCTACCTATGTACACGATGTAATTTCGTAATGTACAAAAATGGCTACTTTTCGCATAATTCAATGGCAGAAAAAACCGCAGTGTCACAAGATACTTTTTGAGAGTTGGAAAGTCGTTCTGTTTTCTTTCAGACGTCTAGATCAGGAAAATAATTGTTTCTTCAAGTTTGGACCCCAATCAATATTTGATTCTCAAGAGTTGTTAAAATATGCTTAATTTGGAACAAATCTTGTATAATTTTGTGAAAAAGAAAGTTTTTTCGCACGTTGTACTATCCCATTGTTAGTAGTTAAAAATCTCAGGTTTGTTATCATTATAGTACAAAGAGTCTTTTTTTCGTTGGTTTTTCTCCCTTCATCAAATAAAAATTTGTATTATCTTGACAATATATATACACGCTCGCTAATAATACATTTCAAAACACATTTTCGCTGTGTACACTCGCCGTGAAATGAAACTTTGAATATTCCGAAGGTCAGCCATGACACCTCCCATATTTATGAGACGAAGCAATAATAATCCAGCCCAGCGACAGGACATCAAGCTCTGAAAAGCCTCCGCCGCCGCAGGAATTAATAAAACACGAATATATAAGCGGCTGCATGCAGAGGAGAGAGCGTATATGCAAGCGGTCCTCAGCTAAAATTCGTATAAAATTTTAACAGCCTCTCATCAAAGCGCCATCAAACACTCAGCGAGCACAAAAGCAACAGGTCTGCGCACATACGTATACAACAACAGAGCTCTAGCAAATATACGCATAGCCGCGATGACGTGGACAATTTTCGGCGCGACCGATAAGTCGGCCGAGTACTTATGTAGCTGCGCGTATATGTAGGTGATGCATAGAGCCTTTAACGTTGCAGGTATATACGGTCAAGAGAGCATATAATGCATATGACCCGAGACGCATAGACGGCTCGTCTGTATGATAAAAACGAGGTTTTCATTTGAAGCTGTTTTCCGACACTTTGCTCGGATCAGACATTGAGTACGTGCCCTTGAGCAATGGCTAGTTTTCGTCGATATTTTCCAGTTTGGAAAGCGATGGGACACGTGATTTTTCACTCATTAATTAGTTCAAGGAATCAAAGAAAAGTCGACCGGTAGTTGTGTCCTCAAAAATAAAAATGGAGTTGTTTCCAGTTGGCCGTGGATTTGCACATATGTGCAGGGTCTGTGTATATAGGGACAGTTGCCTTTATCTCCGATGCGACGCGGCGCGCCTATGGTTTCGGTGTTATTTCCCGCGAGACGTAGGGTCCTCTCGAGTCATGGTCTGATGCTATTCGCAAGGGGATATAAACGAGTTTTACGATTTATTACCGCTGAGAATTAATTGCGAAACTGTTGATTGCATGGATTCTATACACGCCTGATATTTATGTAAAAGTGCGCGACGTCGTCTGACCAAACGCGGAACGTTACTACTTGCTCTCTAAGCGCAGCCGCCGAAATTTAAAAAAAAAACTAAGTTTGGAAATTCACAGGCCACTGTGTAATGTAAGATAAGAAGCGAGTTACCGGAGTTTAGTCAATTATACGTTTGTGTTAATAAAAGTCATATTCTATAATATTATTATGTATACACATATATTGTATAGTTCTATACTGGGCGCATCTATTCTATTCTACATACTCGTGCGAGAATAACGCAGGAGTTAACTGTAACGTTTGTATTATAGATCGCACTTACACACACATGAAGAATTCTCGCGCATAAATACTTGGGCGAAACACGTGCGGTGCAAAATTATATAAGCCATACGGTAATGCCAGTCATGAGCCGAAATTTCGCTCGCCCTTGCGATCGATATAATGCGGTCATATACTTATTATATACTCGACGTATCGCGAGTCAAAATATTAAAGCGCACACACACACCTATATATTAGTACTATACCGAGAGCGTGTATTATACATTGTAGAGCGAGCTGGGAACCTTAAAAGCAAAAGATATATTTTCGAGGTGAAAACCCAAAGGCTTGGCGCGCATTGCCGGTATAGGTGCTCCTATATATAATAATTCTCATATAGTGCGGCTACGGCGGCACCGCGTTATAGATATGTATATAGATATCGCGGCGAAGCGGAGCGTAGCCCGGGCATCTGTAATAATGAATGGATGAAATCCATCGCGCGCGCGCATCTGCACTTCCGCCGGATTGAACGTTCGTATATATATGCCGCTGCAGGCGTTTCAATTTGTAAGCGTTTCGGCGCTCTGCAAGCTCTGCGCTTGTTATCGCTTGGCTAATTACTATGAAGAGTACTTGTAAGCGGATTTACCGCTGGCTCGCGGAGGGGGGAGGGGGGGACGGCTAAATTCACGTTCGACGTGAGTCATTGTGCGATGACGCCGAGAGCGGGCGAGGAGTGCGCTGTAGCTATATATAGCAGGGCCAAGAGTTGATGGACACTCTGTGATTTAGCTTGACTTCGATGCCCGACGCTTATGTAGTTTATGTGTGCAAATCCACGGTTAAGTGCTGGAAACAACTCCATGGATAGAAGTTATACTAGCATAAATATAATCATATCGAGATGTAGCTGCTCGCCTAAGCAGTACTTCCCTAAACTTTGTGTGTATGTGTAATCCCAAGCGTAAGTACGTTAAAGTAGTATTAAATACTATATATTTATAACTATTATATATATAATTGAATCTTTAATTTGAGCCAATGATGATTGGAAATGATCGCAAGATAAAAAATTTTAAAAAACACTTATTTTGGTAATAAGTCTGGTTTTAAAGGTAGACAATTTTTTATATAAGCAATCCGTTTTAACCTGCCGCCACTGAAATTCAAGCTCTTTTCGGATATACTTGGATGCGGGATTGATTGAGTACGTGCCCTTGAGCAGCCGCTAGTTTTCATTAATTTTTCCCATGTTTGATTCTCATAAGAGAAATTAAAGTATCAAAAATAAATTTTCAATTTTTCTATAGACATGGATGAGTTGTTTCCATTTTGCCGTGGATTGCACATATGTTAAATCGTCGGTGGGAATAACGCAGATCGCCAACGAGTGTATGGAAAATTGCAAGTGTATTATATATATATAATAGTCATATTATATAGTATTTAATGCTACTTTAACATACTTATGCTGATAAGGATTATATAATACAGGGTTTAGGAAAGTGCTGCGCATAGGGGAGTAGCTCTCTCAATATATGGTTATTTATGCGTTCCCGCGTGACTATATACCAGTACGACAAATTTCACTTTTTGTTATATATCTATGCTTTATATTTTGTGCGAATTTATTACTTTACTGGGCATCGATAGATTTGAGACTATTTTTATAATATTGTTTTAAATATTCACTGCATATAGACCGTGATATAAGGAAATCTCGTTACAATTTCACGTTAAATTTTCATCACGTCAATATATGACAATATAAATTCGCTCGAAGTGTAGCTATATGTAGGTTAACCCATTATGTAAAATATATTATTTATCGCAGGACAAGAAATAAATGAAGCAGATTCCGATACTAAATTAATTTATTCCTTTCTATTAGAGCAATCAGTATATTATGAGCATAGGCGAGAGGATGAGTGAAGACTAACTAAGTAGTCGCGACCAAGGCAGAAACTCAAGTGAGTGTATACATATATATGTATAAGTGAGAAGTCGCCTATTGAAGTTTCTCACCTTTCAGTATTCATATAATAATCCCTACTGTAAAATATACCCACATATTTTAATAAAAGTATATGATTTATTAGAATAATTTAATTTATATATTTACGTGTTTTTAACGTGTCGTATATCAAGACAATATTGGCAATCTTGCAAAAAATTATATACTTGATATCCATTGCGGATGCGCGTGTGTGCTGCCATCTTAGTTATGGAATATATCGCGATTCGCGAAGCCGCATAACCGCCACCGGCGCCCGGCAAGCAGCGACACGACCAAAAACCGTTACGTCCGTTACTTGCATTGTCGAATTTCCTACTCGCAGTTCGCAGCCTCCGTACCATAAGTATTTAGTACAGACATAAGTACGCGAGTTCGCGCGACGAACAGCTCATTCTCCGGTGGAAATTATACGTTGCTCGCTAAATCGTACTTTGCTGAGAAAAAAGCTGCCAAATACTTTGTGGACTAAGATGTCGCATATCGCGTATTGCAGATCGCAACATCAGGCGACAGCGACTCGCCGTGTGACTATGTCTCATAAAGCACCGTGATATTACCAAGGTAAGAACGAATCGACGCCCGGACGCGTTCGTTTCTATATCGTTTTACAGTGTCGCGCATCAGAACGTTTCTTCAGTCTTTGAGCGAATTATACCATCCAAACCTATTACGTAACCTATGGCCGCGATTCCTCATCGTGAAAACGAGTTTGATCCGAACGTCGCGTTTGTTGTACTTACATAATGCTGCCTTAAATCGTTAGAGCTAGTGTATGCACTTCCTTCATTCCAATCAGTTTCTAAGTACTGCAAGTTTGTTCAATCCAGGTAAGTGAACGCATACTCGAGAGTTTTATGCGAAATATGATAAAATGACAAAATCTATTTAAATTAAAGATAATTGTGTTCTATATCGGTTTGGTATATAGTATTGTGCATATACATATATATGTAAGACTTAATATATAAAAACTTATATATAATAAGACTTGAATGTAAGACATAAGGTAGGTTGTAAAGTTTTATTTCGTCCAATCGTTCTGCCAAATGTTTTTTATTACTTTACTCGAGTAAATTGTATTATGAAGATAGTTCAAAAATAATAATTTTAATTGATATTTCTTGTATTTGCCTTTGTTAATTGTGGTCATTGTTAAATAATATGTTTAGCATTACAAAAATATATCTTTATTGATAATTATTGTTAAAGCCTAAATGTTTTATTACAGTATTACGTTGAATGCTTCAATAACAGTCCAAACAATCTATACGGATGTAGCAGCAAGATTCATGCACCATTTTAGGTTTTTGTAAGTTATTAAAATTACTTTATTCTTACTGTTATCATATTTTACTTTAATTTAATTATTTTTATTTCAAAAGATAAATCTGAATGTCGTGTATGCTTTTATAATAAAGTTTCAATAATTACAGAATTTTTTAACCAAAATTTAACTTTAGAATGTTTGTGACAAATTTATTCTCTCAAATCAAATGCATACATATAATATATTCAGATATAAAATTATTATATCTTATAAAGAAACCCTGCAAGAACGTACATCTATATTTTTAGATGATATTTGAGGAACAATTTCATACTCTTGTAAATTGTTTTTACCATTTGTATTTAATAAGTAGTTTATAGATATAAAACAGTTGAGAGAATGTCAAATGTCACTGTATGAGTTGTATAAAATCTTGATCGTTGTTTCTCAGAAAGAAGTTAAAGGCAAAATAATACATCTAAGTAGATGAATATTGGAAGGAAATTAGTTGTTAATTGAACAAGCATTGTTATACGTTTTTTCTTTAATGTAGAATAGATGATACTGTATATAGCGAAATTTATAATAATAACTGTTCTAGTGTTCTAAAATAATGTTCCAGCACGTTTTCTAAAAAAATTAATTTGTTATTTTTACGCCTACAATTCCACAATAACAAAAATATACGGTAATAATAATCTTGTTCGTAACAGTACAGTCTACGGCTGTTTAAACTACATTATTTCTCTGTCCATGTTTATCTGATGATTCAACGGTCCTTCAATGCACAGATTTGATTTGAATCTCCTTAGGCTTGACTACCTTCTGACGCGGCAGTTCATCATTCCACGCTGTGGCTTACGCTTCTTTAGTAGCTATATAGGTACCGGCTGTATAAGTATATTTGCACCATACCTCTTAAGCTGTTCATTAAACTCGACTAGCCGTGTCAACGACTTTTGTTTTGTTTCCAAGCTTCTTGTGCCTAAGTCATTATAAGAAGTCTTGTAATTTGGGCGTTACGTCGCGACGAACTCGAATGTTCAACTGCATAAATACGTAAGTAGCTTGACTTCTGAACTACAAATCTGTTTGCATAAAATAAAAATCGCTATAGCAATAATCCAAGCAAAAGAAGCAGCTTTTCAAAGAAAAAAATTTCTGAAGAATCTTATATCTTTCTGGTAGTCACACCTTCGGTTGTGCGATTGCGACGAATTTTTTTCAAAGGAACTGTCGATATTATAGTCGAAAGTTATATATCAGATGAAATCTTTCCTTTCAAAAGCATTCAGAATTTTCCACGTAGATTATTATGAGAACGTTTCTCTAAATCGACTGGACTCCTTTTCGATCGCATAATCCGCTCGCAATCTTATATAAATTCGCTCCTACTGCTCCGAGGCTCTCGCTCTTGCGCCTGGCTTTGTACGCGTTATATATATATATATATATATATATATATATATATATATATATAAAACTGCGAGAACGGATAAAATCTTCATTTCCTTTTTGCAATCTTTCGCTCTCGGGCCTTTAGTCTCCTCGGAATGAAGATCCTAATTAAAGGTGGAATCGACTCGTCGCACTTTTTTCTGTAAATCTGAGCTGCTTTGTCGGCGCAGCGCGTCTTTGTCCAAGAAGAAGAGGATTATGAAAAAAGGCGAGAGCTTATATTCGAGAAGGAGCGTTTGCTTAATTATATATATATATATAGATATCTATATCCAACTGAGAGCCGATGTGTGAGCGCTTGTCAGTATAATTGCGTTTGGATAAAGGCAGAGTATATGCGACGATCAAACAAGGCCGATCGTCGCTATTGAGAGTCGCGCATCTCCATAATGCGAGCTGGGAGCTTGCCTAGCGGCGCAAGTCATCGGCTGCGCAGAGCAGCAATCTATCTCGAATCGCTGCTCGCTTATCAACTTCTCCGTATAGCGACGTGTATCATCATGAACGAGCTGGGGATTCTAATCCCTCGTCAATAATGGACCGCTCGCGAGGCTTTACTTGTAGCCAATATAAGATAGGCGAGCGAGAGCAAGAGAGAGAGAGAGAGAGACAGAGAGAGAGAGAGAGAGAGAAAGAGAGAGAGAGAGAGTGGTCTAATGATTTGCATCTCAGAGTAATTTTGAGGCGTGATGTATTACGCTGAGGGGATTTCGTCGGTTCACGGGCAGAAACTACGTATCAAGCCTCTCTTACTGGGCATTTGTACATGTACGTGTAGGCACAGTGTGGATATTATAACTAGCCTCATTACGGACTGAAATTTATAGCACGCAAACGGCTATATTAAATTTTAAGCACAAGAGAGAGAGAGAGAGAGAGAACATATAGTTATCGCTGCTGTGGTTCTATGGATGTATATATTATAATACTCGGTCTCGGCTCTGCAGCCTCGGTTATGGATGCGTGTATCTAGCTGGGGGCTGCTGCTACTACCGGGTAATGCGATAGATTTTGCATTGTTACGAAGCTCTCGTTTGCTCGGGTATAGCAGTCTTACGCTCGAGAGAACAGTATAGCTCTGTGTGTGCGTGTGTGAGCGCGCGCTATCGTGCGTTCTATACGTCCTTTTTGCGCGCTCGTTCGCAACTATATGCATTACTGCATCGCGCGCTATTATTGTTCTGAATGTTCGAAGAATTCGAGATAGCGTTTGATCCCTTTCACGGATGCGTAAGAGTTTTATGGAAGCGTTTCTTCACTTTGAAGTTTAGATATATAAGCATCCGTCTCTTATAGATACGATCGCTGTACGCAAGTGCCTTATATAGTTTCGTGCGCGATGTCACGCAATTTTCCCTCGCAGAGTAGTAAGCTGACGGTCCTTTTTTGGACTGGATCCTTTACATATATACGCAAAGTGCAGTAGCTTCAAAAATCGCTCTTATCATTAGAAACTTATACTTATATTTTAAACTTTATCACGCACGTATGCACGATGATCGATCAGAACGACGCATCTTGCATCGCGACGCGGCAAGCTACTTCTGATTTTAATAGAATTTTTCAAATCTATTCTATATGAAGGTGTAATATGAACATATTTTTTTCGATATTATAATAACGCGTTTGCAATATATAGTTATATATATTAAATGAAAATACATTCACCATTCCTGCTGGCGTGCAGAATTAATTGTACTGCATTAAATATTTTATAATGAATATGAATAATGCATGTATTGAGGTATTAAATAACGCGTTTACGTATTATGCAGAATTTAATGGGAAGCATATCCCAGTCCAAAGTTAGGATAAAAAGTTTTCATTTATATTGTTCATAATTCCACTCGTACAAATGGCGAAAATAATCAACACCTATTTGCTGTAAAGGACGTCTACTACGCAATCAAAAGTCCCACAGTCGCGTGATAATGCGCGAAGCCATCAGTGGCGATTCTCCCTCGCCTCTCAAAATCGCCTCATCAGCAAATCGTCAACTCTGTGAGCTTTTTCATCACCGCGAATCACAAAGGGCCCGACAAACGAGATCAGCACCAACCGCGACACTGCGAGGCGGTGCGGTAATACCCCCGCGAGCATCGACTGTATATATACTCATAATATATATACCTGTAGATAAACGCTCGCAACTACGTCCCTTCTTGCAGATCTGCATATCTACGCGCGCATCCAAAGAGACACGCAGCGCAAAGCTATCAACAGGTGCTGTCGGATGGTTGTTTCGCTTAATCGCCGTCTATCCGCGCCCTCCTGACCCACATTTCTCGTCGATTACATTCTCTTATCGTCGCCAGAGGGAGCCTTCTACGCATCAGCCGTGGGTTTCACGGTTTTGAAGTACGACGTTGTAATATCGATCCGAAAGATCGTAAAGGATGTATTAATCGCGACGGATGCACGACAATAGGTATGTGTTGTGACGTGCTGCACGTCGGCGCACGTCGGTTCCCACGATGGGGAATCGCACGTGCAGTGCTGACGGTGCGAGCGTTGCAATGCTCGGCTTACAGACGTTGGCTCCGGCTCGTGGATTCGGAGAATCCCAAACCGCCGCCGCGGACTTGCGTTGTCAGTTTTGCGATAAGGCAGGTCCGATGAGCGCGGCTACTCGCGAGCTGCGAACAACGAGGCAGAAGCCACCGATCTGCGGAAAGAGTAACATCTTGCTCTCGCGTCTCTCTCTCCTGCTCGCCGCAATAAAAAGCACGTTGCAACCTCGAACTCAAGTGTTTTGCCTCGCGCCAGAACCCCTCTCCGCATTCACGCTTTCGTGAATGTAACAGTGTATTCAAAGGCCTTCTTTTAACGTCCGAAAATTATTCAGAAAATCAATAGGCAAGCGTCTCAAGAGAGAGAGAGAGAGAGAGAGAGAGAGAGAGAGAGAGAGTGAGAGAGAGAGAGCCAGTCTGAATAAATTACGAGATATATATCCGCTCGACATCTGAATAAATATCGCTTCATCTTGCCGCCGCTGCCACTGCCACCGTGCGACAAAAAGCTTGCATAACAATTCCGCGAGCTGGAAGCTCCACGTGCGCTAAAGAGTCGCCTGCCGCGCAAGGGAGGCTTTATTAAATTACATATTCTGGAAAACTCACGCGGCGATTTCATTAAAAGCTGCCATGCCTGCGGCGCCGCAGCAAAGCCTAGAGCTTGCAGCACGTGTGTGTATGTATATATATATTTAGAGAGAGAGAGAGAGAAGTAGAGAAGCGCGCGCGAGAGCGGCTAAGTTGTTTGGCATCCATTTTGGCAAGCTGCAGCCCATTCCGAGATTGAATCCCGCAAATCTGGGCGCCAGTAGCAGCAGCAGGACTGGCGTTATAATTAATTTATAATACCCCTAATTGCGCGTAACCTCTATACTCCTATGTCCGCGGGCATTTAATTTGTCTGCTAATTAAACGGGGACCGTGCGCGCGCGTTTTCTCTCGCGTGCAGTCCATCTTTCGCGTACACAGCCTCTGCAAACACGCGGACGCGAAATTTTCCTGCTGCGCTCGTTCTTTTCCTTTTTTCTTGTCCGCTTCACAGCCGACACTGCTTTTTGTCCCCCGGTTTATGCACGCGGGGCTAGTCGAATTATGCGACCGCTGACCGTGTCTATGGCGCAAGACGAGTTTCCTGCTGCCACCGCTGCAGGCTGCAGCCGTGTCGAGAACACGAGAGAGGGAGAGGGAGAGGGAGAGAGCATAACTTGATGCTCGGCCGAGCGTGATTTCGTTTGATGTTTCGTCCTCTACTATTCTGAAGCTACGCAGAGAGCGAAGTGAGCGCGCGTTGATTTTCAGGAGATTTTCCACGGCCTCGTTGTGAGAAATTCCGCGTTGCCATTTTTTTCTTCTATTTTTATTTTTCCGAGCGCGCGGAAAGGTCTGATGGGCTTTTATTGCGCGAAACTGCAGTGTCGGGCTGGCTGCTTCTCTCAAATTAACTGGCCTCTTAATTCTGACTTTCTCCGCTGCTTTTGTGCGGGGAATGAAAATCAAGCCCGCCCAGCGGACTGAAGGGAATGTGTGCTGTTTGGGCGGCTTGACATAGTTTGCTGTATTATTTTGCTATTAGTGTAATTTTGGTCTCGTTTTATTGTATATACGATATATAGTATATTATACGCTGAAGCAGTTTGAAGCGGTGATGAGTTTTAAACTCATCTCTTTCGTTTAACCAACTGTAATTTAGCGAATGCAAGTTCCGCTAACCACCGTAAAGTTGAATATCAGTTTTATCTAAAAAAAAATTGTATTGTACAATAATCTATATTATACACCTTCGATACATTTAATAACTTTTCATATTATGTATTTGCGCGTTTTATTATAGCCGTATAGTATGAGATTGTACTTAGAATAACGTACTTATATAATAACGTTTGAATAAATAGTACTATAGTGTTGTAAATTCGTTCTTGAGAAATTAATCGATAAAAAAAATTATACTATATTCATAAAATTTCGTTCAAAATTTCTGATATCGATTAAACAAGCGTTAGTTATAATTTGTGTAAATAAACATAAGCACAAATAAACTAAAGCAGAACTGCCAAATAATCGCTGTTAAACGAACACCAAAGACATTGTTCAATTCTATCTTCGAGTAAATAAATTGGATCACCCACTGCCTCTTTTACGCACGAATTTTCTCAGTATCAGCTCGTATGTCGACCTTCATAAATTCGTGCTCGGACCAGACAAACCTTAATTTCGTTGTAGACCCTTAGCTAGAGAAGCGCTACGACTCGTGCTGATTATCGACATGCGCTTCTGTGAAACTACTGCAGAATACTAATTTTCAAGTGACGATCTGACCACTCGCATTATAATAGTTTAAGGCTCGCACGAGTTACGGAATTGTGGATATTGGAATCGCGCATTGACTAATAACGGTGCTCACGAACATTGCTGAATTAGAGGCCATTGTGAATATAAATTAACAGCTGAATAGTTTACAGATTTCAGAAATAAATCTTTAAATTCTATATATTTTATTTGTGATAATAATTCGCATATGACCAGGAAAACATTTTTCATAGTTCTTTTGAAATCATGTCGGCTCTTCTCGTCGTCATGTAAATCTGTAGAATACCATAGCGATAGAAAACTTAACCTCTGCATACCTGCAATACTGTAGAAAATGCAATAAAAAATTGATCTTTTTTTAGAGAATATTCAAGCGACACGTATAGCCAGCGTTATTAAGTAGTCTGGCATTCTCGCAAAAAGTGCCTTTCTCTTTGAACCTGCAAAAGGGGTAACTAAGTTTTACTAAACTGATAGCCCCAGTAACGTTGAAGAAAATCCGATGATAAAAAAAATCGGTCATTCGTTACTATAAGAAATATGGTGTAGAGAAGTAATATCAGCTATATTTTTACACTGTACAAAATCCTTTGTCGTTGACCTAGCCACAGTTGTTCCATTTTAGACATTTCTATACTTGTATATTTATGCAATTTTATAGAATGAGAAAGCGTTTTAATCTTTGTCGTTGACCTACCAAGATTTGCCCCATTTTCGTTATGTCTATTAGTATCTCATATCAAAACAAGAAAATGAGAAAAAATTCATCTTTGTAGAAATATAATTACATCAAAAGTATTGCTGTTTCCCGGACTATGTACTTGCCGTTATGTAAATGTAAAGGATCCGAGCTTATCAACAATCAGGAATGTGATATCATTGCTTACTAATAAAAAGACTAGCTGCATTTTTGCGGGATTGAAATTTTGATTAAACTTATTGTGAAATCATATTCTACTGGGACCAATAAATATTGGTTTTGAATTAAGTATACTTCTGGTAGAAATCATAGTTTAATTATTAACAACAAAATATGTTCTCACAAAAAAATGATTTTTTATTTTTAAAAATGAGATAATGTCAGTGTGAAGTTTTTGATTAAAAAATTAGCTAATAATTAGTTAATATTAGATAAAAATCATTAATTTTTCCAGCAGGGGTGCGTCTCAATACAAAGTACAAACTTCAATATATTGTATATCTAAAATATTATAAACGTTAACAGTTCCATCATTATACCACCAAAATATGTTGCATTATTTTTAAAAAGCTTAAATTTTATTTTTAAGTGTGTGATATTTTTAATTCTCATAATAGCTTGTTAACATATAATAATTTCGAAAGTGTGTCATTTTAGATATTTGATAGGGTATATCAGATTCATAGTGTGGTTGCATTTAAAACATCGTTGTATCGTCAATACTATACAATTTTATTTTTTTTTTGCTTCAACCGTGTTGGTGAGCAAACCAAAAATTGAATTTTGAACGAGCTAAACTCGCCGCGCTCGATTTTTTTTCTCGACGTTCGCTCAGCTGCAATGCGTATAATAACGCACTTGTCAATCGGCTCCACTATACATCAGCCTGATGACGCGTCGACGAAACGTTTCGCTCCTCTATAGCTGTACATATACATATATAGATATACATCAGGCGTATATACGCGCATGAGCAACGCAGTGATTGACGGGCGACGTTCGTGAAATTCAAGCTCGCAGAGAGTGCGCTAAAAGGAGCATTGCACGATGCGGACAAGTTTTCCCGTCGACAGCTTTCGTCAGCTGGTGCTGGGGTAATAAATTCCCGCTACTATGAAGCTTGTTACCGAGTATAATGTATATACGCATATTGATGGGCGACTGTGATGTTGTTTCACGTCGTTATAATGACTGGTTTATGTAGATTCTATATATAGACATAATATTATAACGAGATGCGCTCAAATTATATTACAATATAACCGAAGAGCAGTATACTGATGATATAGTTCTATTATTGAAGGTGTCGAGAGTCTCGTCGAGACAAGTGGCTTTTTGATGTAACGGTTCGGATAGACTATAGACTTCTATAAGCAATGTTCCAAGTGATCGAAGTTTTTTTTTATTTTTAGAAACAGTCAATATTTTTGCCCAATCGGAAAAATGAATCATTTTTGATCAATAATATCCATATTTCTGTCATACCAATATAGTCAACAACTCGATAAGAAGACTCGATCCTTCAAAAAACCGAATTCCGGGCTAAACACACAGAGACAGTGGAGAACCAGCCAATCTCGATATATCAGCACGGCAATGGCCCCAATAATCTATAAATAAAAAGACAGGAGACGAGACGAGTATTAAAGTAGCCGAGCAAAGCGCAGCCAGGGAGAGAGGAGGGGTCGAGTAGCCAGGGTGCTTGTAAAAACGAGAGGCAATAAGCCTCAAATTAGGCTAAGACATCACGCACTCGAGTGTGTACCCGTATATAGTCCCTCTCCCTCCCTCGCAATCGCTTATCGACTTCGGCGGAGTCGATTCCCCGCCGCCACCGGTGCGCTTTATTGCCTCAGTGTGTGTGTGTGTGTGTGTGTATATATATATCTAGTCTCTGCCAGGGAGAGAAAGGGGCCGAAAGCCGGAATCGTACGAGCATTCGCTTATATTTCCCCGGGCAAACCGCGCGTGTCGGTCAATGTCTTTCTCTTCGGCTCTGGCCCTATGTCTTTCGTTCTATAGTACAGATGCCGTGGTTTTTTTCGCCGCTCTCGTTCTGTCTCGTACTTTACGTTTCTTCTCATTTTTTTCTCATTTCGCCTCGGCGTGTATCTGTGCAGCAGTCTATCTGAGCGAGTCGCTCTCTTTTGGCCGGGATTGCCGGGAATTGGGAAAATTTTCTCCTTCTCTCTCAGACAAGCTCGGATGTAATGAGGCGAGTGCCTATACTATTGCGGACTAAGCAACGATGTATACGGATATGCACCTTGTTGGCTTTATATTTTGTGTTTTAGTCTGATATGCGAAATGTATTTGAATAATAATGTCAACAGCAATTTTTTTTTATTTCGTATATACATCGTCGAAATATAATATGTATAAACGGATTCATATGCCTTACGTCCGAATATGTTCGAGCTATATATCTGTACTTGAACGTGCATCGAAAATACGACGAGCATAGAATTATTGTTTCGAGAGATCCGCTTTCCTGCAAGTAGGTCAAATTTTCGCAATAATATATTTATATATTTCCCATTAGAATATTTAAAATTTAACAAGTTCGATAATGTAATATTCTTCAAGATGATTTAAAAGGTGTCTCAATAATCGAATTAACTCGTCTGCTGGAAGTAGGTGATATAGTTATTATCTCTCGTTTGTCATTCGCCGAATGAATATTTAATGGATGTTTTCGCACATTGCTCAGGATATTAATGAAATAAATCCATGAATGTTATATATGGATATGTTGAATATGTTAAATATGTAGGTAATAAGTATAAACTGTCAACAAGATAAATTTGTATGTCTTCTAGACGATCTTTAACGTATTAAGATCGTGGGTGATAATATGGCTAAATGGGCTGGAGGGAAATTTGAGGTGTTATGATTGATTGGTATAGTATACTTGTGGGCGATATAAAAATTACGGTTTCAAAGCTGCGCGCAACGAAAGTTGTCCCTATCCCGAGATGTGTAAAAGCCAGTTCGATATTTCTTTTGAAAAAGTTTTCTTGCCTCAAGATGTTCATGTCTGTATAGAGTAAACAATAGGGAACAAACATGTTTTGTAAACCCTATTTTAATATTAATTTCGGATATAATCTTACACAAAATATAAAAATTAGATTTTTTACAATAACAAGTTTTTCGAGAACGACGTCAACGTATTTTGAATTTAGTTTCCATCTTATAACATTTGAGTTATTGAATATCCGCGAGTTAGGTTTAATTGCAATATTAGTGCGTCGCCATATTAGAATACATTATTTAAACATGATACTTAAACTCAGAGAAGGGAATTTTTTGCGTATTATTTTATAAAGCAATCGTCATCGGACAGTCACTGTATATTGCTGCTTTCTTTAATAAAACAAGTGTATTGACTAAGATAGGAGTCAAAGTAAAATAGTGATTCCAGGGTCGCCTTTAGAGCTCGCTGCCCTGCCGATTCAAGGCTGTAATGCGCAATGTTAAGCTTTAGAGCGCAGAAACTTGTGATGAAAATTAAATATTGTAATAAATATGTGATTCTTTGTGTTCTAACCGTATTGCACTGCCCGACGGTTAGCCATTAGTTAATTTATAAGTTTTAATCTTAGTGGCTTGATAGTAGATAAGAAAAAATTTAATATAATATACTGAAAATGAACCAAGTCCTGTGATATATCTCTGAGCTCATGGCATTGTGTCGAATCATTTATGTAATACATTTTTTATCTTGTACGAAATGTCTATTCTATCTATCTATCTACCTATCTATCTATCTATCCATCTATCTATCTATCTATATATCTATCTATCTATTTTTTTGAAACCCCCGAGTTGCAGCAGCGACGAGACTTAAAGACTCAAGTCCTTGAGAGGGAGAGAGAGTCCGCATCTTTTATCACGTCTTTTACCACTGGCTCTCGACGCTGTGCTCGACTCCCGCCGTAAACCCGCTGCTGCGAGATGAGTCTCGTCCAGCAGCAGCTGTAGCTGCGCGAGAAAACAAGAGTGAGTAGCGTCCGAAAAGTAAAAGCCATATCCCAGAAAATACAGCCGCGTGTCGCTGTCGGTCATCGCGTATACGCTCGTTTCTCCTCATTATCCCGCCGAGGATGTAATCTCGTGCTGCTGCTGCTGCTGCTGTTGTTTCTTCGTCGTGGGGTATATATAGAGTATAGAGGGAGGAGAGAGTGGCTGTCATCGCACGTGATGTCCGCTGCGGATTTTCGCTGAGATGGACGGCGTATGAGATAACTTTTAGGACGCGATTTTTTCGCTGGACTTTAACATCTGATTTCTAAGGTTATACGAAGACGTGTACAAAAAAACTACACGCTTGGCGGTAAAAATGAAGGAAAAAAGGTGAATAGTTGGGTGAAATGTTGTTTATACGCTTTCTTCAAAAGGATCAAGCATAAGGACGTGTAGAACGAGAAAAACAAATTCTTTCAAGCACATTTTTCACCGTTTTTTAACTGATATATGTGTATATATATGTATATATATATATGCGCACAGTAGACTGAAAAAATATAACGCAAAGCTTGATTTCCTTATTGTTTGTATGTTTGTGTTCAATTTCCGAAAATTCATTCATGCGGCTAGCTTTGTTCGCCATCGGTCCGATTACCTCATCGATCCAGCAGTTCATTCAAAATCCGCGATCTCATTATCCCGCGCAATAATCCCAAAAATCGCCTAAAATAACCATTAGATTCTCAATCGGTTGAGCCCACGCTCCTTATATTATTATATTATATTACATAAACGCGACAGCCTTTTAAAATCATAATATTCCACTGCACAGACAGTCCATGATTTCTTTCTCTGGACGGCGGAAATAAATCCAGTATAGGGCGCGCGTGCGGCTGACGGCGCGGGCTCGCATCTTTCTTATCTAAAACGGTCAAAAAAGTCAAGGCTGTATGGAAGGGGTTATATGCCCGAAGACGGCCAATAAAATTCGAAGTCGAGCTCTTATCGGTATTCCTCTCGCGACACGTCGAGCGGAATGATGAAGCGTTTAATATTATATAACGTCGATTCATTTTATCCGACTTGGTGGAGGCGGCGGCCGCGAAATCTGATTGATAGGCCGGAGGCTCGATCAGTCAAGTCGTTTGTTTCACGTCTGTGGATATGGTTTTCGTTATATGATGCATGTATATGTCTATATATATGCACAGGGATTTTTCAAAAAGCTACTCTTGCAAAGGCTTTTATTATTTGTTCGAGCGTCGCGAGGCTTGATATGCCGGATGCTTCATGGCGTTTGATGAAATTTAATCGGTTTTCGATGTTCCGCGAGTATAGCTCCGACTTGTTCACGCTGCGGTGATTTTCGAGTGAAGATATATATATATATATATACACACACACAGGCGTATCCGATGAAGTTTAAAACAGTTTTCAGTTTCAGTACGGCAAAATTATGACGCGCCTGATTTTACAGCTGTACACAAGCGGTTTTTGGCACGACATTGAAAATCATTCGAAAGAGTCTCGATTTCGAATTGGTTACTTCTCCGATCTCTCGATGAACCGGAGGGTTCAAACTAATCTTTACATCGAAATACAGCCCAAAACGTAAAATAGCTCTCGCGAGCCAATGCCATTAATTTCCGTCGGTCGGCCGGTTGGTAGCAACTTGTCACAAGGCGCGCAATCATGTCCTAAACACATCGGTGAACGCGTATGCATCACGGCACTGGCCCGTGAAAGACTCGCACTCGGCAAATTATCATTCCAAATCACTCGGAGTCCCCGCCAAACATATATACACGCAAACTGTTTGTTCGCAAGTTAGTCGAGGTAATTGGATTCGTTGCGCGTCCGGCGTAATTTGTTGTCGTTCGCTTCTCCCCTCCCCCTTTCTATGCACTCAAACACAGAATCCTCGTATGCAGTCGTATAAGTGAAAAGGTACACACAGCGCGCGCACATGAATTTGGCGCGCTAGCTTTCTCTCTGTGCTTAGCATTAGGCGCCGCGTCGTGATAAATCGAGCCAAACTTTCGTGTGTGTATGTGTTTATGCGCTTGACGTTTTCCGGAGGACGACAGCAGCTGCAGCTCTTTCTTTCGCGTGCGTCTCGCGCGATTGCAGCGCATCTGGCTGAGATGCACCGTCGAGGAAGAGTGATATATAGAGTATATACGTATGTGTGTGTGTGTAGTGGAGAAGGAAACGAGATGCGTGCCTAAGTGTAACTGCAGTTTCTGCCTCGACTTTCTTTATTCTTCTTCGTAATATAGTTTGCATCTTTCGTATATATATATATATATATATATATATATATAAGTATAGCAGCGGCGTCGGGTCGTTTCAGGCCGAGGTTTGTTTGTTTTTTTTCCGCGCGGTCTATATGTTGTCTCCGCGATGCGGAAGAGCCCGCAACTTTGGAAATCGAGCTGCGTCGGCTGCTTTGTTTACGACGTATTCTTGATGGGTTATCGATAACTCGGAAGGATATATACGCGGAGGAAATCCGAGCTGCATCTTTTATTTATAGAATATATGTGCGAGCCAGTGCGACGCTTCGATGCATTGTTTTGAAACTTTATATCCGCGGCTATATACGCGTGCGAGCGCTTATCCCGGCCGATGATCTGCCCTGTCTGCTTGAGCGGCTTTTACGATTGAATTATTTCAATTTTTTAGAAAGCGTCTTTGTTTGAATTTTGAGAATGATTTGGTGGGGTCTGAAGTATTTGCGAGGAACAATTTCTTAAAAATACAAGCGGGATCGTCCCCCAGTCAATAAATTGGAAGCATTTTCGGCGAAAATCAATGTTATAATCTAGTTAAAAGTACACTGAATAAACCTTCGGGTATCAGCTGCAGGATTCGTCAGCTACAAGCGATCCCCCAGATTTTCGTGTAGGAGCGTCACGATTTTCGAGCGGATTTCGAGTTACGTGGTCTTTCAAGCGAATCGCGAGTTACATTCGTTTTTAGTAAAAAAACTAGCTTTTACTTGTTGATGCAGCGTATATTTATTGAACACCGACTACAAAAATTTTGGAAGTCTTTTTACATTGAAATATCTAATTAATTCTAATGAACATTACTGAATGCGATAAGTCTTCACCCTCATTCCACGAAATTTACTTTTTTCCCCAGCTGGCCAGCTCTGATGCACAAGAGGGTGTTTAACAAAACCCAATAACCCAATATCGCACCTCAGTTTCACCGAAACTGATTTAAAACTAAATAATCGCACTAATGATTTCCAAAGAACATTCCATCGCACAGCGTATAAACGCAATGAACAAAAGCAACCGCGATATCCCGCATATCATTCCGCGCGCGCGCGCACAAGTAGTAAGTAATGCAGCCCTATATACTCCGCGAATAATGCGCGCACGGCTTCTCCGCAGCACACGGCGCGAAGGCGCAATAAAGTACCCCTGCGTCATTGCGTTTATTGCAGTCGTTCGCGCGCTTCCTATGCAACCGCACACGCTGCGGCGTTTTTATTCCCGGGCCGATGCCAAGTCATCCCCACCAGCGCCCCGGTATGTGTATACGTAGTTGCGTCGAATTGTTCGCGCGTCTACGCTGACTGTAATTTTAATTATGGGCTCCTGCTGGTCTTTGTACTTATACGAGAAAATCTGAATACGTCCCCGGTGCCCGTGAGCGTCGGTATATATTGAAGCTTTTTGCAGATATACTTCGATCGCAGTAATAGACATTTTTCGTTTGTGTCCCTAGATGTTTAAGGGACAATCACTACTTTCCGTTCACTTTCCCATATTAAATTCTCATAAAAGTCTTGATATTTTTTATTTTATTTTTTTTTAAATGCCTAAGTGTTGATTTTTTATGGATTTCCTCATATACGTGGCTACAGAGTACGAAGGTTTAGCTTGTTTTCTGTTTAATCGTACTTCGGTGCACTCAAGACGTGCATGGTATGAAAGAGCGCGCTTTATGAGAGATTGTAATTACGTTTAGTTTCGTTCGCAATTATATTGCTTTTGAGTATAAATGATGCGACGATAGTAGTGACAAGTATTTGCTCGAAATATTTTTCTGTTGCTATTGACTTGATTACACGCTCTGTATTATATATATATACACCCATTGTATTTCTATTTCTGACTGACTCAATTTACCTTCGGTCTTATGCACGAAGTAACAGCGGCGAGCAGGGCTTTAACAGTAGCTTCCAATCAACGAATGTAATGTGATAAAAATGCCCGGCACGGATCGAGCCATCATCTCAAGGAATAAGCTACTTACATTAATAATAATCCATTGGAGATCGACCGTCCTATCGATTCTATAAGATCCGCGAGGTCATTTGATACCGCTCTACTATTTGAACCTCTGATTCACATTCCTTTTATATACCTATAATATACCGCACAGCAGTTTCGCATGTCGACCGATAATTGTTATTCCTTGCCGCCGGGCTTATGCTTAATTGCTTTACCGCTCGCGATTTGTACGTCTGAAATTTGTAATATACCTATATTAGAATGATGAGAAATCTACAGAAAGTGTTATATCGAAAAAATAAATAATGACGACGATGCGCTCGCCCGTCATTCATTTAATATGCCAAACGAATTTATCGAAGAAAGAGTAATTCGATTGCCTACGTTGTCCCCCCTCCCCCGCGTCATATTCCATCGAGTCTTGGCGGGTGGCGCCGCGCCGTCGATTTTTTTTTTACGACTGATCGGGGGCCGAAGCACCGAAGGTCGTAAAGGAGACCGACCCACGTCTTTGACTTTTTCTATTTTTTATGGAGTACTGATCGACGGGTGCTTATCGCGAGATCTTCGAGATGGGTATATACGCGCAAGTCTGAAATTTAATACACCGTGAAGTAGGTATTGTTTTTTTCATCCGATAGACAGTATATTCTGATGAATATTCTTTGGGAACGTTACTTGCTCTACAACTAGGGTGTCATCTTGGTCACCATATTTAAGTGAATATCGATGACAATTAATGAATCAAAGACAAAACAGCATTACATGGTCGCTCTCCACGAAAAAGCCCACTTTGAAATTTTATTGCAATACCCATAGATGCAACAAATACATTAGTGGTTTCATCCGTGCGGTACCCCAAGGTTCTGAATTAGTTTATTTTGCTCTGGTACTCTGAAAATGATGATCTAAATATTGCAAAATCCGACGATATAAAAACCGTAAATAAATTAAAACACTTTTTCATTCGTACTCACTCAACGTTGCGATTACCTCATAGTACAAACTTTCCTATAGGAGTAATCGATCTAGTTTTCTTTGATTTTTATAATTATCCATAATACCCACCTTGTAGGCCTGAACATAGTACACAGAAAGGTAAGAGAGGGAGAGATATATATATATAGATGAGAACCAATCAACGACCCGTAACGCAGATCTATAACGCATATCGACGCTTCAATGGCCCATGCGAGACGCAGCAGGAGCAGCTGCTGGCCTGGGCTGAAAGAGCTTCCGGCCGGGATCGTTAAGGGTAATTGTCGCGGTAATTATTGGCAATATAGCCATCCAATGTAGCCGATATGGAACTCGCTCGTCCCGTACAATGTATGCGCCCGCGTAGCGACTATTTGTTAAGCAGTGATGCTGTCGCTTGCTTGGTATCAGCATTTTTTGTGGGTTGAGCTCAAGAGATTATTAATCGTCGAGGAGTGTTCTATCCAGAAAAGAGGAGAACACGCAATGTTGGATGCAATATGAGAAATGTTTCATCGGTCGGAAGCGCACCGATATTCGATTTCAATTTTAATTTTTACGAGAATTCTGTTATACGATTTAAAATATGCGCAAAAAATATATCCCGATTTGTTTTAGTATACAGAATTCACGGGAATTTTATGAAAAATCTTGAAATTACATGAGTTTCCCGCGATTAAATTAAAAATTAAAATTTAAGAGAGATCTTATCCTGGTAAGAAATAGCCCAATCAAAATGGTCTACGATTTTTAGGTTTTGATCACTCCGATTAAAATACTTATTTTAAAAATATTTGTTTTGGATCTCAAATAAAACTGTTATACCTATGGAGCTGAAATTTGGCATGTAATGTTTTTAGGTGTTTAAACAATAAATTAAGTTGTTCTTATCTCAACTGACATAATTCAGTCTTTCATGTTAACGCCTATATGAATTTTTTTAGTGCCAAACTATAGCGTTTAGTTTAAGAGTGCGAACTAGGACAGTTTATCTATATATATAAAACTATCTGTACAAAAATCTGATTTCTGACTTCAATGCATTGTGTATAACACCATAATATGTCAAGCAGTTCAACAATCGCCTCTTACCAGATCTCATACTCATATGCTAATATCTTTGAAAATCACGTCTAGAGTTCATCGCTGGCTACTTTCACTTGCTCTTTGTAATATTTATCACTTGTCTGTGAGAATAGCATATACCAGTGCGTCCTGGGTCGGTTCACAATATTTTGTAAATAGTATAGTGGCCAATCTTCAATCCACACATTTTAAAACTGCACTGTAAATAATAATAATTGAACTTGTAAAGAGTAAATAAAAGTAAATTTTCGATTAAATGTTATAACATAAAACATTGATGGCTCTTAGTTTTTTAAACTTTCAGATTTCATAAAATATACATAGAGTAGTGTATTAAGTACTGTTCAGCCAGTAACATGGTTAAAAAAATTGACGAAAATCGTATGTTTAATGGGCTGCACTGCCGGTTCGTCCACACCATCCGGTCATCACTTTTGTAAGAGAGAATTCTTTAAACAATCTATAGCGGTATAAGAAAATTCGATAATAATAATAAAAATAAGATAATAATAATTCGCGCGAGATTCGAAAAGTCTGAAATCACAGCACGGCGGTGCAGCAGCTTCCTGAATATATCGCTCAACAGCCCTAAACTAGCTTCTTTATCGCGTTCCAAATAAGCCGGGCCGCGCGCTTATATGCGAAACGAAAGGCAAAAACACGGCGGAGGCCGAGGGAAAGTTGGCGATATCCACGCGCTAATGAAGAGAAAGTGTCCTTATATTAGGGCACGGATTAAAGCGGCCGCCTGTGCACATTCCGTAGGCTTTATCGTCGGCGCCGAGAATGCGGAGGAGTTTACGCGCGACCCTGTACGATAATTCGTGGCTGCGCCTTTCTCTCTTCGAAGCAGCTTCACTTTTTTTATGTACCTACGCGTTTGCCTTGACTGGCCGAGTTCTATTAGCGTCGAATTGGCGCGGCTGACCTGACGTCGACGTGCACTACTGCCGGACGCGTCGAGTTTTGTGGGTATGCATATAGTGCCGGCGCTGTTTATTGACGGAGATGTATAAACGCGGAGATCGTAAAGTTTAAGTCAACCATCCTTTATAACGTTCCATCTTCGGCTTTTTACTATTATTATTCAAAATGAAATCCTGAAAGGATTTTTAGTATGCGAGGCAGGCGGCGCTCGATTATGTACCACGGCGTCCGTATAACGCTGAAACTATTTCATATCCCATGATTTTCGTCCCAGTGTAGTAAAAACGTCATCGCTAGGCTACTGCCGGAGGTAATGTCAAGCTTCTCCATAAAAGAAAAATAGAATGATTACTATTATCATCAATCAGTTACATGACTTTTTAGCCCTGAAAATGAGCAAGCGAATATAAGCTGATGATGGTCCAGGCTCACGTTGGGCACGCGAGCGGGTATAATATACACGTATATATATAATAGGCAAAAGCGCGCGGGCGCGCGCAGCCCCTCTCGAGCAGGCGCGCGGAGCAGATGCGTCGGCGTGTTGCGCGATGGGCCGCGGCTGAGCGAGCCGCCAGGCAGTCCTCCGCCGATGTTCCAGCGAGGCGCTCGCGTGTCCGCTCGTAAAGCTGAACCTCGCCCCCCGCGCTCGCGCTATACGTGTGTGTATGATATACACTTCGGTCCGGTTACCGATCTCGACTGGAGAACGACGTGATTGGCCTGTGTTTCATGTCCCATATGTGTCTCTGGACAAATTATCTGCTCGTGCGCGACGGATAAGTTTATGATTTTTTTTAAACGAAGTGCTCCAGTGCTACGCTTTCTGTTATTCATTTTTGTTACATCTCTGTTGTCTCGATCTGCAGGAGGATAATGGTGTGCGCGATGTTGATGGTTTGAAGTGAGATACATATCGTGGAGGCAGACGGTTTTCATGTTGATGAACTGCTGTTGAACCAAGTTCGCGGACAGCGGATGCCTCAACCCTGCGCTACTGTCTCTGGAGGCTCGCGATAGTTTTTACAAGGTAGGCGCGCGTTTGATGCTCTTGGTGTATCATCGTGACATACTGGTGTTGATGTTTTATCTTAAAGTAACAAGTTATGATACAGATGAAAAAGTCATGATACCATGTTGATTGCAATGAAATGTCAAGTTGACGAGTTATAACAACTGTTAGTATAAGCTTGTTATTATTAGCTAACATTAGTAGTAATCTTTTGGGTCTTTAGTAATCTAATACAAACTCTAATTGTAGTGTCTTACTTGCATCTCAGTCTTAAGACCTATATACATAGAGCCTATGAGATTAAATTACAAGCTGCTCTGTCTATCGTCTTTTGTTACTCGCTAACACCTCGCGGAGGCTGATCACAACCCATCATAATTCCAAAGTATAATCCCTCTCCATACAGTTAGTGGATTTCTAAGAAAATTAGTGAACTTTTTAGATCACGGTAAGCCTGGGTGACTGTGAGACACTTCTGAAAATCGTATATACATAACCCTATTATTATATCAGATCTACCAGACTCAAGACTATCTCGTTATGATAAAAGACAGAATAGATGAAATTTTAAGTTTTCAATGATCCTTATTTGGTGCGTGTTATTGAAATATTCAAGAACATAGTGGTTAAATATTGTTTTAATAATGGGGTTGACTTTGAGCCACACGATAATAGTATATTATGCAATACCAAGGGCATAAAATAAGTTTTTTTTTAAACCGAGTGTGACGATAACAATACGAGTCAAAGGCGTGCTAACATGAGCCACAGGCGAGTGCCTTGTCTAGCCGAAACCACCACACGAGGTAAAAAATATAGTTGGTGCACACCAAAAATATTTTGGTTACTAGATGATTGAATTATTTTTTTGTTTATTATTTTTCTTTTTTCAGCATTTTTCTATGTCCTTGAATTATTAACAATTGTTTAAAGATTCCACTGATCAAACAGGCGTTGTGGTTATGTGATAAATGTGCGTTTAAACACAAATAAATAAAAGTAGAAACTCACATCTCTGGTTCGTGGGACCAAGCTCGCAACTCTCTTCATTCGCATGTTTCAAGATCTTCGCGAGATCAAGATCGAGATTTTCGATTCAATTGCTTGCCCAATTTATATTATGGAAACATGTATTATTTTTTGTGATTCGCGAAATTGTGAAGTAGCAGGTGTTCTACTTCTTTGTCTGCTACTTTAATTTTACAAAAAGAAGAAAGCGAGTGTACAATGAGTTGTTTTCAAACCAACTATAAAATTGCGTAAATCGCGAAAAATAATACGTAATGTTTTACAAAACATATAGCGTGCACTAAGGCTAGTGGTCTTTTTGACCTGGTGAGGTTGCAGTACTTATCTCGGCTTGCAAATGCATTCTCCTTTGACTCGTATTGCAAACTCCATTCTCGGTTTAGTTGCAGTCTGAAAAAGCTTAATTTATCCCCTTATATAAATAAAATCTTCTGTTAAAAGTAGCATTTACTGAATAGAAAGCAATAGATTAATTTTTTATCAGAGTTAGCGTATTAAGCTCACAGGTTTTAAAACATATTGAACAGGAGCTTTTTTAATTCAAATGCACTCTCCTTTGACTCGTATTGCAAACTCCATTCTCGGTTTAGATGCAGTCTGAAAAAGCTTAGTTTATCCCCTTATATAAATAAAATCTTCTGTTAAAAGTAGCATTTACTGAATGGAAAGCAATAGATTAATTTGTATCAGAGTTAGCGTATTAAGCTTACAGGTTTTAAAAGATATTGAACAGGAGCTTATTTTATTCAGAGAGAAATACAAAAAAGTAATTACAATTGAAAAGCTCCAAAGCGATGCATATGCATGCGATGAAGTATACTAATGTTGGAATATAGAGCAATGTTTTGTTATTTTCAAGCACAAGATATTTATATGATAATATTGTCGATCTCTACGAAGACACATCTAGGATTACTATCGAAGTATAACGCAATTCATTCTTCCTGCGAAAAGTAGCACAGCGCAATAGTTGCCGTAAAGAATAACACAGTTCAGATTCTTCCGTGAAGATTAACGCAGCTCAGATTTTTCACCAAGAGTTGTACTTTCCGGATTTTTGCTACGAAGACTAGCATATTTCGGAACTTATCGGTAAAAAATTAATGAAATGAAATTAAGGTTCCTCTATATATCATACATGTATAGATATACTGTAACCATTGGACTCGTATGCTTCAAGTCTCTCGGTGAGGAAATAATATTTGGAGCTGGAAAATTAACGATAGTAGAACACGATACATAGATTGCGCGGATCCGACCTGAGGGTGTAATACTTTACCAGTTTTTTAAAAATAAATCATTGTAATTTATAAAACTTTTGGGTTATCTATTGAAAACTAAAACAAACTTTACAAATTTCAACGATTTATTTCTATATTGCAAGTGAAAAATGATTATGGTAATACGTCGAAAAATCTCTCTACTCAAATAATATGCGAAATTGGAATGAAAGTCCTGGTAAAAAAATTAACCAATTAAATGATAAATTTGCCAACACTCTGTCATTATGTTAGTGAAATTTCTGGTGAATCATAGATCTCTGGTATTAATGCAAATACGAATCTTGCATGATAGTGCATTATTTATGCTATATTAAAGAAGTTTATTAGACATTTTGTATGATTTTAATATTTCATCAGAAGTCGGTCAACTGCAACTAAAAAACTGTAAGAAAAATAACGGAAGTTTTGGTCAACGGATACTGAGAACGTTTGCCTGGTGTTCATTTTTACCACTGGTATATTGAAATGTAAGGGTCGTATAGGCACTAATGATACATAGCCATCAGTTGCTAACAAACAAGTGTTCGAAAAAAATATATTTAATAAATCTCTATACATTCGCTGCATAAGAAAAATCTTTAGAAAGCTCTGTACGCGCAGCGTTATCTGGCATCCGCGATAACACGAATATATACATACGCATACCCGAAAGACATGTAGGCAAACACGCCTCTAACCAAAAATGACAGCATCAATCCCTCTCTCTGCAACGTGTTTACGCTCTTCCTTTACGGGCGACTTTTTATTCCGGACGTCATTTTCTCCCTCTTTCTTTATTATATTTTCTCTCTGACAGCTACAAACACGCGTATAGAAAGCTCGACGTTTTGTTTTGACGCGCTTCATTCAATTGCGCGTCGAGAAGAAGGTACTCGAGTAGTGTACACATATTCTGTTAAATGCTACTGTCGTTGCGCAGCTCTTCATTTTTTTTTGTTGACTGTCAGTTCGGTTGTAATTATCAATTGAAAAGTTTCGAGCGATGTCGTTTGCTATGCGTGCAGTCGTGCGGTGGCTTTCGTTTATTTTCACTCGTATATAGGCGGACAAAGAGCTTTCTGATTTGATATGACAAAAGTTCTGATATTCCGTGGTGTAGACGATGATTAAACGGGGCTGACCCTTTGTGTCTGCATGTCGAAGCTTTCGTTTTAGTCGCTTATGCGAACGTAATTAGTGAGAACGAAAGAGACGCCGCGCATATCTGGCGCTAATTAGTTGTGTATGTTCGTTATTAAGCGAAATTTTGTGTGCTCCATAAAAATGTGAAGCTGCGGCATTTTGCTCGCTGAATTCGTTTGTTTCAACTCGAGCTGCGAATGACGAAAAGTAATTAGCTCTTCGCCGGAAAAGAGTGGATGATACAATGCAAAAATGAAAATTGAAGATACTGCCCGAGGCTACGGCCACTTATTTAATTTTCTTCAGTGCTACTTTTTAGCGTCGCAGAAATTGTATACCGTTACAAATTGCTGCAGACAGGTTCAGGATGATGGTCCAACTGGGTTCTGCTGCGTCTTTTTAAATTAATTTTTCTCTTTATTACGGCTTTGTCCCAGCGAATATGAAAGTAACGCTCTGGAAAAAGATGTCCAGATTTAAATGTCGTTGTAAAAGAAGTTTTAAAAAATGCTCGAAACTGTGTTTTAAATCCCTATGAGCAGCAGAGTACCTATATAGAATACAAATTTATCCGATGGGTTTCAATAAAACGACGATTTAAAAGGGACTTTTTTTCAACTACATGCACATCGTGGTACAGTAGCCGATAATTATACCCTTGACAGATGCTTTTTAGTCGACCTGTAAAAAGGTAAAATGTTTTGATAAGCTCTGGTATTCAGAAAGCAATGTACATACATACAACGTTCCATAACGCCATTCGTCGTATTTTATTCACAGCATACATCCGACTTTTGTTTCCTCGACGCGCGCGAAAACACCCCCTCTGCAGCTCCCTATACAGTTCTTTAAAAGAAAGAGTGAGGGAGAGAGAGCCTGTAAAGAAATCGTGTGCGCTGCACAAAAGCCTCGAGCAATCCGAAAGTCACGAGATCCTTCAGCTATACACATCGTGCTCCTTTCTCTATATACATATAACGACGCGACTGCAGCAGCAACGTCGGCGCGTCTATCGAACGTCACGCTGAATAATTCCGCGGAAAATATCGCTTGCTCTCCCTCTCTCTTTCCCGCTGGTTGTTTGTGTGTGTATGTATATACAGAGGGTGGTGCATCGACATTCGATATCGAACTCCTTTCTCTGTCTCTCGCGGAAGTATTACTGCTGCAGAGGGAGATTGAAAAATGAAGGCCCCGCGCGAACGAGACGGTCGACGGTCGGAGATAAATATGCGAGAGGAGCTTCTTCTGCCAGGCCAGGTGGTATTGCTCTCGATTATCGAGACTGCTTTTCTGCTATGTCGACTGATGATACTGTTCGTTTTTAGGCGCGGATTTATCAGTTCTTGTTATTGCGAGTCTATATACGTATAATATACACAAGCACGCCTCTGATTATATGTTATATTCCGCGAGAGGTTGGTATAATATATAAATGGTATAGACGGTGATAAATTGCTTTTCACGATACTCGTTGATGATGGATTAATTATATAGACTTTTAGAAGCGAGGGATGCGCGTGTATATATGGATGATACACGAGATGAATACGATTACTTTTTTATATAATATTATATTGGCCTCTGTGATTTTTAATAAAAGTATAAATATTGCAGTTCGATGCATATGAATTTTAAAGCTGCTATTGGCCAACGGGGATATTTATTTCGTTACGCTTTTACATCATCCATTGGCCAACGGTGCGCCAATTATAAAAATCGTACAAAAAGATAATAAATCATTGATGTCTCTACCCAAACAATTTATTTATTTTATATGATTTTATTATTAATAAACAAGCACAAGATTAACCATTATTATATGCTTCTATAACATAGCGGAATTAGATTTTATGTGATTAAACTTTTATTAAATTTTGGAGTTATGTGCAAAGGTGTACGCACATGGTATGACGAATACCACCCACGAATATGGCATGAACTGTATATAGTATGTTTGCTAATAGACTCAGAGCAGGCTTCTAATAGTTAGATTTAGTTGGCCAACGTCGTTGGTAAACAGTTTTTTAATCGGCCATCACTTGGTTTATTTTCTATACCAGCGAAACAATTGATTTTATTAAAATCTACATTTCCATACCGCTTTCCGGTTTCTCATTATTAATAGAGTCGGCATTCTTTGACTGCAATACGCTCGTATTACGTACGACTCTTTCTTTGTCTCGGTGAAGTCCAATTACTTTTGAAATTCAAATGTTCCGATCGCTTAAAAACTCGAATAAACATATTCAAAGATCAATATTTGCTATCGACATCTTTTCTTTGTAATCCGTATTGTGTCATACAGTTCAATTCAGTGTACCGCCGCTTAACAAGACCAATGAGAAGCTCAAGTGCTATCGCTCATGTTTCAAGCTCAACATCGAGATACACACACACACACACACACACAAAAGATAGCCGACATCAATCGCCTCTGCGTGAAAAAAGGACTTTCTTCACGATAATTATACTTCAAAACTCTGGTATCGACGAGTTTTCAAAAACTTCTGTACGACGTCATTTAAATCCGTAAATTGAATTTCTCAAAAAGCCCCGACACTCGTTCAATTTCTCGACGCCAGCAGCATCGGCTCCGCAGTATTGCACGTCGAGGCTATAATCCTATCTCCGGTATATATCTCCCGGTTTTACCCCCCCCCCCCCCCCCCCGCCCTCCGACGATTGACTCGCGCGAGACGCACACATTCTCCTGCGCAGACAGACGGCAAAACAAACAGACTGTGTGTGCGCGCGCGCAAGCTAATAAAAACGAGAGCGAAAGGATCTGCTACAAAGTTCTCGGGATAAAAGAGACGGCGAGAAGGTCCTCTCGTCTCGTTTCATTATCACGGATCGCAATCTTCATATACGTCGCTTTAGAAAACGAGAGAGCTATATGCAAGGTGTGCGCTCGCGCGTATACAAAAGCGCCAGTGGCTTCTTTGTGCAAATGAGATGGCTCGTTTTTGAGGGATCAGGTGCGAACATTTTTTTTCTCTCCCGCCTGCAAGCTTTTGCTTTTACGTAATTGGCGCGTGATTTTTTCATGTACCAAGCACGCGCGCGTTGAGCCGGCGGTTTTTAGCTTCTTCGTTGGCAGACTAATGCTTTTTTGATATCCGCGCAAATAAAGCCGCGGTCAGCCAGTCTTTTTTTATCCCAGCGACGGTGCGGCTCGCGTTGAATTATTCGGTAGACTGCAGCGATGTGACGAACGCATGCGAATCGTGCGTTTCAAGCTGAATTCTTCGATGCATTTTTGTATTTTTTTTCGGTATAATTCGTTTAATATATGAAAGAGTTTGTACTGAGTTTTTAAGACTAAAACAATGTTGATTTGATTTCTTCGAAATTTCGAGCAGTCTTGATTTATTTAGTATTAAAGAGGCGAAACTTATGCGTAAAGCTCGGATCTCCGACTTGCAAGTTTGCACGCGTAACAACAATTCCCGTGAAAATCATGCGTGATATATAATAAGCTGGTAGAAAGTGTTTATTTCGACGAAGCTTACATTCATCTTTTAATAAATGATTTATAATTTATGAGCATGAAAATACTTTAAAATTGCAGTACTAAGAATTCAGAGGAGGCTAACCAAACCTTTCTTAACCAGCTTTTTTTTCGCTGCTTATATAAATCTGTTCAAAGCTCTTTGCCTCACTCGGAGCGTCTTCATCTCCTAAAACTGAAAAGCATTACCGGCAATATAGCTGCAAAAATAAAGCAAAGACGATATGCGGTATACCTCTCGCCTCGGACTCGCTGGCAAATCAAACGTCCAGACGAACGGAAAAACTCGCCGTCCAAGCCAGTTCAGTGGAAAAAGCAAGTCCCTAAGAGCGAGAACGAGGATAACGGTTCGAGGAGAAGACAAATAGCCGTGGGAGGGGATAATCGCGCGGAAAGGATGAGAGGAGGTATCGAGAAAGAGGATTTTGCATTGTGTATGAACGAGATGAGAGAGAACAAGTTTAGACGGATAACGGGCAAATGAGTATACCTATACTTATATGTGTAATTAGGTCGATTTTTATAGTAAGTTATAAAAGTGTGTAATGCCTTATAAGTTTTTATTTCTCTTCGGTACATACACTAAAGACAGACGTGTACATGGAAAGCTGGAACTGTAGGTTATACTTCAGTCTGATTGGTGGTTTGTTGAGACTAAAATATCTACTACTTCGTGAATTCAACGAAAAATCGGTTTTATGCTTATTTAATCATTTTCAAGATTTTTTTGCTGAAAGCGAGCCAAAAAGCAACACTTTTGTCTCTCTGTTGTATGCTGGTCTGTAGAGAAGTAGTTTAGGATCGCTTTTTAGGCCAAGAAAAACCCATGACAATCCTGCATGTGTTATAAACATTAAGTTATTAGCCATTATTTTTCACTTACACTGATTGATCACCCCTTGTTTTTTTCTTCAATAGCAAACACAAAAATTCAGCGTCAAAGCCTTTTAAAGGGTGAAATCACGAGAAAAGCCAAAAAGCACTTCAGCGCCTCGATGAATCAGTCCTCTGATGATGTATATGTTGTCCGAAACGATCGTCAAATAGACAGCGGCGGCGGTCTACATCAGATATATACAGCAAAAGAGGGCGATCTATTGCGGGATTCGGGCTGTTTAACGAACTGCAATTAACGCCGGTATCATTAGCGATCGCGACCGCTTTGACCCGTGGATAGGGCGCGCTTTCAGCGGCGTCCTTTTTTTTTTTATTGCTCGTCTTCTTTTCTGTCTCTCTTTTCTCTCTCTCTCTCTCTCTCTCTCTTTCTTTCTCTCTCTCTCTCTCTCTCTCTCTCTCTGTCTCTCTTATAATTTCATCGAGAGATATATTTTAAGATTTTGCTGGGAAATTCAAAGTATTCAAAATAGTTGTATTTATATTTATATGCATGCACAGCGTTAAATGAGTAGCCAATTAGAGTTATATGTGGCTTTACGGAGAACAGCCTAAGTTAATTTTTGTCGCAAATTGATCTATGACCGGATTCCATACCTTAAAATAAACATATTTAAGGTAAAAATGTTAAAACATATCGAGATGCAATAATACTCCCGGAATAACCATGGAATTGACCGCCTAAGTTTGTCGCCTGAAATTCGTACCCGAAAAACCGCCTATGAATTCACCTCTTCTATTTAAAACAATTAAATTAATTGATGAATTGAAATAAACTTTTTGCATGGTAACATTAAGTTGCGTTTCCGTTAAAATGTAAAAAATACAAATTATCTTGTGTTTTTTCTCATTTATTTTACAGCGTAATAAGCAGTGAAAATATGAAATTTAGTATGCTTCTGAAAGTTACATTTCGTTTTCGCTTTAATTTTTCAGCATGTACAATCTTTGTTACGTTCGCATTTCACGTTAATGCTAGCTTTGCGTCTTAAACTATATTTGAAGCGATATATATATATATACAAAGAATGATAATATGTATTGTTGTACAGATTGCACAGTAATCCTTATTGCGAATAAAATGTTGTCCGAGTATTAATTTCAATTCTATCACTACAAAGGATGATACCACGGATGCGTGAAAATAGGGTAACGATCGTAATGTACAAAAAGTACGGTATTTGGTTGAACTGTCAATATTGAAATAAAAGTTTTGTTCAAAATATACAAAATTAAAAGTCAATTCGTTGAAATAAGTGAAAAAATCAAAATTTTATCCGACATTCAGTAGTCAAAATGAGAAAATTAAATTTTTTTATTTACAACTTGTAAAGAAAGTAACTTTTATTCAATTACTTGAGATCTTAAGGATTTTTCATGCTGAACTCGACTTTATTCGTCACTATGGCAAAAACACGATTTTTATAATTTAAAAAATATATTTGTGAAACTTGATAGATAGATAGATTGATAAGTATGCATTTCTTCATCGCAGCGAAATGGACGGAATAATTTCTGGAATGTTCAGACCCATAAAAGAAAATGAAAAAATTATTTTTCTTTAAAATTTGAATTTCATCACTTCTCTTAAATTGTTGTCTATAAAAATTAAGTAAAAAATGTTCTACATCTACTACAACAATCAGACATCTCCAGACATGTCTCTGTAATTTTTTAACGAATCTGAAAATTACACTATTAAAACTTGTCAGGCTCGTAATAGTGCGAGCGCTAATATGTTGATTAGATCACGGCTCTTGAGGCTAAACGACAAAAAAAGCAGATACAACCCTTTCGCGCTCATCGGGCACCTGCTGCAGTGAAAGCCTCGGCTACTGCTCGTTTCTCCCCTTATAGACGTAACGTGGACCAGCTCTATCGTAAAGAGCCCTCTCGCGGACATTACAAGTGCTCTTTACGACTGGCGGGGGATTTTGTACGCGCGCGCGCCATAAAAATGCCGTCGTCCCCTCACGGACTGAATATTTAAGGAAAGAGAGAAGCAGAGGCTATGATTTTTTAGGGATTCCGAAAGAGCTTTTACGCTGTTTATGTATGAATCGTGTAATGGTCGAGCGGGATTGAGTTGCGCTTGTTCGGGGGATGATTTTATACTACTGAGATCCTGCTTTATTTTTCAATCTGCGCTGCTGCTTTATCTTGCGATTGAGCTCTGGCAAGTGCAGCTGCGTATGAGATGAGCCGCTTGAGTTTCGAGTCCAATTTGAATAAGCCGCTTGTACTGTTGTGACTTTAAACGTCACTGATACAGCTCAGCCGCGTCGCTGTCGTAACGATTCTCATTTTTTCGTACAGCGTATTCGAAGAATGCGTCGGTTCAGCTTTGAAAAATATACAATGAAAATCGAGAATATAAAAATTTGTGTATATATATGTGTGTCGAAAAACCTCGTATACAACCAACTATTCGCCGCCTGAATTTTGAAGGAAAACAAAAATATTTCCGAGTATTATGCAAAATAAAGATCAGCGCGACGAGGCATCGGAGCGAATCGACAATAAAGAGCCGGCAAATCCCCACACATACAAAAATGCCTAACAGTATACCATAGTGAAATAAAAGAACGAGACTTTGCGAGCAAAATTCGCGAAAAACAATCCAGTGGTCGCGCTGCTTGTAATTTACAATACGCCGGTGGCTCCGCTAATGTTGCCATGTGCGTTATCGCGTGAATGAGGCCTGCCGTCTGGTTGAGCTTAACAATAGGCTAATAATGCGCGCGTCCGCGGGCAGCCCGTTGATGCATCGTCCCGCACTAATGCTGGCAAGTCGATGATAGAGGGGCGGGGGAGATTCTTCAGACTCGATTTTCTGGTTCAAATCGACATTGCACAGTTAATGCGATAATCGCGAGTAACGAGCTTTTTGATATCCGAGTTTCCGCGATATCGCATGAGTTTCTGTACGTAGTTACGTAAACGGGAAAATGTATTTGAAATCAAAAGAAGAACCACTTGTGTAGCTGTTAATGGGCTTTGCGGATATTGTATGCGCACGCGCGCGGCTGAAAAGGTCGAAACTTTGGCCGTTAAATTATTTACAGCTTCAAGTCTGAATAGTCATTTTAACTAGGAAACTTCCTCCTACTGTATATATATATTGCAATATAATATAACGTCGGATTGTATGATGAAACACTACGGTACATCAGACGTTAACGCAAGTGCGTGTGGTAAGTTTAGGACTGTTAAGTTCGCCGCAACTTTCGACACTGCTATGTTGTTTCATATCCATCACTGAGCAAGGTTTTAAATGAGAAACTTGTCCTGTAATTTTCTAAATTCACTCGAAGAACACTTTCTCGCGTGTTAAGTACGACCGTATGAATGTTTGCTTATTTTGATATGATGAGCTGAGAAAATACTCATTAGTGATTCGATAAAATGTAGTGAATATAACTAAGAAAGTAGGTACTTTACGAATTTTTTCATCGCATTTATTAAGTACTTGATAAGACCAACAAAAAAATATAGTTTACCAAGTCTTTTGTTATTGTTAACAATCATGTTCGCAGCGTTCTATAGCTTAAGCTGCACAACATTTTTTGTAATCTTTTTTTCCTTATTTATAACAAACCATTATGGTTTCGTGTCTATATATGAGATTAATAACGATGCTTGATTGATAAAATAATTCGATTACATATCATATTTGGAAATAAAACAGAGTTATATGTAAAGCTTTTTTTGCTGTATATTGTCAGAATTATCAATACTGTTTACATCCTCTCATTCGCTTTATTCACTGACATTCTGCCCTCGCAGACTTCGCTCCAATAGGTAAACGTATAAATAGGCTTCACAATTTCGTACGCAATGATATAATAGCTAACGAACAGTCAAAGAAAAAGAATGTATACTCTGATCTTGTAACTTGATAGGACGTAGATCAGATTAGCGCGGTTTGTAATTTACCAACGCCACCGTTTTAAGTCATCCTGAGGCGACTGAGCATATGTAACGTCTCCGACATATTTATCACAAGAATGCGCAGCTAGAATCGAAAAGAATAAAATTTCAAAATAAATGCATATATCACTTGGCATTGCATTCTTGAAAAATGGATCATGGCTGAGCGCTCACGCGCGATAAATTGCAGAATACGGTGCGCTTGAGCTTGCACTGTGGGTTGCGCGGTGTTACCCCCTCCCCTCTTCCACTTTTTACCCCTTTCGCGTCTTTTGTTTGCGTCGTTTGGAAACGCAGTTTTATGCGTATCAAATCCGGATCAGCTCTTGAAGTTCGTGATCTTATGTGAAGTTTCGTGTGGAAGTGATACTTGGGTAGTGTATATTATTTTCTAGAAACATCTGAATGCGTTATAGTTACCTGTTTTTGTATATCCTACGCCATATTGTTGCTTTTAATACTGAGCCATTTTCAATCTACTTATATTATATTCAGCATTGCATAAAGATATTTTATCAAAACTTTGAGAAAAATCTAGAACGTAGAGATGTTGGGTAATTTTGAATTATATATATATATATATATATATCTATGCGAGTAAAATATGCACCTAAAAAGAAGCAGAAAAAATATAATTCAAGTGTTCGTAAACATATCACGTTTGACAATTTCAATTTTCCAGATTCGCATGTCGTGCTTCGCATTGCTCGAGTTGATCAAAATTATTTCTGATGATCGTACAGTGCTGGGCGCACGGAACGCAATAGATCTACTAAATTGATCATCAAACCAACCGAATAAATCAAATGAAGAATTATTAGAATTTCATACAGATTCACTCTTAATCGTCAACTTGCTTCCGTATATTTGATATTCATATACTATATGTATTATGCGAAAAATTATTATCATTGGAATTTGATTTTCATTGAATTTCCATATTATATTGTTACATTTTATTGTAATTGCATTAATCATTAATTAATAGATTTTCTACCAGGAATAATATTATTAATAACTGTTATGCTTTATGTATGTGATAACTTTAGTATACGTATTCTCATTTGAAATTTCATTTAAAAAATATAAAATATTTATTGTGTAACAGTTTTCGAGCTATCGGCCATTTGAACGCTTTATTAAACGATCACGTGTACCTTCTATCTCAATATTGTTATATTATTAATAAAAAAACGAGGATTTTATCGATTATCTATTATGGTTATGTAGGTGATTGAAACTTGGCTTACTGACACATTTCCGCTTATGATGCGACGTAAAAATATCCGTAATATTACGGTACGCCGTAAATTTTATGTAAAAATAATAATTGAAGAAACGCATAAATTAATATTCCACATCATACACAGAACCAACATATGACACACACAAAAACAGCATGTTTTGATAGACTTTTTTCGTCCGTGACTATACAGACAAAGACTCATATATACTTTTTAGTCAAAACTCAAATTTCTCCCGACATCTCCCACGTGATTCTAGAATATCAATTAATTTTTGGCAGGGCTGAACCCGCAACCCTTACACATGCGCTCATGATGCACTCCGCCTCGACTTACAGCACAATTTTCCTATACCAATAAGCATCGAAATTTTCCGGATTTCTTAACTAATAAGCAATTATATTTTTCCTCTCAAAAACCCTTTCCAAACAAATTTTGGTAGAAGGAACTCTTAACGACGGCAAGGCATTACCAATTGACAGCTAGACTGACAGATATACTTATACATTAAAACTCACACATTTTTTAAAGTACATTTTAATTTAAATAAAGATACGCTTGAATTGCAAATTTTCGCGAAATAATATTGATTTCACACACGATATCCAGTTGTTCAAGATTAAGTTTGCGAGCAACATAAGGAAAGACTTACTCTCTTCCCGAACACGTATCAACAAGATCACCTCAGATATTGATCACGTCTCTTCTTCAGATCAAATGTATATATCTTTATCGAATTTTTCAATTTTCATTTTGTATAGATATCGTTCAGGCTCAATTTTTATCAGATGCTAACTTGTAGAAAATTGAGTATATTCTGAGCAGAATTTTTGGTCAACGCATGATAAAACGATGTTTATCTAGAAAATTCTTTCCAGAAATACGTTCAATTTTCTACCAAGGTTATTCTCCTGGAAATGATTTATTTTTGCAGCAAAACCTTTGTTCATACGACAAAAAAGCGCACAGTATCATTCAGAAAAAAAAGTCTCTGCATTTTTCGACTTCATCTGTTGTTCTCTTCAATGCCATTAGGTCGATCAGGCTGTCGGTGGCGGACTTGAGAACTCTGTTTTCTCAATGCACACGTTGAAGTTTACCGACTGCAGTCCGCCTCTCTTGCAACGGCTACTTTGGCCCGTAATAAGGGAGGAGGAATAGAGTAGAGAAAGAGAGAGCTACGATTTGCGATTTCCGGAATTTAACTGGAGCGCGAGGAGATGTTTATTTTTATGGGTCGCGCTTTATTGTCTAATTTTCTTGAACGCCGCTCGTACATTTTCCCGCCAGCTACGGAGTGGAATTGCTTTGATTTTTAGTGTCTTATCATTCTCCCGTTGATGAGGCTCGTGTTATAGGTGATGATTATATTTCATATGACTTTACTTATTATTATTTTTTTTTGTTTGCTAATTAATTAATTACATTCATTAATAATTTTAACTTTTCAATTGCACCGTGAATTTGTTTTTATCTCAAACCAAGTTCCAGCTCGATTGTTGACGAAATAGTTGACGTGCTGCGGCGTGACTCAGAGTTTGAGCAACTCATCGTAGCAATGAAGCCGTGTTAGTGGTGTTTCGCAGAGTCCTCCGCAAGTGCCATACAAGTTCCTTCAATTTTCAAATTTCATCCCAACAAATGTTCGGATAATTGATCTGCGCCCGAAGAGCATCGCATTGCTTTTTCCTCGCTGCCGAACTTTTCTTGCGCGCGGTTGCAACACCTCGAGTTTGCAGCCAAAAACAAAAAAAAAAGAGAGAGAAGACAAACTATTCCCTGCGGGAGGAGTTTCCATTGCGGCGCGCGCGCGCGCGTTCGAGGGGAGCCCGTTACTTCTTTTTCCGGAAGAATGAGTCGGGCGCGCAAACTTCCACGGAGTTTTTCCGTTATGCACATTCTTACGCGGCTGCTGAATGGGAAGTTTTTTTATCCTTCTTTATAATATACGTATTGCGTAAGCTCATGATGCGCGCAGAGGGTATTTAGTTGGATGGATGCGGTGCGATATTTGCATTGTTGTATTGTTGTTGAGTGTCGGTGCTGGCTGCATTCGGAAGAGCCGATATGTATATATATAGAGTTATGTATTTAGTATAGATATGCGTTGGTCGGCTCCGCGAGTTTTTAAGAATACTTGACCTGAAAATTATGACGGAGAGAAGAGTCCATTTCCCAGGCATCTTGCAGTAAAGTTTCAGACGAGCAACTTTGAGGAGAGAGTAGAGCTAACTGCATTATTTATTATATTTTCTCAAGACCCTGCGCGTTTTATACGGTCCTTATACACCTCGTTGAGAAACTATTCTACGAATCACTCGTGCGGCATTTGTTCTTAGCCGGAAGATCTATGAAAATTCGTCGGGTGCCGTACATCGCTAATTAATATTCGAAGCTTTTTGTCTAGGTTATATATAAAAATATTATAGAAGTATAACGGGCACTTTGCGATTCGTAAGCGTACTGCGGCGATCGTAAAATAAAAGATATAAGAGCAGCCGAGAACAACCAAAGCGAGGCGAGTTTGAACAGCGTAAAAGCCTTTAAAAGTATTCAGCCCTTCCGTGCCGTATCTCAAAGAAGCGCCGCTACTGCAAGTCTGCTTTCTCATCGCGAGCCAATGATCCACTAAAGTACCAGTCAGTCTCGCGCTAGAAGCTAATTAGCTCGGGAAGAGAAAAAAAGGATAAATTTCCGAGCCGGCGCGAATGAATTTAAAGCGAGTAAATCTAGCTGCGGGGGAGAAAAAGGAGTAAAGAGACTGCGCAAAACGTAATTTCTTTCCGGTCGTCAGGGAAAAATTTTGCGTCGCTGCACGCTATATATATATATATATTGTCTTCTATATATGCGCATGATGGTGATTAAAGTAAAGCGTTCATAGGAGTTTCGAGATGATAATGGTCGGTAACACGAGTTTGAAAAATGTACGCAGCACTGCATGTTTTATTTAGAGCCTGACGTATATAATATGTGTATAAAACGCGTTTCTGATATTGCACGGAAAACAAACAATATTTAGCAATTCCGGAGTCTCGCGCGCGAAACTTCGCGTCGTATGCATCTCATATCTATTCCGGAATGTAATCGCGAGAGTCGTCCGTAAATATTCAGTCTGAAAATTTATTCCCGCGAATATTACTCTCGGTCGTGAGCGAGCGAGCGATATTTCGCAAAAATTCTGGTGAACTCGTTTCTCCGCGTAGAATCTAATCCTCTACTCTGGTGTAGCGAATAACGATCGAATGAAAAAATTATCATCCCGCACTTATAAGCTCGCCCGCGAAATTTAACCATTATTATTCTGCTTTCGAAAATCCCGGATTTCCCGCCTGAAAAACCATCTCCACGAGATTACATCTTTCGAAAACCAAGTTTTCCCAACACGGCACGCTGGCTCTCGTGTAGCTGAGTTTTCCGGATTATGGGAAATCTTGGATTTTCCCGGCTCAGCATCGCATAGTTTCCCGGCGACGCGACGGTTCGGATTTTCTAACGCTTCTCTCGCGACAATTGGGTTACAATTTGGATTACAAATAAATATTAACTAGTCTCCGCAAATACAAAATGTCGAAAATTTTATCAAATTTCAACAATTCCAGCGTTCGGCGTCCTTGGCGGCGACTCTTCTCGGATTTTTTTTCGCAACTGGATACGCCTTATAAAGCGCATTCGTCGCTTGCTATGCTTAGCTTTATGTCTATACAATAGGCGCTGCAACGCTTATTAATCATATGAATCTAGAATACAATAATTATAAGACGACTTGAAATACTGTATAATAAGATTTTTTTATATCAACGCACTCGAGTGCACACAGTGATCGATTCGTAGAAAATTTCACTGTCGAAACCATTCGAAATGCTTTCGAAACCTTCGAATTCTGCTCAGCCGGGATTTAATTAGATCGCGTTGCCGAAGTCGCTGCAGAAGCTACTCATGCTCGCTTTTTCTCTCTCGAAATCTCAATTTCAGAAATATATACAGGCAGGCTCTCATATTGCCGTGACAATAAAAAAACCGGCCATAATTCTATCCGGTGGGCACTAATAGATTCGAGGCCGTAAATCAGTGTGGCGGTAGCGACGGCGCGCATGCGCGCTAAAAAGTACATAAAAATAACGCGCCATACATCCGCCTCAACGTCGCCGATTCGCCCTCGACGCCAGCAGCCGAATTCATCAAAATTTATTCCCGATAAAAAGGGCATTCGCGCGCGCAGCGCAAGAGTAATGCGGCTGCCTCCTCGTCGTATTTATATATAATATATAGTCGACTTCGTCTATTCATCAAATTGTATTTGTGGATATGCTGGAGATACTTGTGTCTACAAATGTCTTTGCATTAGGAATGAACGCAAGTAAAGCGCATTGTTACACATTAGAAAACGTGCGCAAGTAGTAAGAGTCGTGATTTGATCAGACTGTGACATTCCCGGTTGCGGTATAGAATTATATATCTGCGGTGCCTGTTTGCGTTCGCGTAGAGTTAAAAAAAATATGATTCAAAATTTATATTTGCGTTTTAATTACAGCTTTCTCGCACAGTGCTAATCCGGCCGAAGCTTTCCCGAATACGCATAATTTTTAATAAATACATTATAATGTCAAAAGTAAATCACAACTCACAAAAAACAGTTTTTCGAAAACGAGATAATAAATTTCTTTATCGGCGTGCTTGATTTGACAATGTCACCGCTGCGTCGTTTACATTAACGACTGAAAAACTTTGATTTACGATCGTATTTTTTGCCCCAATACAATGATTGTCAAACGGTTTCTCCCATCGCCCGTAATTCTTTCGTATTTAATCCGAATCCTCATAAATTTCGCTCGAAAAAAATCTCTCCCCGCATCCGTCCCGCCCACGCCCACGTGCGCCTCTCTTTCTGCGAAACGCTATTAGGGGACAATGGACAAAGAAGCAGCAGCAGCAGCAGCGGTAGCGAGCTTTCAAGTTCAGCTTGCAAAAAGGATGATTCGAAAAACGTGTAACGTTTCCTCGCCCGGCCTTTCTTTATTCCCGCATCGAATGGCTTTCACTATTCGCGAATGCGCGGCACGTGCGCGAGCTACTGCATCCCCTACGGCTTCGATAAAAAAAGACTGCCGGGCTTTTCGAAATTCCGTTTGCCGGAAGAGCTTCTGGAAATTCTACACGCCGCGATGGGGAAAGAGAGATAGTCCGTGTGATATCACGATGCAGCTGAAGTTCTAGTAAGACCCGCGGCGTCAATTAGCCGAACGGATATTGCTCTTGATGATCCTGGGGTTGAGTCGTGGCTGTTGAAGCTTATATCTTTGGATAGTCTTAAGGCGGCTATAGTAGTGATTTTTTTATTGCTTTCTCCTAGAGGAAACTTTGTAATAGTAAAATTTTTTTAGAAAATGTCCGTGCGGATGTCTATGTATGTGTGTTTACCGTAGTATTTCTGGAACTACGTGGTCTATAATAATAAAATTTGATATGCATATCCGTTTTTTGATTCTGAATTCGAAAACAAAATTTTTTGATTTTGACAACTGTAGCCATTCTTTTGGCCATTCTTTGATTTATAGAAATTTTTTTGTTTCGTTTTTTTAAATAATATAATTTATACAAAAAATTCAGCAATAGTGTTTTTGAAAGAGTATAAACTTTCCTACTTTTTCCCGTAAGATTTTCTAAATGGACCGTTTCGTTCAATTGTTATGACAAAAAAGGTGTTTTTTTTTTAAAAAATTCATATCTTCCAAATTAAACAGTCTATTGTTTTGAAAATTAATAACAAAGAATAATAATGTCTACATGTTGTACAAATTTTAAGTCATTTTGGTGATTAGTTTTTGAGAAAAAAGTCGAAAACCTAAAAAAGTGGTTTTTTATGTCGCACGGTTACGGGAGTAAAAAAGCTCTTAATTAACTTGAAATTTTTGGAAAAGATAGATCTTTTGATTACCTCGGCCAAGTTCTTTTTGCAGCTTATGAAAACGATCAGTTGAAAAGATATTAAAATACAAATTCTTTGTCTCTCACCCTGTATACCCTGTATAACTGAAAATTATTATTTTTGTTAAACCTTATAACTCGCTAACGAAAACTTAGAATGTTTTGACAAAATTCATGGTTTTATGAGGTTATGAGATCTATTTTATTAAGAAGATCCGGAGAAAAAGAAATCCATTATTAAATTAATATACTTGAACGATACATACGAACAAGGAACAATAGATTTGTTTGGAGGAAGCTACGTGCCAATGAATTGACAGCGGTTTTTTTATTGCAATATTTTACATTGCAAGATGTAAACTTATAGTGCTTAAACTAAGAAATAAATATTCAAAGTTAAAATATACATACTTTACGTTTATTAAAAAGAAACTTTGAATGTGACCATGTGTACTGTGTAAACTTAGATATAAAATCGTATTAGGTGTAATAAATACTTTCGCTAACGAAAATGGTTAATTTTATATTATAGGTTTTAGACAGTAAAATTATTCTAATGGGTATAAAATGGAGAAAACCAAGTCTTAGTGCCAAATAGACCAACTTTATTTTTTCTCGATTTCGTTAAGTTTAGTTATAATTTAAATTTAATTTCAACAAGTTTCAAATTTTCGTTTTATTGCGCTAGCTCTGCAATTAGTTTGTGTCGATTGGATGATTTAATAATCGCAAATTAGGTAATAAAATCAATTGGTCAAATAATTTCCAGCATATCAGTTTCACTTATTCGTTCATAATTTATATTTTATTGTAATCGTTTGTCGATACCCATCAATTATTCATGCGGTATCACCTCACGAATTTGCAAATACAATATCACTACTGATAATATAACAATTTTCGATACTCGAAACTACAAAAAGAAAAAAAGAGTTATATACATATATCTATCATAACGGACAAACAAATAACCATCAGGTATTATCTCTTTTATTCAACGCACACAAAGCGACAGGCCAAGCGTTCGAACATCCAATGAATGTATCACCTGCAGGCGCCGCGGCGTCTTTTTCTTTTAATTCATTCGAGAGCCCCGCTGAGTAAAAAAAAGAACGCAAGGATATTCTCACCACCGACTGCGATCGACTCTCGATATTCTCACTCGGCCCCTTCTTTCCTCTATACATATATATACTCTCGCGTTCTGAACAGTCAGTCGGCGGCGCTTCCTGAATTGAAATTTAAAGGGCAGCAGTGACGCTGCCGGGGTTATACAGCAATTACATTTAAATTAGACCGGAGACTTCTCCTCCAAGATGAATGAGAGGGAGAGAGAGAGAAACTCGCGAGATAATGGCCGGTCGCATTAATGCAAAAAACATGAGCTCGTAAAAACAATTTCCGGGCTAATAGAGTGAGATGGTATCGAGCAGCTGTTGCCCGCGTGATAAATTTCACCACTGTGTGCTTTTTGCGCGTCGGAGAGAAAGGGCTTTTGCAGAGAGTGCAACGGGACGAGAAAACGCGCGAGCGTCGTCTCCGCGCGAGACTATTTTTCCTTATTTTTGCCTTAACGTACGCTTGCCTTGCGCCTTTCTCGCGCAGCCCCTCTCTACGTGTATCCCCCCCCCCCCCCCCCCGCGAGTCGTATGCAGGAAATGTAAATATCGCAAATATTTTATACGCGTTTCCAGTAGTGCATAGGCGCTTTTTGGGTCCTGTTCAGCCGTAGGAAGCTTGACTCTTTTCAAATTTGCCTCTTCTGGAGGTTTTTATAAGAATTTTTATGTTAAATCTTTTCGTATTTTTATATGAATTCCGTGAGTTTGCGGTGCCTTCGTTGAGAGTGTTCATTCGACTGTTTATTAGGCTGAAAAGCTCGATTTTAAAATTCAATGTTATGCTCTTGTACGTGAACACAACCCACGTTCTACTTATAAATCTAATATGAGCCGAAGGTTTACGGACTACTTGAAAGTATTGGTTTTTTGACACATATACTAAATTGAAGAAAATTCCTGGATAATTTGTTCATAAACAACGTTTGACTCTGTTTGTGCACTACGTCCCTTAAAGCCAAAAACATCAAAGGGAATAGAATTTGAAACAGCGGTGCATATGTCCAATCTACTTTCCTGGCTTATCGCTGTGACTCAATTTGCTTTTAATAAAGTACGAATGCTTGGAAACGGCGAAAATGTTCGCGGAACGTAAAACTAACAAAAATTTTATATGAGAAACTCCCTGCGCAAACCTTTTACGCGTGAGGTCAACTAAAAAGCAAGCGCAATGCTTTTCGGTATTTTTCGAATGGCATTCGCGTTGAAAAAAAGACCATATTCCGAGCAATAAATCTACGCGTCCAACGGAAACTAACAACTGATCGAAAGCTTACTTCTTCTTCTCGTTTTGCTGTACATATACGCATAGATATGCGGCTCACCCTCGTATACCCGAGCTCGGCTAGTTAGCTTTTGCTGAAAAAGCTTCTGCAAATCGAATCACGCCGTACTATACTCTGCAACTCGCGCGATTGTAAACAAAAATGACCGACTTCCACGAGCTTGACTCTTTTTTTACCGCGAGTGAATGATCGATCCGCAGCGAAAATTTAACGTACGAGAGGAGAAAAATAAGGACTCTCGGAAGGAATTTTTTTAATTGTCTCCCAAGATTTATATCCCATTGTGAGAGAAAACGGCGCAGAAGCCAGTCGTCTGGCTCGCGTCTTCATTTCATTATCCGCGAAGAAAAGTAGAAAAATGATAGGCGAGGCTGACGGAATATAATAGTGAATCCGGGTGAATTCCATTAAAAGTATAGTTGTAGTAGACGCGCGCGAGATTAAAACTGGGCCAGCCTCGTGACGGCGATATTATATTCTCGCGCGAACTATCGTCCCCCTCAAAGTATATTATGAGATTGAAGGCTTTTTTCCCCCGGCAGCGCAAGATACGCGCTTGCTGATGAAGTAGAACGGCGGGATTTTGAAGTTGTTCTTTTTATTATAAATATATATGTGGCTCGGATTGTCAGAGATATTTGGGAAATGCTGAACTTTTCGAGAATTTCAAATTATCCGATGGTCCTAATGAATTTTGACATTATAAGTTCTAACTGCTCGATGAAATTCTCGCTTGCTAATTTCGACGTGACTTCGAACTTTTTAATGAGCTGCTCCAAAACTTGCTGTTTCGTTCTCGACTCTGGCGACCGAATTAGAGAAATTCGCATATATCGACGAAATTTATTAGATGACCGTAGGTCAACGAGCTAATTTTTCTTCTTCTTCTGCAGCAGAAGGCGATGATTGTTATTCAGGTCAGTCGAAAGGGTCTAATTTTGAATATCATGCCGCGGATCAAAATACGCGACAGTCATCTTGGTTCTTATATAAAGACTACATGTTGAGTTTCAAAAGATAATTGAATAAAAGCTACTTTCGACCTGTAAAGCATAACAGTCCGTTAATTTTGTCAATACCAGCTCTACCATTTACCTCGTATATCCCTTTATAGTTATTACATCGGTCTTTTCCTCGATTCATCGCTCTCGGAAAATCCTAGTATATATTACACTCTCTCTCTGCAAACAATCTCTTGCCGAGTGAAAATTCAGGATTCGCCGGTGGTATAAGAGTACTCTCTCACGCGTTGCACTGCGCGCAAAGGCGAAAATTCGCCAGTGTCCGCCCGTAACTCGTCCTGCCTCTTTCCGCTTCCTCGTCGCGTATATATATGTACGTATATACCGCACCGCGGACCACCGAGCGAAAGATGAAACGGCCGAGATAGCCGACTTTAATACAGTTGCTCCTTTTTGCCGCCATCTCGTCTCTGCTGCTCCCGGCACTCGATGCGCTCGGCTTAAGCGCGACATCTCAGTGCAAAAGCGACTGTTCTTCGCTGTGTGTGAGATAGAGTCCCTCTGCGGCTACTGCTGCTTTTTGAGCTTCACTTTCTCCGGAACAATTTACGCAGTTACTACTGCTGGTCGACTGTGCTGCAGCGACGGTTTCAAATTGAACCGACGCTGCAAAGTGCCGAGCGTCGTTTCTTGCACGGGCCTGATTTGTAGCCCCCGATTAGACTTGCGCGCAAAGAAGAGCTCGCATGATGTAGCGTATATATATATATAGGGGAAATCAGGAGTGGTTGGTTTTTTGCGGTCTCGCGAGATCATCATTGTTGCTCGAATGAACTCGCCAGAATTTACTCTCGCATTAATATTTAGCTGGGGAAACTTTAAAGGGTGTTGATTCTTATACCGCCGTGAGAAAGTAGGTCAATTTACGAGCTCGCGTTATTCGTAGCTGCTATTTCTGCGATACTCTGTAAATAATAGCTGACTTTGTTTCTGATGCAAGCTATCATTACGTGAACAATAATGTATACATGTGTATCGCGTTTGATGTGTCGACACGTAATCATTATGCAGCCATTAAAATCAGTGCTGAATTGAAATCCCAGTATTTCGTCATTGCGCATATGTTATGACCCGATGATAAATGATAAAGTAAGCGTATATATCGTCGCTCGCACTATACGTGTAATATAAATGACGTAATTGCAGCTAATGGAAATTGACAATGCGAAACATTTCTGTCATCGTTTGGCAAATCGTACAAAAGCCATTGCATCAGCCCCTCGATTAATCATCAGCCATTAACAAAATCACAACGAGAGTAGTTGCGCGTGTCCCAGGCTCAAAAAGCGTCTATATCTCACAGACAAACAACTAATCGCGTCGATCTCGCAACGGCGACAAGCTCTTGCATAATCCTCTTCGTCGTCTCCGACGTCGTCGTCGTCTCGTTCTCGACAACTATACGAGTCAATCGGCTTTCCAGAAAAAGCTAGAGCGAGAGAGATAGAGAAAAAAGAGAGAGAAGGACACATAATCCCCTTTTCGTCGTCTATATATATGATGAGAAGGAATGATTGATATCTGATTCCGTCGTAGGAGAAAAAGAGCGCGCGCGGGGAGGACGCTACTGGCGCGCTGACACACGACCTCCTTTCGAAGAATAATGACGGCGGCGTTCGACGGAGAAGGGGAGGGAGAGAGAGAGAGCGAAAACTCCGGCGGCGATTGAAACAAGAAGGATGTCTCCTTTTTGTGCCGATCTCGCGGTATAGCTCGCGGGATCCGTAATCGAATCGGAATTGCCCTTCGCTACGGTTCTAAGAGGGTTATGCATGCCGCTTATTCTTTCTCTTTCGATCGTTTAGCGCGATTTGTTCCGACGTCGAAGACTGTTATTCGATTAGCCCAGTGTGTCCGTGAGATGCGACGTTGGACGCAGTAAACTTTCTAGGCTAGCTGTAAATGTCCACTGAAAAAGATTGCCCAACACGCGTTATACCGACACACTGATGAAAAAAGCCACGAACGCGTTGCAAAATTAGCGCCTCGCGGTCACTCAATTTCCGTCGCCTGTGGGGGTAGAGCTGCTGCGGGCATAATTTATGAGCCCTGCGCGTCGTGCTCGCTACTAAAAGAGGAAAGGGCTGATCGGCTAGGAGGAGCTATTGTGCACTCGGTGGACACGATCTGATAAAGCTTTTAAAGCTGAGCTGAGCGTTACGCTATATACTGACGTATACGTATATATCTCTGGTGGAGAGTTTGTTGCTTTCTTTTTTTTTCGTGCATGGTTGCATGACGCTCCTTCGATGATTGCGTTCCATCAATAGAGGTGAACTAAATTTTTGTAATTTTCGATTTTATTCAGTGCCATAGCGGAATGCCCGAACATACGTTGATTTATTCTACTGAGATCCTTTTTTACCACGTATCACGGTTAAACTCTTGGACAATTTGTAATTTACTTAATTTACTTTGAGCGCATAAAGTCTGCAGTTTGCAGATTAAACATATCGTTGCACCTCGTGTGCGCAATATTTATACAGTCGTAATTCGCAATATAAAGCGTTATCTTTATACACTCTCTCCAGCGCTCGAGATTTCGGCCGGAATTGATGTCACGTATCTAAATTTCAAATTTTACTGCGCACTATAAAGTACTTCAACGTTACAACGTCTACATTGCAGCAGTAGGGATCGCCACGCGCGCGAGTATTTTTCAAAATATTTAAGACTAAGCGAGCATGCTGCTATCGTATGTAGTTTGCTATATGTATATATACAGACGCGCAGCGTTGCAAAATTATCTCGCCATTTTTAACGAGAATATCGCTAGAGCAAAATGGAGCCGTAATAACTTTTCTTATAATAGTTCCCCACTGCCTCCGACAAACCTGTTACGGAAACTCGATTACTTAACTACACAGCCATAACAGTTTCACGCTGCAAAGTTAATTCTCTATCGTCTTTCTATGCAGTCTCGGAAAAGCGCTCCGTGGTCTTCTGGGCGGGAAAAAATTACTTGGAAAAAGCTGAAAGCTTCTGCTTGTAATTTTTATACGAAAGGGAAAAAAATAGTATTGTTGAATGGCTTCGAAATAACTAACTTGAATGGCATCGATCCTCTCTTCAACCTTTTTTTCTTTTTTCAATACTCAAGAATTTCCTCTAAAAGCCACTCACTCGCCCCCGCGAAAAGTGCAAGTCGCTATGCTAACAAATAAACACGTTGAAGCACTTCCCTCTGCCTCGAAAGAAAAATTAGTATCACGCATATATAAACAGCATAAAAGGAAAGGAACTTATTATACACATACACACACACAGAATTTGTCCGTCGCCTCTTTTCCGCGTTAACGCTCTCTCGCATGAAAGTCGCATTTCAGCCCATAGTCAGCAACTTTCGCGCTCCGACCATTCAAATTCGACTTGAAGGGTCCCCCCCCCTCGCCTCTCGCTCTCACTCCCTTGTGCAAAGAAAGTGCGGGGGAAAAAGTTGGCAGCCGCTGGCTCGTAATTAAACTTGTATCAAACAGGCTGCGCGATAACAAAGAAGCGCGAAAAAACGAGCGCACCTGCAAGTTTTCAACGGCTGAAGTTGCTGCTGCGCGTGTATCGTGCGATGAAATATTCAAAAGTCAAGTTGCGAGCCACAGCCGCGTTAACCTACGACTTTGCGCGCTTGTACGTATATAAAGAGAGCGTCGTGGTGTTGCAAAGCTCCTTTGCCTTGCAAATTTTGTTGTTTACATTTGTTGCTTCGAAGGGCTGCACCCTAACGTAGCTTCTCTTCGCTTTTTTTCTTACCCGAGCGTTTTGGCGAGCTGCGGGGTATACCTTCCGTTAATTTAGAATTTCGCACTTATTGCGCTTGCTATTTTTTAACGTAAAATGACATGGTATTTTAGCATAATTTTCCAATATTATATGTGCAGACCTATAACCTGGAGCCTGACCTCCCAGCGTGCGGCGGTATCTACAAGTCAAGCGATTCTCGTCATGCAGTGTTGGTCAGTTGCGGCTACGGATTTCGTTACTCTCATGCAGTATTATGTATTAGTATATATACAGCATATAATAGTTCAGAGTCATCGCAACTTTCAAATTGCATTAGCTGATTGTTAAAAGTCGTAATGGTCTCATTCGCATAGTTTGCACAAGGATGCTATTCGATCATTGACTTCTAAAATTTTGAGGTATTAATTACAGATCGACCATCTTATTGGCGAGTATTATTCAACTTTTCTCAAGTTTAATGTATTCTATTCTCTCTTTCTAATATTATGACCACTTACCCACTCCAGTGAGAGTGGATAATAAGTAGAATAATCTGCCCATTTAACATATTCTGGACATAAATGCCTCAATTTCCTACCAGGAATTTATATGAGTAGTAATCTTTCTGTATATTTTTTTCTCGTTAGAAATAAGAAAACTCAAACGGGATACATCCTAGTTACCAGCATCCGTACTTCAAACGTAAGTTAACCAAGGCTATAGATTAATAAAACAGTAACAGCGCAACGATTAAGCTGCGGCCGTATAACGTAGGACCGAGTCCAGCTCTCGTCGTTGGCCCGCTTTATATAGCGCATATCGTCGACGCGTCCCCAAAGCCATCCGCGGCTGGAGATCCCGCACAGATAAAACCCACCGCAGTATTCGTTCAGGCCGAAACAAGCCAGTATATATACTGCTGCGGTGCGTAATTCCATCTGCCTCTTGCACATTCGTCGGCCCGTCAAACGGCCCTTTAACTTTTCAATCCTGCGTATGGCCTGCAGAGTGTAATAGGCAAACGGCGCGTAACGAACGCGTCGTGTCACTTGCCGTTAATTCGATTCAACGCGCCGCGACGACTGTACCTACCTTTCGTTAATGGAACAACTTGATTAACTCGGAGCCGCTGCGGCTAATTTGCATTTTGTCGGCCGGGTTCTTCCTATACTTACACTCGCGTATATATATATATGTACATTTGTCGGGTGTATACTTATATATACATATAGAGTTCGTCCGAGAGTCTTTTCTCTCTTGTGACGGCACTTTGGATCGAGGGCGACGCCTTTTGTTTTCGGACGATCTTTGTGCGCCCCTCGGCTTTGTTCTTCGAGTTTTTCGCTATGTCGGAGAGGCCAGAGCGTGTTTACTTAGTTGGTCGCGGGTAGAAATTAAAGTGTGCGCCGGTTTTTCCTAGCTTCGTCGTCTGACCCTGAAGAAGAACGACCGAGGCATTGTGCTTTCGCGAACGAAGGTTATTGTGTAGGTATATAGTCGAGCCCTGCTTCAGTGCTTTTGAGAAATAAAGGGATAGAGTTAGGATATGGTGTCTTTTTTTGTGAGCGACATATAGTCTTTATCATATAGAGGAATCTTTGCAATAGTAAAATTTTGAGTTTCTTCAAAACTTCTGGAAAATATGTTTTTGTGCGTTTATAGGAAATTTGAATCGAGTGTTTTTAGAAAATGTTCGTATATCAATTTTTGTCTCGCTTCTTAGACATTAATCGCCAAATAAGCTAGTGCATTTTTCCCGTAGAAATACTTATATACATCGGTAAAAGAAACTTTTATAACTAGAAACAGTTCCGGGCATATTGTATATGAAGTATGCAGTATCTTGAAAAATCCGAAAGCACATCAGAAGTCCAGCGACTGTCAAGGTACAGAAACTTTGTAAATAACGCATTAGAGCGTCGCTCTATAAAGTTCACTTCGAAAAAGGCCTCGCAACATACTCTTAGCCCATCGAAATAAAATATTCCCTCGCACTTTTCGAAATGCTTTCGGCGGCCGCATTTCCTTCCTTTGTACGTGTGTGCGCGCTAGACTAAAAACTGCACCGCGAGAGAGGCTCTGCAGTTCCTGCGGAATAGAATAAGGCAGCGTCTCGGGAGGAAATAAAAATAAGTGGAACGAGGGCTCGTTTCGTCCATACGCGTATAACTTCGGGTCATGTTTGCTTGTATCCATTCGCGTACATCTCTTTTTCTTTTTTCAGATACATCGTACGCATACGATGAAGCAGAAAAAATAAAAATTGCGCGCTCTCGCGCGTGCACAAGAGAGGCCAGTGAAATTTTTATTAGCGAGCTGTAATTGAGACTGGCCAGTTTGTGTCGGCGGCTGTGGCTCTTTTCTATACTGGCTGTTTACTTTATTTCGCGCGCCAGCCTCGGCTGTACACAATCACGAGAGCGACAGGGAGTTATGGCGAGAAGGCAACTCCGTACGAGAAAGATAGATTTCCTCTGTTTATGCAATTGCTAGTTGGAAAAGTTTCGCGTTTAAATTATTTTACCCGCCGTGCATATTTTCACGAAATATCAGTTTCAGCTCCAAACGTACGAACCGTGCCCGATCCCCAAAAGCGTATCCGAAACTCTCGTCTCTCGAAACTCTGAGTCGCGCGCAAAACGAGCATCAAGAGTATATACAGCAGCAGTCATTTGTCCGGCGCACATCAGAATCCTTCTATCACAACGGATTAACGGCGGCAGCAGCGGTATAGGCCCATCGCGCTTGCGTCCATTCGTTTCCGTTTCTGTCACGCTCGCTCACGGCCAATTCGTCACGTCGCCGTCAAAATCACATCCGGCATCAGCCTCGCGACCGCCAATATTTCAGTAGGTATACGCGAGAGCGCGGGCAGCCGCGAGCATTATAACGTTTCAATTAGCCATTACTCGCGGGTGTCCGGCTCAAAGCTAACTTTTCGCGCGCCAGCAAGAACGATGTCGGTGGTTAATTATCCTCGAAGCAATTAGGCCGCATCGATCCGAACGAGAAGTTCCTAGCACCGGCGCTGCGCAGGCTGTGTGATGCTTTCTTTGAAGGAGCCTGATCGTTAAGTGATAATGCTCGGCGATACGACGGCAAGGGAGAGGCGCGGCGCGAGATTAGCTCAGAGAATGGCGCGCGTCCGGGGAATCTTGCGCAGGTTCGCGAGCTCCTGCTGCTAAATTTAGCGTTTATAGCGAGGATGCCTGAGCGCGAACAGTATTATAGGGTAGTAATGCAGTGTATTATGCGTCGGTGGAGATGGGTAATGGGTGCGAGCGTTCACGTTGGAGTATGTGCCGTGGAATGGTTTATTTTACTAAAAAATATAGTGGGTATGTGTTGGTAGCGGACGATATATTTATTTACGTAAGTAACGAGAGTAATGTAACCATTGCTTGGAAATTGATAAATCTAGCGCCCCTGTATTCTATATAGAAGATTATTCAAGCATAATATTTTGTGGGCGAGGTGATTTTGTTTACTAAAGATTCTATGTTTCCGAGGAAATTATTGTCAGTGCCTTTAATGGAAAGTTGTTTTTATGTCATTTTTGCAGTTGGGAGAATCATGCTAGTAGAACCTAAACAGAATTCGTTCGGATATCTGAGGAAATCTTTTTAGGTTTGCCACTTTTAAGGGTCATCAAATTTGCAATTCAAAAAGTACTTTGTGACACTGTTTTCTCGGACATTCAAATAATATATGCAAAGTATTTATTATTAATGATATCAAGAATAAAAATTCAGGATGGAATGGTGTGCTCCTATTTGATTTTCTCACGTATTATTTATTCTTGAAAAATACCTCACACTTATACGCATTGCTGGTGAACTTTGGAATTAACGCAGCCAATACAAAGATTACTATTCTACCTTTGTTCCGGAAATCATGAATTTCCCGCTTTTCGAATTCAAACCTCTGATGGATATAGCCTTAAGCAAGATCTTGTCCTAGTTACGTCCCGTATGGATCCATAACCACTATTATATATATACGCACATATACGTTCGGCGCTATTCCACGAGGAAATCCGTGAATGATGAGCCATTGTAATTATATATTGACCCATGTTCACGTCAATGCATAATTCAACTTACACATACGGTCGTGGTCCAGTAAACTTTATGGACTGTAAATACACTGGAACAATGAGCGTAGAATTACCTCGCAATAACGGTGTGCGAAATAACGCAGATGCGTTATGGTGAGCGGGAGATTATCATATTAAATATCAGTGACTGCGATATAGGCATTGTTATAATTTATTTTTCATTTTATCATTTAAAAATCCAACGCCATATTACAAGCTCAGAAACAAGGCGCAAAATTAAAAGAGGAGCTTGCTTCCCTCGGCACTGCAGTCGTCCTCGTTCTCTTCCTCTCTTAAGATTAATATCTCTAGGGACAGTTTCGTCCGTTCAGGTGGAGTGAGGGAGTGGAGAACAATGCCCATCGATAGAAATCGAACTAGAGAGAGAGAGGAAAGCGCCTGAGAAGATTAATATCGCGGATAGTCGCGCGCTTCCGGGCCGCAGGTAGAGAACAATGGAAAACGAGTCGGTGGCGGCAGCCAATATCGGGTTCGAGTGCAGGCGCAACCGAGATCTTCATCAAGACGTGTTCCGAGAACGCTAAACTTTTTCCTCGGTTTGCCGTCGCCGCTGACCCGCGAAAGTTAAAACGCGCGCGCGAGATGGAGAAAGAGAGAGAAATTTCAAGAGCGACCAAGTGCTCTTTGTGTGTATGTGTGTATGTGTAGTAAGAGCTTCCGACAAGTGAGCTTTATACAGACGCGTTGAATAGATTTGTCGTTGTTTCGAGTGCGTATATAGCTGTATATAGCCGTGCTCCACTCTTTACTCAATTAGGTTTCAGATTTTAATCTTTTCTCACCGGTACCGTGAACTGCTTGATAAAAATTGTTTTCCCGATGGATGTATCATTCTTCTCTACTAACCATTTCAAATATTTAATCATTTGCTTTAAACTATACGTATATCTCTTCCCGGGTGCGATTATATACTATTCCTTGCGTTGAATAAATAGTATACATATTATACTTCTTACTGTACACGTTAGTCTGCTGACAACAGTATATCGAGTTTGTATAGTATTAGATGTTGCAAATTAGGAAATATTTTATTTTTATTTAGAATATTTCCTTTTTTAGCATTATTTACTAAAAAGCTTGTGTCAGCCCACAATGAAAACCTCAATTGTCCAAACAGACCTCTGGCGCCACAAACCCACATAGAATAGAATAGAAAACCTCAATATTAAATCATATATATGTGGATTAAACGATGATGCCGCAAGTTTACGGCTGAATAGTAACTAATTCCAGATCCTCGAATCATCGTATAACGCGAAAATTACGAGAGATCAATATAAAAACGCGTTGATTTATTCATTAGCTCGGAAGGGTAAAAAACTTTCGACATTACTCCGTCGATTTTTTGCGGCTCACTAGTTAGCTCGAAAACTTATCTAGCGGGACGCAGTAATTAATGAACACTCCGCCCTGACCATCAATTAAAAAAAAAGCCAGCGCAATCGGAGTCGCGCCGCCTTCGCGAAGAAGAAAAAAAAGAAACTAGAGGAAAAGTTGGGCGCGAGCTTAATTAGGAAAATACGATTGGCCCGGTAAGTGGGAAAATTCTGAAAAGCGCGTCTATAAGAGGCGCCGCTTCGCACCGGACACCGCTTCCCCTTTTATCGCGCGCCTCCTTCCGCCGCCAACAAGTTTGGTGTTTTATTTATGTATACGTTGATTAGTCGAAAAATCATGTTATAACACAGGTCGAAATTTCGCGTACTATAGAAACTTTTGGGATCTTAACAAATAAGTTCTATAGTCATCGTAAAAGGGGGTTCATAATCTCTATAAGAACGCAGCCATATATTTATATATATAGATTGGTGAAGGTAGGAAGTGTTAACTTCCGCTTCAATTCCTTCTTGCCTGGGCTGGAGCCGACGACTCCATTATTTCAGTCGCTCTGGGAGGTTTAGCGGCCGCGTGATTAGCAATTAGCCCTAACAAGCCGGCGACGTCTCTGTCCGTCGCTTAGTTTTACCTGAAGCAGTACGCCGGCGCTCTCACGTTCGCCTGCACACGTCGAGTGTATTTACTTACTTTCATGAATATTCTCCGAGTCCTTGGGACTAGAGTCGGCGCGTTTTCCTCGCTGCAGATTATTGAGTCTCCAGTTGATTTGAATGCGTTATTTCGTTAGTCGTTTTATACGCGGGAGCTTTGTTGAGTGCGGTCACGTGATTTGTTTGCTTTCGTGCTAAATATAAGAGGATTGTTTTGTTTACGTGCGCGTGTGGAATGAGCATGAAAATGGGATTTCTTGTTCGATTCGTTTGTAAATGTTATGTGGACCGAAGCGAGCTGTGTGAACATTTATAATTGGGGCATTTATTTTACATTAATTTATGCGTTCTGGTCTGACGGAAAATTGGTCTATTCTACTAATTGATATATCTCTTGATGGAATATTCGCGTACATTGCGGATGTTTCGATTGGGACTCGAAATAATCTTGATTGCGAACATCACGAGTATTCAATTTGTTAATACGAATAATGCCGCGCAGAATTAATTAAATTAATTACAGATTGATATATACGGAACTTAACACAGTTATGAAACTGAGAATTTTCTGGAGTCAATTTCTGGTCAATGCATGTTAAAATTATGTTTAATCTAGGCATTCTGGAAACAGTTTTAAAAGGAGTACTGAAGATACCTTGTTTTTGAAAAGAATTTGACCGGAAATTCTTTCTATATATATTCTCTATTTTGTACCAGTGAAAATTGATTCCTCACATAACCGAGAAGGTCATTTTTCGCTCCTGCAAATAGGGACAAAAGTAGCATATTTTTCCCGTAAACTGCATGTGTGTAGCAAAAGTAAAATTTGCACCTACACAATGGACTTTAATCTTTAATCTTAAAAAAAAAGCGCTGCCCTTATTATAAGAGACAAAAATTGGCCCTCCTCTCGAGAGTGGAATAAAATACTATATGCAACATGGAACGAAAGTAGATTTATTCCTCGGGTGATTACTGCTTGAGCGAAGTTTATGCACTAAACTTACCTGCGGGAAAAATCTGCTACTTTCACCTCTTTTTGTATAGCGTATACTATTATTTTATCCCAAGCTAGTGGACATTATTGGCGAAGGCTCATATATTATTTACATATGAGCTCACATTCTATATAAACATTATAAATATACAGTATAAGCATATTTAAGTCGCTGCCTCTTTAAATCCACGCGTCTGATCTCTATATTCACTTTGTAGAAACTTTCGTTACTTCTTTCCCTCATAACACACGCGCATTAAAAGTCAAGTATATACACCCCCTCCTGCCGGCCTACGAAGCGCGAAAGAGCCGGATGGTAGGCCACAGAGCTACAGCCTGTGGTGGAGCGAACTGTACGAGCGCTACAGCAGAGGACGAGTTTCGCGGTTGGCCAACTTTAAAATTACCCGCTGGTGTAGCGGAGCGCGGCAGCGGCACGTACACACCTCGGCTGATTAAAGTTTTTAATTAACGGCCTTAATGATTTATCACGTAAAGCGACGCGCTGCTGGAATGAAGAAGTGCCGCCGAGGAACAACGCGATAAATCTGATTATCGCTTTATGCCCGCGTATATAATAAATACCTGCAGCGGCGAAGGATCCGTCTCCAGTTTCACACTGCAGTTAGGGTCTCGTTTAATGCGAGCGAAATCGTGCGATTAATGATTAAGTTGAAGATTGCTATGGGTTACGGGAAATTGCGAATGGTACTGTCGACCTTTTACAGGCTCAAAGGAAATTGTGCGCGTTTGCGAGAGCGCTCTATTCAAAGGGCGCAATCACTATTTCAATTTATTTTTTTCTTATTTGTTAACGTATGTATATACGACTTTCATGTAAGTTCGTTTTGGATGTTTGAAAAGGGAGAAGATACAAATATTTCTTGTTTCGAAACTGTTTGCCCTTCCTATGCATAATACACTTTTAATATGAAGGATCTAGTCAAACTTTTTTACGCTTGCAATAAAATAAAATGCTAGAGCATAAAAACTTTTCACGCCACAACCTACCTTTGCAGTAAAGCTAACTTTATAACTCTTGTTTTTTCCCTTTCTTTTAATGGTGAATTTTTATTTGTGTTACAGGTATGCAGTGTTTCACTGCCTTGATTTTTCTTTCTCCGTCGCCACTGCATCGATCTATGAGTGAGTTTGAGCAAAAGTTCATATAATAATGTGTATTGCGCTTAGGCGCGTAATTGAAAAGGGGGAAATCCTTTTAATCAAGTCTAACGCGTCAATGTGTGTAAGCTTTGCTTGAAAACGGCGGTGGTTTCATTAGTTACATGACGCGCTCCGCCGCAAGCGTAATCCCTGAACAGCTTTCGCCGCATGCGCGCCAAGAAATTGCACTTCAAGCCGCATCGGTGATTAGAGACAGTTGACGTCGCATTACGTCGGCCCATCAATCTTGCGCTACTTGTTAGACTGTTTCAAGGCGTCTTCGGTACTTTTGGTATATATAACTATAAACACACGCTTAGAAGTGGGTCAAATTTTCTAAATAGAAATAGTTTGAATATATATGAAAATTATTTCGTTTCGACTAAACCGCGTGATTGATCTACTACTTATTCAATGTCCGTAAATCCGTTTAAGATATTATCGAAAATTCAGTAATTTAATGCATAGTTATGTTTAATATTATTATTGGTGCAGATATTTTGATTATTACAACTATGACCAGAGCAAACACATCTAGTTCAATGAAATATACTGAAAATATTAATCGCTTACTAGAGTTTAATTCACAAATGTGTAGTGAACAAAGTCAACTTATGGTCAGACACCAATACTTTGAATATAGTTTGCAAATTCAAATACCTCGCAACAAGAGCTGTATCATGGCGATATTTCATAGCAGATTTATTGGAAATTCATGTTCGCTCAATATAAATAAATCCCTTCCCCCATTTTTAATATGACGATTATTTATAAGTGCATATTACAGCTAGGGCTTATATATATATATATATATATATATATATATATATATATATATATATATATATATATATATATATATATCTGTATACTATGTTTATCCCTTGCCGCGAATATCGAATATCGCACTCCAGAGCTTCCTCGCACATTTTTCATTGGTTCGCGGATTGAATCTCAGTCACTACAAACCGCTAGGAAATGGAAAATCGCGCATATGGGAGATATGTGGCCCCGGGGAAGCAGCAGATAAATAGATATATAAGTGCGTGTAAGAGAGACTCGCAAGTGCTGTTCAAGTATATATATAGATTCTTTTTTAATTGACTGTAGAATGTTTATAAATATCCTTAGACTGAAAAAGCTTGTATTGCGTACTGAAACACTATATACCACCAAATAGCCGTCAGATTTACCACAAAAGCGCGAGAGCAGAGCAAATAGCTCAGCCTACTTCGAAAGATTAATCAATCAAGCAAGGAAGCAAATCATCCTCTCCTTTGGCCTTCTAAATCCCCGCTTAAGAACCGACATTTTTCCTCTGCCCGTTTCGCTTCTTTTTCTCTGGAGCCAGAAGAAAAGGACGGTTATATTCTTCCGAAAGGGAAAAAAGGACGCGCGCCTACCTTTGCCTGAGCCGCCCTCGAGCTTTTCTCTTCTTCGAGCCCGCCCCCAGAAATTACGGCTCGCGCTCGTAAAGTTTATAGGGTTCTTCGCTTGCCTATCGTTTGCGGCACATACGCCCGCGGTAGCAGCCTTCGGTTTATTTCATTGAACTGCGCTACGTTCGTTAAGTTTCTCCCGCGGCGTCATTACCTACATCTCGTTCCTCTCCGAGCACTTAATGGCCCGCGAGAGAGAGAGAGAGAGAGAGAGAGAGAGAGAGAGAGAGAGAGAGAGAGAGAGAGAGAGAGAGAGAGAGAGAGAGAGAGAGAGAGAGAGATACAGACAGAGAGACAGAGGCAGAGACAGAGACACATACAAAGGGGAAGCTTATATGAAGGGATCCCCGCGAGGAATTCTTGACTCTAGACCTTCATCTCTCTCTTTCTCGTTTTTTACGGGGCCGCGCTACTCGTGCGCTGTTATTTACGGCGTGAGCGCGGATTTCGCGACGTATCTTTCTGTGACGCTTTATGCTTATCGTTTTCGTGCCGAGAGGCGTATCCATATGTATATGTATATATATATATATATGTGTGTGTGTGTGTGTGTGTGTGTGTGTGTGTGTGTGCGTGTGTGTGTGTACATGTGCGCGCTGGGACTCAAAGTGCTTTTGGGTGGTTACGTCAGTTATTTACGCGCAGGGCTTTTGGTCCGATTTTTTCTTTTAACTTGACGGAGTGAGTACTCTCTATTTCACTGCTGGCTGTAAAAAGTTTTTTGCTGCAGATATTTTTGGAAAAGAGAGCTTGAATTCCGGATTGCAGAATAAAAGATTTACGACGTGCGCACTGAAGCTATGAAAAGCATCAAAGGGAATACGAGCTTCTAGTTTATGCTAAACATTCCGCATTAATTGAGATGTTGTGAATGGGCTAGTTATTATTAATACACGCACATGCACGCATACACACACACACACACATATATATATATGTATATTGATAAGCAAAGGTGCAGAATAAAATTTGTGGCTAACTTGATTTAATCGAATGCATTACACAACGAAGACTTTTTCTTATTAACAAATGCACAGCCATTTTAACACCGAAACAAATACATAAAACGAATTTTTGAGAAAGCTGACCCAAATAATTGCACAAGATAAAGCGGAAAATTAAATTAAATACCGGAAAAAGGCGCAAAGCTCTCATACTGAAACTTCGATAGGGCTTCGTCGAGAAAAAAATCACATCGTCATTCTCACCCTGTTTCTTCATCGCACTAAGTGATCAGCTCTTACGTGGGGCCGCGAGAGGGTATTAAGACGTTTCGCGGCTGTGCGGTTATTACGCGTCGCGCGTTTTACGAGCAGGGCTTTAATTCTTATCGCGCTGCGAGGGCGTGTCTCGCGCTTCTGATTCTCCGTGTTTCCGCTTTGTTTTGTTTGATGACCAAGAGGAGCATCTACAGCCAAGGTATTAAGAGAGCGGTTTTTTTATTTTTATTCCTTCGACGATTCTGTTTTACGCTGGGCGAGTCTGGAGAAAAAGAAAATTTACACGGATTTGTTGGCATAACACTCCCGTTCAATTTTAACGTGCCGGGCGATCACTTTTTTTTCTTTCATTGCGCATACTGTTTTAGAGTTTTATCGCATTTTTTAAATTAAGTGTGTGATACGAGTTCTAAGGCGGAGGAAAAGTTCACACCGATAAAAATGGCTACTTTCGTAATTTGGAGAGGGCAATGAAAAATGGAAGCTCTAACGTGAAAAGTTGCTGCGTCCCCAAACGAAAACATCTGCGCGGCGAGCCGTTACCTATTACCGAGTCATTTCTTTTTCAATATTTATTTTTCTGCATTAATACTTGTTCTGGGTAGAATAATTTTTGTAATTTTGATTGGATAATTGTTGAATTTTTTGTCTTTTGCGTGTCGTAATAATATAAAAGCTTACAAGGCACTATTATAAGGAATTCGTATAGAAATACAGATATTCTAAGAACTATTTATAACAAGATTTTTCACATACAGTTAAGCATACTTATACCAACAAAGAAAAGCTAACATTCGCCGTACCGGTTATTAATAACACAGTCTATACTTCGGCTCTCGCGACTGAAGACCATCGTCGCACGCGTGTATGAAATTAAGCGATCGTATCACGTATATAGGGAGGTGTGCACTGCGGCTATACTCCCCTCACCGCCAATGACGTGATGCGAATTCCCCAAGCAGCGCAATGTAATTGCGCTACGTGTCCTTATGTGGATCATTCATTCGCGTCTAGCGTCGCTATGTATACACGGCAGCAGGGGAGCTTTCCATGTGTGTGTGTGTGGGGGGGGGGGCAGGGGGGGGGAAGGCTGCGCTGCACGCAGTGTGTATGCTGATAAAGACCGCAGGTGCACTGGTGCACACGCATGATGCACAAACACAAATATGAAGGGTGTATGAAGCGTAATGGTTTGTGCGTGTGTATGCGTACGCGCGCACGTGTGTGTGCCGAGGTGCAGGATTATGAAGGTGGGCTATTGCTTACGTATTCGTCATTTAATAAAATTGATGATTTATTTTTCGCCGACCTGGAATTTCAATTAGACAGGGTTTGAAAGTCAAAGATCAAAGAGTTGTCTTCTAAAGATGCTCCAGAAGTATTTTGGTAAATATATATATTAAGAGATTAATATGAATGAACACGTAAGGACGCGTTCTGTATATATTGCGCAGTAAGTTACACAAATCCTTAAAAAGAAATTCAGTTAGAAGGCTTATTGACTGATGACCGTAGAGTTGCTCAGCGCGCTTAGTAAAATTTTTTGCGGAATTTTTCGTATATCTGTTTTCTTTTGGTCGAGTATACGTATAACATATAGGCCCGACGAGTGGGACACACTGGCGCTAATACGCGAAGAAAGCCACGGGACAGCGGGAAAATTAATGATCGCGCGGCGACGCGGAGTCACGCTAGCCGGTATATATACACCTTCTATCACTTCATCAGTTTATCGAATCTGTTTTGTTCGCTTATCCTTGCTGGCGTGGCGAATGACTTTTTCTTCTTTGCGAAGGACTTAATAGAAAAGCTTCAGTTTTTCCCGGCTACGTTCTCTTTTCGAAGGGTGAGAGAGGTATATGGTCGGTATCGATTCTCTTTTATGGACTGCTGCTGCCGACTGGTATTTCGATTTCGTGCGGGCATTCTGCAAGTATATTCATTTTCCTGCATTGACGAGCTCATATGAATGTATAATTTTGATAGGCAATTTTTTCGACTGCGCGACATACGACTGACGCCGCTGCGGTCGACGTAGCCGACTATCATCATAACTAGCGAAAATATATTAACGCCACAGATTGTCAACTCATCAGAAGAACAGTGTAGTAACGTAGGCGATATTGCAACCGCACTTCTTTCCGTAGTCAGCAAAGAAAGCCCCAGCGCGTGTGCAGTGCTCAGACACGCCACGGCAATCGGTCTCCGAGTATAATCATATAGTGTCCAGCAAAGCACTCGCTAGCCCGCGAGTAATTGAATTAAACGACAAGCTCTCGAGCCATTCTCGCGTGCGGCTCGCATAATCTGAGACGATGTTCGCCTGATGTATATAGGACTATCCTATATATATATATATAGTGATGGAGTCCAGTGAGCGTGTGTATATATATGCGGTCATTACTTTGGTCTATCGATCGCGAGCGCTCGCGCACTATATATATAAGCGTTGGATTACACGAAGCGGTTATACACACCCCTAATGCCCAATCAAATTTGACATCGTCTCATATGTGCCTTGGTAAAACAAGGCACGGGAATAAATAAATCCAGTTCAGCGATACTTTGTTTCAACAAGGGGTTTGATGCTAGTTCAAACATAAGTATGTAGGTGAGCTTTGCTTTTTATTTTCTGCGCTGCTACGATTGAATAGGCATTATGTGTGCATTTAGTCCAGCTGTAAATTATGGGGAGAGCTGCAGCGCGATTCGCTACTTTAGCGCGGTAAACAGAATTTGAAATTCAGCCTACGGCCGCCAGGTTGTTTAATAATTCAACGATGATGGCTGTTGATACTTTAATTTTTGCGCGAGTGTGCTCTTTGCTTAATGCGCTTTCGAGAGCTATACTACACTGAGAAAAGTGATCTAGTAAAAAATTACGAATTTGTTCTAGTAAAACTTATACATTTCGTCGAGTTATAGCGCGAAGATCGAGAATCGATTTTTGATCTATTATAATACATTGTCAAACACTCTAAAATATAATTATTTTATTTGTCTTGAATATAACTTTGTCCATTCATTAAGCCTTAATGAAAACCTGCCTGCCGCGTTCACTCTTGTCGCGCCTTCACAATCAATCGCGTGCTCATAATGAGCCTTCAAAAGCAATCTTAACTGATATATATAATCAGCCACGCAAACAAGAGAAAAAAAGCGACGGCCATCATAATGGAGTATGCAAGTCAGCGTCTGAATATCTCGAGCGCGTGTGCGTATACGACTCGCTAGCTCTCGTATTAATAATTACAAGTACCGGAACATTACGCGCGGAGATGCTCGAGGGCTTCAAAAGAAGCGGCGACGCGTAAGCACACCTGCGCGCGCGCACGCGCTGGTAATGCAATATTAATTCCACGAAGCTTTTGAATATGAAATAGAGTGGATGCAGGTAGCCAGAAGCGCTGGTGCTTGAGAAAAAGCTCTATTCTCTTTACATACTAAGTGCACAGTCGACATTTCTTTTTGAGCAAGCCCCCCGGCGCGCGCACGTGCGCGGGGCCACAAGAAGCTAACTTTTATGACTCTTTTAAAATTAAGATGTACGAGCGTGGATTCAGCTTGTTTGCCGCTCTTGATTGCGCGAGTTTTCGTTTTTAACTGCGAAAATTCGCGGCGAAAACAAAGGGAGCTAGGATTATATCTTTTTGTTTGTTTGCTTTTCTTTCTATAACTCTATACTATAGGCTTCACCGTTCTATACACGTATCTAGTGTTAAATTCGACCACAGTATTGCATTGTCTTGAAATGTACAATAGCGGTGTTTTAATTTAATAATTGGGAGTAAAAGGCACCGACTCCCGATGGGTACGTGCATTTTTTACGCGGGAAAAAGGATCGACTGAAAAATTCAATGCCCCAGGTAGCAGCAGCGATGTAGCGGTATATTTTTTGACCACCGCGCGCATGAAATGAAACTTTAACTTTGACTAACAGGCTTAGAGCGAGAGACGGACGTCCACGGGGCTATTTTTATCGACTTATGCGCGCGTTGCAGTGTCTAGCTGACTTTTCTTCTGTTGACTTCGAAAGTATATAACGAACTCACACGGGGAGAAAAAGAGAGAGAGAGAGAGATACAATTCCAACGGACTAGTCACTTTCAAGTTATAATGAGATCGAGAACTGTAGAGGATGAGGACTGAATTATGGAGAATAAGCATCGAGGCGTGTAATGCGCATTGTACTAAGGAATATTCCCTGACTCGCTGAAAAAATACTACGAGGTGGCGCATCGGTATGGCAATTGCCGCGGAGAAATCGGATAACGGTTGCCCAGTAATGATCGACCGGGGAAATTAAGTTTGCCTGGCGCTCTATATCTAATATCTACTGATGGATCTGACGATATCTATATGTATATATATAACTGCACTGTGTCGAAAGTAACAATACTAGTCTCCTCTATATCAAGCAACGATAAATCATAAAGCACAACAAGCTGCTGTGTTTAACGTTAATTAAGTTGCATTTACAAAGCTGCACTAGCTGAGGCAAGCTGTAACGACCGGCCAATGCATTCCCGTAAAGAACAGTGAAATATCGAAGTGGCCCCTTACATGCAGCTCTAGTACACCGAGCTGCACTGGAGGAGAATAAACGAGCGAGCGATTTCGTTCGGGGGAAATCACGAGCCAGTAATTTGCTGGGCGTAAGGAGGCTATATGTAAATTCCGCCTACTCGAGCTTCGTGCACAGCTGTACTGTATACTGAGCGAATGTACTAAGCTATTTTGGGCCAACGAGATAGGAGTGAGGGAAAGCGACGCAGATGCGTGTCCTAATTTGGATTAAAAGTTTGGCTCAATCCTGTTGTAAAGGGCGGCTAATTTGCAAAGCATACTCCGCGTGTGCTGGTACATGCAAATTCTGCGCTGTTTACCACGGGCAATCGATACTCGAATTTCAAAATGAGCTGCTGCATGCCTGATGCTATAGTTCTGCTTTTCCAAAAATTTATCGGTTCGACTTCTCGTCGTGAATAAAAGTTCCTACGTTTACGGAAACTGACATGCGCTTCGGATTCTTGTCGGGTAAATCAGAGTAAACTATACATGCACAGGTTATAGTTCGCATGTACAAAATTCATATATGCTTGATTAAAGTGAGATGACGGTAGAGTTTATTATTATTATGATGATGTACACTTTTAATTTCTTTTTTCTGTAAAATAAAAAAAAAGTTTTTATTTCGATTTCCATTTATCCGCAATTTAAAAGTAACCCTATATACAACAGCAATGTCCATCGTTTCATATACATTTAAAAAGTCTGTACACATCAAACCCTGCAAAAATATCTCAATTTCAGCGATATTCAGTTTTTTGACCGCCGTTATTTTATATTTTCTTGATTTTCGCAGTCGTCATGTGCGCAAAAGCTTGTTCTGATTAATTAATGTCTTGTGTGCGTGTGCGTCTATAACGCACACGCACAAGTTATATACATATATAACGCAAGAGGAAGCCACGAGAGCGAGTGACAGTATCTGATTTACTGGACCATAAATATCTCTAATCTGTGCCTCACTCTCTTTATTTCTCCGTTCTCCACTGTACCGGCCGCGAATACTCGTTTTGCGCAAACCGAAAGAGTGAGGGGGAAGGGAAGGGGGTGAAAGTCTGAATTATGATTTGGAAGTTTGACGCTCGCTCGCGCGCGAGAGTGATCTAAATCAGGAAAAGTTTTCATTCAGCGTCCGGGTTTCCGTTGGTTGGCGTCCGGATGCGTTTCTCCCTTTTTTACGGGGCTAGAGCTCGTTCGTACGTCGCTTCGCGTTCTGCATCTCGGAGTATTTCTGCATAAAGTGTGGCTGTGCAGAGAAATCGTGGCTGCGGACCTGCAGTGACGCGCTGACGACTCATTTGTTGAGAGCTGACTTTTGGCATGGATTATTTTTATTCCTTCTGTATGGTGCAGCTTTTTTGAATGGAAATCATAAATGAAAAATACACGTACACGTTATACAGTTTGGGGAGGGCTGGGTATGAAATGATTTCAAAAGGATGTACGTGATTGTACGATGGGTTGTCGAGTTTGTTATTATTACTTTTTTAAGCATTACCGATGGTGCAGCTAGAAAAAGCGTTTTTATTCTCATACTAAAGAGTCTGAAAGGCGCATTTTCCTAATTACAACCAGTAGCATGCATTCGTTTTGACGAGGTATTTTTCATTTTCAGTTTATGTAAAACTAGGTCACGCTCGGTCCCTTATTATGTATAGAAACTAATATAGACTACTAAGTTGTTCTCGCACTGTATCGGTGTCGACACAATTTTATGTTTTCGTCAAAAGATAAAAACTTTCTGCCATAATCGATTATGACCAGGAAATTTGTTATCAACACAGTAGTAAACTTGAAAATATGTTTGTCCATCATTTGAACGCAATATTACTGAGTTATTTATTGTACATCAGCAAAACAACCGCAAATTAAAGTAAGAAAAATCTTAAACCTCCCATAAACACCTATAGCGTCCCAATATACTTCGAAATTCCAGTGTCAGCCAGTCTTCGACACCGAAACTGCAGTGAGCTGTAAACTTACGTGACTTCTCAGAAGGGCATAATTTGGCCTACATAAAATGCGAAATGCATAAATTCGGCCTCGCAAACTTGCGCTGAAAAGCAGGGCTTGAAAAATACTTGGCGACGCCCGAGGAAAGTATAAAAGGGCGCCGCCCGTGAGATCATTTATGACTGGCCTGTCACAAACACGCAGCGCGCGCCAGAAGATACAACTCCGTACGTGTGTGTGTAGGTGCGCGACTGCAATATTCCCCGTATTTATAGCTTCGCGGCGGCTCTGCAGGTATTGCGGTCAGAGATAACACCGCTTGCAAGAGTTTGCTAGCTGCAACCGAATTAAAAACAACATTTGAGCTGTAAATAAGGCTGAATTGTTTATTGCTGGGACGTGAGCACAGGACTAATTAAGCTACTTTTTTGTGGTGGTAAGAGAGACAAGAGATCCCAAAATGGTCGGGTTTTCGTATTTCAACAGTGGCTGTTTATCGGCTTAAATTCCAACGGCGAAATACGAAACTGGGTAGATTTATGTGAAATTTAATGTATTCGAGTGCGGCGTCAGGGTCAGACGCAATGTGAGTGACATGGCGTTGGCGAACTGGACAATGGAGTTCGTTCGACCTTCTTCCTTTATCCCATAATCTTGGTTTCTTTAAATTCACTTGTACTTCTTTCTTCATTCATTAGGTAGACCATTAATTAACTTTTTGAGCAATTGTCATTTTGAGAATTGTTACGGTTTTTATTATTCTCAAAAATGAATTTCCACACATGGCAGAATGAACAATATTTAAATGAAGGGAGCGATCAAAATTATAAATGGTCACAGGTGTCAACTGGATTTTGCCGTATGACATGTGCTATCTGACTGAGTAATTCTCCATCGGTTTACAAGAGTCTTTTATTTAATGAGGCGACTCATACGTGGCCAAGCTTCAAGTATAAGCTGGACTATTAATGACAAACTTCTGGTTATAGAAGCCTTTTGCTTTATTATCTCAATTGGGCTTTTTAATGCCCAGGACCAACTTATCCGGACTACTGATTATACTTTAATGATATACTATTCATCGTTATAAAGTAAGCAGTTTCTTCTATATCAGAGGCCTAGAGTCGAACTGAGCTATACTAGTAACTCGATCTATGTTCTCATTTTTCATCCTTCATTCTGTCTCGACGAAAAGTCAGTTTCCTAATGCCATAGACTTGCATATAATACATTATTATAAAATTGGCAATCACGTAACTTTTTGTATTTTTAAATCATATCCGTAGAATATCATCTCTCTCGTTGCACTATACTTTTACAGTTTTTAATTATATATAAACTCATAGACAGAGAACTAAAGTTACCTCTTTTGTAGGGGAAACAGTGAAACAAATACAAAAACAAAAAAAACTTTCACGTAATGACAAAAGTCAAACCAAAATCCTCTTTCAACTCGACAGCCTAGTCCCACGCTCACCTTCAAAAGCTCGCAAACCCCAGCAGCAGTAGCACTTACACAAGTTGGAGTACCGCGGAAAACAATTATACACCCCTGGCCCCTGGAACCAAGAGAAGAACGACAACGACGACGAAATCTTTCGTCATTTCCGGCGGCACTTTGAATTGCTAATAGCCCAGCGGGCCTCAGCACGCCGCCGATGCAAATCTTTCGGCTCCCAGATACAACGCACGCCCCCTCCTCCTCTTCCTCCTCCTCGCGTGCATTATGCAAACACAAAAGAGCCCGGCCGCGAGCGTTCGAAAGTAGGCCGCCGAACGCTCGCGCGCGCTTTTAATCGGCAAACTGGATGTAGTAGTGCGCGCAGCAGTTCTTCCTATATCTATATATCTGTATAGGTAAATAAATGAATTTTCCGTTAGTCGGACTCGATCAAAAGTTCGAGGTAAGACGCGATGCACGGGAAATCGCTCGTCGCCCATTATCGCGGTAATTGCGAAACTTTAATTCGGCGTAAAATCTCGCGAGCGCTAATTAACGATAACGACATCCGCTACCGCTGGCGGTTGATGCTTCTCGCAGGCTATATACGCGTATACTATTCGGAAAGAGAAAAGGAGAGAGATGTTGAGAGATCGGTAATCGCTTATTGGCCACGACGTATTTATCCTTCGCGCGGCGTGCGATTGACTGGAATTTTCGACAATTAACCCGGCTTTTGTCCTAGCGTTGTCTTCCGAACTAATTCGAGCCTCCTTCCTTTTTTTTTGTTTGATTGATCGTTAGTTTGCATGATGCGTGTTTTATCTTTTTTTTTTTGACAAACGAGGGGGCCATTAACGATCGAGTCGTAGATAAAACGTTTATTGGCGTGCGTTCTATTTTTGTTGTTGTCGGGAATAGTAAAAAATTGCGTCATCCTCGCGGCTCGTACGAGTCCCGGACGCAATTGTTACGAGACATGTCGTTGATTGAGTAATGCGCGCGGGCAGCCACATTGATTTGTGTAACGGGCGTCGTTCGTCAACTTTGAAAAAAAGCCCTTCTCGTGATCATGAACAGATTTGATTCGATATATGTGTGTTCCGATATATTCACGAACTTGCGATAGCCTCGAATCGTGTCTAAACTATATATCCCCGCAGCGACGATGATAACCGATAATTCAATTAAAACCTGCAGCATTCTGTTCCTCTTTCTCTTTTATATATAGATTTGATTAAATCGGAATTCACGGCGAGAAAAAAGCTCGAAGTGTAAAACGAAATGAAAAATCGAAAGTAAAACTACATATATGTGTGTAAAACTATATATATATATATATATAATAAAGTAAAACTATATATATATGTATACAGCTGGCAATCGCCGGATAAAACGATCCATTTCTCGCGCAATCGCGTAATTACATCCGTAAATTGGAAATTCCAGGCCCCGATCGCGGCGTTGGCAGCGGGAAATCAAAGCTCTCCATATACTAGCGAACGGTTGTCGAGCGAGAGAGTCTGAGGATGAGAGGATACGACAATCAATTCCATACTTTTTCTCCTTCCAGATGCAAATCCAGCGCACCCGAGCCTTCGGCCGCCGCAGTACAATCAGTTCCCGGTTTCAGAGTCTTTAGCTCGTGCGCTGCTGCTGCTGCTTTCCCAGAGAAAAAGGAGAGAACAAGAGGGACGGAGAGAGGCGGGAACGTAGTTTGTTTCCTACTTTACGGCGTAATCTATGAAGTTCGCGTGGCTTAGTCTTGCCGAGAGGGCAAAGTATGTTTCTCCGTAACGCTGCATTAACCTACTCCTCGCGGAGAAGCTGCGCAGACCCTGCGGAAAAGTACTAAATCTACTTATGAACTTTGTGTATTTTTAATAATTTTAAGCTCGCGCGCGCGCGCCCGGTTATTCTCCGCGGCGATAATAAAAACGCTACGCGACGAGCTTCCTTCATTGCTCTTGCTGTCTTCTGCTGTAGACCAGCCGCGTGTTGCCGATAAATCTTATCGAGCGCGCGAATTCTTTACCTTTCATCGTCTTTTTTTCTCTCAAGAAGCGGGATTCGAGTTTTCTCACTGGATGTTTTCTTGGGAAACATATATTTAACGGGGGAGGTAGAATGATTAAATAAGCAGATTCACAATTTTATTGACTCTACTGCAAAACCCACAGAAGGAGGTAATTCATTCGAAATTAATATTTAGAGCACTCAACTCTGGAGGCCTTACAGTTTATCGAGCTCCGTCCGGGGCCACTTTCCTCCCTCGATGATTTGGACGTGATTTATGATGAAATAAATCATAATCAGCGAATGAACAGTGATAGCACGGGGTGAAGAATGCGTAAACGCCTTTTCACGGACCCTTGGCCACAGGTGAATACTTGTGATGAGCGATGAGTATATTCGAATTTGAAAGGTATGAATATCGTGTTGCCTAGTAGTAATAACAACAAATTTGTTGGAGGACAATTGAGCGAGCGCGCGTTAAGGAATGGGCAGATCCGTACAAGCGGTTGAAGCATTCAGACGTATAGAATTCGCACAACAATGTTCGATTGAAGAAGAAAATATCTCTAGGTTTTCTTCTTGTGTGCGCAAAACTGAAATTTACAAGGAACAGCTACAAGTAATCCTTAATAATTAATAAGCTTAAGTAATCCTTCGTGACATAATGAAATTCGAGAAAAAGTCAAGAATCCCAATAAAATAATGCTTGATTATTTCTAAGTGCAACCGCGATCGCAGAAGTTAAAAAAGCCGTGCTGTTACGTATAGTTTCTCCAGCCTGTTTTTCAGCTGCTTATTCCATACCTATATATCCCAATAATATCGAATATTCAACGCACAGTTGCGAAATAAAGCATCCCTCGACTAACATTCGCATCGAGCTTGGTATACCGGCTCCCCCAGCTTTCGAGTCAGACCTATATACACCAAAATCACTGGCTTGATCCTCGCTCTTTCAAATATACGCGGCATTACGCGGAAGAGATAAGGAGAATAAAGAGAATAGGCGGTGCAGAGAAAGAGGCGGATTTCGTGAGGATCGCGTGTATATCGACGAAAAGAAAGGATCTGATGTCGGAATGATTCAAGAGTATAGAATTTCAGCGAACAGCTTGTGGCATGTGTATTATGATCGAAGCGAGTGAAGGATATAGATAAATATTCCTAAGTATGCTAGCAGAATTCGATGGGAATTCGATATGTGTGCAGTTCTGATGAGCCTTCGGCCAGGCAGTTGTCGCGGAGAGGCCCAAGTGTTTTATCGAGTTTCGAAGAGCTTTTGGATAATCGCGCTGCTCTGAAAATCGGGAAGATCAGCGTAATTGTTAACGATTGTTTTCTCTTGATGTTCATCCGATATATGAGCTACTCGAGTCGGTTGATGTTTTTTATATAAGAGCGATACAAGTTATACATGCTAGCTAGAATGCAAAATAAATGAATTCATGCGCAGAGGAATATCCGGAATTCCCGACGGCATTATATATTGAGTATACATAAAAACGACCTGCTGCTCTACCTCCCATTGTCAAAGAGAAGGAATAAGTATAGATAGAGCTAGAGTTCCGTATAATCTCGGAATATCGACGCGAGAGCCGTTATTCATTTGAGATGACGAGTTGGCGCGACCAAGCGAGAGAAGATAAAAGAGAGGGAGTATACGATATCCCGATATGCAGCGGCGGTACAGCAGCAGCAACGCCCGCGTCCATATATATATAAGAGAATGAAGAGAAGAAAGCGGCGAAGTCGTCTGTTATATTGTCAAAAGCAGGCCTCTCTTCGCGGGTAAGCTCCGGGGCTTAGAACGAGCGACTTCTCTCTTCTCTCGAGATATACCTGAAACGATAAAAGAATTATTCTCTCGTTTCCGCTAGCGCCGACGGGCTTTGGTTCTCCGCTGGAATGGAAAACGTTATATTAAATAGTTTCTTACAAAAGATGCAAGCGTGTGCGCATACACAAAAGGGTGACTGATTGTTTTAGCTGTTTATTTAGCTCGCGACCTTGGTAGAATAATTATTAGCTAATTTTTTAATCAAAAATATTACACTTACATTACAACATTGTTAAGAAGAAAAAGATGTATATGTTTTAATGATGACTGTTGATAAACGTTCTGTGTGTCATTTTTGTAATAGCAGGCGGAACCAACTGGTTTTTAATTCGAAGTCCATTAAAAAAGTCGATCCGATAGCTTCAATTAATTTTTAACATATCTTATTAATTTACCTCTGGAAACCCGTTAATATGTCTATCAGGGCTGGTATAAAAAATTGAGAATATTTCTGGTCAACATTTTTTAGAACAATTTATGGTCAAAATTTCTGTTTGGAGTGTTAGAATTTCTAGATATAAACGTCATTTTAACATACATTGACCAGAAATTCTGCCCAGAATATTCTCCATTTCCTACCAGGGATTCCTTATTATTATAATCAATTCGCACGAACATTGCTATTTTTACGTCTAATGCACTCTTACCGTTATGATATACGTTTAATTAATTTCCGTATCATATTAACGCTGAGCGTGGCAGTTTGATAATATTAAACTCGTATTTTAATGTCGAAAAAATTCACGCCTTTTTTTATAATTTTTAGGTGCGATACTTCAATAATCGAGTAAGCCGTTTATAACAAGTGATCGTCGTGTTTTTAATTAAAATAAACACACTTTATTCCATTTGCTGATTTTAATGTAAACAGATTTTCATGAAATAACAATTTCATTACATTATTAATATAACTATTGAAATTTAAAGAAAAAATGTTCTGTTGCTGAGTACAATTCTAGACCATGTACTGAACCTTCTACATACGTATATAGTAATAGTATCACAGGTTAAAACAGAGCCGCATCGCGCGCGCGCACACACACACACACACACACACCCACACACCAACACACACATTTATATATATATATTGCGGTGGCTCTCGCGTATATTTGCTAAGTACGCCACAAAGCTTGGTTCTTCGTAGAAAGACCGAAAGGAGTAGCATATCTCGCACTGATGTTTGCCGCGAGTGTAAATGCGCCGACACTTCTCTCTCGGTTTATGTACCCATACTTGTAATTAATGTCACCTGTGCTTCGCGACAACTGAAACTTGATGCTTTCCGCGATGCTCGTTTCTCCGTCATTGCCATTGCTGCTGCTGCTACTAGACTAATGGGGACGAATGAAAAGTTGAGGGACGAGGTTACAGAGCGGCGATTCGCATGGCGAAAGCTTTTAATGTTGACGCGGCTGCTTTTTTGCGCGCGAGAATATAGAGGGTACAGTTTAGGTATATAGCTTCGATAGAGAAACTCGTACCTCTTCTCAATATCTTTTACACGCTGATTCTTGGTCGAATAATAGATTGATTTATATAGAATATAATCATACAAGTTCCTTGAGCGAATCATATGTAATTGATGGCTGACGCGATATTGGGTTGTACTACTGACAAACAACTGTCTTCTAATATCGCGCTCGCATCGATTCTTAATCAACTATATTTTAAATATATTCGTACTCTCGTATCGCTGTATATTTAGTTAATTAGAATTGCGTTTTAAAAGGACTTTTCTATAGAGAATATTATCTTTCGGCGATCGACTCTTGCAATGAATCACCTCCCATGTCTGAATTTTTCCTCTATTTTATCAATAAGTCAATAGCTGTGATCATATAGTATTGCTCTGTATTTGTAGCAGGACTACCAAGCTAAATTTTAAGACAAAAATGATTCAAATAAAAAAACATATTTGGCCATCAAACGAAATGGAGCGTTTTTAAAATAGATCCTTTGCTCGTCCGAGATATATAATCGGTTGGTATGAGATCACGACTACCCCTTCTCTCTATCTTATTCCTCCCTCTTTCATACCATACAATCCAACCATCGTTTTTATCCCAGAGCCGGAAATCCTGATTATCCGCGCTCCTGAATTCTCTCTCTCTCTCCTTCTCAATCGGACTGTTTGCTGCCCGCTTGCGGTGTCCGCAACCCTTTAATTAGTGAGAATTTGCCGATCGCCTTCGCTTGCAATTACACACTAGCTCGGGCTATCGAGGTTCGGTTTGATTGGTAATTGCGCTAGGTGATTTCATTATCATTATTATTTTTTTGAAAGAGATTTTGAGGTTACTGATTTTTGTATACCGAGTCTTACGCGGGACTCAGTGTCTATATTCCGTTTGCCCTGTTGAATAAGTGGAGTCATATTATGCCTTTACAACCTTAAAGTAAGCCCGGTTAAATTTAACTTTAAAAAAGAACTCGCACAAAAATTGTTTGTCCTGCGGCTTTTCACTTTGAAAAATCGCGCGCCGTCGAAGCCGTACGTTTTCCTGTTTAATTCCACTCAACGCACGACGTATTTTCGCGCTCGCTGCGAGTTATTGTATACAGTCCGAAATTTACAGCGCGTGCATGAATCTAGTGTAAATTTTCGCTTATTCAAATTCCGAAACAAAAGAACCTCGTTACATGGAAAAAGCACGAGACCACTCGACGCTCTCGTGTACACATCACAGGGACCACAGTAATAGCCGACCGCAATGCTCCCAGCTGCGAAAGAGTGAAACAATGAAATAAAATAAAATAACTCGTGAGTCGCGCAAGCTTTAAATTCATTAGGGCGTAACAAATGGAATTTTCCTCGGCATCTGACGAAACGCGCTTGTTAGCGAGTGCGAGTTTTCGATAACAATTATACGGGCGCGGAACATAAGCCTGTCGCTGCGATATTCGCATGGAAAGTGTCGCGCGCGAGCTCGATGTCGATGTTACGCCGGGTTATTAGCGCGAAATCGCCGCTGACAAATCGGCCGTTAACACGTGAGCAGCAGGTGACTGGGCGCACATGCGATATGATGATCGCGAGCGACAAATTCGAGCCGATGCCTGGATTTGTGAGTAAGAGGGTCGCCCCGTGTTTGATTTATGGGGGAGATTAGCGCCGCTGGGTTATTAGGAAGTAAGCTGTTGCTGGAGGGCTGTACTCTGTGTGTAAATATATAGCTGCTTTTCGAACGTTAACTTATACAAGTGCTGTTGTTTTATGATTATGCCGTGTAATTGTCGTTACTAAAAAAAGAAAAATGCTCCGAAGATTAGCCGCGCGTATAATGCGATAATAATGCGTGTGCTTGCGGTTGTAATGATCGGATTTTACGGTTATGGACTTGAGCTGCTGACTTTGTTTTGCTTTGAGCACTTTTCAATCAGTGAGCGTGCATATATTTAAGGATGAATAAGCATTGAGTGCAAGGGGTACGAAATCGATGTTTTAAATAATCCATGCGTATATTTTATTCGATACTTCATATACTTTGCGAATATATAAATGCCTGTGATTATGGAAATGAAAATCTCTGGAGAATACAGTTATTTGACGTGACAATATAGCTGATATAATAATAAAATCATGATATTGATAAATTCCGTATATTTGGTCTGAAGGCAAAGTTTTTTTCAACACAGTTGCAATTAATTCTTTACTGCTCGTGTATAACATGCATGAAATTGGGGCAAAAAGAGCGTGCTATTCTTTTTTTCAGAGCGATCCCAATTTAGAAAAAGAGTTATGACAGTTTAAAAACTTCTGCAACTCGCAGCTGCTTGAAAAAAAAATGCGCAGTTGAACTTGCCAGAATTATAGTTTTAGTCGAAGGCAATGTATCTTCGCTGCGATTCATGCAGTTGTAAAGTCTAAAATATCGTACCTGTGAGCAATTTGTAACGGCGAACATTACAATCGCTTCTATCCTCGAGCCACAAATTTTGCTTTTTGTAATTTTCACTACGACTACGAGCGTAAGCCGAGATAATCTCTGTTGTGAAACTCGTTTCGGAATTTACGCGCATTCATCATATATTATGCATATAACCCACGTGTAAACGATCCATCCGTTAACAATTTCAAAAAGCAGTTATTGTTCGATAAAACTGTGTGCTCTCGCATTAGCTTGTTTATATCCACTCTAACGAACCGTAAATCTAATCATGGTTTTGCGTTTGTGTTACAGGTGAGTTGCAGACCTTGCCAATAAAGCAAATGCATTGCGGCAGAGCTAATTAGCGTGAGTATTTAATTTGGAAACAATTACACGCAGTTCAGACATTCATTAGCGGATAAAGCATGTACTCATAAAGTATATACGGCACAAATAGTAATCGACTGTTCTAAAGTCAGTAGAGGCATTTTTTCAATAAATTCTTCCCTCTGAATCGGTTTATGGTCTCGACGTAACTTACGAGCGACATATATACGTATCGGCATCCGCCGAGCAAAGCGTCATTTTGCGCTACCTCGTAGCTCAGTTCATTTTCATAACTAATAACGTTATCGCTCACGCGGCGAGCTGCAGTGTCGAGCGAATATCGATCGCTTTGTCGTGATAATCAGCGGTTCTCGCGCGATATTCATTTAGCTTTATTTTGCGTTTTAATATACGCTTGTGGACTCGTACATATATACATTCCCCTTTCCGACTATGAAGAGTGCGTTTGGTCCATATTTGATAACATCAGCGGGGGAATCGACGTTTTTGATGGCGATGCGTTTGATGACGCAAGCGGATTGATCGGGATAGAGGTGGCGAAAAATAATTGACCGCGACGAGTGAATCGACTGACAAATCGAGTGAATTGTTAGCTCGTAGCGTCAAACTCGAGAGAGAATGATCGATTGAATTTGTTACGCTAGCTTGGAGTGAAAATTTCGAGGGCATTCGAGCTCTACGTGCAGAATAAAAAATACTTTAGTAACCATAATCTTTGTTGAAAAAATAAAACCAACATTTCGCGTATAACTAGCATATATAATGTAGCAGTTGCTATGTTATAGAAGTAAACGATACAATTATATCCAAAATTTACCGAATTATATTATATTGTTTTGGATTTATGGGTTGAAATGAATTAACACTACGGTTTAACTATAGAGCAAATGCATTGTGCACGGAGTAGAAACTAATTATTTTAAACATTTTTATCGAGAAATTGATTGTGCAAATTATTAATTACATACTTTGTAAATCTGCTGGATGACAATTATTCTACATCACTTGCGGAAACAAATATTTGAAATCGCAAAATGATAAATCGTTGCAGCGATATACAGCCGTTCGATGGGAAGAAATAAAATTGAAAAATCCCATACAAGAATTCTTTCGACGAAATTGATAAAAGTCAAAGAATCGCACGCTTGAAAATCCGAAGCGGGATGTTACCATATACCTTTGATATCCCGTATCGAAATTATTCATGTACGCATGAATAATTTTCCATCGTACGCGTAGCATCACTTTGATTCCACAAATTTCATCTGCGAAACTTATGCATCTCAATTTCTCTTTCACCATAAAATTCGTTCCTTTCGCGCCGCTATGCCACAGGCGACATCGGCTAAAATCTATACCTCAGAGTCTCCGCCTTATATATATATCTGTATATACCAGAAGAAAAAAAGAAGATCCAATAAAAACAACGACTCTTCATGTCGAGGGTCGTCGCATTCCAAGTATGCGAGAGAGCCATTGTACGTCGCGGAGCTGGACCATACGACTGCGGAAGCCAGCCCGAGGGCTATATTGATTCTCGGCGGTTATATATCGGACGGGAATCGAGACCGGACGAGGTGCCGGTTATATTGGACGTTGCCGCAGCCGTTGGCTGTACACTATGCGAGAGCTCACCGCAGACTCTAATTGCGCGCGCCCTATATCATTCCGCACTCGACTGGCAGCAGTATACATGTATAGCTTCGGAGTCGCTTTCATTCCGAGGAAATAAATGTAGCGGACAATCAGCTCATGATCAGACGCCGGACTCGCGAGTACTATCGGTCTTGGGTCACGATGAAACGAATGTGCGTGCGTATACACACTGCGGAGGTGCGTGATCGTCGTCGTTTGTATAATGGTGCAGGTAGCTTCTGACGAGGGACGAGATGAGAGTATATTTTTCAGGCTAGTTATTAGCTTCTTTTGCATCTAATCGTTTCCGTTCATGCATGACCGAGAAAATGCTACACGTCTCCAATCTTTCATTATTAGTTTCGTTGAGTTGGATGGAATATTGATATATCTTGAATGTAGGTCACTCGAGGTATGTCTGCATTCATCATTTTCAATATTCATTATTCAAACATTTTGTTCGAAGTTAGCATGTACTGTGCGCTTATTGTGTTATGCGTAAATGATAACGACCTAATTTTGAACACAATTTTATTTTCACAAACCGTTTCGACCTTCTTAGAGTTGCGTGTCTTATTATTTTGAATGATAATTAAGCATTAAGAGGCCAGTTATACACAATCCCAACATTATAACCAAGAACGTGTGAGTAGCGCTCCGGCTGACCCAAAACGACATCCACTACTTAGACGACCTGAAATGATTAACTAAGCATGACACGCAGTCTACCCGTAAAGTCAAACAGCCACCGCAGCACGAGCTAACTCCTCGATTTATATAGTTGCAATTATAGTCATCCCCAACGTTTGCATAATACAAAAGCTATATTACATTATACCCGCGCAGTACGTATATAATATAGTAACGAGAAAAGAAACCAATCTGCAGCGGGAAAATCCAAATCCAAGCGTACAGACGAGGCCGGTATTACCCAATGAATTAATTCCGCAATAATGTACAACACGGCCGCGTGCCGAGCTCATGTATACGCCCGAGGAGGCGTAAACGCTGGTAGTCACGCACGCGTCAGGTATATACTATATACATATATAGAGCCGACGCGTCGCTTTGTTAAAGGGATCCAATTACGCGCCGGCATCGAAGCGATGTAATGACGGATGACATGCGCGCGCGCGCGCGCTGCAATTTTTCTCCGAACCTAACGGACCGCGTATAACGCGTGCAGAGGCAAATATGATCAATCACGATTAGCGAGGGAGCTGTTATAGCGATACTTATATGTAGCATTCGTGCACGCGTCATCTACGTTTATTCGAGTGCAACTGCGCATGTATACATACACACACATGCGCGTCGCATGCAAGTTGTTTCGCGAGTTGGAGTATAGAGTCCACACAGCGCGAGATTTTGAACATAAAAGATTCTCAAAATAAATACCAAGCATGTATTCCATAATATATTGTCAATCGAGGAAGTAACATTCTGCGCTGTATATATCATATATAAATTACGTAGGAATAAAACTGCTTGTTTGTACCTGATGGCTGTAAAGCGAGGGCTGCTTTATATCCGACGGAAAACACTCAACGAAGAGGCCTATACCTTAGCAGAAAGAAAGAGTCATATAAAAAGTCATAAAAGTACAGAAGAGAAAGAGGTCCCTAAAGGTTTAGCACTAAGGCTCGGAAATGTAGCAGTCATAAAGACAATGCACAGACGTAGAGCGCAGACAGTAAGCGTCTTTGAGTCAGCTGATCAGCTTTGACATCAACGCTGAAGCCCCAACAGTTGATCTTCTTCAAAGTGGGGACAGCAGGCTATATACCCGCGAACCAAGCTACAGGTCAGCAGTCGATGATTGTTGAATTGAGTTGCAATTTTGAGTACAATATACATAAGAGTCGGAAGGTTATTCAAAGCTCTTCTTTCTGAAATCCTGTCTAATTTATTTATTTCCGATACAACCGATTCCTGGAGAGTGGGAGAGCGTTTTCATGCTCGTTCAATAATAACCAAAGATTTCGTAAAAACGTCACCTTTCAATTAATGAAATCGGCGATATCAAAATGCTCTTCATAATGTGTTATTTAAACAAGAGATTGAGCTGAGTGTTTTTGAGCGTTAATTTTTTAAAACGAGAGGGAGAAAAGTCCCGAGAAGGCGATAAGCGCGCTCGAAAGTTTAACGACCTTCGGTGTCATCCGTCTCTTTCTGCTGAGCTTTGCAGAGTTTTACGGTGACGGCACGGTGCTTCATCTGTTTTTCGAGATTTCAGGATTACTGCGAAAACATGTTACGTGGGTTGAATTTGATGAGATTATTAGAACAAGGAGAGTGGATTATAAAAATGATGTTATGTACTTGTTTGACAATAAAAAAATATATAGTTCATTTCATTGCTAAAAAGTTCTGCTGTGTGTATATCGGTTTAAATCAGTAGTTTGTTTACCTTATCGCTTCAATGCAATGTTAAATATTACGAAAGCCACGTGGTATTTTTTAAGAGTTGGCATAGCTAGAGCTCCTAGTTCACTTTTCGACTTTACACTCCCTCAGACGTTTATGTTCGGTAATCGGAGTGGCTGCGCAGCGTTAGAAAAGCCGAGATTTTCTTTCGCGGACGCATATAGCTCATATTTCGGAAACGTACTGTCCAAATTAGCTTTTCGGCGAAACATCGAGCAATTGTTTGATACTTCAATCAAGAGTAAATGCGGAAACAATTGTAGGGCACGCGCGCGAGATGAAAAAAGGGTCCCTTTTATCACGCTGTTTATGATCAAGCACTGCGCTTGGCGCGTGGTCAGTTTTCGGAGCGGTGAGAGAGTGAGCGCGTCATCCGTTTCGGCTCAACGTCGAGTACGACGTTGGGCCCGATCTATGGTTTTTCGAGAGAGTGTTTGAATTTATAGCTTTCCAAGGAGGAAAGTCGCCTTGCACCAGCATCTGGCGATGAATGGAAGCGGGCGAGGAAAACAGGAAGACAGGCATAATGTAGAAGTTTAACTCTTCGGCTTGTATGCTTTTGATTCAAAAATATATTCAAAGTTTCATGTTAATTTTAATATTTGATATTTTTAAAAAATTTCGTTTAAAATGTTAGTGACAATTAACTCGGAAAATCATTTGATATTTTTTAGTTGATTTCTTTTCAATTAGATTATTTTCTCTTTAAAACAGTTCGATTTAGATTCTTTTTTGGAAATTTAGATTTGAAGTTTTTAAGTAAAATTTTTATTTATTTTTATTAAAATATTTGTTTTAATAGTTAAAATAAGCAATACAGGCTCCGGGCGCAACTCTGCTCCGTTGGGCAGCTACATTATTTGAATATATACTTGCATTTTCAGAATGAGGCAATATTGTCGAGTGATACGAATTATCGAGTTACTATAGAATATTAACAGAAAAATTTTGCTGACAGAACGACCGATTTTGCTTGGCAAGCTTTAATTAATCTTGATTGGAAACGAACAGCGGGCATAAATAATCGATGTAGCTCAACGAGCCCGCTCAGTAGTATATAACGCAATCAAGATTGAACATTTGTTATAAAGGCAAAGCAAACAGTATTATAGCCAATTTAATAATGACAATAGCGTTCGCGGTTATTTATACATACGTAGACTGTACAGTTGGATATAATATAGCTTTCTCAAACCCGGAGTTAATTCTTATAATTATCGTAGAACAAAAGAGAAAATAATGCGTAATAAAGGTAGTTTCTATATATGCCGCTTTCAAAAAACAATCATGACATCCACTCAGTACTGCTTGCCTATTACTATTCCTCCTAACCAAGCATCCATCCATCCTCAAATATCCAGTCAGTTACACACTTTGAAACAACAGCAGCGGTGTAGTCCTATATCAACCTATGCAAATCGCGCGGCCGCGCCATGCACACCGGTCTGCTTTGCACAGAAGCCGCGCTGCTAGAAAGAAAAGAGGGACCGAGAGATAAATGGAGGCGAGCGAATATTGTTCGCGGCGCGGGCGGCCAGTCATAATTTCACGTGGGCTCGATTATATTTCTCCCAATAAGAGCGCGCGCGCGCGAGCGAGCGAAAGAGGGAGACAGAGGGAGCCGTACGCTCACCTAAATCCGCTCTGCACTGACATGGGCACCACCTATCTCCATGATGATCGATTACCGTGACCAGTTCGCCTGTTTGGAGAACAGAGAGAGAGAGAGAGAGAGGGGGGGGGGGGGGGAGAGCGCGAGTGTCCACAGGGGCGGGCTCCATAATTAATTACAAATTTCAAGTGATATATAGGACCTACTGACGCGAATCCCGCGGCATAAATTATTTTTGATTTAGGATTCGCGAGCGATCGCGAGCCGCAGAATCAACTGGCCTATCTCTCGGTTCGAACCCAGGGCTCTCCATTAAAGTCAATAGGGGCCGAGTGTTCGTTTTGTTGCAGCGTACCTGTATATAACGCTTATATGGTTCTCTGATCCCCAGGGCTTTTCCGAGCCGAACTGAAGTTTGCGCTTTGATTATAGACTGATCATGATGATGATGATGATAGACGAGAGTGGATACCTTGTAACTTTGCTGCTGCAGCTTTAACGAGGACCAGCTCTATCGTTGGAAATATCGGAATGTCGAATAAGCCGTGTGAAAAGTGTTTTTTCTTATGAACTAATGTTAATTTCACACTAATTGAGGCTGATCGATATATCGTATATTATTTAAGGGGTTGCGATATTGTAAGACATTTATTTTCGAGTTGTATTTATACAATTTATCGCTTTTCTCTGATTCGTAGATTACAACTCGTTTCTACCTATCGAATTTCAATTTCCAGAATTCCAACTTTGTCTCTACTTCTTTTTTGAATTTCATATCGTGACTGTTATAAGGAGGTTAAACATTAATGTAGTTGATATTCCAAACAGAAATAGTGCGGTTTTAAAAGAAATAATTTATTTACAATCTTGCATTGTGCATTAAATAATTTTTAAATTATTTTTACGCGAGCTTCAGCAATATGTGGTTGTAAGAACCCCGACAACTCGAGTGAAAACTCTTGATAAAAACTAGCCGACAGTCAAAGACAAATCGATGCTTCAAGGTCTCACGCAAGTCTAGCCGGCGACTATAGTCCCGAAATTCATCGGCAGAACTGCTGCGAAACGAAGCTCGAATTTCTTTGTGGGGAAAAAACAGCGAACGCGAAGTGATTCCCGGCAAAATGGGATTTGCAACGCGCGCGATTGAACTTTGGCGCCAAAAAAAGGATGAATGAGGGGCTGTGCATGCGGGCAAGTAATCCCCGATGCCGGCTTCGGTCCTCACTTATTCGGCCTTTTTCTTTTGCTCGTGCTTGTGTGTATATATACATGCATAGATCCAACACGAAAGAGCCGCTTTAGCCCGACGGGGATATAGAGAGCATTATTTTTGACGCGTATAGTAAACATGATGAACGACGCGATATATTCCGGGGAATTTGCGCGCGATATAAACATTTCTGTGCGCAGATCCTTGCGTGTGAGCATAAAAAAACCAGACAGAAGACTGAATCCTCCACCCACTAGCGCTGATTTTCTTTCTCGGAAATTGCCTCGTTCGCGCTTGAGCGGTAGTTGAAAATTAATGACGACAGTTTGCTCTCTCGCGTGCGTGCGAATATTGAAGAGTAACATAGCCCACGTTAAAATTTCACGCTCGTATCGAAGTCGCGGAATAAATAAAAGACGGGGTGTACATCCGGAGTGCAATGCTCTTGTAGCAAAGCTGCTAATAATAAATTAGTGCATTTCTCTGTGGCCACACTTTGCCGCGAGCCAAAAGAACGAGCGAAAAGGAATCTTGAAAGGAAGAACAGAAGAGAGAGAGAGAGGGGGGGGGGAGATGCATAAGATTTAAGCTTCCCGGACGGACGCCTTTATTCCGAGATCAGCGATTTATCGCGCGCAGGAAACGAACCGCGAATGCGCTAATAGCTGTGCTTCTTATGCATGTCCCTGCGTGTATGTGTGTGTGTATATGTGTGTGTATATGTGTGTGTGTGTGTAGCGAGTGTGTGTGTGTGTGTGTGTGTGTGGGAGAGAGAGAGAGAGAGAGAGACAGGATAGCAGCAGACGGTCATATCTGAGTGGGTGGACTGGATTTATGGCTAGATCGCAAAGTTTAAGCGAGAGCCAGCCGCGCTGGATAACTTGCTGCAGCTCTCCAGCTTGCTCTGCGGTCTGCTAACCCTTGACTTGGGCTGGAGAGCTGTGTTGGTACGCGATGTGGCCTTGAGATAGATGAGCTTTTGTGCGATAGAATTTTTCGGAGATCTGATTGTGCTCAGTGCTAATGGCTTTTGACAGGACGGAGTTGTGGTATTGTTTTTGATTATATGTCACAGACTCTTTGATATTTGGAATGAAAATCTTTGTTTCAGTAGAAGTGTATTGAAAGAATTTATCTTAGGATAGCTAGCGTATTTCAAGAAAGTCTGTCCGATGCATTTTATGATCAAGGACTCTTCTTATACCTTTTGCGAAGCACTTTGTTCATTGCACTCACTTGTTTATATCGTGATTGAATTTATTTTAATTCACTCTTCTCTGCTCAAATTCAGTAAGACGGCCAGTACAAGATTATGGAACTTTACTATAAACAGATCAAATGTATAAAATAAATCATACACAAATGTATACATAATTTGACTACGGAAGACAAAAGTAAAATAGATATATAAGAGAGTAGTATAGAGGGAATCTAGAGGATGTATAAGAAAGGAGAGGAATAGGTAGGAAAAGGGCCTACCACGATTTTAACCATCCCGTGCAAAATTTCCCCAGGGATGTCGTGTGTATAATATACTCTTCTTGGATAAAGTAAACTTGCACGCACACACGCGGCCTCCTTTTTTAAACGCATTCAAAATCCACATGCTATTATGTATACAATGAGCAGATGTCAAAGTGACACGTTGCGTCCTTTTGCAGCTTCCGTGTTTGCACATGTATGTTAAAGCGAATATCATTGGAGATATTAAAAGTTCAAAGGATGACGTACTTTTTTGAAAACACGTCGCTATAAAAAATGGCTTTTTGAAGACTTGTCACTGGTTACGTTAAAACATTCGTGCATGAATATACTTTTATAACGAGACACATATACGTTTTCATGTTGTATTTCGTAAGTAGTGTTATTTTAATGAGCGTGTTTTGTAAGCCTTTTCTATGCATTCTGTGAATTTTCACCATTAAACTTATAGTTTTAAAACACGGATTTTCAAAAAAATTTCAAAATTAAAAGGTGCGCTATTCAGATGATTTTCTTATAACGTGCATTTTTTAAAAACCTCTAGAAAATCTCCGCTTATTACGAAAAAAATACCTTAAAAATTTAACGAACCTTTATTCACTACACCAACATCCATATTTCTCGTTCATACCGTTCAAAACCACTTTAAAAATAACTTTAATCCCGCAGTACTAAATAAAATACTTTCAGGTCTACTTTGGACTCAGTCGCTACCGACTAAACCTTTGCGACGAATTGCGCGCGCATTACTTTTCTTCGTTAGCTTTTCGTAGCAGCAAACGCAGCAGCCGGAGAGGATCAAAGCCAGGCAGGTATAGTGGCTGGAAGACTAATTTATCGGAACTACAAGTGTAGCCTGTGTTTGCGTAATACAACTGCTGGAAGCCGGTTGTAGTTATCCGCGGGACTCGCGTGTGTCGTACCCGACCATAAAGTGTGTGTCGCGCAGCTCGTTGGGCGGTCGTGTCCTGTGGGGGGCTTTATTAGCTATACTATCCTCCTGTGTAGCCGAACCGCTATAAGCTATAGTCTCGGCTGTAGCTCTGCAGCCTTGGATTAGGTAATATCGGCGCGCGATGTCGCCGCCTCTGTTTTCGCGGCTTGTAGTCCCGCGAATTTCCCGCGAATTCGAATTTGAATTTGTACCGATCGAACGCGGAGTTACACGATGTTTTTGGCCAGTGGATATATGTCAGGGGTGACGAGGATGCAGCCAGTTGCTGTTCGCGGGTTGCGGGTTACACCCTGTTGAGCGTTTGATGGATGATCCTAGTTTGGAGCTGTGCGATGTAATGCCAGTGGTTATGCTTGTTTATATCGAACGATTGCTAATATTTCAAAATATTGAGCATTAAAACGTCGGAGTTACTTTTAACTTTGACAAAATATGTACTTATGGAAACAGAATTGTCAAAAAGAGAGGTTAAGTGGAGTTGGGTTGTTCAGCATAGAAGAAAAATTTTTTAAATGCAACTACTGTCGGCATTTAAAATCTCGTCCATTAAAAATTAATTCAGTACAACTAAACTTTCTTACTGTTAGTTTGTATACTCTTGAAAAATGTTTTATTCGGAATTCAGAAAATGATTTCGAGCTCTATGGAGGTAGACCTTGTTGAAGATTAAAGTCATATGCATTATACGCAGTTGACCTACTTATGACTAAACTTGTGATTTTCGATATATGAAGCATTTTATTTGCGTCTTTTGAAAATCCACCAACTCAAATACGTTAGTACAGATTTAACCTTTAAAATTTCAGAATGAATACGTTCATATAGTAAATGATCATTTTTAAACAAAATTTGTGGAAGTCCTGCTTTTGAAACGTTAATGAAGAATCATTAAAATTTTCATTCAACAAGCCCTTTTGCATTGCAACCACATTCCAGTAATCTCTAGCTATTTAAATATACTACTCTTGATTTTATCTCGAATTAAATTGAATCATCGCATATTCGTAGATTTATGATTGCGACGCGCGAAGAAACATAAAATACACAATTTATGTTACGATTTTTCTGACTTTTATCGTCGAGTATTGTTGTTATTATATCATTCTACATGCACAATTTGTATCTTTGACTTGGCAGAAATAAAAATCTCTTCTGTTAATATCATTCTCTTTGAAATACATTCTATCTCCAGCCTGGATCGTATAATTGTGTACTCATATAAGTTTCTAATGAACCTGATAAAGTACATACTAATTCGATCTACTTGAGCAAGTAAACGATCCTCAGCCGGTATAACAACTGCCACAAGCGATGCATAGCTTATCATGGAGTAACAATAGCTCGATTGTACGGATTTTGAGATGCCCTTATATAATCGCACAGTATTTGTAATTCAGCAATCCTTTGATAGGTCAATTACTACAATGCTATCTGCTTGTAATGTTTGAGCTGCAATCGAAACTCCTAATAGGATTCAAACATCGTTTCTAGATTAGGTATAACACAATTATCATGATCGATTAATTATAATAACATCTGCGCATGATTTGAATAACGTTTCACTAGTGGGAACTATACGCACAATGATTCTCGATTTCTAGCAAATATTAAATTAAAGGCTCAGATGAAGCTGTAGGTATACAGCCGGAATATCGGATATCCGTTGAAAAAAGTCCACATAACGCGCCCACGAAGTGAATGCGATCCGGCAAAAAGTATTTGCTTTGAGCGCGCAGCGTATTGTATATGTATATGGCTCCACTCTGCTCTTTTTGAATTGACGCGATGCTACGCGCCCTGCTATCGGCGGCATGCGGCAGTTCTCGGAAAAAAGTCGCCTTTCTGTTAGAGGTATAGATGTGTATATAGGTTTGAACGGGACGTTTTGTCGGGATTAACGAGCGTCGAAGGTCCCTTGTTCATTCTGACAAAAGAAGGGACTCTGGCTCTCGTTTTCTCCTGGCCTTTGTCGCTCTGCTGGCGCGCGCACTGCTGTTTCTCGCTCTTGCTCTATCTGCCTTGTTTATTTCCGTGACCTATACCGCGCGGAGTCAGCTACCGCTTCCCTTTTCCACTGGCTTTTTCTGAACCCCTATATATATACACTTGCACGCGTTCTTTTTTGCAGCGCTGTAGCCATCTGGCTCTAATGTAACTTTCTTTTTTTTTCCTTCGAGCTTGTACTCAAATTCTGAGGGCGCAAACGAAAGATGTATATTAATAGGATGATAGTACGGGAAAAGAGCTTTAATTTTAATACAAAGATCAATTCGAATGGGCGCTTGGGTCAAAAGTTATCTACGATTGAAAAAAGAGAAAAATTACGAAAATATCGAGATTTTACGAAGGTGAGTAATTTTTCCTAAAATTGTTCATTTTCTTTAATCGGAGACAACTTTTGACCTAAGTTGATTATTTTTAACCTTCTGACGATTTTTAATGAATCTTTTTCAAATTTGAGCTTTTTTCCCATTAATATACCGGATGTTTACTTTTTATCAAACGGTAATTGGATGATTGGGTCGCATTTGAAAAGAACTCCTTTTTTTATAAGTATTTCGAAGTATTTTAAAATTCAAAAATCGATATACAAAATCCTTAAAACAGCATTAACCCTCGAAATTTTGTCGGCATTATTCAGAGTCGCAGGTGGAAAATTCGGGGACCGCTTCGAAATTCAGCCTACACGCGACATATAGCTGCGAAATAGCGTGCATAATTAGTCAGGCTCGCGTGCGGTTTCACCTCTCGCACGCGCTCGTTCACCTCGATAGTTAGGGCACTCTCGGGCATCAATTAACTCCTTAAAATTCAATTTCCCCCTTTGCGCGGGCCTATACGCACGCACTACCGCACGAGGACCGCCAACTGCCGGTGTAATCGGCTACATTCCAGTGACTTGGCTCGCCCGAAGCGCACACACGTAGAATATATGTATATACAGAGAGGTGTAGGTGCACCTATACACATACGGTATAGAGCGGATGCGAAATTCGTTCAGCGGGGTACTGCGCTCGACGCGATAAGTGGATCCTTGCGCGCGCGGAAGGGAGAGGGAGACGTTTCCTGAAAATTTCACCGGTCTACAGCAGCAGCAGCAGTTTGTTTCGTTTTATTTCGCTCGGCTGCGACGACTTTCTCGAGGTGCGCGCCAGTTCCTTTCGAAAGGAAAGTGGATGCATTTTTATTTAAAGTTTTGATGGTGCGCGAGCGCCTCGGAGAAAGAGACGAGAGTCGAGCGCGCGATTCAATTGTGAAAGTGAAAAACTTCGACCTTGTTTCGCGCGGCAGCTTTGAAAGGCCTGACGACGTCTACTACTACTACTGCGCTGCTGTGCATTAGAACGCACTCTTTTTGTGATGCAAAGGAATGCTATTACTGATGTTGCGAGACTCTTCTTTCGCCCTCCTTTTTTCGCCGGAGTATAAGCTGTGGAGGGTTTTAAAGCGTCGTCTTTTTTCTCTCCAAGTGAGCAGACGAAGGCAGTGGTATAGAACGCTGTGATCGATTTGTAAATTTTTACGGGAAGCGTACGGTCTACGTGTGCAACGATTCATCCAGATATCAAAAACTCGATAATGACGAGGTGTTTGGAGTAAGCTAATAGAGCTTTGCATAATAGCTACACCGACTGATTGTTCAATTATTCGCAATAAAGGATTATATGTATAGTGCATAAACAAGAAACTTCCCGACAGTTTCACAACTAACTTCATTTGCATCATGGCTGAATGGGACAAAACTATACTGCTAATGCTGAAACTTTGCTCGGTGCCGCTGCAGACAAAGAAACAAGAAGCTAGTTTCTAGTGCTTATATCGCGTACTACTGTTTAATATTCCGAGGTACTGTGGTTTCTTAGAAATCTTAATTGAACAGCTCCAGGCGCTTTGGTGTATCTCGAAATTTCAAAGCACTTATATATTTCCTTTAAATCCGCGCATTTTCTGCATGTTCAGCAAGCTAAATTAATACTTATTTACCAAGAAAAGCATATAACTACTTTATTAAAAAAATCAAAAGTACATAGATAATTTGAGCTTTGCAATAAAGCTGCCAAGCCAAACGAGCTGATCTGGAAAACCCTCTGTAGAATTTTCTACTCTTAAGCTTCCGGAATCATTTCGCAAGTGTCCGTGTCCGATCGTTAACGATAATTTCCTCTTCCTCGGGCTCGCCTGAAAAATTAAGGTCTACCCCGTGTACCACAAAAGGCGATCCTTTGCTGCAACATCGATCTCTTCCAACGCTTCTTTCCTCCACGGCTGCGCAAGCTCGTGTCGTTCCCGGCTCGCGCCTGTCAATCTGCACTTGTCACGAGCTTAACGTCAGCAGGTAACTGCGAAAGCGGATTCCCAACGTAATTGGAACCGATTGGATCGACGTTTGAAACACGCGCGCGAACGTTTTAGTCCTGTCTTGCTCGCGGGAACTCGTCTACCTTGTTTCTTTTCTTGTACTTTTTCCGTCGCGTTTAGCTGCCGCCATCTCTAGCTCTGCTTTTTTCCCCGCCGCATTTTTTTGCCAGAGAGCAGTCGTGTTTGTGCCCGTAACTGCCTCTTTTCACTTCGCGTGTCCGTTCTTAAACGCCGTTTGCCTGATTTGCTGCGCTGCTGATTCTCGGTACTCCGATTTTTCAAATTCGCAGAAGCGTTATTTTCTTCTCATGCTATACATCAAAAGTCATACGTACACTCGTTGAATTTACATACTCAGTTTAGTCTGTCTCGAATATCCCGAATTCACGGATTTTCAAATGAAAAAATTCAAAAGATCGATGACAAATCAAAAAACGAAATTTCCTGACCGCAAGCTCCAACGCAGCGGCACTGAAATATTTGAGAGGCCTGTGCGCCGTAAAAAAAAGGCGACAGCAGTAGCGCCAAAAAAGCCAGCCCAGAAGCGCAACGAATAGAGCAAAGGGAGAAGGAGAGAAATATAGGTATATACAGAATAGGGCGAAACACGTACTACGCGAACTGATGCAACTTGTTACCAAGAGTAGCACCTGCGGAAGACAAGCGAAATAATTCGAAACTTTTGCCGGCGGAAGAGATAAACGGCGGCGGCTGCAGTGGCCGCGCGCGCGCACATGCTATATACATTATACAGGATAACGTTTTCTCCTGTCTTTCGTCCGCTCGTATTTCCTCGTATAACAGCCGACCGGCCCATAGCCACCCGCCAGGGCTGCGCTGGCTTATACGTCCCTGGCTTTATCTACTTAAACCGTTGCTGAAAGGCGCAAGAAAATTCTCCGTAAGGAAACAGTTCCCAGCGGATTTTCCGAGATCGGAAAAAATCTTATTAATCATCCGCACGCTTGATGGAATGTGATCCGCACCCTGCGAGAGTTATTAACCTCGGCGGAACCAGAGAGCTTATTTTTTGATTCGAGAAAGGTGTAATATCGTTTTTTAAAGATTCATTAGTTTTGGGAACACCATGTGAAGATAGATTACCGTTTGATGTTTACTGTAACCGGTAACCGTTATTTTGTATACGTTTAGGTATAAAGAAGCAAGGCGTAGCTCCAATTTTTTTGTAACGCAATATCTTATCTCTCATTTTGTAAAGACATTCTACGCTACTCATCAAAACTTTCCGTCTATCGCGGCTGCAGCATCTTAAGCGAGTTTTAGCAAAATTTTCGTTAAACAGATTTGCTTAAAACTTTTTTATACTCCATCTGTTGCCCGACTTTATAGTCGCGCTTAAAAATTTACAAAAATAGCAAGACGCTCTTGATGGAGATAACGTTTCCGGGCAAGCGTCATAATCAAACCTAATCACAGTCGAGCCGAAGCCTGACCAAGGATCGTCTGTTTGAATTGAAGCTGCTCTAGGCTGATTTAACTCTACCCTTGACTACTTGCGCTTCGCATATATATATTCGTCTCTGGTATATTCTGCGATGCATTCGAATTTCTGACTACGACGGAATGCAAATTGAATACAATATTGGTTTTGTATCCAAGGGATTTTGAAAGGGAATAGGTAATAGCTTTTAATTTTTTTACGTCCGAATATTCCGATGGTTTCATGCTAGACTCTACGAGAAAAGTTATAGTGCTTATCCGGAAAATACTGCCCTTCTCATTTTTATGAATTACCGATATATCGTACTCAATGTATAAGAACCCGTCTAACATCAATTTTTAAAAATTATTCTCTGACTCGCTCCTTGATTTGCTTCTCTAATTCGCTCATATAATTCCAATCATTTTATTTGTTTAATCGAATGGAATTGGGAGAACGAGGTGATTCAATTTTTCGTGTAAAATACGAAATGGTTTTTCGAAAACTAATTAATCATAAGCTTGATCAAAGGTAATGAACGAAATTCTGCGCTGTTGATATATGTTTTTGATTTATAGCAATTATATCGATTTTCAACTATAGCCATGGAATGCGTGAAGCTTTTGAAAATGGCTTTAGTAGAATTAAAAATCATACCAGAACTCTACTACGAGTTCGTGCATCAATATTCCTAATTCCTTGTCAAAACTTCGCTCTATACGAGCCGCAAAGCGTTCCGTGATGACTATGCCACCGTGAGCTATCGTATTGAGTGACAAAGAGACCAATCGTACATACAGTCAATACGAATAAGGGATGTATGAGCTTGGTCTTCGATATTTTGCAATTAGGCAAATGATATGGATTTGTCCCACATACACTGCGTCCAGCGGCCTTAACTCGCTTTGAATCATTAAGCGGACTCTGCTTGTCACCTTGTCAAACAGTTCAATAAACTCAGCGAGAGAACCGCTGATTTCTGCTGAACTTCAAAGGTAATTCGAGCGGTTCTCTCTCGCCCTGTATGTATTCGGTTTCTCTTGGCCACCAGATTGCTCTTCTATATATCTCTTCTATGTCTCTATTCCTCGTGGTAAGCATGTGTGCAAAGGCTCGTCTTTGTTTTATGCGTAACTCGTTCGGGGTGCATTTCGCTGTGTGCATATTAGCAAATACGTCTAGAGAGAATTATTGACGAAAATGGGAGGAGAATAAAGCTTTATTGATTCATTTGATTGTTCCGTTAGTCGTTATTATTTCCAAACTTAATTTGAGATCAAAATCGTATATTTTACCTAGATAAAACCAGATAAAGAGAACTAATTGTTGGTTATCTCAACTGTTAGATTATATGTTTTTATTAAAGTATGAAATATGTTACAAAAATGTTTGATATTGATAATGTTAATGCTTTCTGAAAGTAGCGTGATAAATGCAAAAAAATGTATTATTATAGAAGTTCGTAAAACCTGAAGGATATATTACTCTGTAAAAAACATTTTCTGAAAATTAAAATACCATTCTCTTTCAGTTGCAGATTAACTTTGCTCGTACCAGTGGCGGTTTAAAGAACGGAAATGAGTTGAACACTTGATATGATGTTGAAGAGACTTACGGCCATGTTGGCCGTTTTTTTGATGCACTTCATCGGATTATCAAAAGCCATCATCTCCTCAGGTCAGTAATCGACTTTGCATCTGTCTATATACTAATTTTTAGGCCCGAATCATATATGGGAGATTCTGCAGTGACTAGCACATTCTACGTTTAAGCCTATGCAGCATTTATGTATTGCTAAACAAAATTCCCCACAATTTTTTCTTATGTAAAATTTGCAACGAAATATTAAAGTTAAAAAATCTAATATTGCAAATATGTCTGACCTGATTAAAACTAATCCATGAAATAAGCCTTAAATGTCAGTACAAACCTGGTGATATAAACAAACAGTTTAATATAAGTTATTAATTAATCTTCGTCGATTGAATTTTTTCAATCCCCAATCGCTCGCGTCGATAAGGTGACACTTTGCTTTATTAAAACTTTCATTATCACAATCCTCTGCTCGCCTCTGGCTCGGCCTTAAGGTTTACTTTTCTTCTGATTCATAAAATTTTACTGTTCAGAAAAGTTTTTCGTAATTTTAAAATTCGTGTGAATATTTGCCTTTTATACCCTCGCGCAAGCTGAAAGAAAATAGAAGAATCGGTGAAACTTGTTCACTCAACTCGGTGGAATAAATTGCAAACGCGAAACACACATCGAGACACTTTCTGCAACGGTGCCGCAGAGTCGATACTTTAATTTGCTTTGCGTTGCGATGTGCTTGTTAGAGAAACAGACAGAGAGAATAAGGCAGCTAGCTACTGTAATTTTCGCCTAATTCGTGGCTGATCATCCAGCCGTAAAGCGCAGAGTGCGCAGTGAGACATGAATCTGAATTACCGGGGGCTGTCGGTGCAAATACGCGCGTCGAGCTGTGGCCCCGTTTAGTTGATAGAACGCCGTTGAGAAATTTAGTTGTCGGATGTTTATGCTTCGGGCAATTTTAACTCTTTTACTCTCTCTCTCTCTCTCTCTCTTGCGCTGCTGCTGCTCGTTAATGTGTATTACCAAAGGCTCGTTCATTACACTCGATAGTTTTTTTGTTTTTTTTTACGCACTCGATCACGTATATACAATTTTATGTTTGATCTCGTTAATTACTCGACTTTGTTTAACGTCGCACGATCTCGGTGCGTTAATGTGTTATACGCGCACTTTATTTATACATATTTGTTTGCTCTTCAAACATTGTCGTCGTACGATGTATTTAATCAGCTCTGCACCTGTTTTGGTTTCCAAACAATGGACTTGTTAAATAAATATTGCCTACTTATTTATTCGCTTCAAAAATACTCAAATTTCAGATCGTGACGAAAACAGTAGTCGTTAAATAACCGGCTCCGAAAAATGTCCGAAATTCGAAGTCTCAAAGTATATATGCCTTCGTGTCGCACCTTGCCTTATCTAAGCAATACCGGAGAGCAGCAGACGCCGCTTCTCTCTTCCGAAGAGAAGGAGGTGCAACGGTTCGAGACTGCCGCTTGCCGATAAGCGCCGCAACTCGACTCGCTATATACAACTGCTCGATAGAAACGTTAGGCAGCGAAGCTATATATATATATATATATATATATATATATAGAGAGAGAGAGAGAGAGAGAGAGAGAGAGAGAGAGGTTCGGAACGTTTGCTTTTCCGCGATTCGAGATCGTCTTTCGGTGTTATGCTTGCGCTCGTCTCGGATTCGAGCTGTTCTCAAATAGGCATATATATAGAAATGTGTATGTGTAGACGCTTTGGTACTAGATGGAATTGCGAAGAAGGGGGTGGTCCCGTGATTTCGGTGGACGTTAAGACGCTACCGGAAAATGCAGGCGGTGCGGTAACGCGATGCGGGTTTATTTTCGGATGCATAAAGTGTTGGGAAGATTTTCCACCGTAGCGAGGATCGACAGGGACTCGGGAAGTACGGACTGTTTACGAGTACAGGAAAACTTTGATATCTATATCTCGGCGCTGGCTTCAATTTCTCTTACTGTGATAATATTCTAACGATTTCAGAATTTTTCTCTAATATACACTCTCTATAATGTTAAGAATACGATTTTTTTTAAATATCAGCTTACGTACATACTGTATACACACAGAGTTTATACAGCAAGCGAAATCCCCGTTTATGCGTGTCGACTATATAGACACGTGTATATAGTATAGATGTGTGCAGGCGTGCGTTCAAGCGTGTATATACAGGCATGTCTATATATGTTCAACTGGGATTGATGATCGGACGGAGGTCGTCACCTACGTGCACTAGCTTCTAAGCCATATCCTCATTGCTTTCCCGTCCTATTGCTAACTGTCTCTTGGCCTATGATAACATATCGAACTGCTCTTTAGGTTAATCGCATCTGCAGAAGAATCCCTGTCCTCCGTTATGAACAAACGCTAACAATATTCCACATCGATGGCTATGTTATGCGCCCCTCAACCCGTTTTCAATGTTGACTCGACGAAAAAATTTGTTCCGTTATCGAAGAGAGAGAGGGGAACGGCTCTTAAAAGTTTGCTTGCATTGCAGGTGGCAAGCCATTTCCTGGACTGGAAAATCTGCCCAGGTCCTTTTGGCACGAGCTGAGCTCCCCTTTTACCGAGGTGAGTGATTTAAAGCAGTAATTTATTTTCTGAAATACGCATCGAGTAGGCGAAACCGTAATGAAACCGTACGCGCACGAGGATTTTCGGAAATCCGGCTACTGCTACGTGAATGACCAAAGAAAATATACGATCGTCCTCGAGTGACGCGGGTTTTGTGGAATAATTTCGTGATTCAGATTAGCTACTTAGTGTTAGCACTGATCGGTTAAGTTCTCGGAATCGATGAAAACCTGCATATGCGCTTGTAATTATATGCATGTTCATTTATAATTCAAATTTAGTTAATGGATCCGTTCATCAAAAAAGATTATTTGCATTCCAGTTAAAGTATTGACTTTTTTTTTTAATTCTTATACCGTTCGCGTTTATTATATATACATAAGGAACTGAAAGGAATTTAGCCAGATTCACAATAAATCTGGATGTATTGAGTAAAGCATAAATGCTTCTTACATTGACGATAATATAGTCAACGGAAATCTGACGGAGTCGTGACTTGTTGGTATACATCAAGTATAGAGGGGATAACATTGGCGCAACGGTGTACATAAGTTAGTGCAATACCCGAGGCTATACCCGTGAGAGGAAACCGTGACTCATAAACATATATATCTGCTACATTATAAGATTGTATAATATATACTAACAGGAACGACAAGCTAATTGTCACGAGCACAGTAGTAGTATTTAACAACCGGAAAAGCATCGAAATAAGTCAGTAGAAAATACGCTCCAACAACGTGTCGCTCGCAAGCTCCGCTGAGAAAGACTCGCAAAGCGGCTCGTATTTGCCCGTGAGCTTTGAGGAGGTGGGGGGGGGGGGGGGGGTGGGGGTGGAGAAAGAAAGAGAGGGAGAGAGGCTCGCAGGTTGTGCCAGTGCTCTACTATCTCGCTAAAAAGTGGCCTCTCTTGTAGGTCTATGAGGAGGAGAGCTTCGCCACGGAAACTGGAGCGACCCCGGAACCGAGGCCTTTCTTCGAGGATCCCGATAGTAACATAACCGTACAACTCGGTGCTCAGGTTTACCTTCACTGTCGAGTGCAAAATCTTCAGCAGCGCACGGTGAGTACTTTATATTATGCTTTGTACTTTCATTGATATAAGTTGTATCGAATGCCTAAGATCAATATATATTCAAATACTTAATATTAAATATTAGTTTTGTGTGTGTATATATATATATATATATATATATATATATATATATATATATATGGACATAACCGTGAAGAAAAGTTGAGCGATGCAAAAAATCGGTTGAGCTACAAATCGGCGGGTATAGTACTTAAGAATCGCATGAAAATTGTCCTTTCTGGAAAGTAGTGAGAAGTTTGAGTCGACTGAGAAGAATGTGTTCAAGTTAAATTATTATTTTAGTATCAAATGTACGGTTTAACGCAATAACTAGATTCTCTACTCCTGCTGTACCTGTAATTCCGTGTAAAATGAAATAATAATTGTCTCACTACCGAGAAATTGTATATGAATATTATATTGTATTAATAAAGGAGCGATTAATAAAGGAGAGATGAGAAGGGAATGAGCAATAAGGTCCATAAATAAAATACCACAATTTAGCGGATAAACTAAAATAATAGTAACTTACCAAGCATAAAAACCTTCACGGTTTAGAGAGAAAGGCATAAACAAAATAAAATATGTAATATTTATTAAAAATGACCAAGCAACATTAATTGTTTCTCTCTTAGTGTGTGAGAAATTGTGTGAAGGGAAATAAAAATTCAAAACAAGTCTCTATCAAGTAAAAGTATGGGTATATTTTTAAAGTATTCGCAGTTACAATTCTCTAATGCAATGATCCTACTCTAACGAAGCCTGACTCTCAACTGCCGCCACCGCGGACGGGCATCAGCCCTTCGACCCGGCCGCCGCCGCCGCTCGCTGGAAAAATCCCTACTCTCACTCAAATACTAAATCTTAGCAGATGTCAACAAGCATCGTACTCACTTAGATTTTCCAAGACGTCGCATAGACGCCTCATTCTACGGCTCTCGGCGCCGGGTCCAGCGATAATCCGCGCGCAGTCATAAAAAAAAAGGCTAACCGGCCCAAGACTGCGAGCTCGAATATCGCCGCTTACACTCAAACACTCGACCCTGCGTTCAACGCAGGCCTTACAATCATAAAATAATATACTCTAAACTGCCTGCCTATACTCGAATGCTGTTTTCGCTCAAACCGCACGTGTACATAAATCCTAACTAATAAATATACCCGCCTAAACAAATGCGCAGTTCTTTCCCGCATTCACCCAAGCTAACGCTTGTGACGTGGGAAAAACTCGAAAGAAAACCCACGCCAGGAAATACTGTCACATCTGTCAAACATGCTAAAATTCTTATGTCTACGCGAGCATTATCAACCAAATTTATTGCGCTATGAAAAACTAAATAATCTAAACGTGCAAGAGCTTTCCCCGAAAACACAAGCGAGCCTCTTTCGTGAAGCGGCTACCCTTCCAGGCGACACGTCTCCCAACGGCATCTGGACACAGAGAAAACAACCCAAGTTTTCCTTTCTGTTCCGGGCCTCACCTATTAATCAGTCGTAGCCGACTGGGGGTGAGATTAGCGGCCCCGATCGATCCCATTTGGATCGTCGTGCACGCGGCCTACACAACTGGTTTCGAAACCATTGTGCTGAGACGCTCACCTTCAGAAGTCTGTGCTTTCAGCTAATGCACATCGGTAACATTAATATAGTTCAATTTATAGAAAAATTGAAACAATAATTCAAGAAACTATATAAAAATATCTTACACTAGCGTAGCGTAATAATGACCAATCACTAAAATTAGATGAGAGCTCTTTCTAAGTAGATAGGGGAATCACACGAAAGATGCGCGCCTGTGAACTGGAAGTATTCTCTCTGGTGTCTTGTTTTCGCGAAATTTAAGGGACATGAATCTCACACACAAACAATTATAACAAATTAATGAAGCGACTCGATAATAATATCAAGCATAATTAAATTAGTCGATGACAAAGAAATACACGCAAACTAAGATAATTCTAGTCAACTGCTCTGGATTGCTCTGGAAACGAATCTGGCGCTGTCGCGCGCACTAATTAGTCACATACCGCAGAAGGGCCCACGCATGCCCTCTCTTTTTCCAAGCGTTATAGTTATAGGAATGTTCACATGCAAACTCAGCAGAGAGGGCGCCATGGTTCCCGGCGCTGTCAGATTATGCCGTGTTAAATGTAATCTACATATATGATCACGCATGTGCGGTGCATATGAACATTGCTAATTAAAGCCGTCGAGCATAACGAAGCGCGAAAATCAAACCATACATTCTTATGACAGACGCATTATACGCGAACTGTGTAACTCAAATTCCTTCGATCACGTATAAGCTTTAGCATATGATTCGTTGCATCCGCTCGAAAATACAAACTTTGATACTTTTTCGGAGCACAATGAAACTTTTTCAAGCCCTTTTCGATTTATCTTCGAGAGAATCGATCCAGGTTTCACGGAACAAGTGTCGAAAAGTATCAAGCGAAGCGTTCGACTGCCTTGGTAAATTCGCAACAAAAAGAGTTACACTGTAATTAATAATACGTCACCGAGCGGATGACTTTCTTATTTATATACATATATATATATATATATATCGTAGTGTGTATGTGGGTGTGTGTGTGTATACGCCAAGAGGAGAAAGAGAGGAGGAAGCGCAGTGACCCCTTTTCTGGGCTGCCGCGTCGACTGCTCTTTTGTCAGCACCGAGGCGTGCAGCTTTGTTTTTCCTTCGATCTAAAAGCTTTTCTCGTGTACCGCCGCGCACTCGCCCACCCGACAAAATTCTCCTTCCCCTCCTGTGTCCGTACGGTCTTTGCTTTTTATTCTTTTCTCTTCCGAGCTCCTTCGTTGTCCGCCGTTTTACCGATGAAGTCGCTCCGCTACGAAATCGCTATATAAGCAACGGAATATCGTAAATAACCGAGCGCCAGAACGTTGGCTCCTCTTAATTCCACCCATCACTCGTTCGAGTGCACACTCTTCTTTCGCTAAATACTAATTGTACATTTTTTTTTCCTGGTCGTATTCCTTCGCTTGCGAAATTGCGTTGATGAAATCGCGTATACCGTATCAGGAGATATCGTTATCAATAAATTACGTAACTAATTATAAGCATTTACGCAATCGCACTTTGTATATAATTAAATCAATTAATTATCCCTATTTGCTGTATGTATACATCTTTGATTTGATCTGCATAATAAATGAAAGTATTTACAATAATTCTATATGTGTATCCGATAACCGAATTCATATAAAGTACGATATTATGTTATCAATTATGCTTAGTGATGATACATTATGAATTATACCCTCCTAAATATACAATTTAAAATATTGGTTGAATTAATAACACACTGGATATTGTTTATTTTAAGCTTGATACAACAATGTAATAAAGAGTATTATGTATCCAAGTATCTGCAAAATACAACGTATTATTAAAATGTAAGTTTATTTTCACCGTTGGCATATCGTTACACGAGGTGCAGTATTTTTACATAACATTAGCGTTTCGAGCAAACATGTTTTTCAGGATAATACATTTTTCAAGCTCGTCAATTCGCCGAATTCGCACTAATCCAAACAAGATCACCAGTAAAATTAAATCACCCATTTTTCGCTTGCATCACGCAGAGCAACAGAATGAGATAAAAAAGCTTTTTTTTCGCGCTAAAGCTTGCAATCAAAATAGCCGATGCCCGAGCGAATCATCATTCAAAAAGCGCCGTCCTGCACATTCAATCTGCTTCAGGCGCGCGTATCCGCTGCGGCGCGCACATATGGGTACGTGCGCTAGATTATACATCCCGCATATGTGCGCGAGAGGGTCTTCGACATATATGTGGCTATATAAGCGACGGTTTTATACACGTCATGCTGCCCATATATACATGGCTTCCGACGCGGATTGAAACGCGGCGACGGCCGATTGACGCGGTGATTATTACGCTCGCGGCCTCGCGCTTCATGTTTCGTCATTATAGTCGGTGCTTTTCGCCGCGCCTCGGCAGAGAGAGCCTTTGAGAACGCCTCGTATAAACGCGCGTGTGGCTGTTGGTATGTATAAACGTTACTCGCGAATTAAAGCCGCGTAAGCGTGTGTGTGTTGCGGTCGAGAATTTATTTGACGCACCTCTTCTATACACGCACTTAGAGAAGTATTCGTTTCTACCAAATAAATACATTCAATCTTACCAGCCCTGATAGGAGCGGAATATAATTATTGGCTACATTTTTAATAGTCAATCTAAGAACTGGGTAGTTTTCTTTGTCATTTTTGGGCCGAGTGAAACGCTTTTTATCCACTTATTAGCCAGCTCTTCGGATAAAAATGGCTACATTATTTCTAAGCACAATAAGCTGCCCATTATAATTGGCTAGGTTTAACTACACGTGGGTTATCACGATTTGAGCTTAGAATTGGAAAATCATTACGAGAGAGCTTGAATTCGATTTTTGTTAATAAAAAGTGTTAGAATAATAATTTGCGTATTATTGGCCTAGGACTCGAACTCCCACACGTTTCAGGGGGCGAAAAGTATACAACAGAGCGTCTTAACCAACTGAGCCACGCGGACAACGTTACACGATATACACGATCTGCGTCATTATTAATAATATTATTTTCCCGCCGAGCCGGGAACAAAGTGCTACATACATTCCCTACTTCCACTCTGGGCCCTACGCGCATACGCCCTCGCCTTTTGCACGGGCGCAAACAGGGCGAAGCGCCGGATACTAGAGTGAAGGGAATAAACAGGCATCACTTTTTTTCTTTTTCGGCGGGAAACAAACATACGAACTTTAGGATATGTTAAAAAGTCGTAAACTGCTTGTTTTAGCAACTTACAGACAGGGAGTGTACAACAATAATATAATATTTATGGAAGGCATATTGTAATGAAAAGCGAGAACATACTTTGTTATGTCTGATAACGTCGAGGGTTTACTACTGAATCGTATACTGAATGGAATTCTTTGCTTTTATGTATCTATTTTGGGTTGTATCCATGTCTGATCACATCAAGGGTTGTGCTACTTAAATTCGTGCAGTAGGATAACATTGGAATTACTAGCTTGTGGTGATATTATTTTTGATCAATAAAACTTTCAAATCTTAACGTGTCTCACAATGCGCTGACACTTTGTTACTGCTACATGTTCTTTATCTATGTAAAACTATCGCTGTACAAAAAATGTCTGAAAAAATCCCAATCTCGCGTTGGAACTTCAATCTCAGCTGAATTCCAGCGCACGCGCTCGTTTTCGTCGCGTCATCCTCTCGACTCGACTCGCTTACTCACTCAGTCTCTAGCATATAATTTCCAAGAATTCACTGGCGCGTACTTGAGTTCGTCAACTTGATTAAGTCGTACTAGAAGTTAATTTCAAGTATCCAAGCTCTTTCGGCCGGTGAATGAAAAAAAGCAATAATGCAAGAAAGGTCGTTGGCCCGCGCGCGATTGAACTGTATACGCGTAAGCGAATCTCGATGCGTCTCTCGCCTGACACACGCCTGCAAACTCGAGTCAGCTTCGCCTATTGAAAGCCATCGCCGCCGCGTTGAACAACTCATTAACATTATCGACAGGTTCGTTGAGTGACTTGGATCTGCCGGCTCATCATTGTTCACTAGCCAATTGGCTTCGATGCCCAGATGTTCTGTCTTTTCTCGATCACTCGCTTGTCTGTTTTTAAGTTTTCTCCTTGACTAAATATAATGTTAACTAATTATAATTTATTCAGGCTGTGTGGCAATTCTTCGAGAGTTGCCTGTGTATATATTATCGAGAAGTTGCTCCTTTTGTGACTGGCTAGAGCTGAGCACATAGCTCGTAATTACCGCGGTACAAGAATGAATATCCCTGCGTTGAGGAAATACTAAAAAATAGTCTACTTATTGTGAAAGCAACCAAATGGAATCCATGTTAGGTAATCAAGGCTGACTGTTCATTCATCATTTACGGAAACTCGTTTTATCAGTGCACACACTTTATACTCACTTATTTTTAATGATTACCAAATAGCTACAGAAAATTATACACCTCGTATGTCTTCGTATATAATTAGACATTTTTTCCTCATTCATACAAGCTCGTAACTCCTAACGTCATTTCTCCCCTAATTGCGCTCACGTCTCGAAAATCTATTCTCTCTATCTCAACATGAAAAATAGGTTAAACACTGCGTCATAAAGCCTCTCATCGCGCGTATGCCGCGCATAAAGCAAATTTTCAAGTATTCTTAAGCTTTCGTGCGTATAGCGCGTACCTATAGCACACTTGCGCCTCGCTCTCTCTCTCTTTCTCATCTCGGCGTAACGGCATTATACGCTCTCTACTCGCTTCCTCCTATTAGTCCCGAGTTTTATCTCGGCGAAGTTTATAAGATTATGAAATTTATATTCCCGCGGGAACTCGTGGAATCAGAAGGCGAAGGGACGACGCGCGCAAAGAGCAAGCACATAGCGGGAGAGAGAGAAAGCGAGAGAGGGGCAAGAGATCGGATCGTCCGACTCAAAGAGGATTCCGCGCTTTTGTTTGCCAGTGGATAGACGAGACGTCGAGAGGGAAGAAGAAGAGGAAGAGCCCCACTTTCCTTCGGCAGATCCGTGACCCTGTTTAATTTCGAAAAATCTTTCTTTCTTTTTCTCGTACTCGAGTAGGATCGGCAGTGAGCGCTTCTCTTGTCGGAGGATTATAAGCTGGAATTTTTTTTTTAATTTCGGGACTGCATCGCCTGGATGTTACAGTTGACACTTATTGATTTTCCTCTATATATATGCAATGCTGTGCTTGTCGCACTATATTTGCGAGTCGAAAAAGGTATGCAGTAGAATCGACGCGCGAATTGAAAAGGTGACAAGCAGAGATATCCTCGGTAGATTTTTCACGATCGTTCATGTAGCTACTAGCTTGGTTTCTACGAATTGTTTTCTGACTTGGGTAATTTCATCGGAGAAACGTGTGCACGCACAGGACTCGAATGCAGAGAATCGATTTGCAAATAATGTAATTTTTGAGCCTTTGCAAAGAGAGGCAGCGACTATACACATCGGAATGTAGTATGCAGATGACATATACGTGAAAATGTACTGCACGCGCACGATGCACTTTTTTCTCTCGCAGCTTGACGCGCATTTTGTTACATTTGCATCGGCCTGAAATCCTATGAAACACGTTGAAATTGCAATCGCGCAGTGGACGTCGGAAATTTCTCGCTCCGTATATTATTTGACACATATAGGTGAAATTTTCGCTGAAGGATGTTCGGACGAAGTTTTTGAGAGACAACCTTTCTGCAGTTTCACATCAAAATCTATTGCTTGACACATAGCGTTGAGTAATTCACTTAATTTATTTCGCGTCAGAACACCCCGGCTAGTATTCTTTCAACGAAGCTACCGCGTTACTGTTCGAAATATTAAAATGTTGAATATCGATCCTCGAATTCAATCTTTAGCATAAAAGAAAACCTCGGAATCACTACGCGGGCGTTTCCCAGTTGGTTTTCCCGCGCACGACTGAAATTGGATCCGAAAAATATACAGACAAGCGGCAGGTCGTCAGGGCGCGTTACAGTAGGCTGACCGAAAAAGTTCCTGATCGGCTTACGCTTCGCGTCTGGAACGAACTACAGAGCGCAAACTGACAAACGGTAGCAATTTTCGCGGGAAACACGTACATATATATGTGAGCGCGCTGGGAAATTCGCAATGGCTATTTTCAGCCCCACAAAGAATTCGTACAACGCCAGATTTTGCGATTCTCTTTCTCTGTATGTATGTGTGCTGTTATTTGCGCGGATGCTTGCGCTTACGCAAGGCTGGAACGAAAGATGAGCCCCGTCGAGACGTTTCGTATATTTACAAGATTACAGGAGAGAGAGAGAGAGAGAAGGAGAGGAGAGGAAGATTACAAGAGAGTGAGAAGCTTGCGCCTGGAATAGAGCAGGAGAATGAGACAGTATATATACGCGCACGCGCTCATGCAGGAGCTACTGTTGAGAAGAAGCTATGCTGCAGAGAGAGATTGAGAAACCAACTGAGAAATGCATCGTCGTGGATCGTTGGATTCCGACCTAAATAAATAGCTCGATCCTCGATATACGACGTCATCGGATAAAAAATTCGATCTGTTTCTTATACTGCGAAATCCATTTTTAAGCTTATCATGGGCAACTTGATCGCTGCAAGAGTGTAATATTTGTCTTCACAAGTATTTATGCACTTCTGTCTTTTTTATATTCCAAAATATGATTAATATAATTCTATGTCTTTAACTTGGCTTTTTCCGTGATACCGTTCCTCCACAAATAATGAGTACTCTAAATAAATGCCTTGTCTTGTACAGAATACAATTTTTATCAATATCTTTTTGAATGATGTCTCGGCAAACTGCCAGATTGAATTTGGTCGGTTCCAGCGAGACCGGCTCCTTACTTATTTATAGCTTTTAGAAATACTCTTTTATCTGCATTGCAACTCCCTCTACTACTGTCATTCAATTAAAAAACAAAAACTGTGTTTCAGTTTCATATACTGTTCTCATTCTATTGCTCATTCTTCCTAATTAATTTTTCTACAAACGTTTTGTAAGCACTTGAATGCATTGAATTTCTATATCCACAAAAGTGAACGTCGACGGGCACAACAATAGCTCGATGGGCTATCCCGTGGTGAAATGGTCCAGGACGACAACCCTCGATAAACTGCACAAAAAAAAAAGAAAAGAAAAAATATAACCAAACAAGGTGCGCGCAATCTAGATTAACTTTACGACTAAATTATACCGGAATTCTCTCGCGCAAGCTTTCGGAGATTGGTGGGGCCGATATTCCCCTCGTGCTAGCACATGCACATAATACACACACACACTCAGGCGCGCGTGCGCGTACGTCCCGTTTTGCGGTGGGAAATTGTTAGGCGCAAATTTAAATCTTTGGTAAGCCTAGCACGGGCGATAAAAGCTCGCTAGCCGCCCCCGTTTCGCGAATGAAAGGGGCGAGCTTCGTGTGCGGGATAAATACGATTTCGATGTGTGTGTGCACGCGCGCGTAGATATAATTCATCGTGGGTGGTGTTTTTTTTTCTACCCCGATGAACAATGTTTTTTGATTGGCCAGCGGGAGCGTTGTTTTGTTGCGAGTTAATGGAGAATTTCTCGGCCTCGAGATCCGGCGTGAATGCGTTATTTTCATCCGAATAGAGCTGCTCCCGGATATAAGCTGATGGTGCGAAGGTATTAACATAATGGAGAAGTGCGCTTGGCATGCTGTGGTGCGGCTGTATGAACGCGCGCGTTAATATTCGCTATTCGTATGAATAATCGTTCTCTGTTTTATATATTTAGATCAATAACATAACATAATATAAAGTTCCGCCCTGAAGTAGTATCATTTTTAAAAAGTTTTGCTAATACGAATATTTGGCAATTTAAATTATAATTATATTGATAACTTGATAAACGACTCAAAGTTTGTAAAATTTCGCTTAAATATGGGTCAAAATAATTTGAAGTCTGAAAGAATTTTGAAAAAAATCTGCAGAAAACAGGCAGTTTCGGAAAATAGTTTGCATTTTTTTTATTTTATATCTTCCGAGTTAAATAATTGCCTCGCAGAAACAAAATCTTAATTTTCAAGTTATGCTGTGGAGTTTTGCTGTAAAGTCATACATATGTGTCCTATAACTACTTAACCTCTCCCCGTGAATCACATGTTTCCCAAGGAATCTTCATCGCGAGGATTTTTGAATTGGCATATATAATTACAAAGTAAATAATTCACATGCAATGATGTGATTGCATCGCGAGAGATTCAGTTCGCGAAAGCAATCCAATAATTCTGCACGATATATCCCTCCCGACGAGTGAATTATCGGTACACAGAAACTGAGGCTCTACATCAAACGGAAATTCGTCGACGTCCGCCCTCTACATATGCTCGAGGTTATCTCGTGTATACCATGCCGTCGCTATGCCTTATCCCCCTCCCTGTCTCTTCCTCTGTCTCTCTTTGGACAGAGATTAAGGGAAGGGTTACGCGGAGATGTAGAGAGGCAGCGGCCGGCCGAGGAGCTAAACTTGGCTTAGCGCGAAGTCATTTAGCCGAGGGCTTACGAGGGAAAAGCTCCGGAGGGCCGACCGAGAGTTGCGGCTCGCATGAATTTCAACGCGGAGGCCTCTGCGCCGTCGTCTCTCTGCTGTATGGCTAAGTCGCTGCGGATTCCTCGACGCTCTCCTTTTGCGCGTAGAGTCCTATTGTTCCGAGCGCTTTCCTGGATTTCGAAGAGCGGTGGCGGGAGGAACCGCGAGCTTTTTTTTGCTCCTGTGTTTTTTTGGATGAAATAAATGGGAGTAGGTTTTCTTTCTTCTCTCTTATGGCCGATGGATTAGGAGATGATGAGTAGATTTTGGCGCGCTTTGTGCAGACTTCAGCGGAAGAGATGGCCTTTAATTGTGTGTCTTTATATAACTTTTCCGTTATTCACACTAGTCGATATCTCAAGAGACAAAGCTTTCGTTATTTCCTATCAATCGATCGTCGCCAATTCCACATCGCGGCTTACAAAAAGCGCAACTATCGGATAACAACAGCGACGACGTATCTATATTCCATAAAAAGAGTAATCGTCAAACAAACCTTGCGTTTCGTTTCGCAGCAATTTGCCAACGTTTTCGGCAAAACCAACGCAAATAGCTTAGCTCGCATTAATTTCAACATCTCCCCCAACGAATCGCTGATTATTTCTATATATACCGTAGCCGCTTCACGCACATCTAACCTCATCCTCCGGCAAAAACGCAGTCGAAATTCCATTCCTCCGCATATATATATATATATATATATACACACACCCTGTATCCCATGTGTAATCAACGAGCATATTCTCGATATATATACTCCCTTCCTCCGCCGCGACCATACGTATATATAATCGCCCGAGGGTGTCGTCGTCGTGCCCGTAGTGATAAATCAGCAGCACTGGCCGGTCCCCGGGTTAATTAACGTCACGCTCCGGGGAAAGAGGTTCCTCCCTCGCTTTGTACACATACGTGCCGCGCTGGGGGTAGACAAGCTTTCAGATGCAATACACCTGCGGAGAGGCGCGCGCGCGAGCTGAATATCAAGCTCACTCTTTGATATGCGGTCCTTATCATCCTGGCAAAAGACACACAGGATGTGTCTTGCGTCTTCTTTTACACGCGCTGCGCACGAAGTCGCCGCGATGGAACCTGGAAATTCTGCAGCTGCTTGCCAAGTCGCCACCGATATCTCAGGGTATCTGTATGTGTATGTGTATACGCATATCTCTATATTCCAGCTGCTGCGTGGCAAATTTTTCCGTCTCGGCGTTATATCCTTTCCGTTGCGTATATACGAGGTCGTTATTTCGTGCGCGCGATCCTGACTCGATGCCAAGCCGCTATCGTCCGACGCTGATCCGACGTTTTTACGGCCTAATCGACTACTGCGCGGTAGGCATTGGTCTGACTTGCCAGTTTTTCTTTTTTGTTTCTTCTTCTTTTTGCTCAGCCTAATAGAATTGTCCCTTCGTCGGCTGCAGATGGATATCTACGCGATGTATGGAAATTATTGCGGCGCCGCTGCAAAAAAAAAGAATGTATGTATGCCGCGTTGGTACGACTATACTCTGATGACAATGAGTAGATATGAAAGTTGGCTTTAAAGTTCGACCGAATGTTTCGAGGTAGCATCATTTTGAATCCGTTATAATGATGCTGATAAAGCTGCTTTTATTTGTTATATTCTCATAATTCCAGCACCGCGACTAATCAACCAATATACGTTATGCAATTTACTAAAAACACAATGGCTTATAACGGGGAGATTATTTGCACTGGAGGCGCGCAAGTTACTGCAGCGCGCAGTCGATATAATGCATGGTCATCGCAGCTTGTTAATTATTAATTAAAACATAATTTCAATATCGGCGATATACTAGAGGCGCAGCCTTTGGAACTATATCGTTCTCGTCTAAAACTATTACCGAAACATTTACGAGGGCCGCATATTTCAGCTGGACCAGAGAGCTTCGCCGATAAATTGGCCAAATTTTAATTCCCACACCGACCTGAGAATGCTTCTCTCGCGTCCTATACATGTACGCGGGTGTTTATAGCGCGCACGCGAGAGGACATTAATTTCATTACCGCAGCTAATAGGATTTTAACAATCTACTGATTGCATAGTCATACGCTGGGTTGCTGTATGTGTATAGGATCGAATTTAATACTCTCCCGCGCGGGAATTATCAAATCATCCGCGAAACGTATATCGTGAGCCGCTCGATGGTGTCCACATGATATACACAGACGCACCTGCCGATCGATATACGTCGTTCGCAAACTAGCCATGCGACCAATATATATTATTAGCGCGCCGAGCCGATGAGACACAATTATAATCATCAGATTGATCCGCACGCGCGCGAGCGACTGGATTATATCGAAGTCGACTTCGTATGCGCGCGAAGAACAAACTCGCGGACGTGAATTTCCATCTTGACCTGCAGCTCGATATATATACATAGAAAACTTTGATTAACTCGTTTCGCGATGTCGATGGAAGAGGCGGAAGCTCGAGGCTTGCACGATGTCTATGGGCGAGTGTAACGATGCGAGTCGGTATAAAAGGATTATGGAGCTTGAGTAGTGCGGTTGACTAGTGCAGCTACTGATGTGTAACAAAAATTTACGCATACCGAGTGGCTCGTATTCGCGCAACGCCTGCGTTATCATAAAAGCACGCGGTCTATATACTGCGGGATATAATATCTCTGTGTGTGTGTGTATGTGTGGAATGTATTTTTTATCATAATGCGTTACAGCTTTCACGTGGACTCGATGCTTTCTTTTTTCGTTGTAACTCCATGCATGCGCGCGCTCTCGTACTCGCGTTTATGTTTCGAAAGGGAAGAAGAAAAAACAAATAATAAAATGCGCGATTGTAAATATTTTCTTTATCGCGCTCTTGCGCGCTCTAGCCTCCATCCACCGTGAAATGGGTTTCTCCAATTGCGTTTCGTCCGTCAACTCAAAGTCCAACGTTACAAAGAATTACTATACTGAAAAATCTGAAAGTGGATATATATACCGAATTCAATATTCCCTCCTGCAAACATTTTACCCGAAAAAAGAAAAATCACAGGGAAACGTACACGACGAGCTTTGCCAGGATCTTTCTTCATAGACATACGAGCCGGATAGCGCAGGCGGGAGCATAAACTCGCTGCGCGATGTGCGATCAGCAAGTCGCAGAAAATTAGGTTGCCCGGAAGAAGTGCGTTCGTACACATACACACGTACATCTTCTGATATACCTATATATAATATAACGCGTATATATAATACTATGTATATGCGTAACGGCGACGAAGGAGTGTCATCGTACGTCGCGGGCAATATAAAACGCTCGACGTAACCCGAGGATGGCAGCGACGTAACCCGAGGATAGCGAACAAAGAGAGAAGGAAAAAGAAAATCCGCTCGCGAGACTTAAGATCCTTTGTATATCTCATAGCGTATAATGCAATTTATATTACACGCGCCGCAGATACCGGGGGTATATATACATGTATAGGGTCCCGATGCCGCGCGCGGTAGTGAAGCCCGACGTTATCCGACGACTTATCTCCCGATTCTGGTCAGGTCTGAATTCGAATTCGCCGAGAATTCGATTTCGCCTCCGCGCGCCGTATATATATATTACATATTACTCTGCGAGTATATCTCTACACACATTATATTGTGTAGATGCGTGTGTGTGTGTGTGGACGTGGGAGAAGCCAATTTCACTTGGATAATAGTAATCATAAATATGGGCGACACTATTACTGCTCGGGGCTCCAGCCAGAGGCGCTGCTGGCCGGCGCGATCCGGCTATAGACTTTAATATACTCCGAATAATTTTCTATATACGCGACTGTACCCGGCCGCCGAAGCCATAGCCTATACCTAATATTCGTAGCTCGCTTTTCTCAATTATCTGCCCTCTCTGTATACCCACCGACTCACACGGCTCGTAACGTCAAATGTAGCCTGCAATGACCAGGATAATTAAATTTTATCGAAAAATTTTTTTCTCTATTTATATATATTTGTGCGCGGTTGTGAGGACGTAGATCGTTCAAACCGCTGCAGTTTTATATCAAATTATTCGCTACTCGACGACTAAAGCAATTAATGGTGTATTGAAGGTCGATTAATCGAAATTTAATTTCGAATTCCGCTAGTTTTGAGCGTACGAGAGATTGATCATTGTTCAATTAGCTGTAACATAAAAGATCGCACCATGTCCGTATTCATACGTTTGTGTGCACCATGTCGAGATTCCCGGTTCAAAGCGCTGATTTTCTGCTAATATGGATCGTACAATCCTGAAGTATAAAGGTATGACCTCTGCTGCGTAATGCGTCAGTAATATATGCTGCATATATTTATGCTGTATTATTAGTAGGTTAGATTGATCGAGAGCAAGCTATACATTAAGTATTATCAAATCGAACCATTTATGAGAAAAGAAAAAGTCAGCCAATTCAGTTTACTCGTTCGTAGAAGCAAAGGGGCTGAAGGCGCCCATAGTTATTATATTGTTGCAGTGCAGCGAATTAAGTTAAAACACAGGAAAGAAAAACTTGGCAGCGAATTAACGCCGAGCGAAGAGATGATGATTTATTGCGCGAGCACGTGCTGCGTCTTTCGCGGCAAATGTGCCCCCCGTCGGTCGACTAAGTAAATGCGACGCGCGCTTGACCCTTTCCGCGCGGGTCAAACATTTCAACGGGCAGCTTTCATTAAAGCACTCGCGTACCTCCCAACCACGCAGCGCTTTTCGCGACTATTTACGTCTTCCCCGTGCGGCCATCCCTTCTCTCTCGCTCTCGGTTTTTCGCCAGAGCATAGCGCTTTGTATTTGTTCTGTGGAATATTCTCTCGCCCCCGCTTTGTTTCGCCGCGTGCTTTATCAAATATTTTTTCACTAGAGAGTCCGCGGGAAAAAGTTGCCGGAATTAGTGCTATAATTAAAATGAAGCATTGGACTGCGTTCGCCTCTAATTTTGTATATATGCGCAGTCTTTTTGCAAAATCACCGTTATTCTATTAAATTTGAGAGCGCTGTGAGAATGAAGCTGCCTTCTGCAGGAAAATTTTTAATTTAGATACTGGAAATTACTCAAGTCTGCAACAACGATCCGACCAATTTAATACCTCAATCGACTATTCAGCGAAGTTCGCAAACTCCCACCCGCTACCACCTACACCATCTGTTAAAAAATACTTTAGTAATCCATCATGATTTTAACGTATTAAAAAACTGATCTAAAGAAGTGAAGCTCTCGTGTATTATGGATGAAGTTGTGAAGCAACGCACACATCGGAGGTAGTATTACTCGGCGTCAAGTAGAAATAGCCGACTGTGGCCAGGCGTCCGTTACACCTCGCATAGAGCATCTTTGTCGTAACTACATCTAAATCTCAAAATCATAGCAAACAAATAACGAACGTTCGAAACAAGTAGGAACGACGAGCACATGATGATGTCGAGAGTCTACCCTCTCGACACTCTAGCACTTTTGTCTCTGTAAAGGACAATGTTGACACGTAGACACATACACACATACGATGTTCGTCCGCAGCTCGCGTCTGTTTCGACGAGGCGATGCCACACACTGCACATAGCCAATATAGAGAAGCGCAGCTCGAGGGCCTCAGGACGAGCTTACCAATTGGCCTCCGGGGTCGAGCGCCAACTTTCGATGTTGCTCTCGTCCCAAAGTTTCGCTATAGCCTACCACGCTCGGTTAAGTAGATAGGGGGAGAATTAGCAGGCTTCGCTCGATTGCCATCCCCCTACTCCTGTATGCTGTTTCTAGGTTGTTTTTGTTTCGGTTTTTCTTCGTAGTCGACGGGACTGTGTTTGAGTTGCGGGATGAATCTCTCGAAGCCGAACGTCGCTTTGACGAGAAAATGAGATTGCCGTGTGAGAATCGTGTTACTCAACTGTATCGCGTTGGAGATTTCAATGCACGTGTGCTTAGAAGCGATGAGCAATGAATTTTGATTGATTGACGAATACGTGAATTCCGGTTATATTTTTGTTAACGAATTCAAAATATCAAACTTCATTGAGTTTCATTTGAAAAAAGGCTTTATAATCTAAATGTAAACCACGTTGATAAAATTTCTGTTTGGTTAAGAAATTTTTGCTAAAGTAAATTAGATTAATCGAATATTAGATTAAATTTTGCAATAGATATTATCGAATATCTTTCCCTACAGTTAATTGCAGAACGAGGGTCGACGATATTGAGGTCTGAGCCGAGCTACCGTGGAAAAATAAGTTAAGAACGCGAGCTCCATCAAAATTCAAGACCAAAAGGGTCTTTCGGTCCTCGGATCGCCTCGAATAGACTTCATAAAGTATCATTAAATTTTTTATGAAGCTTTTACAAAGCTAATGATGTTCTATTCTCGCTTTTATAAGCGGGTTCAAGCTTTTTTTTATATACGCAACTTCTTTTATTCTACTTCAACGCCGGATTAGCTGCTCTTGGAGTAGGTATATTTACCTTCAATAACTTATCGCGTTCGGTTCAGCGGCAGTCGAGAAGTCAACGATAAAATCGAAATTCGTTCGCGAGTGGCCTTGTATAAAGTATCGAACAACATTACTTTCATAACCTCAGTTTTATCGAACGCCCTTTTTGGCTAGAAATATTGTGTATCGTGTTTTCCAATAAGCACATCTCTTATACGGTTGTACGAAATTATTGAAAAAGCTTCAAGAGCTCTTCTCCAATTTCACGGTAATAAAAAAATATTTTTTTTATCCGATATAGTTTTGATAAGTATAATAAAATAAATAACAATCCTAATTAACCGATGATTAAATAGAAATAAAATGTAACAAAAACAGTTCCCGAGGATCACGCAACCGTGAAGGCGTAGAGTGGGAGAACTGTTTGTACGCGGGTGCAGTCAGGAAGCAAAGTTTCATGGCTGACGAGCTTTCCGCCTCTTTCTTTTTCTTTCCATTAGGTGAAATCTTTTTATTTCCTCGCTCGAGCGCGCCAGGGGGGAAATCTCGACTCTCGGCGACGTTCTCGAGGACAGCGAAAATGGAAAGGAGGTTCAAGTTAAGTTAAACTTACGAGGAGCGGAGGAGCCCACTTCCAAGAGTAGCCTAACTAACACGTCCACAGTTAAGTCCTCAAAAATAACATTGGGCTTAGTGTTTTGACAAACTACTTGACCACGATTTCGAAAGCTTAATCATGAAATATTCCTAAAACGAAATGACTGTTGTCATATTTTTGTTTACATCTTAAATATAAAAGTTCTATTTTTGTTCTACTACTTCGATTTCAGTATAGTTTGCTTGTTCATTATAGCTGTTACGATTTACTTCGTATATATGCAAATAAGTAACATAGACGATATTTCCTATATCCAATAGTTCGAATATAACACGAATTCATGGAAATTCCAATGAGAAACTAAAAGCAAGCGAGACTTTTATCAATAAAAAGTAATACGATCGCATAGGATGAAATTTTGTCGAGCAAAAAAATTTTCAAAAATACGCATACGTCTATAACACGGATATCGATAAGTTCCGTCACGCATAGCCAATAAACGCTCGCTCGCTCGGCGCTATTCATCCTCGAAGAAACGCGCGAGGGCGCATTAATGCGGTATTTGAATCCCGCTGTAATATCCTTTCTGGCGCATGTGTATAGCAGCGAGAAATCTCTTCCGACGCAGGCCGCAATTGTTCGTGACGAAAATGCGAATATCGCGATAGGTGATTTTTCCTTCTTCTCGCGATCTCGCCGCTCCTGTTACTGCTGGGAAAAATATAAGAAAGCACTTGAGGAACAAAAGGAAGTGAGGAGGAATAAGAAAAAAAAGGAGAATCGAGAGAAGCAGTAGTAGCAGCCGGTGTGGCAAGGCCGCGAAATCGAAAATTGTTAAGCGCCCGTAGAACTGGGCGGTGCTGCGCGACTATAAATTGCCCCGCGGAAGGCAAAGGCCCTTTTGCGAGCGGGCCGACACGAGAGAAGTCGGATTTATTACCGGAATTCTTGCCTTCTCTCTCTCTCTCTCTCTCTCTCTCTCTCTCTCTCTCTCTCTCTCTCTCTCTCTCTCTCTCTCTCCAAGATCCTGGACGCAGCAGCTTCGTCGCGCGCGTTTCGTCGCTCCCCCCCCCCCTCTCTCTCTCTCTCTCTCTCTCTTTCGTGCGAACTCTCGACGCGGACAAATGGTTCATAAATTAATTCGCTGCTGCAGCGACCGGAGTTAAACCTTATCCAAGGCCAATTGATTAATCCGTTTCTCTCTCTCCTTAGCGTTTCTTCGTTCAGAGCGTAGAAGCTCCTCCTTTTCTGACTCGAGCCTTAAAAGCTGGCTGAACAGTATTATACTACATGCATACGAGAGAAGCTTATAGCTAATTCGTTAACTTCCAACGTGTGCATTGAATAATGATATAATAATAAAGTATATTTAATAATACTTATATCTTCTCGTAAACATGAATTTTGATGAAAAAATAGCTGGCAGAAAAAGTAAAAAATGCCGTTATAGAACGTTTACTCTCTCTCTCTCTCTTGCTCGCTTACCGTTGAAAGTTCGTTCTAAGTTAATCATCGTAACGAGCTCGTTATCGCGCGTGTACACATAGCGATGAATTTTTAATAACGAAAAATAGCTGAGATTGTAGCACCTCTTTCCCAAGAATGGTTCCATTCTATTTTCATATAACTCGTCCGAGACTATACAGGATCCAATTTCACAACTCATTCCATTGTTCTCTCTGCCCACTTCACTTGCCAACCCCTATATTTCCATTTCAAATTTCATATTTCCATTATTTCTTTTTATATTTATATTGTGAATTTCATTCACTATCTCACAACTCTATCCCTATCTCTATCTGTAACTTTACCTTTGATTTTATTTGTACCTCTATCCCAATGTTCGACTCTATTTTATTAGCTATATCGCTATGCCTAAATTTATCTCTATCTTTATATCTATGCGTTACTTCATTCATACTTATTGGGTTATTGGACTATTGGGTTACTTCATTCATAGTTATTACGCCTAACACTATTTTCATAGTTTGCTATTTCAATACTTGCCTTTACTTTCTACCTCTTTTTCTAAAAGCTTTGGGCTGAAGACGGGTGGGGAGGGGCCATTCTTGAAACCGGAACGGAGGTAGGATCATAAAATGGGAGGGAAGAATAGATACATATTTATTACTCTTTCAAAATAAAAACTCATGCATTATTAACCTCCGCCTCTATTTCCTTTTCTTCTTTTCATCGCTGCGGGTTGTATATACCTGTATCTTGCTGAACACATTTTTTTTATGTCCGAGCATCGAATTCATCGATGCAACACGCGCGTCCGCGTGAAAGCGCTTGCGTTGTAAAGACGTTCTGACTTTGTTGACGATTTATCCCGGCTTTTATTAACAGTTTTATGCTTCTCGTTGGTCGCGGGAACTTTTTCATTGCCAGTGCTCGTAAAGTCACCTTTCGATTATAACGAAGTGTCATGAGACGTTTGTGCGAGGAAAATACCGTCGAGGCTTGGGTTGTTAAAAGATGTTTCACTTTCCGCGTTTCGAAAGCGTTGTTATTGCTTTGAATTGTAAGCCATTTTATTGAAAATTACGAAAACCTTAAAAACAATTACAGTTATTATTGAAAATTTTATAATTCATATAGTGTTCTTATAATTTTTTACCGTCGTATAACTGACTTTTGACCAAATGTATAGGTATCATTCTTACAATAATTACATTATACATTACACTTTATAACTAGAATCTACAGTGACATTGTTGAACTTAATTTTTTCCTTTCGAGTTTCATGGTAGTTGAAGACTGTAATCCCTTACTGGTATTCATCTTCAGGATTCCTAACAAATCCGATTAAATAAGTCTCTTAAAAATGTTTTTTGATCTCCCAGTCTCTTTTGAGCCATTTAACAAAATTCTTTCAACGATTTTCTCTCCGATCCAGAGAACTTTATGCGATTAAGCGTAACTTCCTTCTCACGTCAAATCATCAAAATTAACCATTATCCCACTTTCATATACATACTAAATAATACGCGTCGTCGTACGCGTAAGCCTTTTTTCCAGGCGCTTTGCTCACGAAACTTCCGTCATCCTCCGCGATACGAGATTATTCATTCGCTGAGCCCTTTATAATAGTGACAAATGGTCTCGGCTGCTGCACTGCGGACCTCCGCGGCAGCAAAGCTGTGCTCGCCAAGCAAAGAGAATAGCGGAAAAAGTCAAGTCGGAGAGCAGGAAAAAGACTGGGCGCTCGAGATCGAGCCTCGGCTCGAGCTAACGATTCTTTAAAATTCGCTGCTGACTGAAACTTTAAAACGCGTGATTCATTAGGTGAAATTTCATAAAAGTGCGCCTGCCGATAAAGACTGGTAGAGCGTATAGCCCTGAGCGATGATGCGGCGCTATATTTGAGTTTTTTTTTGCCAGCGTCAAAGTTGTTCACAGAGCCCGTAAATTTGGTTTTCAGCGACGGTCTGAAGGGTCGAGCGTGTTTTGACGAAGAAGCTGTATAATAGAGCAAGAGGATGAGGGTTATCGATTTTTTACGTCCAATCAGCAGGTAATTGTCTCGAAAATTGGCTCAACAAGTGGTCTTGAAAGATCTCTAATTTTGCGATGAATATTTCGTACAGATAATTGTCATTGTTCTAAAATGCCTATATAACAGAGCTATAATAAGAAACTGACGATTATTCCCGTGGAAAATTTAGGCCATTTTCATTATTCGACCTAATAACTCTTCTCGCGCGAACCAAGTCACAATATCCGCATATATTCGTGCGCGCATGCAATATTATACACGACGCGTCTCTATATGCGGCGAATCGAAATCGTCGCGCGAGGCGGGATTTTCATTCTCGCGGCCACATGCGGATTTGCATGTCCAACGCGTCCGTCCCGGGAGAGATGTCCATCAAAGCGCGGTATTTTATTGAAAAATATATTACCTGGTAATTCAATTTCTCTCGGATTCGTCTCTTTGTCGTACGTGCGCGGCTGCTGTGCCCGTATATATATAACGGGAGAGAGTCGCTGTGCCGATATTTTTCTTGCTTTCCTTTTGGCTGGTCAGCGGCCAACCGACAATGCGGTTAACTCTTCCTTTTCGCGACGTTTGACTTTGTTAAGGATGGATGGAATATTGGAGTTTTAGTGGACAATCCGATGTAGGACGATGAATTTTTTAATTCGATTCAGGGTTTGTGCGTGTTTATAGTTCAACGGTGATAGTATGGAATATATACAGGGATTCCTGCAACCCTGGTAGAAATTTCTCGATAATTTATCGTTAACGATATTGATAACATTTAAATGTTTAAACTATGATTATTCTCTCAAAAACGATTGTCTTGAAAGAATCGCAGAAACGTGACATCAATTTACTTTAAATATAATGTGTTATTATTAAAATAATGTTATTAAGTAGAAAATAGCGCTGGTTTCTACTCGGAAACCCGTGAAGACTTCTACCAGGGAATGTTCCAAAGAAAGACGATCTAAATTTTTAAAGAATTTCATTGGTGACATTAATACGAATACGTCACAGGAATTTAGAGTTTTTATTACTGCTTTAACGAATCGACTTGTATATTGTTTTAACAGACTCATTTGAGAGTATGTTTATTTATCCCAAGGAAATATAAACAATTAGTCGTCGATCGAACGCCTCAATAAAATATTTGAATTGTCATGTGATTACAGGTCTCGTGGGTGCGGCGACGTGGCGAGGAGCTGCACTTGCTCACGTTCGGCCAGCAGACCTACTCGAGCGACTCTCGATTCTCCCTCGATTCGGAGTTGCCGAATAATTGGCGGTTACGGCTAAGCTCGGCTACGGAACGCGACTCAGGTGTCTACGAGTGCCAAGTCAGTGTTCATCCGCCGCTCATAAGGACCGTCCACCTCATGGTTTCCGGTGAGTACTTAACGTAATATTGCGCATTCGCGTCCACCTCATGGTTTCCGGTGAGTACTTAACGTAATATTGCGCATTCGCGACTTCGTATATACAGCTAGATGTTTGATTCAGAAGTCGTCTGTAGAGAGTTATTCTGTTAAAAAACAGCTGTTATATAAGGCTCATGTGGAGAAGCATTATTTTTTATAACTTTATCGGTCGGTCAAAATAACGTAGCGTTCAAATATATTTATTGTATTTGTTTGATGGCGACAAGAATCTGAAGCTCGCTATTCTACAGAGGGACCCTCTATACTGTACGACATACTTTTTAATATTATAGAGTTATCTCTTCGGAAACAATGTTACGTAAAAATGAAAAATAACATGTTCACTTAATGTTTGCGTAAATATTTACACAGGATATTTTTCACAGTATTTTGCTGAAACGGAAGGCATACGGGCTAGTCCATAAATAAACAAAAAATGGTCAAACAGAATCATCGCTTTAAAAAAAATCACAAAATACAAACGAGAAAAATCTCCAATAAAAAGACAAAAAAAGCTACAGAAGCGAAGCATCGGGTCAACAGCGCTGGGTAACGGAACACTCGAAGCATGTCGAGGATTCGTTCGAGTCGTAAATCACGCGGTGCGGTTTGGTCGTTAGGCTAGTCCATGGCGTATAACGACGTATTCGAAGCCCCGTGTAACGATATTCCTCGCGATGTGTGTATATACATTCGCACTCGTACAGCCCGGCTTGGACGCTGTAATTGGCTCCGGCTGTGTGTCACTTTGCAATCAATAAAAAGACCAGAGGGGGGGGGGGCAAAAAAAAAAGACGCTGTAAAAATAACTTTCAGACCTGGACCGTTAACTCGGGCGCTACCGGCAGCCCTGTTATGGTCAAAAACAGAGAATACAGCTGCTGTCAGATTGTTTTTTAATTTCCTGCTGCGCCCCGTTTCGTCGTCGTTGTCGTCGACGTTTAACGGGATACGTTTTATGATCGACTCCTACTACTGCCATGAACCGGGGTGATTTCATGTATGTTTTTACGGGGAAATGGGGCTCACAGCATAGTGGGCTGCGTGGGTCCGCAGAAAATTGGACGTGCATTTTTTCTAGTTCTTTTTTCTCCATACTATCTATTCTATGGAAAATTTTATCTTCTATAGAATATAACATATACGCATTCGTATATGTCATATACAGTATACGTTCGATCTTGTGACGAACCATTAATTCTGTACATACGCTCTTCGCGCACGGAAGAAATTATTTTCGCGTCTCTCGAAATAAATACATTTGCAATGGAGAATAAGTCAACAACGAATTGCATGCGCAAAACTCAAATGAATCGATTATTGTTTACTTGGTCAACAATAATTGTTCGACTTTCAAGAAGCACTAAGCTATGATGCCTACAGTACTAAATAACGCACTGATGTATAAATTGCTTGCGAAATCGTCCGGTTTCATTAAGCTCCCACACGCAGGGACAACAAAGCAGCTCTACCTCTTTCTCTCTCTCGTTCTCTTTCACTTGTTACGTGGAGTTACGCGGTCCGCGTGTGGTTCTCTCGTCGAAAACGCTACTTCTACTGCTGCTACTGCGGCAAAGTTTGAATTGCCGGGACCTTAAAAGCGCCTCCCGCGCAAAATGAGCGAGTGTTACTTGAATTCTCGTTAGTACATGATATTTTTACAAGCGCGAGAATATAGTTGTACGAGGGGAGATCGATTATGTAGCTTGGATTTCGTTAATTTGACACTCCCAAAGTGTTTTGAATTCAAATTTAAATGTAAAACACCGAGGAACCTCGCATCAACGATACACTCCTGCATCCTCGACCTTCATTATTTTGTTCTTGCTCTTCGCGAGGATATATCTATAGCAGAGCTTAAAATATTCGCGCTTATTCGCTTCCGATCCACTGGATCTCCGATATACATCCGCGGCGTCGCGGCTTTTCGAGAGGACGTGAGGCAAAAAAAAGCTTCAGATGTGCCGGCGCTTTTCCTTACTGCATACAGCTGCCATTCTCCCGATCCGCTCTTTCTCTCGCACCGGCGCTGCGGCGCTGAATATAGTAGGTATCCGGACAATCGTAGAAATGGATTCGTGCGCTCGCTCGGAATTTCTCGAGATGACTGGGCGCGCGCGATTTTTCCCATAGCTCGCACAAGCTGGCAATAAGTCGAAGACGCCGGGAATATTTTTCACTTGGGCTCTATATATATATATATATAGAAAGTTCGCTCGCCTGTGCGGCAAGAGTGTACGGAGACGCTTGCTTATATGAAATATCTGACCGAAATACCGCAGACGCGTGCGCGAATGCCTAAGTTCGCGGAAGAGTCGGGGGCTGTGTATATACGTAGTATATACGCCGAATTAATGAGGAAACGAAGTAATGTAGTAATATAGAGAGCGAGTTGGCGAAACTTTGCAAGCCGGAATATTTCGCTTCTCTGTGCAGTTATTGCGAGGCTGGAATAAGACGCCGCTTGGATTAATATTTATTAGAAGCAGAAGCTAGATCGTCGGTTACGCGTTAATTGAATACTTAGGATGGCTCATCCTGCTTATTTTATCCTGTCGTCTTCGTTGTGATTGTTATATTAATCTTATTGCGTGCACCTGATGCGGCGAATCGAGCACTTTTTAATTAAAAATTCATTCGTTCGAAACGAGAGAAGTATATAAAATAATTAAGAGGCATTTGGAATCAATAGAATGTCATGGAAATTAATTAAAAAGCCACGCAGAGAGTTCTCGGTGGAAGTATAAAAAGCCGGATTAATATCGTTCTCGTCCTTCGAGCCGATCAAAAGAACTTAATCCGGAATTGTTAATTGGGCGTGCTTATAGGTTTTCAACTCGTGCAGAAGATTCTCTGGCTCCTGCATTATTAAACTCGAAACGGCAGAAATAGTATGGCTCACAAGAACAGTCGAGCCTCGAAGTTACGTGACTCGTCCGTATAAGTCCTATAAATACGCCAAATCTAGTAGTAGATTTTAAATTCAATAAAGAATTAAATTTGCTAAAATGCAGCATAACAAATTTGTACATTGACAAACTCTACCTCCTGAAAATTGAAATCTCAGTCTCAGTACATAAAAAAAAGAATGCTCAGAGTAGCATCCTGCTGAATAATTCCTGAGCGAGTATTCCCTCAAGTAAGCGGCTCGTGCGCAAAAGAAAGAAACTCGACGGCGACAGAGATCGTGAGCGAGCTAACGTTCCAAAAGAAGGCATCCAGAGGAGAGACAGTAAAGAGAGCCAGCGGAAGAGCGAACTCCCCAAAGAGAGTTGTAATTTTAATGTTTTTGCAGTAACGAGGCCGAAAGTAGTCCGAAAATACGCGAGAGAAGTGAGAGCGCGTGATACCACGCCTCGGCCCTTCATCGTCGCGGGTTCTTTTTTTCCGCTTTTCCGGCGAAGACGAACGTGACGCCGAGACCTGGACGGTTAGCGTAATTAAAGGATTCTCAATCTGCGAGATCCAGTAGCAAAGGACGAAAGTTACGAAATAATTTCTCTAGACGAGAATCTGCTGGAAAATGAGTCACCTGGCTTGCCAGCTCTCCTGCGCTCTCCCTCCCTCTCTCTCTCTCTCTCTCTCTCTCTCTCTCTCTCTCTCTCTCTGCTTCGCCTTCTTCACTGGCATCCGTTCAAATAGTTACGAACTTAATTTCCGGGTTCCTTTTTCCGAACTACTGCAGCCAGTGGAGATTCCTATCGCTCTTCTTTCTGGCTCTTTCTCCCACTTCGCGATTTCTGGCTCTTCGATTTTTTATTTCTCTCCTCGTTTCTCTGTCCCCCTTCTTCTCCAGTTGTCCTTGTCGCCTCACTCTGGAGTTTATGGTATCGATGTCTTCTGCTGTGCTCTCGTCGTCCAGTTAGTAGAGAGCAGAGAGAGAGCCAGCAGCTTTACCGTGCGAATGGAGGCCAGCGTGATTAAGTGGAGTCGCTTTCAGAACCTTTAAATCAATTTATCGAGGCGAAGCTTCATTATGTGAGAGAGCTGCTGTAAGAGCTTGCACTGAAGTATATATAGATATATGCGCTAGATGAGTACTTGGCCCGGGCTTGATGCAGAAAAAAAATGATGAGGAGGACGAGCGGGTCGCGCCGCTCTAATTATTATTCGGAATCCTGATTATTCGTCGTAGTCCGGATTAATTTGGTGTTTTCTCCGGTAATCTCTTCTGTCGCTTGGGGAAAAGCCGAACGTTCAAAACATTAATTTTTATTGGATCGTGCACCGACAATATCGACGGTTGAGGGGAAAAAGGTCCTAACTTGGCGCGTGTTTCAAGGAGATCCTAATAACTCACAGCCCTATGCGCATTTCAAAGATACACCGAACGGTCGCTACAAAACTGGAATAAATAAATTGCACCTGTGATTCAAACTACGTAGATAAGTTTTTCAAATTAGTCCATTTTGAGTTAGGACCTTCTTTCTCTCGACCGTTATATGTAGGAAGACTCGCCTGTCCGTAGTTGCTGCTAATAGATATTGATCTTTTTCGAGACTGAATTAATTTTTTTCTTTTTTTTTTATATTGAAAAAGTATTTTAATTCGTAGTACGAATACGAGAAGATGATTTTAAAGAAATAATGTAAACCATAAATAGATAGGAATTCGGTTGTGAGAAGAAGGATTGTTTATACAAAAGCATTTATAATCCATCAGAGTCGTCTATAGGTATATTAAGGCAATTTCATTGATTTTACCTTTAAAATCGCATGATTCAAAAAATCGGAAGCCATTGGTCTGAAAAATTGAAAAAATTAAAAAAAAACACCAAATTAACGGCGAAAAATTAATCTACCTAACACCCCGGCATTCCTCTAGGTGCAGAGCGTAACGTATCGACTCTGGTCTGCACACGATAGAAGGAGGGAATTGGGGCACAGGCGGTGCACGTTTTCGACAGTCGCTTGCACGTCACTCGCGGCAGTGGTCGCCACCCGAAAGGGGAGTGCGAATAAAGAAAAAAAAAGAAAAGGCCGAGCACGTTGACCTCTTGCGCTCTCCTAGGGCTTGTTACGCTTTCCGGAGAGCTGGCAGCGCGACACGTTCGCTCTCCTGGGCCATAGGTACGTACACGTTGTTACTGTAGCTGGGTATATATAGCGACAAAGTCTGTCGCGCGGGAAAGGAATTCTCATTCCTCGGCGATTTATGCTCGTATAAAGCAGCCGCCAACTGCTGCGCGGACTCGTGACGTGGGAGGAAAATTCTTGAGGGGCCTCCAAGAACGCGGCCACTTTCTTCGCCGTGGCAAAATGCGGGAGTGTTTTTTTTTCTTCTTCAGACTCGCGCATTGGTTCCAGTGTAACAGTTTTTACATCGATTGGGTTATTCGTTGAGTAAACGAGCTGTGAATTCATGAGTCGTTCCTCGTTTTCGGACGATTTACTCTATAGTACGGAGTATAAAAAGTACATCGTCGTGTGAAATATTCAAACTACGCTGTGATATATCTTATCTGCTATCGTAGGAGGAGGAACGTTAACGACTCCGTTAGCTAATTGACAGTGAGTCGGAACATTTTTGCTCTTGAAGATGATATCGTAGTGAACTTTTCCGCAGCGGTGAGCCTTACTTTATATTATACTCGCGCGCAAAACTTTCAAAGAGAGATGTTCTTTTAGCGATCAAGAAAATTTCACCTGAGAATGAAATAATAATTTTATTAACGCGTTTAAATATTTATTTCCGAAAAGTTAAAAATTCCCTCGACTCGGCAAATTTCCAGAATTCCCTCAAAACTTCAACTACTACCATACAATGTCCGAAAACTCAAAGAGATAACGATCGGGCAAACTGGAGCTTCCCGAAGAATTACGGCAAAAAGTTAGAGGCAGGAAATATCGTGAAAACGAGCCATCGGTTCTGCCCTCTCGATTTCCCGCAGGGTTGCTTGCAATATTGCTAACCGTGACAAGCCGCGTGACCTTAAAGCCGCGGGCCAAAAGGACTATATACAGCAGAAGCTTGAGGTGCAAGAAAGGGGGAAGCCAGCGGTGGAATAAGAGAAGGAAAGAAACATAGGCGCGCGTGCGCGCGATACTGTAACCGCGTAACGCCGGGAACGTGACGAGACTTTAAAGCCCGCCAGCCTCTCGTGGCAATATTCACGGCGCGCGCTCACCTTAACAAGGTCTATATATGGACGCCGAAGTTGCTGCACCGAGTCGAGCTTTGCTGCACACGAAGGCCAAATCGAGTGGCAGAAGTATTTCCAAAAGTTGGACGTGCGAAGTCTCACTTTGCACCGCTGAGGGACTATTTTTTCTCGGATTCTCCTGGACCCTTGGGTCTGTTTTTCGGAGCTGTTAGAAGTCGCGGATAAGTGGCTTAGTTTTCGGACTTGATTATCAGTTTTTTCCTCTGTGCGGAAAATATATCGGGATTGGTTCGAAGTCGAATTTCGAAATGCAGTTTTACTCTGTTTTTTTCTCACCTTGTGTAAAATATTATTTTTATCGAATAACTGTTACTACGATGTACGACTAAAAATCTCGAAGAGGTATTATATTCATTGGCATAACGGTCTCAACAGAATATGTTATTCAGCGCGAAATTTAAAACGTCCGGACGCGTCATTGTTTGACAAGCATTGCGTACGATTTAACAGCGCGTGAAAAAGACAAAAAGTGTGCATATATACGAGCGATTATGTTTTTTATCAACAAGATTTCGTTGTTACTGCTCTCATTCAATTGATTGCTTACATTGAAATAACGTGTAAAACTTGGTACACTCGAGCAGAAGAGAAGCAAAACAAAAATATAGCGAATGAGAAAATCTCGTTATATGTATTTCTATCAGTGGTAGTTCGCAAGTTGCATATTTTTCTTCATCCGCGATTCTCAGAGTTACATCGCGAGAGCCAAGAGTGAAATTAAATTTGACGGATCTCGGACAAAAATTAACGCAAACGCAATAAAGTCTCGTCAAACAGCGGAGGAAAAATATTTTTGTATTCAGCCAGCTCACAGAGTGTAAAAGTTTTTTTACCTAACTCTTTCAACTCGCGCATTTTTATCGAATTCGCGCAGCCGTGTTTTGTCAACTTCCCTTGTGAAAAGGTAAGAGCGCCTTGTCACACTCGAGGTCGCAATCAAATTTTCGCTTCCTTCTTTCTCGCGCTGTAATTTCTCGTATCTAAAATTTACATATATATACACAGCTTGCTCCGACGATCTGTTTGCGCAATAAACTTGTCTGTAGGGTAATCTTCGTGTATTCTTGCCGGAGAAAATTGTCCCCGATATAACGTTCTCGCGCGATATATCCTCGCGAATCACGATATAGCGACGTCCTTATTGAACTCCGACACGCGACATTGCCTGCCCTGGGCTCCATAAAGTTCAAGACAGTAGTTTAGTCCGGGAAAAGAATTCCCAGAAAATCCGGTCCATCATTATTTTCAGTTTAAAAACGCCGTGTCGCTTTACGGGCCGTAAATTTTGGAACTGCTACGTGGATTAGGAGTATCTCTCTCTCTCTCTCTCTCGCACACACTTTCGCGGAGAAAGCATCAGACGTATAGCGTCAGCAGCAGCAGTAGCAGAACTAACGCGAGGTGAACTTGTCGTAGGTGTAAGCCACGCGAGAGGCGCGAGAGAAAACGAGAAATAGAGAGCAGGAAAGGGGAGTATAGAGCTGCTGCAGAGAATACGTGCGCGTCCTTCAATGCTGCACTCGGATTGGGGATAAATCAAGGCTTGCCAATACCGGGCGTTACGAGCTTTTATTACACACACTCGCGCCTCTCCCACTCTTTCTCTCTCTCTCTCTCTCTCTCTCTCTCTCTCTCTCTCTCTCTCTCCCTCTTACTCGGACTGCGCGCGAGCTTTTATATTTACAAAAGGATATAGTGTGCACGTGTGACGCGTGTGTTAGTGTATATGTATATCTTCTTGCCAGGTCCCCTCTCGCGCGTTATATTTTTTTTTGTTGCGCGAGCGCGAGCCGATGGAATTTTCGGATTTGCCCGTCAGTCTGTCGGGTGATTATCGGCTGTGTTATGTAATCTTCAGCGACTGGCCGGGATTTCACTGCGAGCGGAGTATATCGGAGCTGGCGGTGGCGGCGACCGACGGAGAGGGAAATGAAGAATATAGAGAGAAAAATGAAAAAGCGGACGGATTAGCGGGACCATGGATATATAGATGAAGGATATTTCAGCGGGTTGAGCGTTTTCGGTATATATGGATGCATAAATCATGCTTCTTTCTGTGTTATTGAGTCGGTTTATTATAACAGGCTCTGCTATAAATTGTGTTCTGTCAGTGTCCTTAAATTAAGCACCACTCAGACGGTTATAATTCCGCTGAGCTCTACATTGATTTTGGATCTCTATTAGATTTCAGAATTTTCATTATGTATGCGTATACTATAATACCGAGCATGACGAGGCACAAACACACTGCTGTCATTTTTATAACATAACACGTGAATTATTTGAATAAAAATTATTATTAAGAGGCATGTCATCACATGATCGGACACATTTGATATTTCACTTCTTCTTCAAAGCTATTCCTCCTGGGGGGGAGGGCACCGGAACTTGCCCGGAAGTAAATAAAAAGTATCCAAAAAAATAACACTTAATGCAATTTGTTTTTAATATTTCAGTAAACGCATGATATCTCCGAAAAAGATTAAAAATACGATAACAATACTATCCAAAAGTTAATGTACATTAATATTATATATAAACATTAGCAATCGAGGTCTTATATGCTAGCACAATTATTAAAGTTAAGGAACTTGGCCTAATCTGTCGATGCATATGATAATGTGATGATGCGATAATGCGACCATCGGGAACTTGCATGAAAAAATATATTAAGTCCGTCATATATGGTAAGGGATAAGCGCAACAGCATATTTAGAGCAGACAGTGCTATAAAATAACGTACAAAACTCATGTCATAAGTTTAGTTAATACACGCGGTACTTTGAAAGACTGCTTATGCCCTTAAAATTGTAATTTACTATTGTGTAATAATGTATAATTTGATGTGTGTATTCATCTGTGTCGTATGTTGTGTGACTATTAAAGTTATGATGAAAATGTGCAATATAAAGACTCATATCCGAGTGAAGGCTACATTAGAACCAATGACCTGTCGTCTCTCAGACTAGTACACAAGCTGCACCGGACTATGTATCACTTAACCATATTCTCTTGATTATTGAACTACAGTTTAATGAATAAAATAAAAATACCATGATTATTAATCATATTCCGCTTATATAATAAGAAACTGTCGCCTACACGAAAGATATCTCGGTAAAAACAACTCCCTTTTTTCGCTGCCTCGGTAAAGCACGCCTCAGCCCCCCTCCACCCCCTGAGCAGCGTCGACGATACATCGCTAATCCAGGCAGGCATCCGAAAATTACAGAAGACCCATATCCCACTGGAGCAGACTGAGCAAATCCTTCGAGACACTCCCTCCCTTCCTCTCTCAGCATCATCCCTACTACAGCTAGGCTACCTGGCCTCCTTATCCGGGTTAGAATCAAATTATGTCCGAAGCGTGGGTCGCGCGCGACAAAACGCTTGCTCTAGCTGCCGCTGTCATCGTTCGTTATTATGCAAATTCATCGCGTCGGGGACTAAGGTGAGCTGCAGTCAGTCCATGTAGACGTGTAGTGGTGTAAAGGGCTTGCAGCAACCGCCGGTGTATTAAGCCTGAAGCGGCTGCCACCGTGAAAGGGAGCACACGGCGGAAGCTCTATGGGCTCGAAAAGCGAGAGTAGAGAGTCTTGCGGGCGGGATCGGAACGTGACTGTTATCGCAGCACGGGGATTTGACGTGCTTACCTCCGGGGATCAGTGTGAGCGCCAGCGGATATATACGTATAGAGATTGGACTAATGATAATTAATTAGATCAGCCACGCGACGTATCCGCTCTCGAGTAGGCGGTATACGTGTGTCGTTGGAAAATAATGACTGCTTGTGTTCGATGACGCGAATCGTACCGGCCGGTGTCGTTAGGTGCTTTGATTGCATCGTCAGCTATATATAGAGAGGATGACGAACGCAGATTACGCTAGAGATTTACGTCGCCAAGTTTTACGGGTGCGTTTATTTTTAACCCGTTACCGGATGTTGAGATAAGGTCTCGGTAGTCTTTTGTTTACATGGAAATGAGAATAATAATGGTCGATTTGAATGGGATGGGTTGGCGCTTCGTGAAACTGTGTGGTGGGGGGGGGGGGGGCAGCTTCGCGATGATATCGGAATGGCGGGGTTGCCCAGGGAGTGAAATTGCCGGCTTCGGAAGTGCTGTGCGCGCGCGCCTCCCCGATATGGCGAGAATAAATTTACAAAGTTAAGGATCGATCGATTTTTCCCCGAGACTTTTTGTAATTAATTATTCCGACTGCGTCCGAGATAATGGTATTAAATTTCGCGCCGGGTCGAGTTAATGGCGTTACACGATTGCTGATAATGGCTATTGCTTTAATCTGTTATTAAACACGCGCGGGTAAAACGATGGCTTGTTATAGGACACGCCAAGTTGATCTCGTAAAATTTTATATGATCCTTGTGTATTATATAAGGGACAAAAAATACGTAACCTACTTTCCATTTTACAAAGTATACCTACTCGCATGAGTCACATCTTCAATTTTATACGCATGATTTATGCACATTCGACTTTGATGCGAATTTCGAGGCTAAAGTTTTGGAAAAGTTTATCTCAAAGTTTCGTGAAAGTTACTGTGCGCCGAAGCTAGCGCGCGCCATTAATTCTAGTTATTTTATTGAAGTAAATTCAGAGTTTCTTCGAAAATTTGCAATAAAGTTTTTTTTTTAACCGCGATAAATTGTTTTTTTTTCAATTCAAGTCATTATAATAACATATTGACCTCCTCAAAACGCGCAATCGCGTTCGCATCGAACGACATCAGCGACGTCTCCGAATAAAAACCACAGCATTCTCCTCGAATGCTCGTATCTGGGAATAAAATTAGTCTCTACGGCGTGTAGATACTTACCATAAACATTCTACAGTCCACCTCCTCTCATTCCTCTGCAACATGCTGGCGCTAACACAGCAGCAACAGCAGCAGCAGCAGCAGCGGAGGCAAACCAGGGGATGAGGAAAGAAAGATATAGTAGTAATCTCGTAGTATCGTGTCCCAACCGATAACCCGCATTCTTCCGTCCAGCATATACGCGCGGCTGCATGAAAATTGCCAGACGTAATTTTGCGTTAACTCGCTGCACATAGCCGCGGCTATACTGGAACAGAGCAAAAGGAAGAGAAACGGGGAAAAAAGAAGGAGAGATAACGAGCAACGGATAGACGATAGGCGGATAACTCAAAGGTAATCGGGAAAGTGTGTTCCAGTTCTTCCCCCTTTTCATTCTATTCCGGTCAGTTGTCCTCGTTTAATTCGAGCACCGCTGCGCCCCGCTATTACGTTGATAAACGCCGGCCGATGGTTAAAATATGCAAAAACTATGCTTTATATATACATACTTTATATTGTGCCCCGAAACTCGCGCGTATAGCTCGTACATAATACGTTCGGGATTTACATGTAATTACGCTCACGTGCTAAATGATATAAACGTGGGGCCCGGTGTGTGCTTTAAATTGTTCGGCCGCCGCCGCGGTGAAATCTGGCGGCAAGTCGCGCGCCGGGAATATGAACGGCGATCGCCGCGAACCGAATAGAAATTACCCGAATTAGGACGGCGCAGACGAGGGCTGCCCGGCCCAGAGGTCGACTAATCAGTTTTTATTGGCTATTATTATTCCGGCTGGGACGTTCAATTTATACGTTAGTGGTATTATACGAGAGAGGACTCGCGGGGATGGCTCCTTATTCGAAATTCATTTTATGTGTTTTTACGTCGTTTTTTACGTATTTTATAAACAATCTGCGAGTTTTGAAGTTGTGTATTAATGCTCAAGAATAGTTGGCGTCGATTCTGTTATTAGATTAATATTTTCAATAAAAAATTGAGCGAATGTATTGATTTTTTCTAAACTTATCGTTGGTCATAATATGCATTTTTTAATTCTTTTCCATTTACTCGAATAATAATATCAATTATAATTATATTATTGAAATTTTACGGAAATAAAGCGTTTATTTATTAAAAGTTAATATTTGCAAGTCTTTGACGGAATATTATACCTAGTGGTTTTTGAGTTATGAAATACAATGCGTAATTTTATTCAAAATATTGTAAGAATTTAACAAAAACTAAATTGTAGGATTTCGGGACTCCGACATTTTCTTATTCTGAAAATTTAATTCATAAACATACATGAACTTATACTAAAACAAATCTAGAACCTTATATGGTTGGTTAATTTGACTGAAAATTTGCAGTGCTTATCGCAAAAGCAGTGCAATTAAGTGTGCAAAAGTGTAGAAAGATGTGTGTAAAGGTCTTTGAAAGTTAAGATACATCAAACACCCACAAGTGCGCAAACACACACATTTTTGAGACTAGTATATTCAGACTTTTGGGCTCATAACAAGACATTGCATCATTAAAAACCAACAAAAACTATTTTCTCCGATACAAAACTTTCTTTTTGAGAAAACAAAAAGAGGAGAAAATAATAAAGCGATTAACGTTTATAGCGTAAGGACGCAACAAGAGCAGAGAGCAGATCAAAAAGCTCTATCGCGTAGCGATAAAATCAGTAAGCCAACTCTCCTTTGAATATTCAGTCGCAAAAAGCAGATCATCGAGCAGAAAACATCTAGCGGGTTGAAAATGCACGCACGGCGGCCTACATCCGCCGCAATATCCCCCTGTGTAACCCGTATATACCCACACTCGCGACGGAATCGGCTTATTGGAATAAAAACTTTAAGCGCATAGCCGTCTTCTTTTCATATATACGAAGGGGAACCACCAGCTAGCTCGCGCTCGTCGACGTGTCCCCATAAAAATGCATGACTCCCGTGTGCGCCGCACCAGTACCGTTCGATATTGTATTTTTTCCATTTCTTCGGGTTATCGTTACGGTATTTTACATAATATCCTTGATGGTATATAATATATGTATACATCGCGCTACTGCGGCGTCACACACACGAAGCGGTTGTACGCATTAAATTACGTCACGCCATGTCGTGTAAACGAGAATAAGACTGGAGAGCGCGAGAGCGGTTTACGGTGTGAGCGAGGCGTTCTTAGGTATAGCGCGCAAGACCGCATCAAAAATCGCGGGGGCGAGAAGCTGCGGTACGGGGACCCTATACTGACGTTACGCCGTAAATATGCATGCGCGTATGAATTTTTGCGAGCTTAGACGTGCGGGATGGCGAACATGTTAACGCTCACAGCGTCGAGTGCCTGCTTCAGTGGGAGCTTTTAGTCTAAGAATGCTGATGCGAGGTTGAAAAGTTTTACGGTTTGGAGTTTGATATTGGTCTTTTTCGGGATTGTATATATTAATTTTATTTCAGGTTTTGTATTCTAATGTCTGGATAATGGTTTAATAGTCTAATAACCCGCCAGGTAATCGGTCTAGACTTACTTCAGCGAGTAGTGCGAGTGTAGCTGTGGTCAGGCGGTGGGTGGTTGACTAAATGAATTGTTGTAAGAAAATGATTGAGAGATTAATGATTCAGAAACCTAAAATGTTTGTTATTTATGCAAAACCAATCGTCGTTGAATCACTGCTTCCTCTGATAAAACGAAATGCCTATGACATTATCAAAGGATCTCGTAATTGATTCTCTAATCCTACAACCTAAGATCTCCACAATTCTCTTACTACAGCTCTCGTCAGCCATATAACTGCTCTAACTCACATTAATCGCCAAATCCCCTCACATATAGGAGAGCACAAGGCATAATAACGAGTCCGCAGCCGATTAGAAATTACGACTGCAGCGCTCATTGTAGCGCTGAGTGCTCGCGGTGTCATTATGAAAACCGAAACGTTACGAGGAGGTTTTGCTACCGCGCGGTGTGTCTGCATACGTGCGATAATCATGTCGAGATGGGGCCAACGAGATTGATGGGGTGGAACTTTGGATAGACGTCCCCGCGTGCGCGTAAGTGCGATCGTAAAAGCGGATCCACGACTTTGCATCTACACACACTCTCTCTTTATGAAAAATCGTTTGTGAAGAAAGAGAAATGGTAGCGGCTACTGCACACATCGTGCACACGTTTTAACGCAGAGTAAGAATCTGAACAAAGCAGTCTAAAAGCGGAAGTATATATACATACGCCGTGGTGGCTCAGCGCATCCTTGCTAATGGCAGATGAAATGTCACGAGTTGTCAATTAGCGCGCGCAAGCTCCATACTTCTCTCTCGGCAGTACACCTAGCCGAGTCGTACCGTTTCGCCTATTCTGAATGTCTCTGTGATGCAGTTGTATAGCTATGGACTTGGGATACGCTTGCCCGGGCATTTCTAATTCTATACTACTGCGTCCTGGCTTTCGGCGGTGTACTGGTTAAGCGCTTTTAACTACCGCTGTTTTTGCGGGTAACGCGAGTATTTCTTTTACGAGCTTTGTTTGGACTCGACAATGTGTACGGCACTGCTTCAGTTAATTACTGAGTTTATTTAGGTATATCGCTTTGATGTTTTACTGTACATATTACCGTGATTCGACATTAATATGATGCTTAACATATATATTTACATCATTTGCATACTTGGTTCAATCATAATCCATTCGAGATACAGTAGAGCTTTTAACACGCATTTCACATGATATTCACTATTATAGAGCTCCATTAATCGTAGACTAAAATTAATATTCCATCATTGAAACTGAATTCCATTCATTCTAGCAATAATTATGGTTATAATGTAGACGAAGAGTCGGTAACAAACTTCGAAATCACTTTTGATTCTTCATGTGTACACCTCACCCGTTGAACAATCCACTTTCAACAGACTCATTGGAAGTACTTCGGACTGCACGGATGAAACTAGCTGTGGCATTCTGATTCAGACCACAGTCGGTGCAAAAGAAATCGATCGCGCTAATTGGTTGATGAAGTATGACCTCGTTGAGAGCTTGCGAGTCTGGGTTTTCGCGAGATTGACCGAATGGCATGCTAGGTCGCGGCTAATAGATCGTCGTATAGCTACTGAGAGCTCGTTAAATGTTTCGGATGCGACCCTATGGATTGAGACTTCCACCGTAATCGACGACGACTGTTGCTAATGTTGTTAATACGTTTACTCTTGACGAATTCTCGTTATCTGCTGGACAAAGGGACGTGAAGTAGATGAATACATTTTGGTTTAGGAAATTAGATTTGTTGAGTTGTCGAATGCATTATTTCACTAGCTTTTCGTCTTTTAATGCATTTTAAAGCGATCAGCAAAGTTATTGATGTAGCTGATATAAAAGTTGGTTGATACTTCAGTCGTAAAAATAAATCAGTGATATGAAGCTCCGGTCGTTACTCGGTAGAATATTATTGAACTTTCTTAGAAAAGTCGGAATGTATATCCGTAAGGGCTATATGAATGTTCACTCGTCCATAGGTCTACTTTTTACATTAATCCCTATTGCATTACGATTCAATTTACTATCTAGAGACATTTATTGGACATCTTTCATCTCCTCTGCGTCAGTTCTCGATCGACCTATATTTTTTCATACGTACACTTTCCCTGCGCAAACGATGTTTCAATAGTGAGTTTCACCTGAGACACAGCAGTCATATTGCAGCTCGGTGCGTTGTTATTTGCGTTGAGCAGTGCACGCAATTCTTTCATTATTAAAACCGCGGAATACATGCAGGCTTCCCGCGGTGTGCAGTGCCGGCGCGGTAAACTGCGCCAATTTCCTCGGGGAATTCGTAGCGCGTTCATCATCCCTTATTAATAATATACTGGTGCATTTTTTGCTTGTCACTCCACCGGCACAGCGGCTTGGGCTGCGCCGCATTAATTTACTCAAGTCGATATTTCTCGGGGCGTTTGATATATGCCCAGGAGATGTCGAGTCTCTTTCGTGCGGAATTGATGGATTTTTATATTTGACATTCGTTTCATGGTTCTCGTTCTCGATTATTTTTATATGAAATCTCGAGCCATCGGTGCGAAACTCTCGTCGTTAAAGTATAATACAAAATCAATAGGATCGTGGAAGAAGAAAGAAGGCATAAATCATAACAACGCAACAGAAAGCTACATCCATTACGGGATATTAAAAGCCCGTTTATTCGACTTAACACATCCGAGTCCCCTTATTTATCGGCAAACTTAGTGTCGCCAGCAGCGGACGACCCCCCCCCCCCCCCTCTTCCACTCAAGAATGCAAAGTCTCACCCCCTTGAACGAAACAAAAAAAGAGGAAGAAACACCCTCTCGGTCTATAAATCAGCCATTCCACCGAAGGTAAAATCACGGTGCTCCAGGCGGACTCGTATGTTGTGTACCAGTAGTCGTGCGCCCGTGAAATTGCCTTAATCGCTAGGACACAGCGCAGCGACATTGTCGATTCCATTACACAGAGGCTCTCTCTCTCTACACAGGACGATTCTTATCTTACTAAAGACCGGACTAGCACCTCTCTCTCTCCCGCCGGTATATGCCTCGATCAATCCCCTACGGCCATTAAAAGCGACGCGCGCGGGGAGTAAAATCGCTCTCGCTTTCCCTCCGGAGAAATGCCGTTACGCTTGGGTTAAGGCGGAATCAGCCCGGGAATTACGCGCCTCGCCAGTACCGAACGCGCGAATACGATTAACTCCTGCGCGCATAGCCGGACTATCGGTTACTGTTGCTGCTGCTGCTGCTGCTGCTTCGGGATTAGCTACGATCACGTGGTGGGCTAGACACCGATGCAGGGGAGCTTCCGCACTGGAATGGCTATGCCGAATGGATGATCGGCGGTCTTTCAGCCACTGCGGATTCGAGACTCCGTCGCATCACAGGTCTGATGTACGCATTGCGTCCGAGTGATTTTGAGGAGTGATGACTGCTGACGGGAGTGATTTACATCAGTTGTTGTTTGAAATTAAGCTCCATGTGAGGAATGATCATTGTTAGCTCCTGCTGTACTGGCAGTAAATATGAATAGGTTAATATCGTGAAATTTGTTTGATCGATAGTCTGACATTGAAGTAATTCCGATTTGGAAAATGTGGCTCGATTTTCTATTATTATACATTACATCAATTTTAGATCAATGGCTGGTGTAAATAGATAACCGGTTGCAGTTTAGATTGCATCTATATATATAGTAGGCGTCACCGCGATAAGAAATTCCGTGAATTCCGTGCTTCATCGTTGGGCAAATACCGCTCATCGTGTGCTCTACCTCCCCCTCCTACGGAGCAGAACCCTGTACCGACGAGGCTATCAAACTCTTGCTTTGGCCGGCTGACACTGCGCTGGGTAGGAAGTTCGTCGCGAAATACCTACTGCCCCTGGGGATATATAGGAGCGAGAGGAGAATGGAATGTAATGCATGTGCGGAAGCTCTTTTTGGCCGTTTGTAAAAAAAAATGTATTTTCGTATACTTATTCTCCATTTTTGGAATTTTATATTCGCGTTTGGGTTTGCACATTTTATGCAGCGTGTGGGTATATGTATACAATAGCTTTAGGAGAGTAGAAGGGTATCGACTAGTCTGCAACTTCCAACCGATTCCCGTGAAATTACAACGACTGATTGAAAGCATACGCAAGCAAGTAAAGTGAAGCCAATCACATTGTTCGAAGGTTCGGCAATGGTAACAGTACTAGCAGTACGTCAACGCCAAAATCAGCATCAGCCCTGAGGGCAAACGAAACCCTATTACATTTGCAGACACACACACACACACACACACATACAAGCGTTAAACTCAGCGTAGATCAGACAAAACTATACGGAGAGCCCGTGTACATCAGCTATATGGAATTAAAGCGAGAGCGACTTGCACAGCACTGCACGCGGATTTCGGTTTAAAATAAATATAGGACTACGCGAATCCAGCTAACCCCTCCGCCGCCACGAATACACACACACACGCGCGTGCGCGCACACACACACAAAGTCCAACAGTCTCTCGGCTTTTCACCTCTCGTCGTCAGTCAACGCGAGCTCGGGAGAGTTTAGTTCCTCGGAAGAGTCATCTCTGCAGCGCAGGTCTATGTACAAGCGTTTCCCTCCGTTAAGCCGCAAAAGTTACGAATGTAAATCCGCGACAAGCGGCAATGGCCGGCTAACTGGCAGCGCATCTGGCGACTCCTGCGGGGATCCAGCCATAAATAAATGCATGAGCGAGTACCATATGCGTGTACGCCGATGTTTATGAGCCGAATATAGGACGAAACGGGCCGACCAACACACTGTATATATACGCGCGGTGTATAATAGGAATTTTCGTCGTTAATGTCGCGCGGCGCATGCTGAAAAACTGAATTGAATTTTGTTGGGCAACAAAAGCCGGCCTGCCTGTGTGTTTACTTACGTAATAGCGAGTATGGCTGCAACGGGCACTTGTAATTTATAATAATATCGAGAGGGAGGAAAGCGGACGATGAAGAATAATAAAGTTTTAATTACATAATTACCGCGGCCTGCCACTGCTCCAACTTACGCGAGAGGAAGTTGCAAAGGAGAAGTTTCAACGGATATAGCGCCAGATACGTGTAACCGCTTTCCGTTCAGAAATCAGATTTTCAACCAAGTGTAGCCTTAATCTGGCTGAAATTCGCATCACAGAAGACATAAATTAGCAAATACCAAAAGCAAAAACAAAGCAAAACTGCTGAGTACGTTCGCTTCGGGCTCGCGAGCATAAATAAGGCGAGAAAGACAGAGCGAGGAACTCGAATATTCTCGAGTGCGGCTATGAATAATTGCGCCACGCGACAACGACGACGACGACGACGACGAGAGACCGGAGAAATACGTTTTACTCGTCGTCGAAAACACGGTGACACGTAGGAAATATATAGGCGGGCTAACGCGAGAAAGCGTAAAAAAGTTACATGAGAGTTAGAGATTAATTGCTGTTTATTATTGTCTCGCTGCGCGAGAATTCGTCTTTTTAAGGGATACGTGTAGCGCTAGGTTAATTAGTTTAAATGGGAATCCGATTGCAACCAATTAAGCGTACCCGTCTCTAAAAGAACACTATTTTTTCAATGCAAATGAAAGCAGAGTAATAGATCTTCTATTTGAGTGAAGATTCGTGGAAAATGATCGTTCCTATCATACGTTACTAGCAATTGAAAATATAGTACAATTAGAAAATGCATAAAATGCTTAAATCTTTTAAAGTTAATGTAAATATGGCTTTACAGGTATGTCTGTTGAAACGTGCAGTCAAAAAAGGATCCTGCGAAAAAGAGCTTGCGCAAAAACTTAAAAGCAGTTTGCATGACACCAGAGCAAACTTTTACATATACACAAATAAGAACTGTGAATCTAAAGACAATAAATTGTTTCCTAGAAATGAAAACGAGATTTATGAAGCTATGCTTTGTCGGTCGTAGCCTCGTTAGCCAGGATTGAAAAGTTTGCTGAAAAGACCTGAATGAAGCTCAGATTTACAGCTTACTTGAATTTTCAATATGATCATAGCATTTGATAGAAGATTAGATATGATTTTACCTGGATTTACGTAGAAATTCTCATATTTGTTGAATTAAAAATTATAATTGGATTTATCTTTAAATTCTTCTTTCCCTCTCGTTATTCACTGTTTGTCCGGCTTAACGCTCGATACATTTTGTTTGCCATGCTCGAGACGCCTGCATGTTAGAATCAATTGTAGCCAATATATTATCATACGTATATACATGACTAAACCCCCCGATAAAGCACACGAAACGAGATGGATATAGAAAAAAGTCGCCCGAGCCAACTCCAGAGAAAGGACGAAGGAACATATAGAGTGTTAGCTAGGGTGAAGAGAACAAGCACGGATGAGAGTGACAAAAAAGAGCTGAAGCATCCGAGCGCGTTGTTTTGTCGGGGCCGGCCGGCATTTTTCACCAACGCTGACGAAGAAAGCCGGAATTTCGACTTGTCGGCTGATTTTAGAAATGAACTCGCTCGCTCATTTTTGTTCGCGTCCGGCAAAAAACAAGCCGGAGAGGGAGCGAGAGAGAGAGAGAGAGAGAGAGAGAGAGAGAGAGAGAGAGAGAGAGAGAGAGAGAGAGAGAGAGAGAACACAACTGAAAACAGCGACACTCCGACGTCGTCTGGCCTGACGCCACTTAACCGAATGCTTTATAGTTGTAGCTACTTGCACAGTAGCATCAGCAGCAGACTGAGAGCAACAAAAAGCGCGACGCGCTCTGTGCTCGGTTGAGTTGAATTTACGATTTTCGGCTTTATAATTAAAATGGACTGGCGTTTGGTATCGTCGTGGTTTCGAGTTTGTTTATTGTTTCTTCGGGTAATTTAACTGCATTTTTTTGCATTTTAGTTTCATCTGGCGATGCTTTAGATCATTTGCAGTATTACCAATTCGCCGGAAATTATATTCTCTATATAAATATATAGGAATTACATAGATATATAGGAGCGTATAGATCTATCAGAGATTAACTGATACATTGAAGCCGCTTATATCTCAGCTCGTCATTTATTTCCGATGCAGGATATCGGTGACAGGAGAGAACGCGTCCTAGTGGAAAATTGGAATTATGCAAAACCATAACGCGAAAAGTTTAAAACTCCAAAGATAAGCATTTTTCAATATACAGATTATAAGTCAACTGTCAGAAAGTTGTGGAGCGAGAATCCGTCTGCTCAGGAAAATCAAAAAGTTTTAAATAGAAAGTATATATAAAATGTCTTTTTTTATTAACGTTGGCACAATTCGAAACTCTATTTCACGTTAAAACTCTAGAGAAATAGAGATGAACGTGATAAATGTATTTATATTTTATAATATTTAATCTCTACACAACTCTCTACAAAAGTAATGGAGTTGTCTACACCTTTTAAATGCATGAAAAGTGGCCCATTCATGCCTTAAAAAAAAGGCGTGATGTTTTGGGCACTTGTGTCCGTCTTGGCCGTCATAAGCGACTCCCACTCGTGCTCAAAACATCACCCTCGCTAGAAAAAAAAACAATTTCCCCCTAATTCTACAATATAATATTTCAGTATACATGCAGAGCTTGGATCATATAGTGTTTTCTTATACGAGACATCATTATATACTTGCAATTCCTAAAGTGAGCCCGGGCATGATGTGCTCGAACACTTTCACCCCGCGGCGTTATACGATGCCGATTCGCTTCTTACGCCTGAACGCCTCCCTGCCTTGCTTATTACTCGGTCTCGTGCTCTTCGATCTCTTTCCGCTCATGCTTTCCGAACACTTCTCTCTTTCCCTTTGTCTCGCTGCGCTTTTTTGTTCGTGACAAGTGAGCTTGCGGGTTGAAAAAGTGTGCTTCTTTTTTCTTTCGTGCTTTTTTTCAAGGGGCGATAGAGGATTGTTTTGTTTGGAACTTTTATACTCGAGAATATCTTTGAAAGGGTATATCACAAAAAATGCTAAAATCACTCAATTCCGTGTAAAAAATTTTGTTATTTTCTTCTTGTATACATGCGCATTATATGGATAATTTCTTAAAACACGAATATTTTAAGCTGAGATGTAGATGCTGATTTCAAAAGCATTTTTTGTGCTTTTAATTTGTCATATATTCTCGAACTGTAGGCTTTTATTCGGTAAAATAACGCTTTTAATATAGGCAATTATAAATTCATGATCAGTTCGTACAAACGATGAATTCCGCAAAACGAAATTGTGATTGGAAAAGTATACGCTCATTAAAAAACCAGATTTTTCCAGATATTCATTTGTCATTTAAATTATACACTTGAAATAGCAGGTCTGAATTTGCATACTTTAAAGGCAGCTTTTGAGAAGCGTGACTATTTGATATGAATTGGTATAATTTAGTCTCTCGCGCATATGCACTGTTAATAACGTCTGCATAACTGGAAGCATCGTACCTGCGAATATTATTTCATCTCAATGTGTTAAATATTAATTTTTAGTAACAAATTCAATTAAATTTATTTACTGTTACTTGAAGAATCAAATAAGTCGAATATCATCTTTGACGATATGTCTGACCAAATCGAATGTTTTCTACTTTTCGTATACGCAGAAATCTAACTCCACACACAGTCTAAAACTTTCCACAGCCAGCATAAAGTATAAACAAAGGTTAAAGCAGAGACTTTGCAAACGCACGACCAAAGAGCCTCTGCAATCGCGAGAAGTAATTCGTCACGTCGGATCGGCCTTGAAGCTCCTGCCTTTAGAGAGAAGCTAGATAGAATGGCTCAGGTAGCTCACAGATGCCGAAAGCAGACGAAGCGGGAGCGTGACGAGACGCCGCTGCTGCTGCTGCGGTGCGATAATTCACTGCCACTTGGCGAATACGCGAGAGCTGTACATGCGAGCGAGCTTGCTCTGAAATAATCCAATCCATTTGCTGAGATGGCGTCAAGAGAACGCGCGTGCAAGAGGATGGAAAGGAGTGCGCTGGAGCTCTACCGGATTGTTGGGATACGGATAGACGTGTACGAATGAAGTGAAAGCTCGCGCGGCTGGTTGGAAAAAGATCGAGATTTTTTCGGATGTATTCGTGATTAATTACCGGAAGCGTAGGTACTTTTGGTACAATATAGTAAATTGAAAGGAATCGTAAAGAGTTACTTTTCATGATTTTATCAGCGTTAACATGGGTATCTACATAATTGCAGTGACAATTACTTTTATGCAGGAAAATAAAAAGAAGAAGGAAAAGTCACCAGTCAAAAATGTCTGACAGCACATCATTTTAATTGTATCGAGTTGAATGTAATTACGATTACGGTGTGCGACACGTTAGTTTGCTCACATGGGGAGTAGTGTTCACGGGATTGAGGAATCAATCAGCCGACGATTGGCTTTCATGATTCAGTGGCACTAAAAGCGTCGGGATTTGCCTAGGTTTCCCTCACGACGTACTCTCTTAGCTTCTCTACCTAGTAAAATAGCTCCTGTATAAGCGAGTATCTGTACTATAGCTGCTCAGCTCCCGGCGAACGAAATGGTCGGTGCTTCCGAGCTGAGATTACCGTTTCAATCTTCGTCGATATATGCGCGCGTTAGCGTTCTACAGTCGGCGGAGAGAAGCGGTCGTGTAGCTTGTCTTTTCTCCTCACAGGATTCAGAGACACGTACAGGTTCGCTATCTTGGTGGACTTGCTCTGTTGCGCGACGTTGTATGTGGCTTTGTCTGGAGGAGATGCACGAGCACTGCGTCTTGTAGAACTATAAAGACTTGTAGTGTATACTTCTAAATTTATTTCAGGTTTTAAAACAATTTCGAAAAACTATAGAATGCTTTTTACTTTGGTGAATTCGTGGTTAAATTTCATATTGATAGGGTCAAAGTTTAATGTATAATTAAAGTCTCTCTAGTATCTTAAAAATGTTGTAAAACCATTCATGTTATTTCTGAATTATTTATCTTTCGAAGATCGGCGGAGTATAGATTTGCATATTCCAAGTTGTTATAATTATCTTACTAGAACGTTCGAATAAAAGGAATCTTATTTTAATTAGTAGCTGACTATTCACGTAACAAATGCCAACATCGTTCCGAAAGAAAACAAAATAAATCAGGTCGAAGTTGTGCGTTCCTAAACAGGTCTGCCTCCTAAAATTAACTTATCACCTCGGAATATTGGACGTCCCGAAAATATCACCGAACGTTCTAATCCAGTTTCAGCAACCCAACCCTCTACTTCTTTATCCTTAAGCAAATCCAAGTTTCATCCACGTTGTCTCGACCGTTGCTTACAAACCCTCGTCTCGTCTCCTCGCTCCACTTCACCTTCAAAGGTGTCGTCGGGCGAACTTTTCCCCCGAAAAAAGTGCTAAATCAGTCGGCCGCGAGACTATGTATACGGCCCCGGACCCAGGAAGCGGCAGCGGCGCCCCTTATTGGATTTTTCGAGAAGCCATGGTCTCTCTCTCTCTCGTTTTATCGAGAATTTATCAGGCCGGAAGCCGCCAGTCATCGATTTTATCTCTCGATAGTCTGCTCCTTTTCTTTTTAAGCGGTAGCGCACGCGGCAGTGAGATTAAATCGAGCATCCCTTGCGGGCGCCACTTTATAACTCCGGCCACCGGTCTATTACTCGAGGCTCGCGCGCGTTTTCCATTCGGGCTGTACCGTCGAACCCTTATTTACTCCGCTTACATTTTTCACTTTTAAGGGGACGCCCTGTCGGCGACGATCGAGAGTTGTTGTTGCCGTAGAAGCGCAGCGTAATTGACCGTGGGTTCTTTCAGCTCGAGTCATTTTCGAAACTCGCCAGCTTGCCTTTTTGATATACCAGCTGTGGAGTGAAATTGCGTCTTTTTTTCTTCCCTGAAGGTTATATATTTCAATTAATTTACGATGAAATTTGACGGTTGTACGATTGAATTATTCTTTACGCCGCGATGAATGCATCGTGATTTATTTTGGAATATTCCATTTCAGATGTGTAGTATTATATTAGTTTTGGTATATTAAAGCGTGTAATAAAATGCAAAGGCCGAAGCAAATGAAATATATCCATTTGCATAGAGGCTGACACCGCCCCGCGCAGGTTATATAACTAATTTTACAGCCGCTCTTCAAATTGAGATTTTATTCGTTTTCAGCTTTTACGACATCCGAACTTTATTTTTTTGGCATTTATTACTGCATATTCATAGAGCTCATAAAGCTCCAACGTTATTCGATCCGCCGATGTTTTCCTTTTAAAATCAATCCGGAGCAGCACTAATTGGAGCTCCCTCATTCAACACTGTTCCAGGAATCGAATTTGCAATTGCGGTATAACTATATAATAACCCCGTGAAATTATCTACTCCGTTCCATATATCAATCCGTCCGTGCGTGCACTATATGTTATATATATATACACTACTTGTATGAACTGGAGGACTGCAGTTTCCTATCTCCTTGTTTCTTGGGCGAGAAAACGAAGCTGAGTCACACTGAGCCTTTCGGGATCTCAGCCGAAGGACCGTCGCTAAGTTATCGCGCGCGCTATACTTTCATCTCTTGCACGTGCGATTCATCGATCCGAGCTGATGTGGCGCGTCACCGATTTTAACCCTTTTCTCGAGGACGACAGAAGTGTCTTTTGCCTCCGGGAAAGAGAATCGGGATGGACGAAGTATGCGGATTACGGCTGCGGATATGTGGCGAGTAGAATAGTGGGTCAGGGTCGACCTGGGAATTAGGAGGCTGTGCTGCTTGATTAGGGTTTTATTTGGTTGCTATGGGTCCTCATTGATTGGATATGTGGGAGACATTTTCGTCAGTATGCCTCTATTGATTTGCTTATGGTTCGCTTCACTTTGGATCGCGTCTGATTAAACACGGAGCGTTTCTACTTACGATAGAGTGTTCTGGTTTTTCGCAATGGATATTCGATCGCTTGTTTGCAATTCACAATTGTTGTAAATCGTGTTAAAACGCAATGATATACATATCTAATTTGAACTGAGGTAAAGAAAACTTATGATCATCATAAAATATTTAAATTCTTCGTATTGGTAGGTCTTATATTCGAATATAAACATACTCTTCAGATGATCCTTATTTACTCTCGAAATTCATGTCGAAGCAGAAGTGCAAAGAAACAAACGTCAAGCACGTAATCTCGGCTAACCTTTGCTCTCAAAAAATACATTTCCTCTAAGCGATATCCAAAGTTCCGCAATATCCGGCCAACAATACATATATACTTCTCAATTTTCTCTCGCTCGACCTAGCTCGATTAAACAATCAATTAAAGCGGTGTAGCATCGAGAGAAATATGCAGCCGACGGCAAAGTACACATCGCGTTGAAATCCCGCAAGGATACGGTGAAGGAGGAGGAACAGGCCGCCTTGGGAGCGACACAATTGCGCGAGCGAGCGAGCGAACGACGTGCGCGCGAGGAGTTATGTGCCTTTTGGGGCTCGATAGCTGCGTTTAGTCGAGACGAGAGAGAGAGAGAGAGAGAGAGAGAGAGAGAGAGAGAGAGAGAGAGAGAGAATACTCGTGTATACATATATACGCACATATACACACACCGGCGACCTTCGGCCAGTGATTGATTACCCTTGGCGACCCCTTTAACAAAGGAGCCTTAATCATCCGTCGAGCCAGGTTGGATAAAGCCGCCAGCGCTCTCGATTGTTGCGTTCATCTCAAGCGCGCGCTGTTGCTCGTCGGCTTTGTAGCCTTTGTCTTGTCGCATGATGTGTGTGTATAGGTCGTGCGATTGTTACTTCTTACCTTGTAGTGTGTTTTCTGCAATGGATGTTTGCTCTGACGAACTTCTTCGGTGGGAGAGAGAAAGAGAGAGAGAAAAAGGGCGAAGAGTGGAGCATTGAAAAATTGATTGGTTCACCGGCCAAGACTGTTGCGAGATCTGGTTTATTGGAAATTACATTCCAGTCTCTTTTTGTCCCGTGCAACAATTGTCTTTATTATATAGATTTTAATTTTGAACGGACTTATAGATATCAGGGAAATTGTTTTTCTCTACAGAATGCCATCACGCAGCGTTATTATAATTATATAAAGCTCAATTAGTTTAAAGCTGAATCATTTCAGAGCTCGTTAACTCATTAACACCTCGAGTGTATGAGTTGAGTTGTTACGTTCGTTCAATCTTCCCTACATTGCCGTCACAATGACAGTCCCCCGCTTATGACTTTTATTTTTATTTTTTAATTCAGCCGCGCTAAACGCACATAAAACATCCTCGCGCAAGTGTGAAAAAAGCGTTGTCGTTGCTTCACGACTATAACCGTGTATATATTCAGCGTCGCGTCAAGGCAACGTGGAAGTGACAAGTGTTAAACTCGTTTTTCTAGCTCGAATGCTGCCGCTGCGCACACGACAGGTCATTACTTTCTGAATAAAACGTTCGGTAGCTATACGAACTCGGCTGCGCAGGCTGCATCGGCCTGCGTATTATATAGTGTGCCAAGTTATTGTCCGTCGAGTTTACGAGCTCTTCAACGGCATTTTATTTCGAATGCGTCGCCCATTACAATCTGTCTAATATTTCTGAGACTCGTGATTTTATATATAAATATCCGAGAGTCGTCTCTCATATATAAAGCTCAACGGCGACTATAGTATAGGCTTTTTCTATAGAAAGTCTCGATTATCTTGGGCAGCTTTTTTTCTTCGTTGAATTTTTATGACCGCGCGAACTGGAGCCCACTGTTGTTTCCTCGTTTTTACTAGAGCTTTTTTTCGCTCGGGGGAAAAAAAGGTGAGTGAATTTCCTTTCGCTGCTGCCCTGCTAAACAAGGGGACGAGCGCAGAGAATATGCTTATGATGGAAAGTAGATGTTAAATGATTCATGTATTTATTTCATTCAAGAGGATGTGACTTTTTCTTTTTTCTTCTTGGTTGCTACTGCCTTGCTGAGAATGTGCAAATCAGACGTTTCTGCTATGGAAATGTAATTCAGAAAATATTTTCATTAAAAAATATATCCTTAGACACCGGAAAAGTTGAGATAAGAAAAGAGAAGAATAAACCATTATGAATCTCAAGCATAATCAAACTCGACGTTGGTTGTTAATAGACGATTGGAGTGGAAACTGCGACAATCATGGCGAAATTTCAATCGTCTGCATCGCGCCTCAAGATTCCGAGCTTTCAGAGCGCGACGAGTCCGGAATTGGCGTATTGCAAAGAAGCATAGTGAGAGAGAGAGAGAAAGAGGTAGAGAGGGGGGGGGGGGGTAGAGAGAGAAAGCCGCAGCGCAAGCACGGTAGCGAATGCCTCGGCTGTCTGCCGTTTCCCGATGCGCAGTTCTATTCACCTGACCGTCAGCGGATTTCTTGAAATTCCGGGATTCTCCAAAACTCAGCTTTTTCCCGATTATTTTCCATCCGTGTTCGAACGTTTGGACGCGGAAACGGCCGAAATTTTCAAATGTGAGAGCACGCGCTGATTTTCCGAAATGTTTAATTTAGTTTAGTGCTTCAATTCTTTACGCGGTCTACGTACGTTATTTCCTTTTCAATCTAACAAAAAGCAATGACACAAACTCAAAATATATATACCAATGCGACGAAAAGAATATAAGTCATATATATGTTAAAACCCGCGACAATTGCGAAAAACTGCGTTTAAAAAGAGGCAAAATTTTGTTTTGAAGGACCAGCTTACCGGACATAGTTTTTTTTTTGGTTGTTTATATATTTTTATTTTTTTTACTATGTACCAACCCGTATACGGGTGTTTTTTACGGGAGTATCGTTACTACCTCTGTAGGAGGATGCTTTGATCCTATACGTAGTCCTATATCAGTCTCCCTTCTCAAAGCATCAGACATCGGACTATAATATGAGAGTACAATTTCGGTTCTACAGTTCTTAGACCTACATTTCCAATTTTGCCCAGGGACTATTGGCATGTGATATTAGAAAAAGTTGCTAAGCAAAAAAATGCACACCAGAAGAAGCCGATAGGAAAGTCACACTTATATAGGCACATATGTTGTAGCGTTGGAAAAGCAAGAACATTCGGGTGGTCACCCGCATAACTATGCAATGCACCCAACGTTGCTTGACCTGAACGATCGACAGTCTACGCATCTACGGGCATTTCTAATGATGCCTCTTTGGGTTGTTTATGTAATTAACTGATGGCAGAATAAACGGTAAAAATGTAAAAACTGGATGCATTCCGGTTTGGTCGTCATATTAAATAGTATTACTATTCAACAAAATAAATGCATTATTAGAGTACGGGAAGAGAGCATCACTCAAATTGTTCACCATTTTCGCGGGATTTGCACATATATGACTCAGTTTCACGAGCGCAATCGTGATTTCCGCGAAACCCGAAATTTCATCTCTCGCGTCGCAAATCCCAAGCAGGTCGCTAGTACATAGTTAATTACAGAGCTCGACAGTGCGCGATCGTTTGCTCTTTGCCGGTGGCGTAAAATAAACTGCACACGTTTTTTTGCCTAGCTTCGTTTCGTCCTTTACGCACCAACACTTTTTCCGTGATTTTCTCGTTCTACTTGCAGATACACATCGTGAGCTCATGTGTCCCCGTGTCTGTCACACTGGGAATAGCTAATAAAACGTTGCCAGCGGCACTCGCCGTGACGTAGTATGACTTTGACTTTGGTAGTGGTAATAGTACACGCGCTGCAAAAGATTGAAGAAAGAGAGAGAAAGAAAGAGAGACTTTGACGTTTACGTTGGCTCATCGTACATATATATATGCGCAACGATGTTCCCCTTGCTCGGTAACGGCTGCATAAGCTAGTTTTTGAGGACTGTTCTTATTATCGGATATATTATATATATCGCGAAGGATTTCGGCACTTCTTCGGCATCAACTTTTGGAGAATGAACTCTTGCGCCACATTCTACGAACAATGTAAACAGACTTTGTAATGATGTTGTGAGAGTTGCTGAAAGCTTAATTAATGGCTCGCTGTAAATACTTGAGCTGCCGCCACCGCCACGGCTCAGCCGTTAGCTCGTTATACGAGGCTCTTTATAAGCAGTTTGCGGAAGAAATTAAATACTTTGCCTTTCATTAAACTTTATGCTCTTTGTATAATTGAGCGTTCGTATATAATAACCGCAACTCATCGTTCTCCCTCTTCGAAAGTAATCGAAAGTTATATACTCTTATCATCATATCTTACGCGACTGAAACTCATCGATCCTCGTTAAAGAAAAAAATAAACGAAGCAGCACACTCTACATGTCGCAATGATAACCCCTCGAAGCTCGTCGTGGCGCTCGAAGAGTAACGGCAAATTGCCAGAGGCGCGAGTTCATCGCCTTTGATAAATAACAGCTGCCAGGCCTCGTGCGCTGCTGGTTTTTGGCATCCGTGACGCGAAATAAGCGAGAAAATCACTTTGCTCGGCGTAAGACGAGCGGCTATGCAGCAGCCCAAGAAAATTGACTGCCGTGTATATTATAACGGCTCGCGCGACGAGCGGAAGGAACGAGGTATAAGGATATTCCGGGCGTCGCGTGACGCGGAGGGGGGAAATCCGAGATAGTTTTTCTCGCGGTATACAGCGACGAATTAATTGGACGATAAAAAGACGGAGATCGAGTGTCGCTTCGACGATGGTGCGTGTATAGTCTGCTTGCAAGAACGAGTAGGCTTACGGCCTAGAAGGGCTGTATCGGCTTGCAAACGACCCGATGCACTCGAGCTTTTTAACTTGATTATTGGGGTAATCGAGCTTGTATTACGCTTTGTTATTTTAGATTTTTATAGACGCTATTATTTCGGATTTAGCAACGGCGTTTTATGGGGCGACGTGTGACTCTTTATTTTTAGAAGGAATTAACTCTCTTCGTAAATTATATTTCCTTGATAATATAGGGAAGAGGGAATTTAAATTTGGTTCGGGACCGTAATGTTGAGGTAACTTTTATATTTGGAAAGTTAGTTTGAGGTACTTATTATGTACAACAAGAAAAGGGTGAAAACTACAAAGTAAGCCCGAGTTGGTTTAGATATTCAAATTGTATTGAAACCGATTTGCTTAACGTATGCGCAACTTTTCAAGTGGGCGATTGTTAATGAGTATTACTTATTAAGTAAATTAATAGTATAATAATAATGATAATATATTAATACAAATGAATATATTATTGAGACGGAACACGTAGCGTGTATCCGGCGTTATTTTCAATATCCTTTTGAATATTAATAAAAGGATTTTAAATAATCCGCGATACACTCTCATTCTTTTTTGCAAATATTTAAATAAATATTTGACATATGCATTACCACCGAGACCAGTTATTACTTCATGAATCTTTTATATTACAAAACGTATATCAATATTACAGTTTGGTATCTGCTTGTATCAATAAACGGATTTCAAATCTCGCATAGCACGAAATTCCTCTCTCTCTTTCTGCTATTTAACTTTTAAATAGTTTACAGCTTTGCGCGGCTGCACGCAGAAAAAATCACCTTCACTAGAATATCCGCACCAACAATTCACCTGAATCCCAGCAATTACCAAACCGATTACAACGATCGTATACGACCTCCTCTCGAGCTCACGAGTGCAAATACTCGCGAACAGTTCAATATATCCCGGCGCGAAAACGCATAGCGTTTCCTACACGACTACGCTCCTTTCCTCCGTCCGAGATTCCCCGCTTTTTCTCAGAGGAGAACGTTCTCACGGCAATTCCAAGTAGGGAGTCCGCATCACTCTCGTACTTTCTTGACTCGTGCATTCTATTATCGCGGGGAAAATTGAGATCCTCTCGGCGGAGTAGCCTCACTTCCGCCAACCCGAGAAACGGCTATATATATCGTCTCATTTTCTTACATTTCTTCTCTCTCATATGCGAAACCTGTGTGTGTGTGTGTGTGTGTGTGCGTGCGTGCGTGGATGACGTTACAATTCAGCGTCGCTTGCTCAATTTGTCACCCCCTCGGTTTTACGAGGCACGAAGCCGCTTTAAATAATGTCGCCCCGGAGCTCTTGTGAATTCATACGAGCTCTCTCTCGCTTACTTTTTTTTCTTGCGCACCATTGTTTACCCAGTTGGTCCATCATATTTTTTCGAGGAAGAAAATCAGCCCATCGTTCTGAATGTAGATTCTGTATGTGTGTATGTGTGCAAGCGACGGATTGTACGGCTGTCCCGACAGGGTTATCTAACATTTGAGGGGCCAAGGAAAGAGTAGGCGGTGATGGAGAGCAGGTCGTCGCTCCAAGGAGAGATCGGTCCTGATTAGGGCAACAAAGACGGCTTTTAATCCTGGGGCTGACGGTGAAACGTCAACATTTTTTAGGCTTTAAAATCTTTTTATTTTAAGGAGAATGTATATGATAGCGAAAGTAACGACGTAATTATGCCTTTTTCGTGCTTCGACCCTGAGCTGTTAAAAATAGCCGAGGTTATACGGCGGAAAGAGAAGACGAAGAAACTGGATGATCGTCGTCCGATAAGTATCAATCGTTCGTAGTCACGCTATATAATAATAAATATATTTTTTGTCCCGAGACCGCTCTCGAGGAGGGTAATTGCAATATCTTATCTCGAGTGCCGATGATGCTCTAATAGGCTATTTTTGCGGTCGAGTCCAAGCCATTCGATCAGACCGCCGGTTATCTACTTTTACCCTTCTTTCTCTCCTCGTTGTCGTGTCTGCTTCTCGTATTTTCAATTCGAGCGCTTTTCCTACACCTAGAGAAAGAGAGTCGAATACGAGAGAGGGGGAGAGAGCTTAGCTCTTAGCTCCCCTCTTAGCTCTCGCATTGGAAATTGGCAGTTTCACTGAGCTTGCTGACCTTCTCTCCCCTTCAAGAATCTCGGCTTGCGCTCGCGTGTGCCAGATTCTTTTCTTTTCACCTGTAATTAGAGCGCGAATTATTTAGAACGATTCTCGTCGCTCCTTGACTTCCTGGCTTTGGGTTTTTTTTTCGAATATTTGAGACTGGACAATTCTTTATTCTAACGATTCCCTTTTCTCGTTATTGTTGCATATATAGATACAGTTACACACGTGCTTTTCTACGCGATGAAAGTGTTTCTTCTCACTGTGTAATTGGGATAAGGAAGTTATTAGAAAACTGCTACGCTTGAACGTCCGGCTATCAGAGTCCGCAGCAAACGACAATCCCCACACGTGTCGGTAACAGAAAGATATGTGTTTATCAGGCGTTTGTGCAGGTAATGACGCTGGTTCCAAATGTGAGTTAATGAATCTAACGAAGGAACTCTTGTGCATTGAGATTTTAATGGAATACAATGCTTTCGTTCGGAGAGCAGCTTATTTCTGTGCTAAAGAGACTGCGAATAATTTCATTTAATGCATTTGACAGTTTATCTTCAAAATCAGATGAAAAAGTTCTCACTGAGCATTGAAAAATAAATAAATATATTTTTCTACGTATAATAAGCTCAAGCGTTGATCTTGTTTTTCATTAACACTTCGCGTACCTTCTTCTTGTCGCGTTTCGCGCTTTTTTTCCGCGCGAGGCAAAAAGTCCGCACTGACGGCAATGAGGACGCAACGATTTGTCAAAAGCCGGAAACAGCTTCCCTTAATACCACGAGACTTATTCTCTCGCGCGTTTGCGAAGCCGGCAGACAAATTGGTTTATGACCGGAAGCGTCTTTAGATGGATCGGAGTTGACGCTGAGGGGGAAAACAATCCTTCGGCTAAATGGACAGTTCGACAGAAATTAAAGCTTTATTTAAGTAGAGCAAACAATGTAACATCCTGTACATTCAAGCTGCTCACTCGTTTGCACAAATAAAGCATTCACAACCTCCTGAGTTATTCAAGCATATATCAGGTAAAAATCCTCTCTGCACGCACTCACGCTTCGCAGTTATAGCCCCTGCGAAAACTCCGTAAAAGACCGAGCGCGAAAAAAGACGCGCGAGCGCGTAAATTAACATGAAATATTTCACGCGCGAAGAGTCGCGCGCACAAAGTTCCGAGAATTAGGAAAAAAAGTCGCTATACTCTCTCCCCCTCTGTGCATAAATCCCGGCCTCTTTCTCTCGTTTCCTCCGTGGCGTCCGCCGCGCGACAATCGACCCTGTAAATAGGTTCCAACTCGCGTCGCCGGATCCTTGGCGCAGCGCAGAGGCGGCGACAAATGCCGGGGCATCTTTTCGGTGCAGCGACTTGAATTACGCTCTATTTTTCTCCGCTTCCCTCGTCTCCTCTCTCGCTCGTCCTTCTATTCTCTCCACTTGTGTTTTTTATTGTTGTCGCTTTTTCCACGTCTGGGTACAGCCGGAGAATTCCTCTACGTTAAATTAACCGTTTTCAATTGTTCTAAGTGGCTGGACACCCAATGAATAGATATCGTCGTGTCGCAGGTTTCATAATCATCAGCAGTGAACGAATGATATATAATGGTTGATGGAATTTTAGTTAATAGGTGTCTCGAGGTTTAATTAAATTTCAGGAACAACACGTGCACCCGCCAGCAGCTTACTCTCTTCAACTTCTTTCTCTTAATCAGCGGCGGATATATAAATGTAGTTGCTCGTCGCCAGAGAGGATATTACAAATGAGCGCGATAACTCCTTGTATTCAAAGTCTTCCGGACGCACAGCTCGAGGTAATAAATCAGCGGGTGAATTACATTCGCGGCACCCTAAAAAGCATCACTAATGTTATTACCCATCAGCTGCCGCGTTAAACAGCAGCTCCGGCATCCATATCCCGAGGACACGCTCCGTCTACCAAATTCACGCTCCACCCGGCCCATATAATATACAGAGGAGAACACGGCGTAGTCTCATTCTCGCGGCAATTTTTCTCAGCTGCGCAGGGGCTCGTTTACTCGAGTCTCTCGGCACGGTCACGTACGACTCTCTTTTGCGGCACACGTGTGTGCAGCAGCAGCAGCGCCGGCGACCCCGGATCGTTCATCGCCGTCGAGCGCGCTGTGCGCATTTGCAGTCGGTATAGGGCGTCAAGCTAAAGGAATGGAAGAGAGAGAGAGAGAGAGAGAGAGAGAGAGAGAGAGAGAGAGAGAGAGAGAGAGAGAGAGAGGAAGCAAGGACGTAGTCGTCGTCTCTTCGAGACGCGAATGCTAAAGCGACGAGTGCAGGGGAGGACACACATCCCTTGGAAAGTTGCGCAACCTCTCTTGTGTACATGTGCAGCCGAGGGAGGAGATACACGAGATGCGCGACGAGACGAGACCCTCCTTTCGTTACGAGCGAATGGATGAGTCTGCCTATAGCGTATAAGAAAGTCTGTATAGAAAAGAAATGTCAAATTGAAGAAATCGGATTCGGTATGCATCTTTTTTCTTGGCAGTAATTTTGTTTGTATAGGAATCGCAATATAAAAACATTATTTCCATATCGGATATTATGGGTCATCGTAACAAATGATTGTGTTTCACAGTAGGTAAGTATTAGGTAGTACAACTATAGTACATTGTACAACTTGGGAGGAAAATTGGCTTTTTCTAGCGAGGATGATGTTTAAAAACTCGTGTCCGTTTCGAGCGCCTGCGGCGCCCTCGATTACTACCTGTACTTCAATATCATTCTAGCTTGGTAAAGTCCATTTTTGCCTCTAGTTGTACAATGCCTATATGTAGCCTTGAAAGGCGGTTTAAGTGTAGTCGCGAGCACGAAAATGTAAAGGTGAAAAAATAGAACGAAAAAGAGGCGACATCAGTGTCAGGAAAGAGCATCGCGGGGGCTAAGGCCAGAAGAAGCCGAGCTCGCTCTCCCGGATAAAAAGGGGGCAGGTGACTGCGGCGCAACGTGACGCAGTTATCGCGGAAGCTGCTGCGCGTTCGCCTTATATTTTTCCGCGAGTCTGCTTTTCCGTTTCGATAAAGCGGCTGCCCGTTGTCTCCCCGGGCTGTGCAGTATCGCGTATACGTTTTGTCGATTTCTCGCAGCGCTCTACAAATTGCCGGGGAATTTATTGCCGGATGCGCGTTACTTTTTCGAATAGCGAGAAGCGGGATATGTATACGTTTCTCATATTTTCTAAGCTCCTTTTTGATGCTGATACCTCGGAATACAGTACTGCATTGTAGTTATACTGAAGTATACATTGACATGATTCTGATGATGATTATAAATTTGTTTTTTATAATGATATATTTTATGAGCAGAGTTAAATATAACGTGATATCTATATTTAAATAGATAAATAATATTTAATGCGTGATTACACAATATGTAGTAATTCAATGAACTAAGCTGTTGTGTATTTCGAGCGAACTCTCCAACTTTCTGACGGAATTTCTATGGTATCCTTTCCTTCTTATTTTGGAATACTTTAGTTTTAGAACGGACGATCGTCTTCGAAAAATTTATTTGTAGGAAGTGTGGCTCACTAACTTTCGGGTAGATTTCTTCAATAAGACTACAAGAGCCTATATACATTAAATGTAGTACTTTGTGAATAATTGAAATTCTATCGTACAAATTGCTGTGTTGATCAGAGCACCAACAACGTGAAAGATTCGAAAAAATGATATAAAAAAGACCAAGCTTACAGTTCTGTAAAGTATTTCTTCAAAGTTATAAAAAGGTCCGCTCTATCTCACGCTTTTTACGAAAGAATCTTGTTTCACGTAAAAAAATTAAATCAAGCAGAATGCCAGAAGAGGAAGGAAAAAAATAAAAAACCATAAACTTCTTTCCTCGAGTATACACGCGTCGATTCCCCTGTCGAACGTCTGTCCCGCGAGTTCAGAAATTCCTCAAATTTACGTCTCTAGCGAGTATCACAACGCCAAGCCGTTCCATAGCCATAAATTACGATTCTACCTCGTCGTCGCGCAGAAGCAGCAGCAGCCCGTCGCCTAATAGTTTCCTTACCTCTGGAGCGCATGGGCGCGGTATAAAGCCATTTTATCACTGAAAGTCCATTATCGCGCCTTTCTCGCGCGCGCGTTCCATTCTTCCGCGGCACTTGCTACGTACGAGGCAGAAACTGTGCATTACCCGCATAATTTTAAATTTACCGCCGCGGGCTAACGCGCCACCGCTGGGAAGAAAGGCTCGGCCTCGCGCAGATCGCAAGCTTGTATCATAAAGTAGATAGCTCGACCTTATAACGCCGCCAGTGCTGCTGTTGCTACTGCAGTGGAAGATTTTTGTTTCAGAGCTCAGGGACGACTTTTATCTTTAGCCAGCTGGTGTCTTTGTGCGCTTATTTTAATAGGACTTCTTGCTCGTCTGAGATGAAGAAGCTGAATAATCGTTGCCATCTTACTACTGTAGGACTGTTCTATAACTGTTTTATCTTGTTATCTGTATATTATGTTATTGAAAATCGTTGAACTTATATTTGAACTTATATTTGTGAATACCGCTTAACCCGTGCCTTTTATTTTTTGTTACAGGTAAGTTACGAAACTGTATTGACATTAATCAGAACAACTTCCTTAGCACGTGAGTTAAAATATTTCCCTTGTTATGTATGATCAAAACCAAATCCTGCACTATTTCTGCTTAAGATAGAATATTTCTATTTGGTTCATCGAATTCAATTCCGGAAATCTGTATAAGAGGATTTGCAAGAATACATCCTATAAGAAAAATTACATTTTTTGCCGATGAAAAATCTCTTTGTATCTTCTTTCCCTTTAGCGAGTTTAATTTTTGCTTTTTTACACAAAGGAGACGTTTAATTATTCGCGTATGCATCCAGATAACCATGGAAAATTAACAAGTAAGCTCAAGTTTGCAGGTTATAATAATACTAATACCTTTAAGTAGGCTAGGAGACATTTCATATCTGATAAAGCAAATTTCCCGTTGATAATTAACTTAACTTAATTTTACGATTCCATAAAAGGATTCAACTTCGTCAAACTCACCATCACTGCACTAACTATAAAGCACTTTAATGCCATAAAAAGCATTTTATAATCACCACCAACTTTCCAACTAACTCGTGCCCAAAACCATTTTTAAAAACTTTTGCAATGAATCTCATACCCAACCCCCCCAAACTTGAACTAATAAAATCTCACCAAACAAAAGCTCAAAATGTAAGAGTAAAAAAAGCTATCGCGCCTACTCTGATCTTTGCATGGATCCTCGTTGCAGTCCATGCGTGTACAGCCTCAAAACTTGACTCGTGCGCATGAGCGCAAGTGCCTTAAGCGGTCGTAAAGCCAAATTTATCATATCCATTTTCAAGCTGACACACCTTATATTATGCTGAAGCTAGTGGTTAACGAATATAACTTCATTAAAAGCCGAAAGCGATCGATCGCACCACGTGAGCGGCTGGTCGTAAAATGCAGTAAGGCGTGCGCGAATGAATTCTGACGAGAACTGCTGAGGGCTCGAGTGGGATAATAAAATTTTTTCTCTTAATTGGAGGTACGTATTAATTAGAGATATCTGTATTTTGTTAATGTAGTAATCTTTAATGCGGGTGTAATTTCATAACGAGGTTGATCAAAGTATTGGATTATTAGAGATACAAACAAGGTTTATCGACGGCGTTATGTTTTTATTTGCTTTCCGTAGAAAATAATTATTACCTTTATATTGCAAAATATTCAAACTGAACAATTGTTGTCCAAACAAAAGAAAAATGTATATTATATGAAATGTTTTATATGTAATGAAAGCAGATTCATTGATCTGTGTAAATGCTGTACGGGTTGGGCTGAAAAAATAATATTTATAAAATCATTACATTCAATATATGAGGAATTCGGAATGCTTCGAATTTTAAACGGAAATAATTCAATTCAGAGAAACAATTTGTTACATATAAGTTAAAATTGTGTAAAGTATTTTGTGTAATATCGTATACATCAAATAAATGCGGATTCGCTGATCCGAGAACGTTACAGAATTATAAAAATATATGTTTACAAAAACCATTACTTTTAAACATTAGAGAAATTTGGGATGCAAAATTTCAAGCTATTTAAGGGTTTCAAATCGCGGAATAAGATGTGGGATGTCCCTTGAAAACGAATACGCCGATTTCCGTCTCACCTCCCCGCGCAGCTTAGAACTTGACGTTTTGCAGAAACTCTTCGTCCCGACATTTCTGTACGTTCCACGGAAATTCGGAACTTATTGGTAAAATTTGTGTGGCTCCAATGCTATAAAAACGTTTATCCCAGCCAAAAATTCAATCATATTTGTCTTTACTGCACTCAACTTATTACGCTCCAATTAATTTTTCCAGCAATCATTCAAAATACGATTGCTCCGCGGCAATTTGAAAATTAATCTTCCGTACCGCCGCGTTATTCGCGCAACGCGCAAAGACATTGATTCCGACAATCTGCCGTTATTAACAGCCCGTGTAATTCAATAAAACGCTCGGGTTCTCAGCGAAAAATCAATCAACGTCAGCCAAGAGTGTGTGTCTGTGTGTGTGCGTGCGTGGGTGTGTGTATGGTACAAGTGTTTGCTGGCGAAAGCGGGATAGGAAAACATACCAAGACATAATTTAATACACTCGACTCTGACGCCGCTGCGTTTCCATGGTATATATATATACCACAGCCCGGAAGAATTACCGTTAGCGTTTAATCTTGCGTGTGGAGCGTCGACGGAGAAGAGACGTCGGTTCTACTGCTCGAAGCGTCTTGTCGACGCGCGAAGAGTTCTGTGTCGACGGCTAACAGCGAGAGATATTAGTTTTCTCGGCTGCGAGCTGACGGGCTAGACGGATTCTCGCTGTTCTTTTCCTCGTGTGTTCACACACGCGCGCACACATGCGCACATGGGCATATCTGTGCTTGGCGATGTCTAATTTGATCGGCCGAATTGTTAGAACTGAAATGTTTTGGTTATTATTAGGGTTGGATTTCACGCGGGGAATATTCTATATGATATGAATATTCATATATAATACGCGCATGGGCAGAATTAACAGTTTCGCAGGAATATTTATACACACTGTGAAATTGCTTTTTCAAAAACGTCAACGCTTGTAAATCACGTACGCGACATAAATTACCTTTTAAAAATAATTATTTTTATTATAACGTTTGCAGGGAACTTTATATATTATGCGCAAGTGAAACCTCGGCGGCGCGCATTTTCCAAGTCATTTGCGTGACACATCTCATTAAGTTTGAAATACATTTTTTCAAATAATACTATAAATCTGCGTTCATTTAACGCAGCTGCAGGCAGTATTACATAATTTAACGTTTTATTCCCCGCCGCTCGGATATTTCCGCGTCTATATATATGTATAGTAGTATCGCTATCGCCTCGCTCTCAAGGCTTTTATTCATTGCGCAAAATGATTAAGAATTTAGTCGCCTGTTGAAATTGAAATCCGCTTCTCGCGGAGTTTTGGCTTTTAAAGCTCATTTTTAATTTATATACGGGATGTGATTGATGAATGCTCTCTTTAGAACAGGATTTACGCATTTGATTATAACAGCACAAAGTTTAGAAAAGCGCAATAAAAAAGTTGCCCCTACGTTAAATACTTTATGCGATCGGAAGTAAATTGAATCATTCTGAAAAATCAAATCAAAATTTAATTCAATTAGGACAGAGTCTGCAGCTCTCTCGAATCAATTAAAAAAAAAGTTTCAGCGAGGGCGTCTCTTGCTCTTTCTGAGCGCCAAGAAAGCCGTGACAAAGGAGTAACAATTAAAACGCAACGCGAGCAAACGAAACTAAAAAGAGAAGAAAAAGGAGAGTTGAAAGGTCTGCGCGTCGCGCGCGCACACACACACACACACAGATCCACCCACACACAAAAGAGACAGACATGCATACTTGGCCTCTCGCCACACGGGCCATTTCTAATGCCAGATATTAACCCTGTTCTTGAGAGGACGCTTTCATCGTCGCAAAGAATTAAAGAAGAGATTACTCAAACGCGATTCTCTCTCTCTCTCTTTCTCTCTCTCTCTCTCTCTCTCTCTCTCTCTCTCTCTCTCTCTCTGCTAATTTCTCAGCACAGAATCGTATCGCTTAGCCAGACGATCGCTTTGCACCGATGAGAGTCGCAATGTAGAACGTGGTTTCGGGATTTAGAGAATGGATTAGAGAAACGAGAAAGAGCCGCAGTAGAGATTGAGATAATGTGTCTCGGCGGAGAACGAGGACAGCGTTCGACCGATTGATTGGGTGTATGAGGGTTTGTAACCGAACTTGATAGGGCGGTGTTCGTGCATCCGGGAAGTCATCAGCTGCCACGTAGTTCCACTTTTTTATACAACTGTAACATATTTTAGATCGGAAAAAATGTCGGCGAATTTCCAAGTAAAAAGATATCATACAGTTTTTGTAAAGTTTTTATAAAATAATTATTATACAAGAATGTTCGTATAAAAAATCTTTACAGAGTCTGTATAAAAATTTGTAGGCATAGGAAATTTTACTTTTTATACAGAGTTTTGTAAACAATATGGACATACGAATATTTTTGTTTTAGCGTTTACAAATGCATTTTGAAGTGCACTTTTTTTACTCAAGGAAACACAGGTCTTTCACGTAATTAAACACACTGTTCTTGTGATAAATTCTGCATTTTCACGAAATAAACAGGATCCTGCTCCAATTAATCAATTGCTCGAAGCTACTTCTCCTATATTTGACTAAATTAAGGACCCTTAATTTTTCGCCTATTAATCGATGCGACTTGAAATTTGAGAAACTATAATTAATCTGTCGCCTACAGATTTAACCTACCGCGCTTCTCGCATAAACATTCACAGAGAATAAGCGTTGCCAGTGTGTTGGGGTACGTGCGCGACCACGACTTTCCCTCGTCTCCGGCAAGCTTGTTCGCCGGATTAGTTGAATGTGTTTTTGTTCGAGCTGAGGAGAGCGCATTCAACTTGAGAAGCTTTATAGGTATACGTATATATATATAGTATATGGGATATAACGGACTTATAAGCGGAAACGACGTTCCACTCTAAGCGCTTTGGTAATTAATTAATTCAACTAGTCGTTAACTTTCTCTCGCAAATTCGCGCAGAGTTTGAGGTTATATTTCCGGGAGAAGGTGCAATGCTGTTGTTTGACGGAGATATTGAAATTTTGAGGACGAAATGGAATTGCAGGTGTCTGTATATATATATATATATATATATATTATATATATATATATATATACACATATATATAGCGCGTTGCACCGTAAGAGAGTTAAGCGCTTAACGCGATACTCTACTGTAATTCGTTTTAGCGTCAATCGAGCTATACACCGAGGCTAGATTTTTTTCGGCTAACTTTTATTGACTTTAATGTTATTTGGCGTAGAGCACCAACCGCACGCAGTTTATACTGCTAAAGTAAATTCCTTACTCTCTTAATTATATGTGCCAAGTTTCACTTCATTTGGAATATAATTGCATTATTTGAACAAACGCTCTCGAAAATATTTACATTTCGGCGATATATAGTAAATGAAAAATCGATGAAACTGCACAGTGTTTCATGAAATCAGTTGCCGCAGCTAATGTTGACTGGTAACAATCAAATGGTTCGCTTTCGTGCGTGCGAATTTTCAATTTTATTTATGCACGCTCTTTTAGCAAAACATATAAAAGCAATTTCTGCATATAAAAATGTCGCTTTTAACGATGCTTAATCTCATGTGCTTGTGAATGTTTTAAATAATTATGTACTATATGCAGCTCATTTGATTTTATTATTTTACAGCTCGAACACGCGCTTCACGTTCATCGCGTTCATCATATTTGTAACAAAAGTACTATTTATCGAAAGTTTATTATTCATATATTTATCGAATTTGTTTTCACAAGGAACTTATTTTGCGGGGAAATCCATAAATGAAAATAATGCACCAATTTAATGATTCTAAAGTCTTAACCCTCAAAAGGAGTTCAATTTATTAAAAAACAGACTTATTCCTCTGACTTTTCGCAACTCTCAAAATCTATATTCGAAAATTGAACTATTAGACCCGGGCCCTTTAAAATGCTTACTATTCTAGTCTATCTAAACTACCCAAATATGTCACGTCGATATTTTATCACATAAAAATTCCTAGATTCTTAACTTTCTATCCGGAACAGAATTATTTATTCTCTTATTTAAACGTCACGGCGACGAGTCATGCATGCCTCGTTCTTATTACAAACTTCATATACAATTATTTTATTTCTTTTTCTCCATTTTTCCAGAAAAAGTAGTCGTATCATCATGATATTGCAAAGAAGCTGTGAGAATTTAATTGCAGTTTTCATTAGCGCGTCGCACGCGACCGCATGAAATTCGAATATAATTCTCTTTGGCTGCACACTGCGTCTTCTCTGTACTTCATCCTTCAATGACAGCAGGCGTATATAGCTATACATATACTTTCAGTTGGACGATTCTCGGAAAGTAAACACGCTGCCGACGGCGCTGCGACACTGCTAATCTAAGTTACATTAAGTTCGTTCCAATTTCACATTCAATTTCGTGTTTTTCACCGAAAAGAGCTTGTCACCAGAGAGACACAGTATACACGCTACGAGCCTTTGTTTGTTCGCGCTGTTGACAAGCGAATGCTTAATGGGAAGAGTTTTATTTGTCTTTCGGACAAATTTCAATTGTCGCCGACAGTATATCCTATATGTTACACCATGAGTCCCGAAGTATTGTAGATTTTTCGCAAGCTTGCGACAGAATAGAACTGAAAGTAACATCTCATGTTTTACGTAAAGGCGAACATTAAACGGTATCATCAAATAAGTATGTGACACCATACAACTTTTTCGCTGAAAGACTTTATTAAAACTGGCCTTGAACGTTCCATCATCTACATTGAGATTCTTTGCAAAATTAAGAAATATACACCTAAAGCGAGGTATCACAGATGAGAGAAAAAAACTATCAGGATTCAACGGTGTGAGACTCGGAGGCTATAGTAATAACACTCATGAAGCTGCACGGGAACGACAGAGAGGGAGATACTCCATTTACGTGATTTTGTGATAGTTCGATCAAGTGAGGAAGAGAGACCAGTAGACCCTAGGGGAATAATAACAAAGTTTCGCATAGTAGCTAGTCGTCGCGAAATAGAGTCTTCGAATTCGAGGTTTGAAATGGAATAAGGATGGGGACAGCGCGCGAATGTGTGTGGATGGCTAGAAATTTAATAGAAACATTTATTATAGAGAACATATTTCTTTCCTGAATACTCGACAATCCATCAAAGTTATTAATAAATATGTAGATTTTTATATCATTATTTCTGTTGTATTATATAGCATAGACAAGTCTAGTTAGTAGAAAGAGATAATTTGGTAAAACGCCAGCAAATCGAGTTTTCTTCCGACAGAAAAAAGTAGAAAAGAACGACTAAAAGAAGCACAAAAAAGGAAACCTCAGAAAGCTTACCTGGCGACATCAAGCCCCGAGGCGTTGGTATACAGGAATGATCACATCACTTCCGACTGGACATAATAAAACTTGTCTCTTCCAGCAATGACCACTACTGCGATAGCGCAAGTTCTCACCGGAAATTACGAATATCCCGTGTTTGCTTCTCTTTCTCCTATATACTTCGTCACCGAGTACGATGGCACACTTCCGGAATATTTTCAGTAACGATTATTTCTAGCTAGATAAGTCTTTGTTTCTGCCTGCAGAGAGAGAATTGAGCTTCCGAGAATAATGGTACCATGTGAGATGATATTTGAAAGAAAAATTATTGTACTTTATTGATTATATCGCGTATGTGTAACTATAAGAATTACTTTGGATATGTGCAAGTAGTATATATCAATGCATGTCGCGACGAATTTGATTTCTTCTTTAACGTCAAACACCGTTCAAAATTGCAACATCAATAAACACATTTACAATAAAGAGCGCAATTGTTAACAAACGAGTATTAGTTTCTCTACACCCAAATGTATATATGGTAGAGAAGATAAACGCATAAAAGTTGAAGCGCTGAAAAAGGTGCGTTCAACGTACTCTCCGTCTCCGCTCGGCCTCTGTTGAAGAAGAAAACATAGTCAAGTATCCAGTAGCCAAGAGAAGCAAAAAAGTGGAGGCAGCAAGAAAAAGATGGAGGAGATCCGATAAGAGAGGGACCGAAAGAATTTCGCGGATTTTCGATTGTCTCGCCTTGTGCGCGTGACTCCGTGAGCTTCGCGAATTATGTGGGAAATTCGAGATTGTTATCGGTGATTTATATCTGCAAGTGGTCACGCTCGTGTGCTTTTCTGTGTAAGTGCGCCTGTATATATATATATATTTCTAAGAAAGGCAAAAAATTATCAGCGCGTAGTTTGTTTTTTTTGTCAGACGTCGTTTCGCGCACGTTTGCCAATATATATATATATATACACGTGTGTGTGTTGTCGGTACTGTGTCTTAGCATCTGAATCTGAGAAAAAAGTTTGTTACTTTTTCCGCACGTCTTTGGAAGAAGGAAACTCTTGTTTGTGATTGCCCTTTCGTTCAAACAAATAAACAAATAAAACATTTACTCAAGGTAGAACTCGTCCATGAGTCATTATATAAGACATCAATATTAAAAAGTAATAATAATGATAATTAATACAAAAAATAATTAATTCTGCTATATATTTAAAAACATTCGCAGTTATGTCGAAAAACGATTTTTCGGACGAGATTCATTAATTATCCTACAAAAAAATAATGTGTACAAAAGTGATAATTCGCTCAATAAAGCGCAGAGATGAGTGCCGACGCGTTAAAAATATAAGCAAGTAGAAAATCGAGCACAAGTAGATAATCTCGAGGAGTCCATTAATGCTGAAGCACTATGGGAGCGATGCCGCGCAGCAGCAGCCGGGGGTTAAACAAAGTCTCTTACGGCCTTGCTTCTTGTGTTCGTTTACGATGGTGGAGGAGCGGTGAGAAGCTGATATCTTTAAAGGCCGGTTTTAATCAAATTATCGACTCCCGGCACTCCTTTATCACCGCTGCATTGGTCTTTGCCTCATTGTCCGAAGTGCAGCGACAACGCTTTAGTTCGTGACTTTCCGGCTTGGATGTATACAGCTCCCGCGTGAACTTTCTGCCGGGGGCTGTGTGAGATAGAAAGTTAATAATGCCTCGTTAATTAATCGCGTTTTTTATTATGCGGTAGATTAGGATAGATTTTTCGGATTCGTTGAAGCCTGAAAAATTTCATCGAATATTTTATGTATACATTACGTAGTCTACAGTTGCTATATTCTACTGTTTATCAATATCATCATGAACGATTGAATTATATTCGACGATTAGGATAAGCTTCGACGTAGATGCACACATCATTTTTGAATGTTATTAGCAGTTAATATGTAAGTACTGATTTAGCCGTAGCAATTGGGACACATCTTTTCTCCCCCATTGACACCCGCACGGCTCGTGCATGCGGAGTAGGAATAGAACTCAAACAGGAAGAGGAAGAACTGTGAGGAAAATGCATCTTGCGTAATTATGAAGCTGTGAGCTGCGCTGCCGGAGTGTCGTTGCATCCTCGCCGCTTAGCTCGAGAGGAAGACTTTTGCAAGCTCACAAGTGCGCACGAGGGCTTTTAATTAAAATATGGAGATCAAGAGTTCAGAGCTCATGGCAGCCACTGCATTGTGCAGCTTCTCTCTCCCTCTATTTCTCTCACACCAGCTCGGTAGCTGGGCTATAATGGGACGTAATATATCGCGCAGGAAGTGCTTATTCGTGACCCGGTCACATGCGGCTGTTGGAAAATTTTTTTTCATCTCTCTTTTTTTTCTACCTATATGCACAGATGATAAAAACGAGCTTTATGCGGTATTCACTATGTATTACGAGTGTCATTCTGGCTGAGGGTGAAGGTTATGAGCCTCAGGGCATTTATGGTATATGCCTGATGTAGAGCAATGCCACTGATCCGCTGTGTTCAACGCTGATACCGCGAGAAAGTGAATTTTTTCTGCGCCTAAGGTAACATCAGCATGTTTTGATTAACCGTTACTATTAAGTTTTATACGTGGAAAAACGTTACTCCAAGTATATGAGTCTGAATATATTAATAGAGGAATGTTAATTTTCGGTGTATTTGTAAAAAGAAAACTTTGAAGTTATTAATGCTTTGATATACAACGACTTGACAGTTATACTAATAGTATCCATCCTGCTTTAATATATAGTGTAGCATCGCTTTTCCTCATTAGAGCAAAATTTCTCCGTAATTAAATCCGATCCCATCTCATAGAAGGAGAATTCCAGCTGCCTACAATTATAAACGACGTATCAAAAGCGGTACACATTTTGCCATCACCATCGTTTAGCCCATTCCTATGAATTGATCTAGCCGGATACTCAGATTTCTACTAATTCCTGCTTCTCCAATTTTATCTTTCGACGACTCCATTTATCTCGTCTTTCTCTCACCTGCAATTCTCTCTCTCTCTCTCTCTCTCTCTCTCTCTCTC